>JAZDUH010000113.1:5060442-5719756 GCA_036419115.1 Scarus forsteni
GAGCAGTCACCGTGATAGTCTGCAGGTCCACTTCAATGAAGTCTTCTCCATCATAACCAGATTTAAAGAAACTAGCAGTCTTATCGGTCTCATCATCCCACTCACAGCCACTGATCAACTGTAAAATGTGGGAACCTGAGAGAGACAGAAAGAAGAGGTTAAGTGACATTCAAGCACAGTTTGCTATAAACAAATAATCAGATTGTGTTATTGGCAGAAGCCCACCAGCATAAGAGAGAACAGGGCTTTACTCTGATATTTTATCTGATGACAGACCATGTCAGAATTAATCAAGAATCAACAACACCCTCCAGGATTCACAAACTTGATCGTACTAGAACGTTAGGCAAAGAATTTTACACACCAGTTATCTACATTACTGCCAGAAAATGTGAAAAATGCTGTGGATAACTGATCATCAGCCAGAAGCCCAAGGGCCCCATCAGGGCCCCCACAGCTTCCGATGATGCTCCTTGAATAGTCCAAACTCCGAAAATATGAAGATTCACCAAACTAATAAATCATTACACTTTGTTTTTAAGGTCTATGTGGTCATGCCTTGAAAATAAAAGCATTTCAACTTAAGAGACCGCAGTGGAGTGCTTTCTTTATCAATTCATGATTTTGTAAGTCCCATTCCAAGGGGCACCTGAAACAAAATCTTTTTTGAGTCCAGGAATTACTCTGTTCTATGTCTTTTACAATGATATCTTACACGTTTTTCATTTATTTTAGAGTTTGGTCTGTATATTACAGAACTCCTAAGGTGCCACAGAGAAAAAAAATATATAAATCATGCACATGAGATACCAAAAAGTGCGCATGATATATTAAAAAGTGCCTATGTTGAAGATAAAACGTGCACTCTATTTAATTATACAGGCAAGCAGCAACAGACAGCTGGGCTCACCAGTAGATGGCAGTAATGCCTCACAATATTTTGTTGTCAGCTGCCGTTACAAACCAAGAAGAAGAAGACAGCCGGGCTGGATTGAAGCATCCCATTAACCAGCCAATGTTAGCTGTGTCTGTGAATGTAGGAGTGCAGGGGATGGACAGTCCTTTAGGTTATTTATCACTGCCTTATATAAAAGCTAAAACGTGCGCACAAATAAGTATTTAGTCACTGTTTTGTTTTTAAATTGATAAAAAACAACTTTTAAAATGTAAAATCTTAAAGAATTTTACTTCACCACAGTTTTTTCTTCTGCTTTAAAGTGTTGGACAGTGCCGTATTCAATGGTGAACTCTTTCTGTGAATATTATGTGGTGGAATTACATAGTTTGGGTCAAATATTAATTTATATTTTCTGTTACATTTGATAAATAATAAATTAGTGTTGCACAGCTGACATAAACTTGATTCTGTGTTTTGTGACTTGTCTTGTTGTGCATTCATGTTTCTCTCTACAATGGTAAAAGTTTGCCAAAATGTCAGCCTGTGAATGTAAGTTCATATGTTTTTAATATATAGATGTTTGGACAATAAAAAGTAAAATTCATACTAACTGAGAGGTCTAACTGTATGTTATAGTTACTAATAATAAGGTCTGACTGTACATCATGGCAAACCACACAAATAATACAACAATCTATGCAAAACAAAGTCACACATGTTTACATTGTTGTGAAACTGGACCAAAAAGTTTGAATTATTCATGCATTGTTTGAATTTCAACATGGAAATTTATTACCTCCACTTTGATTTAAGCTTCTCATGATGCCATCCATGACTGCCTTCAAGTAGTACCGATTCTCCAAACACTCCTGAGAGTACCATGCAGTTTCCTCAAGGTCATCTATCTCGAGATCTCTGATCCACTTGTGAAAGACTACTTTGTTCGTTTTGTTGTCACAGAATCCAAGTCCGACATCATCAACCATAGCAGATACCAAAAACTCTGGAAAGTCTGGGACTCCATAAGATACAGTTTGAAAGTGCTTCAGAGAGTGTTTCACTGCAGGAACAAGACAACAGAGTAAAATATGATTACTGTTTTGTCCAGACGAAATCCTCATTGAACAGAAACAACAGGTGGTGTGTCAAAGATGACAGAGACACCCTGACTCGGTCGGCAGTCGATAGTGACTGCTTTCCAGAATTTGAATAGGCAGACTGACTGATTACAAGCTTGAAGAAACCTCTGATGCTAATTACAGGACACACCTTAGTTTAACATGTTCCTATGGTCAAATCATTTTCAATCTGTTCTAGGGGTACGATCATTTTTGCCCTGGCCAGTTTCATTTTTTATGTTGAAATGCTGAGTCAGCATTTCAACATATTGTTCTCCCTAACCTCCATTTTGTTCTGAGACTTTGCCCCGTTTCACAGGCTTCAAATTTGCACAGATTTTCACAGAAAAAAATTGACAAATGCAGCATGTTCATGAGAAGTGCGCTTGTATTTTTCACAGGTTTAACAGTTATACTTTTTACTGTAAAAAATAATTTCTGCATGTATTTTTACATTGAAATCAATGGGACGTTTCTGCAGCTCCACTGAAAACTTCTGCAACTTTGAAGCTCCACAGCTTGGGCATGCTTCCACCTACAGACTTCATTCGTACTTTAAAAGCTGCACTGACTTCTCAGCCATTTTACATATCTTCAGCTTTTTGCTGGCTTCTACAGTTTTTTAAATATGAATTTTTAAGCAACACCAAGTTTTGAGGAAATCAATGGCCTTAGAGTGACTGTGACGTCATCTCAGAGTGGACAGACAGAAAAATTCTCGCGGACTCAGCAGAATTATCCTGTTATAACTTTGTCAAAACGTCCTCCACAAACATAATTTCTGGATCAAAACGTCGCTAACCTTCTCGTCTTACACGCGAAATCTGCTTCAAAGTTAAATCTGACATCGTTTTGTCTCAGTGAGCTTCAGCTTTTGCGGTATGACTCAAAATCTTCCATTTGAACAAATGCAAAAATTCACCTCAGGACAGCTGGGTGCTTCACTTTGAAGCCTGTTTTTAACTCACCACTATGTCAACATTCTTTACTGTATGGACATAAAAATTACACCCATAGCTTCAGCATGTTCTTGGGATGCTCACAGTGCAATCCCTTTTCTGATATCTATCACAGTTTTGGCACAGCGAGCCTTCGTTTACCCGGAAGTACCCAGCTCTTTTCCCTCAGCTCTTGCATACTCTGTGAAAGGTGGAGCTTAGCTTAGCTTAGCGCTAGCGGCTTCGACTCAGCACTGAGGAACAGACCCGCAGCTGATGTACAAAGCCTCCGTGAAACCGAGATGTTCAGCGGAGGTTTTGGTGACACACGACCAGAGCTATAGAGATAATAAGAGTTACAACACTCACGACCTCGCCGCGGAGAGGTCACGTGGTTCATGTAAGCCTGAATAGTTCCAAACACACGCTGCGCTGTCATGTTCTTCTATGGGACAGACAGCGGGGATGGCAATATTTCATGGTAAACATGAATAAAATCACATATCCAAGTACTTGTTTGATTTTTATTGCATTCTTGCATATGTCAATTTTAAACTTGGAGTGGTAAGATGACCGCTGAAGACTTTGTAAAGTAGATATTTTGTTTTGGAGGGAAAGTTTCACAGATGTGTTAGCATGAAAAATGGACTTTTACATTGAAATGCAAGCATGATTTAAGAAGTGTTCTTTTTTGCTCAACTGGATTACTTTGCTGCATGTACATTTTGGAAATCGGGACGTTTTCTGCAGCTCCACTGAAAACTTCTTGCAACTTTGAAGCTCCACAGCTTGGGCATGCTTCCACCTACAGACTTTATTGACTAAAGCTGCACAGACTTCTCAGCCATTTTACATATCACAGCTTGTTGCTGGCTTCTTTCAGTTTTTAATTATAATTACATTTCCAACATGTAAGACAATTTATGAACATCATTCTATTGTTTTATCACTACTTCTTCTCAAACTGATGTCTGTTCTGACTCAGCAGAATTATCCTGTTATAACTTTGTCAAAACGTCCTCCACAAACATAATTTCTGGATCAAAACGTCGCTAACCTTCTCGTCTTACACGCGAAATCTGCTTCAAAGTTAAATCTGACATCGTTTTGTCTCAGTGAGCTTCAGCTTTTGCGGTATGACTCAAAATCTTCCATTTGAACAAATGCAAAAATTCACCTCAGGACAGCTGGGTGCTTCACTTTGAAGCCTGTTTTTAACTCACCACTATGTCAACATTCTTTACTGTATGGACATAAAAATTACACCCATAGCTTCAGCATGTTCTTGGGATGCTCACAGTGCAATCCCTTTTCTGATATCTATCACAGTTTTGGCACAGCGAGCCTTCGTTTACCCGGAAGTACCCAGCTCTTTTCCCTCAGCTCTTGCATACTCTGTGAAAGGTGGAGCTTAGCTTAGCGCTTAGCGGCTCGACTCAGCACTGAGGAACAGACCCGCAGCTGATGTACAAAGCCTCCGTGAAACCGAGATGTTCAGCGGAGGTTTTGGTGACACACGACCAGAGCTATAGAGATAATAAGAGTTACGACACTCACGACCTCGCCGCGGAGAGGTCACGTGGTTCATGTAAGCCTGAATAGTTCCAAACACACGCTGCGCTGTCATGTTCTTCTATGGGACAGACAGCAATATTTCATGGTAAACATGAATAAAATCACATATCCAAGTACTTGTTTGATTTTTATTGCATTCTTGCATATGTCAATTTTAAACTTGGAGTGGTAAGATGACCGCTGAAGACTTTGTAAAGTAGATATTTTGTTTTGGAGGGAAAGTTTCACGTATGTGTTAGCATGAAAAATGGACTTTTACATTGAAATGCAAGATGATTTAAGGTGTTCTTTTTGCTCAACTGGATTATAATATTTCCAAAGAATGTCTATATTCGCTTAAGTTTGCTTCCACTCGCTTACCTGTGGCCTGGGAATGACTGAAAAGCAGAGTAGAACGAATCCATTCAGCAGGACCGGACCACCAGTATCATTTTAAGACTAAACCATACACAGAATATCTATCTATCTATCTATACATATATACAGGGGTTCCCAAAAATGTACACGTTCAATAATTGTAAACTAGGTGTTAATTATAATTACATTTCCAACATGTAAGACAATTTATGAACATCATTCTATTGTTTTATCACTACTTCTTCTCAAACTGATGTCTGTTCTGATCCACTGATGGTAACTTGTGTTGGTGGTTCTTTTCAAAACTCCCTCTTAAATTGTCTTTGCACTTCAACTGCATTTTCAGACTTCTAGTAGCATTTTATTTAAATTGAGTTATCAGCTGCTAAAACGTGTATTATTTTTTGGGACACCCTGTATATATCTATATCTACCTATGTATCCCTCTCTTTACATAAATATGCATATATATATATATATATATATATATATATATATATACACACATATATACATCTGTCTATATATATGTATATATCTATGTATGTATATATATATATATATATATATATATATATATATATACATATCTGAGTGAGACGTATAGATAAATCAATATATTAAATAACTCATTATGCTGTACACCTGGTCTGTGAACAGAGAAGCCACCCTGATCACAGAAGATTCCTTCCACCCCCTCTGCCACTGCTTTCAGATGCTGCCATCAGGCAGACGTTATAAAGTTCCTCTGGCCCGGAGAAACATCTTTAGTCTTCATCCCCTCTGCAATAGCCACCATGAGCAGAGATAGACACATGCTGCTGTTAACAACTCCCCTCATTTTTTGTGGAAGTATGTCTGGTGTATTCCTTTTTAAGCATTGTATTTTCTTTTTAATTGGTTTTGTTATGTTATCCCTTTTAAATATTTTGAAGGAGCGCCTAACAAAGACAAATTTATCATTGATGACAGACAATAAAGTCTCTATCTTTGATTCATGAAATATTTATTTTTTATTCAACTGGCCAAACAACAACAACAAGTGTGTGGGGGGGTTGGGTCGGGGTGGGGGCTAGGAGACATCCTCTTCTTCATCTGTGTCCTGGACACTAAAAAGCACATGAAGGCAAATAGAGAGAGAACAGATAAAACAGTTAGCACAGCAGGTAGTGATGCACTTAGAGCAAATTATTCAAAATCATATGTTAATGAAACAGCCCTGAAAATTCAGGGAGAGACAGAAAGAGAGATAATCTTGAAAATTATTGTAAATAATTTGTAAATATTCTGTTCTACATCCATTTTAGTTTATTATTTGTTCTGAACAATTTGAGCACTGCAGTACCAATTAGTAAATTTTGTAATATACAGTGTATCAAATTTGAACCCAAATACTTGAATTAATTATTTCAATCATCCAATTATCTGTAAATTGTTTAATACTAACGTCGTTTCAACGTTCATTTAAGTAATGCTTACTATAACTTTCAATTTGCCATTAAAATTAACACTTGCATTAGCCAACTACATCTGACTGTTGTGATTCTGATTCTGTTCTATACTCTGCACTGTAATCTACTAACACACACACTTACAGATACGTTTATGCATTACAAATGACCTCTCATATGGAGTTGACGGTCAAAAAAAGTAGCGATTTAATCAGTTTATCCTACATACAGTCACAGTTAGCAAGAGTCAACCTAAAAAGTAGCAGGAAGTCGGACACCAACTAAGATAAAAATCTATGTAATTACACTGTGCATATACAACTAAAGCAAAGCATATGCATCATAACGAGCCTCTGATAGAAAATATTTGATTGACAATTCAAAAGGGGTAGCTTTTTAAACAACATACCTGTTAATATACTCGATGGCCAACAATGCAAATGAACGGAGTCCTTCGCTGTAGAAGCGGTGTTTGGAACTATTCGAGGCTCCACAACCCGGAAGTAGACCCGGAAGAAAGCGTACAACGGCGTCTTATGGGAGTGTCGTAACTCTTCCTATCTCTATAGCTCTGCACACGACGCGGGGATGGTAACAGTTCCGTGCCCGCTATATGCGCATAAAGGTCTGTTTACAGCACGGCCGCTTCCGAACACTGTCGTTAAGAAAGTACCTGACAGGAAGTCACCATGTGGAGTGACCTGAAGTTTCAAAATAAAACACAATGCACGGACTCTTGCACGTAATGTTCAGAGAAACAAAATGCGCAAATCAGAATGTAAAACAGAATTCCCCTGTTTTTTCTCAAATGCTCAACTGTAATATTTTTTAAAGACAAAAATACTTTGACTGATATTTTTCACATTGAAATGAATTGGACATTTATGCAGCTCTGCTGAACCTGCTTCATCTTTCAAGCTTTACAGATTTGGCACACTTACACCTTCAAACTCCATTCATGCTTTAACAAATGCATTTATCTCTCATTCATTTTACAGATTCATAATACATACATACATACATATATATGCATCATTTTATACAGACATACACAGATCAACAGAAATATACCCATAATGAAATCTAACGTTTTATTTATGCACATACTTTGATAAATACATAAATAAATGACATCACACAAACATACATGCACAAATGCATATATAGAATATTGAACATAATTATTTATCCACACATATGCAAACATATGTCCACAGAAATGTATCAATTCTCACGGTCTTTCTTTATAATGCTTATTTTTGAACATTTTTAACTCATCTGCTGATGTTTTACATTGACATAAATGGGAGATTTATACAGTCCTGCTAAAACTGCTTCAACTTCTGAGCTCTACACATTTGGCATAGTTTCACCTATGTACTGCATTTTTGCTTCAACACATTAATGTCACTCTCAGTCATTTTACAGATGCATACATACATACATATGCATCATTTTATTCAGACATACACACAAAAACAGAAATATACCCATAATGAAAGATACCTTTTCATTTACATATGCACATACTCTGATATAGGCATAGATCCATCATGCAAACATACATGCACAAATGCATACATAGACTAATAACCATAATCATTTATTCACACATATGCACACATATGTATATGAACGGAAATGTATCCATACTCTATTTCAGGATGCTTATTTCAGAACATATTTAAAACTTTTGCTACTGATTACAGTCTTTGTCATTTTAGGTCTTTTCCATTTACCCCTTTTAAAAATTGTAACTCCTTCAGGGTGGGCAAACATATCAGCGGCCTTATGCAATTTTGTTTCACCTTTATTCAATTTCTAGCTTACTTTCACAACTTTTAACATTTTTATTTAGCATAGCCAGTTGAAAGTTTTGTTTTACTGTTTCCAACTGCTTATGTCACATTTTCAGCTTTATTTGCACTGGCTTTAGAAATTTCATTTCACAGTTCCAGCATTCAGACTCAGCATTTCAACGCATTTGCTGCAAGGAAATGCAAATTCTCTTGTTTGTTTTTAAAATGATTCTGTTTAACCACAATTGAAAAGCAATATCAGAAATATCAGGAAAGTTAATTTTCCTTAAATTGTAATAATTATTATTTTTGTCAGTTTAAATTATTTCAGTGACCATTGTTTTTTCCACGTCTGTATATTCTAGAAAATTAAAACCGATTTGCTGAAGTGTTTGAACATGAATTTTACTCTCAGTGGCCAATTTATTAGCTACACCTTGCTATTACCAGGTTGGACCCCTTAACAGCTGCTATTAGTTCTGATGACATAGCCCCAATAAGGTTCTGGAAACATTTTGGTCCATATTGATGGAGAAGCATCACAGTTGCGACAGGCTTTTCAGCTAAACACTCATAATGCAAATCCCCAATTCTACCACATCCTCAAGGGGCTCTATTGGAGCAAGAGCTGGTGACTGTGGAGGCCACTGAAGCTCTGTCATGTTCAAGAAATGGATCGTGGCATTAGCACAGTCAGGACACAGGGTCAAGACTAATATGCAGGCATTCCATTGTAAAACAGCTGATCCACTGCTGATAGGCAGCTGATGACCTCTCAGCAGCCATTGGCTGAGCATTCAGAAATGCCTTGTTTAAACTGCTCTCATCTGCCAACTCTTTGCCACTCCAGCAGCAAGCTGCTTTGTAACCCTCCTCCAGGGTTGTCAGCTGACGTTGAAGCTTGCTCTGGGGGATTTTGCTGCTCCTCTGCCTGTCTCATGCTTTCCTTGTCAGTTGCAAGGATGGCAGGCACCTGTGCTGTTCCTGCTTAGAGTTAGCTTGTGGAAAGGCAGAGAGTCCACATCAGAACCATACTGTCAAATTGAAATTTCTGATAATAAATAACTGCAAAAAATATCATTTTTACCCTTTACCCCTTGGTTTTTGTGCATCCACATCTAGTGAAGTGGTGTCCCAATTCTCCATAGGGTTAACGGGAAGGGCTAAGACCAAGGGCTACGCAGCCCTTGAAATGAAGCCAGACCGGAACCTCACTCGAAAGAAAGGAGTATGAAAATTCCCCATAATACACTGCGCCCACTGACAAGAAGGCAGAGCAGAGACCCAAGGAAGGGCATAATTATAAGTAATTTATATAATTATTAAAACATTAATTAAATATAAATCATATTTTGAATTGCTGGTCTTACTTAAAAATTTCTTGTTACAACAAGCTAGCTTTTGCAACTGTAGCTACGACTATTGTTGCATCTGCTTACATCACAGCTAGCAAACTGCTCTGGGTGATGACATAGCAGGAATCGAGCAGTGTGTTTTCATCCCCCTCGGTGCTCAAAACAAAGGGCAAAGGGGAAGGGATAGGGGATGGGGTAAGACAAAGGGAAAGGTCAAAGGGCTAGAATTGGGATTCACCCAAATTCTGCAGGTATGCAGGTATTTCTTCTGTAAACATCTATATTGGACATAACAGCCCATATGAATAGGTTCAGTGCAAATATGTTCACTGTTAAACACCTATTTCTCTAAATCATTGTCATGTGATTGGCTGGTTTGCTTTAAATAGATGTTTAATGGGTCTGCCTTATTAATGGTCCCTCAGGTGTGTTTTATAAACAGTAGAAAAACATCTTAGCCTGAAAATGAATTCCAAGAAAGGCTTATCTAAACACCAGTTGAATTTTTCTAAAGGGAGTGAACAGATCCTGTGACTCGTTGTTGTATGCATTTACAAAGATTCAGAGGTTCCAGAGAAATTCTTCTCTAATAAGATCAGTGACTCTTAAACAGTCCTGTAAGGTCACTTATGTTGTTGTTTCTGATACAAACACACAGAGAGAACTTTCTGTTTTATGCTCACACACTCTGAACTTTACTAACTGTGGAAGTTAAAAGAGGGAGATTTCAGGATTTAGCTCCCTAATGTTTACCTCAGATATTATAAGTATTGTATTTTCTACTTGCAAATGTTTTCTGAATATCCATTTTTGCCTGTGCATTGTGATTTTTTATACTTTTCTGATTGTCACACATTTTAAATATGATCTGTGCAAACTAGTAGTTTAAACTTAACTTGATTTCTATTAAGGAATTGTTTGCAGCAGCTTTATCTCTTAAAATAAGTGGTTAACCCTGCATCTTTATCTTAAGTGTATGTTTTTGGAAATGTAGAGCAATTCAAGTCTGAACTATAAAATGGAAAGTAAAATAATAAACCACACAGTTTTGTTAAATACAGTGTTACTATTACTTTTACTTCAATGAGCCTCATTGGTGTGAATGTAAAAAAGTAATGCCATCCAATCCCAAACTTGCAGTACCAATAAGGCCAGTATTACATGAAGCAGTGAATTATCATGAATTACCAAAAGAGTTATGGTTTTACCTGTAGATGAAACATGGCAGAGCAGGAGCAAAACACCCACAACCTTCATTTTGGTCTGCTAATTCATCTGAGGCAACTGAACAGATGGAGTTTTTGGTGAACTGGTGGGAAAGTGTTCACGAATCACTGCCCGCCAGATTTTTACTTCCTTGACGACAACCTTAGAACCGACTGTTTCACAACAACATGATTTGTGATTAATTGAACCATGGAACCAGTCAGACAAGTTTCAGCACGATGTGTTGCCACAGTTTTTCCTTCTTTTATATTGTACTTTAAAAAAAATCTTGAAGGTAACGCAATTTTATTCACTTTTACAGTATGTTTACAATGTTTTATGTTGAGTGCTCAGACACACATGTCGTCCACTGGAATGGACTATTTTGTAACTTAAGGGGAAAAAAAAAAAAATTGAACATGTGTTTTTTATGTCCTGAGAAGTACAAAAACAGTTAAGAAAAAAAATCTTGACCAGGGCTTTCATAATTCATGCATCAGAGGGTTAAAGAAGTTAAGTAATGTAACAGAAAGTCCTTGTAAATGTTTTGAATGTAGTGTGTGAAACCCCTACCTGTTTTTGTGGCTTGTTTGCATAAGGAGTTTTGACATATAAAACCCTCTGATCAAAGGTGGTTTTTCTACAGGGAATGTCACTGTCTCCTTTCAAGAGAGCTTTTGCAGTTCTGGTGGAGGTATGGGAATCTAAAACTCTGTTTATGAACTTGCTTCGGGTCAGTGAGGTCTGTCTGTTCAGAACTTTGTATTGAACAGACTCGAGTCGATGAAGTGATTACAGCTCAACAACATGTTTATCGAGTATTTTACAAAACCCAAAACCAGTGAAGTTGGCACATTGTGTAAATCGTAAATAAAAACAGAATACAATGATTTGCAAATCCTTTTCAACTTATATTCAATTGAATACACAGCAAAGACAAGATACTTAATGTTCGAACTGAGAAACTTTATTTTCTTTTGTAAATAATCATCAACTTAGAATTTAATGGCAGCAACACGTTGCAAAAAAGTTGGCACAGGGGCATTTTTACCACTGTGCTACATCGCCTTTCCTTTTAACAACACTCAGTAAACGTTTGGGAACTGAGGAGACCAATTTTTGAAGCTTTTCAGGTGGAATTCTTTCCCATTCTTGCTTGATGTACAGCTTAAGTTGTTCAACAGTCTGGGGTCTCCGTTGTTGTATTTTACGCTTCATAATGCGCCACACATTTTCAATGGGGGACAGGTCTGGACTACAGGCAGGCCAGTCTAGTACCCGCACTCTTTTACTACGAGGTCACGCTGTTGTAACACTTGCAGAATGTGGCTTGGCATTGTCTTGCTGAAATAAGCAGGGGCGTCCATGAAAAAGACGTTGCTTGGATGGAAACATATGTTGCTCCAAAACCTGTATGTACCTTTCAGCATTAACGGTGCCTTCACAGATGTGTAAGTTACCCATGCCTTGGGCAGTAATACACCTCCATACCATCACAGATGCTGGCTTTTGAACTTTGTGCCTATAACAGTCCGGATGGTTCTTTTCCTCTTTGGTCCGGAGGACACGACGACAACAGTTTCCAAAAACAATTTGAAATGTGGACTGGTCAGACCACAGAACACTTTTCCACTTCGCATCAGTCCATCTTAGATGAGCTCGGGCCCAGCGAAGCCGGCGGCGTTTCTGGGTGTTGTTGATAAATGGCTTTGGCTTTGCATTGTAGAGTTTTAATTTGCACTTACAGATGTAGACGAACTGTAGTTACTGACAGTGGTTTTCTGAAGGGTTCCTGAGCCCATGTGGTGATATCCTTTACACAGTGATGCCGGTTTTTGATGCAGTACCACCTGAGGGGTCGAAGGTCACAGGCATTCAATGTTGGTTACGTGCAGTAATTTCTCCAGATTCTCTGAACCTTTTGATGATATTACGGACCGTAGATGATGAAATCCCTAAAGTCCTTGCAATAGCTCGTTGAGAAATGTTGTTCTTAAACTGTTGGACAATTTGCTCACGCATTTGTTCACAAAGTGGTGACCCTCGCCCCATCCTTGTTTGTGAATGACTGAGCATTTCAGGGAAGCTGCTTTTATAACCAATCATGGCACCCACCTGTTCCCAATTAGCCTGTTCACCTGTGGGATGTTCCAAATAAGTGTTTGATGAGCATTCCTCAACTTTCTCAGTATTTTTTGCCACTTGTGCCAGCTTTTCTGAAACATCTTGCAGGCATCAAATTCCAAATGAGCTAATATTTGCAAAAAATAACAGTTTACCAGTTTGAACGTTAAGTATCTTGTCTTTGCTGTGTATTCAATTGGATATAGGTTGAAAGGGATTTACAAATCATGGTATTCTGTCTTTGTTTACGAGTTATACAACGTGCCAACTTCAGTGGTTTGGGGTATTGTACAGTGCTGGTACGATGATGTCTTCCTGTCAAACATTTTCAAAGTTTTGTTATAAATCAACAAGAATACTGCTTTAACTAGCTAGTTGTTCTGCATAATGAACAGTTGGTTAAGCAGTGTTCTTGTTAATGCATTCAGTTAGAGCAGCAATGAGAACAAAATGTGTCTTCTCTGATGACAGAAAACTATCCGTCAGATCACCCTGAGATAACACTGAGTGGTGTTTTTTATTGGACCACTGTCCAAAGTTCGAGAACAGAGGAAATGACGGTCTCTCACCAAGTTCTTCCCCTCATCTGTGCCGTTATAAACTCTTTTGTGAAATTATTTTATGGTGTCTCCCTATCTTTTTCCTTTACCCAAACTATTTTAAAGCCTCCAGGAACATGACATGATTTTTTTTACAATTTGAACTGAATATCAAAGTTCATGCGTCATCAAAAATCCTTGAAAATCTTATAGTGAAAACGTCTCTAAATATTAAACATCTTGTTCTCAAACATCTATTTTATAGCTAAGTTCATGTGTCAGTACTGTGTGGATGTGGTCACTGTCTCTGTGATGTGAAAAGGCCCATTGGATGATGTTCTGATTTTGGTGGTTCTCCAAAAACAGATGCAGATCCAGAAAATAATCATTTAAACCTTTTTGTAGATTAGTTTTTGATAGAGAGAAATGTTAGTAATGTATTTTACTTAGAGTATAATTTCCCCACCGCTTCTGGTGCCTGTGTGTGCACACTAAAACATTATGGAGGAATAATTTTCACATTCATGTGTTTGATAAAAAAACTTGAAACTTTAGGTGATTTCTTAAGGGGTCGACGGAGGAAGCTTTGACTTCAGAGAGGGGGCATCAAAGACAAAAATTGAGAACCACTGCATTTTACTGACTTTTATTTTAAAGGTTTTATTGCAAGTTGTGACTAAAAATGTGAAAGTAAAACGAAGTTACATGAAAGAAACAAACATTTCAGTCCAGAGATTTTGAAGGCCAAAAATAAAATGAAAAACTGATAATGCTGTCCTACCTGCAGATGAAACATGACAACACGTCAGCAACAGGAATAAAGTCCTCATGATTCTCTGTTGAGAGATGTTGAACTCATTCAGAAACTACTGTCACTCTCTGAACAGGGCACACTGAGGGGCGTCCACAGGAGTGCTGCCTTTTTAACTGTAATAATGAACAGGAAGTTCACACCTCACACAGCCTCTGCTGCTCCCCTGTGGTGAGCATTAAGTAGACCACCATAATATCTCATGAGGTGGGAAAAACGCCTCTCATCCAAGAAGCTTCTGAACTCCAAAGATCCTGATGTAAAAAATTGAGAACCACTGCATTTTACTGACTTTTATTTTTAAAAGGTTTTATTGCAAGTTGTGACTAAAAATGTGAAAGTAAAACGAAGTTACATGAAAGAAACAAACATTTCAGTCCAGAGATTTTGAAGGCCAAAATAAAATGAAAAACTGATAATGCTGTCCTACCTGCAGATGAAACATGACAAATACCGCTCCAAGACAACATGTGGAGATAAGTGATGTCCTCATGATTCTGTTTAAAGATGGCCGCTCTAGCTTGTTGAATGGCTTCTTTTACCCTCTCTCTCAGAAATCATCTGTCACTCCTCTGGCTAGAACAGGGCACACTGAGGGGCGGTCACTGCTGAGTGCGTTTCTCCTGAATTCGTAATAGCCGAAGGTAGTTCACACTGTTAGTCCTGGCCTGCTGGTCTCGTGGCCCCCTGTGTTGTGAGACATGCGCTTATGTAATGGTTGCTTAGTCTCCAATGTACAGGCTGGGGAGTATTCTCATTGCAATTGCACTGCGACACCTCATGTTTTTTCCTTGGATATGTTGTCATGACTTAACATGAAGCTATCGAACAGAGTTTCCAGCATTGTTTAACTTTAATGCATTATAGCTGTGAATTACACTGAACGTGCATTTTTGAGCTGCTTAAGTGAGGGAGAGTAAATGTTACAGAGTCTATCATATGAGTTTGGTCACCTTAACAACATCCACAAACAGAAAAACAAGAGTAGAGGGACTGTAATAGTCACCTTTCTGTACACAGACAGTCTTGACAATATGATCCGCTATTTGAATTGAGGCTCTGCAGGCTTCAAAAAGAGGAAAAACAACCACTGCCTGGTAAGATAAATTGGTGTTTTAGTTTTCCATTATCTAAAACGATAATTTATCTTTCCTCAAACTAGGTCGGCCTGTGGAGAATGCAAAGATGATGTAAGTAAGGTCAGGGACACCTTTTTGAATGTATTGCCTTTGGATTAATTCATTCATTCATTCAACCTTTATTTAATCTCGAAAAATCATTGAGGGTGTTCCCTCATTTTCAATGATGTCGAGAGTACAGAGAACAACAATAAAACAACACAGTTAAAAACAGTTACATTCAAAAGCAGCGTAATTCACTATCAGTCTTCTAAACTGACCAAAAGAAACAAGTGCTTGCAGTTTTAATGTTTGTTGTAAGATGTTCCCGGTGAAAGCAGCAGAAAAGCTGAAAGCAGTTCTTCCAAATACAGTGTTTACCCGTGGAACTTCAAGCATCAGCAGGTCACTGGATCTTGTTGGATATTGATTATGAGATTGATGTAACACAGATGTTATGTATGATGGCATTTTACCAAGTAAGGCTTTATAAATGAGTAAGAACCAGTGCCTGTCACGTCTTACGTTCAGGGGTGCCCAGCCCACTTTTTCATATGAAGAGCAATGGTGGGTGGATTGTTTACCATTGCAGCCTGGTACATTTTTGTACAGGAAAATATGGCTTATAATTTATCAAGAAGAGAGTGACACTAATAACATGACGAAACAAAAAAGGACACCGTCAGCAGGAAAATATATTTTTAGTGCAAAAAGAGTTGACAAAATGAATTGATTTCAAGAGAGAGCAGCTCAGGACTCAACAGTGACCAAGATGAAATATTATCAGTCACACAATTTAGATTGCCTTCACTTGTCTTTAATCAAACAATTTCTTTAAATATCTAAAAAAAATCTGTTATCTATGGTCTGTGTCTGTGTGTTTCTGTAAGGCATCTTTGGGTTTCTTAAAAGGTGCTATATAAATACAAATTATTATAATAATTTTAAAAAAAAATCCCATATTTACATGCTGATTGATTATAGCAGATATTCTGGTATACACAGCAAGCAGCTGGATGTCACCTTAGCTTATTTCACTGCCTGAAATCAGACTAGCTTCTGTTCTGGTTAATAAATAGATTAATAGATAGATATAAGTATTGTCATTAAATCAATCTCGTTGGCGCTAAAGAACATTGAGCTTAAACAAATCCCTCTAAAATAATAATAAGTTGTTTGTTGTCACTGTCAAGCAAAAACCTCTTATCTCCAAAATTGCTTCTTTTCAGGAAATGAGAAAACAATCAACTTCTAATGACTGCATTACTATTGTAAAGTCCTGATACCAAATCATTTTTTGAAATCTGATTTGGTTTAAGGCTTATAAAACTCACTCATCGACACAGAAAGTGACCAATAGCACTGTTTTATGAAAAAGACAAGAAAATCATAAAAGATGGAGATAGGAGGTTTGTGTCCAACTGCGACATTATGATGTTGTTTCAGCCTCCTCCTCTGGTATTTCCTGTCCCCCTGTGAAGACAAGCAGCAAATAATAAAAAATATTTTACAAATACAGGGGTGACATTAGGACTTTTTTAAATTAGATTGGACTTACCTGCAACAGGCTGGAACCCTGAAAGAAATCAGACACCACAAAGTTAGAAACATTAAAGTTAATTCATGTCGAAGGAACATACTACATCACAATGACTAGAAACAGTATCTCTTATGAGTACAACACTGTGAAATCTTAGTACTTTGTCTATTGAAAAAAGCAATTAATGTAAAAATCAGGAAGTTCTGCCAGTTTAAAGTATCAAAATGTATCATGACATGTATCGTCAGGCATGTGTTGCATTATGTATTTTTGCCAGGCAGCAACCTCTAAGGCTGTAAATAGAGGCCCTGCAGTACCACGGACAAGTGTCCACTTGAGGCTGGCTGCAGAAACCTGACACCTTAAAGGATAAGTTCGGTTTCTACAGCTTTCACATTGTTTATAGAATGAAGTATAACATCCGGACATCCGTATAATGGTAGCACACAGGGCATGTATAGCGCCGCTCCTAAAACTGCATTAATCGTCCAAAAACTCTTTAGTTTCACCAATACTTCGTCATGGTCCGCTAGCGCTACTCCTCCAAGACAGTCCGGGGTCGCTCCACCCATGTTTTTGTGACTGCGCTGACCTTTGAACTGAAAACTTTCTTTACGGCTGCTGCGCACATGCGCAGTGCGGCTCATTGTTTCAGGGGAAGACAGCCGGCTACTCAACGACTTTCTTCTTTCAGTTTTGTGCAAAATGGACGAATATCTATCGGATGAAGATGTTGTGGACTAGAACTTTGAATATGATGGGTGTCCTTACAGTTTTCGAGCCAGAGTTTACAGATGAGGAGCTCATCGAAAGGAGGACGCGGAGGCAAAGAGAAGATCAGCTGGCCAGAGAAGCTTTCCAGTTCAGAGGTCAGCACAGTCACAAAAACATGGGTGGAGCAACACGGACTGTCTTGGAGGAGTAGCGCGAGCGGACCATGATGAAATATTGGTGATACTAATGAGTTTTTTGACAATGCAGTTTTAGGAGCGGCGCTATACATGCCCCGTGTGCTACCATTATACGGATGTCCGCCGCTCGATTTTGGATCTAAATATCTCCCGAAGCACTGTTTGGATCAGGAAAGCCTTCTGGGTGAGTATATCGTTCTACTTCATTCTAAAAACAATGTGAAAGCTGTAGAAACTGAACTTATGCTTTAATGACTGTATTTTTGGGAACATTGATTTTCACAGCCTAAATACACATCTTTACAGCCTATTAAAAAATGGCTTTAGTCCAGATTTTTTATATCACAACCTTATTTCTTTTATCAATTTTATCGGAAAATTCCAGTTTTGGAAATGTGGTGTTGCTATTGATCAGACAGTCTTAAGTCCTGCCTCAACACGACCTTTCTGTTTGTGAGTAGATGAGCTTGGTTGAGATAGCACATGCAGTATGGCAGCATCCATTAGAGGACATCAACATTTTTCCAAATGCTCCTTGTCACACGACTTTGTCCAGTATTTTATTAACAGTCTATGATTCTTGCCAAAACCCACCCCTACAACAGATTCTGGAACACATGAAAAGAAATCAGTCCCTTTGACATCTCAGTTAGCTCTTGTTTTATTTCTATAAGTCTGCAAACTCTCTAATGACCTGGTTATGTAATTATAACACAAGCCTTGTTTACATTTTCTGCTGTTAATACCAAAACTGATCATCTCTGAGTGAGACTGGCTGATATCAGTCATTACTAGCAAAGCCTTAATGAAATTTGTGTGTTAAACAGGGTGAACATTTAAAATAATGCTAATTATTTTTCAAGAGCCTAATACATAAACAGAGTTCTTGTTCTGTAACAAGAACATTATAAATATGTGGAGTGAAAAGTATTTTTTTCCTTTAAACTTTAGTGAAATGAAAATAAAAAGTTCCACGAAAGACTAAAACAAAATTAAGGTATAGATTCTTATGAACTGCACATAAGTAGCACTTAAGGAAGTTTACCTTGGTACTGTCCACCACTGATTTCAGTTTAATTTTAATTGAAAAATAATCCACAACAGGCTAAAAAAAAGTTTAAGTCTCTAACATTATGACAGTGTCCTATACGCCCTTTCCAGGCTCAAGTTTACAGATAATTGAGTTTTTAAAAGCATGGTTCACTCTTCCCTTCATCCAACATGGGATGAACTTTGCAGCACGCCTCTGTGTGAGTATGCAATGCTCCTGACTAGGAAAAATAAACAGCCCTGTAACTAAGTGTAACTTTGATTTGTAGCCACACAGTTTAAACTCTTTTAGGTCACTTACACTGCTCATTCATAAAAAAAAAACTTTTTTTTATTAATGTAATAAATCACTATATGAACAAGGTCCTGCCTAACACTGCAGATGAATGTTTTGGAAGGACCAAAGATAAAACACAATCTAGAAAAGTTTGACAGAATTAAGTTAAAAATTAGAAACTTTTTAGAAGAACATCTATCTCACTGTTGATGTTTCTTCTCCAGATGAAGATTCCAGCGATGCATACTATCAGGAGCAGCAGTCCTACAACAAGTCCAGGAACCAGAGATGCAGGGACAAGCTCTGAGGTCACAACAAAATGTTGAGTTACTGAAGAACATTGGAGAAACTCTTTCACTCTGAATCAGCTTTTTATGTCCAGGTATGTGAACACAAAGAAGGATTTAACTCCAGTTAACTTTGCTGTCATTGAACAAATACTTAAGAATTAATATCTTCAAATAGAAAGAAAAGTAAAACAGGCTGTCAGGACTCACCTAAGCACAAACATATAAATCCAGTGTAGAAAGCAGAGCAATTATTCAGAGTGTAAAGGATTAAAATAGACATGGTGGTGCACCATGTGTCTGATAACAGGTGTGATTTACATGAGGTAGACAGGCAGTAGATACAGACACTTTAAACAGAGTGGTCCAGGAACAAGTCCATTAACATAGTTAAAGATTCTTCTTCACAGGCAGATTTTATTCTTGATGCAGTGTGGATCTATACTGTGTTTAAACTTGCAAACATAAACCTGAAGTGTGATTTGTGCATATCCTACTGCCATCTTTAAATTACGCTCCATTTTTATAAATGCCGATCTGATGGAAATAAAAGTACACCCTTTTTATGGTCGTACACATGATTGATAAATGAGAGCCACATGATCTTACCTTCTGTCAGTCTAGAAAAAGGCAAAGAGGTGCAGTTATGGCAGATTTTCAGCCTCCTTTTAAACCACAATGCCTCACCCATCTTTCCAAACAAACAAACAAAAACAAAAGCACTCATGATGCCAGCAAACGCAAGGATGAACAAGTTTTTCACCCTCAGTTTCCGTCACTGATGGTTCAGATTTTCTATGAAAGCTATCCATCAGTGTGAGCCAACACACCCACGCTCTTCATACCCATTTACTCATACTCCTACTGCCCCATCAGTGAGAGTAAGTTTGGGTTAAGTGTCCTGCCTGAGGACATATCACTATGTGACAGAGATGGCTGGGCTTGAACCTGCAACCTGACAAAACGCTCTAGCAGACTGAGACACCAACACCAGTGTTTTGTCTTTCAGAACGATAACTGAAAAAGTTCTGAACTGATTATGATGAAGTACAGGGAATGTTGGTCATAGGACAATCAGAAGTCAAAAGATTTCCGTGATGATTTAAATCCTGATGTGGATTCGGGGACTTTTTCAGATTATTTGTTTACACTGCATGATAGGTCGGTTTTTCCACATTTTTTCATATTTGGCACAGAAGTAAATTCCTCCTGCAGGTCGTCAGTGGATGTGTGCTGTTGATACAGTTTGTGCTCAGACACAGGCAGATTTGTATCTGAATGTACAAATCGAACCTTAATCAGAGTTGATGCTCTACATAAACAGGGCCTTGTTTGCGCCAGAGGAGATCACTTAGTGAAGACCAAAAGGCAATGCCAAGTTTTCAATTTAACCATGATGAATATCTCTTTTTGGGCGATACCACAGCTGACCAGAAACATGTCTCTTACCTATTTCAAGAGTGCCTGCTGGGGACAGTTTGGTGATGATGTCCTCCTTGACACCGTGGAGCTGAAACACACACTCGTACCTCCCCCTGTCTTCAGGTTTCACTGTGGAAATGTTCAGGTAAGCTCTCATCTGGAAGGTGTCATCATGGTTGGGAAGGATCTCTCCATGTTCCACTTCTTCATAGAGCTCCTCTCCATCTTTCCTCCAGAACACAGAAGCTCTGTTTGGGTAGAAACCTGTGGCGAAGCAGGTGACTGGAGAGGAGGGAGACTTCTGGATGAGATACACCGAGGGAAGCTCTGAGGAGGGTGAACAGATGGAGGAAAAATTCCTCCAGATTTTTATTTGTTTTATTATTAATCTAAAATGTATTAAAATAATTTAAATGCACACCTTTTCAAACAGTTAAGCCTGGGGCCTTCAAAACAAAACAAAACAGAACAAGAGATGATAACCAAAGTCGTAAAAACATGGGGAGTGACCCAAGTGGATCAGCTTTAATATAATGAGAGAGTATGAGCTATTTTGCAAAGTCTTCTTGGGCTGCTTGTTGTGAATCAGGATGTTTACTATAAAAACTCTTTCCCCTCATTATATGAGATTTATCTTTGGAAGAAAAACATTGAACTGCTGTACTGTAACCACATTCATTGAGTACAGTTTCTGTTAAGTAGAGCCTTAAGTCTTTAAAGAAAAGTAAACAGCGATGAAGGTCATTAGTTATAGGTCACAGTTCTCTTCGTAATTGGAAATGTCTGGTTTGTTCTGTTGGGTCACATGGTCAGAGGACTGAGTTACAATTTACAGAACAGACAGCAGACAGATAAATAATGGTGGTCCATCATAAGTGAGACATTAATCATGAATCAGATGCTAAAACAGGACAACAGAATTCAGTTGCAGGTCCTGCAGTGTTTTTGATAACATTATGGGCTCTAATTTCGTAGACCAGGCGCAAGCGCAAGCGCAGGCGCACCTGCCCTGCGCCGGCCCTCGCCGTGCGCACAGGGTGTGACTCGCGCACTTTGGAAGTTTCCTGCAGTGCCAAGACAGACGCACTCAAGGCGCAGAGGAGCGCAGAGGGGCGCAGAGGAGCGGATCCACGCCCATGTCCGCGCAAATGTCAGAGAAGGAGGAGAATAGACGTGAGTGGGATTACCACAGCCGATCGCTGTCTTCACCAATCAAATGACTGCCTCTCCTCGCCTTTAAATGCGCTGCGGCCGAGGTGCAGCGTCTGATTGGTCTGAATTATCCCCACCACCGCGGAAACAGTGTGCTGGAAAGACCCAGCAGAGCCGCTGTCCCTTCAGCAGGAGAATGGACAGCGGGGCACGTCACCGTGTGGGCCAGCTCCCAGGACAGATGTAATCTGTTCCTTTGTCATTAATAGGAGTAAAAAAAATATCAATCAATCAATCTTTATTTGTATAGCGCCAATTCATAACAAGTGTTATCTCAAGACACTTTACAATAGAGCATAAAGCTCTTCATTTTATGGATACACATATATGCATAGATACATATATACATATGAAATACACATATACATATATACAAATATATACATCCAACACCCAACATGAATCCATATAGCCAATCATGAATCCCTCCATCATGGCGGCAAGAAAAAACCTTCTGTTAAGCAGCAGGAAATCTTGAATGTGGATCCCAGTCTCATGATGAACAGCAAATCCACACGATGCTGTGTTGGGTGTGAGGGCAAAGGAAGGGAGGCAAGAGGAGACAAGTGGACTAAAGTAAGAACTAAAGTTAGGGACAGGTCCATGTACCATAGACCTGTCGTCTGATTTATTAGAGGTTAGCCTCTTGAGATGCTACATCTCATTTTCAGGAGGGTCCTCATGTCTGAATGGTTGTGGTGGTCATTTTCTAGAAGTATATATTCTTACTGAAAATAAGAATTTATGGTAGTGATGAACTCATGGGTGCCCTGACCACAGGTGCATCCCAACCATATTTTGTCTCCATTGATAAGAGACAGTTTCACACCCGCTGGCTTATCCATTTATAATACTTTTTTTGATCCACCTGCATTCCTGGTTTGTCATCGCCAAATAGCAGAGCCTTTTTAGTGATATACTGTATATTTTCCCAGTGTCTCCGCCTCATCCTCCTTACAATAATGTACTCCATTTTTTTACATCACGTTAAAAATAAAGACTAAAACAGAGGAATATGGCAAATCACAGGTAAATCCTGAGTGACATACATTTATTTGATCTCTTTTTTCTTAGTCTTTTTTCTCCCTCTTTTTTTGAATTTAATTCGACATCAGATGTGACGGGACAGTTAATATAGATACAAATGTATATGCTGGTTCAGCTACATTAAATAGTGATTGCTGTGATTGTTTATTGGATTAAAATGTGCCTGACGCTCTGGAAACCTGCCTCTGAGGCTTGGTTGACGTGTGCGCACATATGCGCCTGTAACCAAATTACAGCTGCGGAGGGTGCGCTCCGCCTTGCGCCGAGAATAGACCAGGTTGGAGCAGGCGAGCTTTCAGCGCACTTTCTGCGCTGTTTTTGGCACAAAATTGTCACTGCGGCAACATGAATCTGCCGACACCCCCCCCTGGTGCGCCGTCACCTCCTCCTGGTGCGCCGTCACACCCATCTCTGCGCAGACGGTCTACCAAATTGTCAAATTGGCAGCGCACGGCGGTGTGCCGCACGAAATTAACACTGCGCGGGGTGCGCCAGGCTTGCGCCCCCTGCGCTGCGCCACGAAATTAGAGCCCTATATGTTATCATGGAATCAATACACAAGCCATGGTGGCACAGTCACAGCTGTCACTATGACAGATATGACATGTTACAACTAGTTCATGAAGAATTCCTCCTGTGAGTCCTGGAGGTGATGCATGCACATGACGAACAACTGTATATCATTTTAAACAGTACATTTTGTACATTTTTTAAAAATAATCTGTTTCTAGTTTTCTGAAATTTTGATGTCATATGTTTAAGACATAATTGGTGTGTATTTGGTACAATAGCCTGTTGCATGTATGGTTGTACCTGTTCTCTGCAGAATGGCCCTTCCGTAATTCACACAAAACTTTAACCAGATGGGGCACAGGTCGATGTAAAGGCCTTTTATGGATCTGACCCAAGCTCGGTCAGTATCCCAGCTGAGTTTGGTTGTGAGGGCCTCAGGTTTTAGAGCAGTCCACATCATATTCTTCAGGTCCAGTTCAAGGAAGTCTTCTCCATCATAACCAAACTTAAAAAAAACAGCAGTCTGTCCAGTCTTATCATCCCACTCACAACCACTGATCAACTGTAAGATGTGAGGACCTGAAAGAGCCAGAAAGAACAGCTTAAGTGACATTCAAGGACGGTTTTCTAAGAGCAGATAATCCAAATTTTATTTGCCAAACCCCTGCAGCTGTAAGACCACTGCTTCAGAGTCTGTAATAGTTTTAGTTGTCAATGGACCTTCATGCAGCAGCTATTTATGGGTAACAAACAAATTATGTTGTCAGATTACCAATATTTAAAGTTTGATACAGATGACAAGTTTTGTATTACAAAAACCAATGGTGTTGAGATCAGGGCTCTGTGTGGGCCATAATGTCATTATGTTTTGATAGATTCATAAAGCTTTTGAGTTTTATATATACATCCTACTGTAGTTCAGTCTTTATTCTCTCATTTAGGTCAAATTTTAAAAAGGTTTACAGGAATTAAACATGGATAAAAATTAGCCATAAGGTGAGATATTTTTAGTTGTTTCGAATGGGAGCAAGACCAGCAACAACGTTTTTTGTCTGATCTAGTAAGAGTAATCAAGAGGGGAGGGGCTTCACTAAGGATCACTTCCTAGAAAGGGCAAGGTTTTAGAAAGGCCCAGTTGCAAGAGATAAAAGGACTTCATCATCTACAGTTCACAGTGCCTTCAAAGAGTCAGGGATTTGAGCAATCTCTGCATGCAAGCATCGTGGTCAAAACCAACATTGAATGCCTGTGACCTTTGATCCCTCACGCTGCACTGCATTAAAAACCAACATCATTCTATATAGGGTACGACCACTTCCATATTCGACGTTTTGTTGGCAGTAAGTTTTACAAAGTCACTCACATTCAGTCCTTTACACCGCTGCAGCAGTGCTCTACTAAATTATCTCCTATAATGAATGTGACTGACTGATTTATCATCAAATCATGAGCTTGATATGCTATTAAAAGGTTCTGCCCATTTCCAAAAACGTTCAATGTACTCTTTCCCAGATGGACAAGTGAAATATATTGAATGGTCCATCTGGTTTGTTTGGTTAGAAGAGTCCACAATTCAAATTGATATAAAGGACCAAACAGACTAACCTGACACGCCAGATGGACAGTTCCATATTGGAAATATTCCACTAATCCATCTGAGAAGGAACCCTGTGAAAATATTTTTCGCAGGTAACTGTTGTTAGCGGCTATGGCTAACGATCGTTAATTGTTGTTTACCCTTGTTAGCTGTTCGCTGTAGCTAAAAAGGACACTTTGCAGAAAAATGCAGATCTACTGGGGGAGTTCACAACATCATTGAGCTCCACAACATGAGTGGAGACAAAGAGGTGTCAGAGGTTGTTATCTAGTATGAACACAAAAGTTTTGGGAACATCACTTTATATTTTGATTTGATACGAATAACTGAATATCGTAAACTGGATTTCCCATTTTAAAGTTAATAATTTTTTACCATTTAAATCTGTATTGGGTCCAGATAATGTTTACTTTGGTTCTAGAGACCTGAACCCCATATTATTCTGAAAAATTTGAAGCACACCCATTAAAAAATGGTAGAGATATGATTTTTTTTTTTTTTTTAATTCCACTTTAGTCCACTTAATGTTATTTTTTCTAAGTTTAGGAATTTTTGGGGATTCAGACAAAAATACCTTATATCACTAAAGTCTAATCATTTTGAAGCTGAGCCATTACCAACATCTCCTGAAAAATTTGGCAACATTTTTCCAGTAGTTTTTGCATAATTTTGCTAACAAATAAACAGTCAAACATAGAAAAAGAAAACCTCCCTGGCTTAGATCATGTATGTGGTCTGACTGTACATCATGTCTGACCACAGTTTAGCATAACAAAGTCACTGATATATACACTGTAGTGAAAGTGGATCCAACTGTTGGATTTATTTTTGCATCCTCATATTTCAACATGAACATTTATTACCTCCACTTTGGTTTAAGCTTTTCATGATGAAATCCATGCGTGCCTTAAAGAAGTTCTGATTTGCCAAACACTCCTGAGTCCACCGCTGAATTTGATCTGGGTATGCGTCCATTAATTTTTTGGCCCATTTTAGGAAGATTACTTTGTTTGTGTCGCTGTCATAGTATCCACTCGCCACCTCATCAACCTGAGCAGATGCCACAAACTCTGGAAGGTCTGGAACTCCATTAGATCCTGTGACGAAAAACTTCACGGAGTGTTTCACTGTAGGAAAAAAGCAGCAGAATCAAATGAGAATCAGATTTTTTTTTTTACACATAGGCCTACATGTTTTGAAGTCTTCCAGATCAAATCTACAGTAAATGGAAATGGCATGGGCATCCATGATTTTTTCACTACCATAAATTCTTATTTTCAGTCCATAGTCTGTTGTCCCTGCAAAGCCCCCCTCCCACCAATTATCAGCAGAAAATACATATAAATTCTGATTTTGATGCTGTTGTATTATTGATCATTAATGAAAATATTAATTATAACTCTTTTGCACATTTCACATACACTCTTCGAGGAATTTTTTTGGTACCTTGCCAACACCAGGTTGGACCCCTTTTGCCCCAACAGCTGCCTTAATTCACCAAGACATAGAGCCAACAAGGTGCAGGAAACATTTTGGTCCATATTGTCATGAAAGCAACACAGTTACTAAAGATTTATCTGCTTCATGACTGTGGTGCAAATCTCCAACTATGCTCAGCTGATACCAAAAGGCCAAAGTGTGCCAAAAAATATCTCCTACACCAGCATCAGCAACAGCTGATCACTGATAAAAGGCAGGATTGATCCATGCTCCATGCTTCTATACTGTTATCACCAAAGTCTGACCTTAGTTGTGTGTAAATCCCAGCAGATCAGCAGTTTCTGAAATAGTCTGAACATGCTACTTTCAAGGTAACTTTCAAAGTCACTTTCCTTCCCTAGTCTGATGCAGTTTGTCTTGACCTTGTCTACGTGGCAAAGTGCATTAACCCTATAAAGCCAATTGTATCATATTTGATACATACTTTATAATACCTCTATCTACTCAATATGATCAAAAAAAAAAAAAAAAACAAACATTTGAATACAATCAGATAAATGATAAAAATGTCCTAAAATGGATTATCCGTTGCCAAAAACACCTAATGTATCAAATGAGATACAAAAAATCTATATGTTGAATTTTATGGACATTTTGATATTTTTAGGATTTTAACAAAAAATGAAACAAACATTTCAGCTTCAAAATATTAGAATTTTCAGGCTATAATCTATGGTCTTGGGCCTTAAAGGGTTAATGCTGCATTCCATTAACATTGAACTGGGAACTGGGAAATGGGAGTGACGTCATCTCCGACTTATCGGCGTTCCAGTTGATGTCGGGAAAAAAACATGCCGATCTACCAGACTATTGTTAGCTGTTGTTAGCACCCCCTGCGTTGTTGTTCACAATATCACATGAAGAATATGATTATCACTATGGCAGCATTTTTGTAAATATAAGTCTAACATTACTGTGTATACAGATGATTTTGATCCCAGTCAGAAGTGCAAATAAATTGATTATTACAGGAGCTAAATGGATGTTTACACTGGGGGCATCCATCTTCTATTGTCAACTCGGGGGTGGCGAGGTTCTCCCGAGTTCCTAGTTGGATATTCCGACCTCGGGGGGTGTTCCAGATAAAATTTCCTACTTGGAACTGGGAAATTCCGACTTCCGACTACAACTGGAACACACCATAAGGCCCCATTTACTTGACAACAAAACATTCAACAACATAAAGTATTTGTTGTGTTTGCGCCTCCTGTTTACATAAGTGCAGTGCCTGGAGTGCCTGAATCTGCACATTTTTGAAACCAGGGTGAAGAGTGAAAAGTTTTAAAAATGTTTTGGTATCTGTCTCAATGCAAACAGGAATCTACAATTTTAGGGAAAATTATGTCACGCGGCGCATGCACTTTATCAGACCAAGGTTGTACGCACCAACGAACAACAGCTTCAGCTGTATACCGATCAACATGTGAGCTGCTAACTGTGCTTGGTTTGTTATCCAGACACAAGTATCCAGACAGACGTGCTGTGAAGACAAGAAACTCCTGTCTCTTCATGTGTCTGCTTGCCATTAATGTTTGTGAAAAGTTTGTCTTCACCGCAAAGCATATGTGTGATCAAATACCGCTGTGTGACAGAAAACCTACATCACCAACTACTGACCTTACACGCACACTACAGTGTTCTCAGTCATGCTCGCCAATCTGCATAAACGTATCAATTACACATTGTCTCCATGTGAACACAGGGTGGCCCATCAAAGGTGTTTCCTGAAGAACAGTTTAACATCCCTGCCTGTGAATGTATTTCACGTACAGCTTTTTTAACCTCTGGGTCCAGGAAGTTTTTGGTTCCTGGACTTTCCTTCAAGGAAGAAAAAAGTATAAGTAAAAAGTTCCTGTGGGTGAGAAATACTCTGCAGATAAGATGAGCACTTTGAGTTACATATGTTGTAGGAAAAGTGCTATATAAACAAACTTGACTTGACTTGACTTGATGATTATCATCAGTTCTGCCAAATCCTTGAATGCTTCTCATGTTTGTCAAACAAGTGAGAGTTGTCTGTTTTTATGCTCTGAACTCTGAACTTCACTGCCTCTGGACCTTAACAGAAGAAGTTTTCCAGATGTTTCTTCCCAAAATTAAGTGAGGATCCTCCTTTTCAACAAAGCTTTACTTCAGTGCAACATAAGCAAACATTTTTTTAATTTTACTTTAGTTAATCTCGGGTTTTATTGTATTTTTATCACTCAAAATTCTGGAAACTTCTTCATAAAGTTTAAGTAAACTCACTCCTTTTCAACAAAGCTTTACTTCAGTGCAACATAAGCATATCATTTATTTTAATTTTATTTATTTCCGTGGTTTATTTGCACATTTTCTGAATATCCATTTTTCTGTGCTTTGTTTATTTAAAATTTGCACGATACTTATAAACTTTCAGTTTGATCTATTTGAAGTAGTCGTTTCAATTGAATTAGATTTCTCATATTCAAGGGATTCTAAGCAGTTTGATCTCTAAAAACAATTGGTGGACCTTTCATCTTTTCCTCACCCATGCATTTTTTCTGAATATTTTTTTTTTCTGCTTTGTTTATTTAAAATTTGCACGATACTTATAAACTTTCAGTTTGATCTATTTGAAGTAGTCATTTCAATTGAATTAGATTTCTCATATTCAAGGGATTCTAAGCAGTTTGATCTCTAAAAACAATTGGTGGACCTTTCATCTTTTCCTCACCCATGCAGTAATTATCCAATAGAAAGCCCATACCTATTTGCTTAGTTTATTCCAAGTGGCAACGTTTTTTGGCCAGGCAGTGTATTTTTGAGCATAGCTTGCCTTCTAACACCATACTTGCGCTAAAAACAAGTCCACAAGTCCAAAATAAGTCCATTAATACACGCAGCAATAAAATGACCATTAAGTATAAAAAGGATTTGTGATTTTACCTGTAGATGAAACACGGCAGAGCAGGAGCAACACACACTTCAATGATACACTTCAGTTTTACCTTTGGGCAAAAGTACTGCATCATTGGGCCTCATGCTGCAGGGTCTTCAAGATTCAGTCATTGCAGGTGGACATGAATTGCACTTTCAAGTAGGGATGGGAATTGATAAGACTGCCCACCAGATTTTTACTTCCCTGACAAAAACTTACCTTTGAAACAAATGTTTCACAACAACATGTGTTGATGTAAAAAAGTGCCATCAGAATGTCACCAACAAGTCACAGTATAGATAACTGCTTGCAATCTCAGTTGTACTTAAAAAAAAAATTGATAAAGGAATTGATAAGCAAAAAGATTAATTGAATGATCGATTCAGTTTGATGGGCAAAAGTACGGCATCATGGGGCCTCATGCTGCAGGGTCTTCAAGATTCAGTCATTGCAGGTGGACATGAATTGCACTTTCAAGTACAGTATGAGAGACAAGTTTAAATGTTCCAGACGTGTGTTTTGGATGTAAATAAGAGGCTATGAGTGAATAAATAAGCATCAAAATAAAGTTTGAATTCCCCAAATATTTCCGATATATTGTATTACTGGCCCCAACAGCAAGCAAGGTTCAAGCCCCTCACAAAGCTGCAAACTAAAAAAGCTGTCTTTGTATTTGTCTCTGCTGATTATAAATTAAATGTGGTTTGGTGTCTCATTTTCAAGAGGGTCCTCATGTCCATGTAGTCGTAAATGTATTTATTTTGGATGTATAATCAATAACAACTACTTCAATCTAATATAAATATTAATATATATATAATGCTCATAAACTTTAGAGGACTGATGTTGATTAAATAGCAGCATCTAACTGAACTGTTAAATAAATTGGCTTAAACTTGTCTTAAAATAAGAATTTATTTTAAATGATGTCTTTTTCGGTTGATGTTTGATCCAGGATAAAGCACATGGGGGCAACGAGGAACTATCCATGCGTGCTGTTGACAGGAACAACCCATTAAAAGCAAGCTGTAAAATTCCCCACTTTTTACTGTTTTCTGCATGGGTGCCTGCAATTTAAAAGAAAACAAAGATGCAACAAAATAACTGTTGTTGTCAGTGTTCGTTTTTAAATTTCCTGAGTAAACATTCTGGCCTTGGCAGGGTTTAAATCCACAAAATATGAATAATCATGGATAAGTACATTTAAAAGTACAGTAGTTTTGAAAAGACTTACTTATTAAAAGTAAATACACAAAACCATAAGTCTGTTTTCTTTAAATCTGACAGTGCAATATAACGATAAAATTAAGATGCATTAAAATCAATGTTGCTGACAATCATTGACCCATCTCAAGGCCTAATAATCTCTCAGTCTCCTTGAAGAGTTTTTTTTGTGTGCAATTGATTAAAAATATTCAAAGAATTGTATAAATATATTGGTTTCCAATGTTTGAAATACAGAACGTATAATTAACAATCGACATGTATATTTTAGGATGAAGTAGATCTAAAATAATAATGCATTTTGAGAGTAAATTAAATTCTGAATTCCTTTAATTTTACAGTGTTTTGGGGGGGGGTTCAATTCTTTTGTTGCTAAGACTTGTATAAGCTAAAAGACTAAAGCAAAACGCTGCCCAACCTGCTGTTAAAAACAATGATGGTCAAGTGAGTAGTAAGAAATTAAAGTGTGATGGATTTTAGGGGGACAGTAAAGTCAAGCTTGACTGTTTTCATCTATGAAAAGTATCTTTGAAGAAAAAACACTTCTACTGTTAGATTTGGGGAAAAAAACTTTAAAAATGTAATTCAAACCGTATCACACTCCCTATTATTTCTTTATTTGCTCTCTTTTGACCCACATCCTGCTCTCCAGGATGCTCCAACCGCGGAGTTATTAACTGAATTACTTCTAGAATCTCGCGATATTTAAAATGCGGCATCATTCCTCGTTTGTACACTTCACGCAATAAACATATCAAATTTTTGGAGGCTTTGATCTGAGGATCCCTTAATGAAAGTCGTTTACTTTTCACAAAACACTGCCAACCCGATATAAGGAATAAACTGGAACTTTTACGGAAAGAGAGGAGACAAGGGAGCAACGAAGGTGACACAAACTTAGGGTGGAATGACTTCTCGCGAGATTTCTTTGAGTTAACTTGAGTAAATGCCACGTCTTACCAGCAGCATCAGCGCTGACACAAACATTGGCGGTTTCTATTTTATATCACTCTCACACAAGAGTGTTATCCAACGACCAGACAAGCAGGAAAATCCGACACAATACGGTGAGAATATCCTTTTATTTTTTTATTGTAGGTCGCTGTAAATGTTGATTAGTCTGCTGCAGCAACACGTTAGCATTCGTGCTACATGCTAGCCCCCATGCTAACATGCTGTCTGTTTATCTAAATGAAGCTGGTGATCAGAGGCTTTTGTTTGATGAGCTTTTTACAGAGAGATTAAGTTCTATACTTTGAAAAGCTAAGATTATCCCCTAGCACTGTCAGGCCTGGTGCTTGAAGCTGCAGGAAACAAACAGTAAACAAACGAAGTGAAACTCAGACTGATGTAAGACAGCTAGCAAGAGTTAATTCATTCCAGGCGGATGTTTAACACTGAAATCAGATGTTTGCATGGATAAAAAACTACACCATTTGTTCCAAATGTATTTGAACTATTAGTGTATCATCAGGACAAGAAGACGATCGAATTAATAAGTGCATTATGTCTCAAGTCTGCTGCAGCACATGTGTGCTTTGTGTCCTGTAGATCTGTCATCTCCAACCTTTAAAAGATCCCATATGGTGCTAATAAAGAAAGCACAGATCTACGTGCTCAAATTAGAAGTTATTTTAGTTTATTCACATTTAAGTAGGAGCAGATTCAGTGGATCTGATGTCACATTTGCATTTGTCAGCTTACTCATGCAGCCTAGTATGAAATGCAGCTCATAATAATAACTTTATCTGCGTAGCACTTTTTTAACAAGTTTTCAAAAAGCTTTGACAAACAGCAAGGAACATGCAGAAGAAAAGCACAAAATGACTTACTTTACCTGTCAACAAACAATTTAAATCAAGGAATTATTATATACAGGTGTACCCCACTTAAGGCCTTTTATGTATTGGACTGTAATGACATTTATGTGTCTACAGTTAAGTTTGCTGCTTGTCTTTTAATATGCTCTGTGTCTTTTATTCCTGTTGTTGATGTGTGTTTTTATTTTGACATTAACCGAGACAGTCTGGCTGCAGAGCTCCACTGTGGAGTCATTTCCTGCTCAGGCTCCTCTCTCAGGTCACCTCCACCATAGGGAACAAAGAAACAACAACATAAAATGCATCCTGGAACTACGTAGAAGATTTTCAAAATAAAGAGCACGGACAAATTAGTCATCAGAGTGTGTTATTACCCCGTTTTGACATCTAGATCATGCCAATAATAACATTACACTTGCTGATCAAACAACCGTAGACTGATGATGAACATGGGAGGGAGTCTGTTTGAATATCTTGCTAATACTGAACACAAAAGTGATGAGTTAGACTCATTTAGATCCAAATGACCTTGCAGAGCAGTTGGATTCAGATCCCTGTATGCCATAAATAAGTGAACAGATCCACCCTGTGTGTCAGATATAGACAAAAGCATCCAGTCTTTAAGACATACTCGAAATGTCTCAACTTTCTATCAAACGTCTACAGCATTGATCAGCAACTGGCAGCCAGGCGGCCACATCAGGCCCTCCAGACCTTCCCATCTGGCCTCCAGAAAATATCCAAGCTCAGAAAATTTAAGGAGGAAAAGCTGCTGTGGCTTTTGTTGACTCTTTTTTTGTCACAAATTCTCATGAATTTTAACATGAATGGTTATATCAGGACTCGGGTCGCAAAGAGGCAGAACGTTTCCAGTAAATTTCCAGAAACTTTCTCTTACGAAGTTGGGATCTTTGGATTTTTGGAAATATTTAAAATTTCAAAGTTTTCATGGGAACTGAAGGGAGTTTGGGAATTTATAGGAATCAGCTGGAATATGGGAAATATTTAAACAAACTGTAATATCAAAACATACATTTCCTCTCTGTAAACTTTCTCTTCTTCGACTGGTAATATCTGTTCAGGTTTTACTTATTCAAGTGTGGAGCGCCCCCTTGAGGAACCATCAAGTAGTGTCCCCAGGAGATAAACCAACAGGGACATACAGCATGTTCAGAGCATCATACTAAAAAATATCAATATTTGTCACTGGTATATCTATAATCATATCACACAATGGAGGAAGACTATAATCACAATATTGTTTTTTTTTGTCCCACCCCTAGTTTGGATACATTTTATTGGATTTTTGCTAATATCTGATTCACTGATCCTGATATTTCTGGTCAAGAGCACAAGCTCTGTACTTATCAAAAATGGACTTGTTTCTTTCAGTGTTACAGTGTGTTTTTGTGAGGAGCAGAAGTAAAACAAGAAAACCAGCATTTAACTTTAGCAAAAAACGAAACTCTTGATTTTAAATGTACCCATGAAATGATGAGAAGGTGCATCAATATTCTCTAAATATCTGCAAAAATTTCAAGATCAGCCATTTCCGATGTCATACTGATATTTTGCATCCCTTAATTTAATTTGAAACTGCATCAATATATGTTGTAACTTTATTTTTCTATCGCATTGTCTATTAAAGTTGTAAAAAAACAAACAAAACACTGCAGCACCTTTTCACCAACATATTTTGAATATAATACCACCAAGTTTTCATTCAGTAATCTGGAGAGAACATTTAAGCTGGCTAAACAAACTCAGTGTTTCTCTTTCTGATCTCCACAGGAGCAGCATGGGCTGTTTACGTCTGCTGGCACTGACGGTGGTCACATCCGCACTGCTCCTGTCTGCCTCCCAACCGGCTGCCTCTCACAGTCACTCCCATGGTGACCACGGACACGCCCACTCCCATGGGCACCATCACCATGGCCACCATCACCATGGCCACTCCCACGAGGAGGTGAAGATGTTCCACGGAGCGAGCAAGTGGAGCGCAGAGGCAAACCAGCCAGTGGAGGAGGAGGAGGAGGCGGGGCATCACGGACACGCCCATTCCCACGATCACGGCCATGCACACGACCACGGCCACGCACATGATCATGGCCACGCACATGATCATGGCCACGCACATGATCACGGCCACGCCCACTCTCACGATCATGGCCACGCCCACTCTCACGGACACGGAGAGGATCATGAAGAAGTTGTCCGGGTACACAAAGAGGGGGGCGCACATGGACACTCGCATGGAGGCGAGAGAGTGAAGCGAGAGGCCGAAAAGAGGGACTTGGTGGAGCTCTGGATGCAGGTGAGGTCTTAAGATTGAAAAGAAATGTTTGAACTGTCATCAGGAGTAACTGCATCAGACTCAGAGCTCCATTTTTCAATAACAGCTGTTTGGTGACATCAAAATTAACCTGAGTTAGAATTTATGTTTTGAGCATGTGATTCCTTCCATTTGGCGAACACGAACATTTATCTATTAATTTGTCTGTTCTATAAGTTATACTCAGCAAGACTTGAGGTTAAAATGACCTTTCCTTTAATATGACCAAAATATTTATCTGTGAACAGATTGCTTTGCTGAAATCAAGTTCCCAGTGGGTACCATGCATCCATGAGTCTCGTACCACGTGACAGCGTGGTGGTCAGTCAACGTGACCAGTTCATTCATTCACACTGTTTGGTGCATTTATAATTTTGTTAAGTCTCTTTAGCTGCTTATTTATAAGGATGCACCAAATATTGCAAAAAAGCCATATTCTGCCTTCAGTGGAGTGAGGTAATAGCAAGGCTGAATAGTACTGTGTGACGCAATGATGACATCAACTACGTCATTGCGTGTGACTGTGGCTAAGCACACTTGTGTCAAAAGGATAATAATTCATTTGTTGTGAGTTTATCCACTTCAATGCACTTTAGTTTTTTTTAATGCAAGTTTTTTTTTTTGAAGGCCTAATATGAATAAAAAACTTTGTTGTGCTTTTTTTTTTGAAAAGCAAAGGCTACTGGAATGTTAAAATGTCATAATATTCAATAAAAAATTACTTTCTTTTAAAAACATGTCTAAAAATTATTCTAAGTTATTTATGCACTATTAAAAAATATAGTGAACGACTTAGCCTCTGCATTGGGTATTCGGTATTCGGCAAAGCGTTTATATTTTATTCGGCTTCGGCCACAAATTTTCACTTTGGTGCATCCCTACTTATTTACTTATTTTATGTCTTACTTGTACTTTCTGAAAAATTTTCCTCCTCGTTGGGCTCTACCACAGAGTTAAACTATTCCTGGGATCCACAAAGACATAATAGTCATTGTCAGATCTGGGGTCCAGTTATTGGGTCTCTGTCATTACATAATGTGGCACATTGGTGCAGCAGGCGGTGCACTTACCTCACAGCAAGAAAGTTGTTGGTTCAATCCCCGGACTGGGCGGTGTGTAGAGTTTGCATAAGTGTGTTCCTTCCTGAGCACTCTGCCTTCCTCCAACAGACGAGAAAAACAAACCATCAGGTTGATTGGTGTCTCCAAATTGCACTTAGTCATGAGTTTGAGAATAAATGGTTGTCTGTCTCTCTATGTTGCACCCTCGAATGTCAAAAAAAAAAAGGCTGATGAAACCAAGGACTCAAAAGCAAGGACAAAGTTTGACCCTGACATTTGCTCATAAGCCGTAAATAAATTAGGACACAAATAAAAACATAACTATGTGGCATGCTGTGTCATCTCATCACAGCAAAGACTCAAAGCCCCTGCATGGAAACAGGCTGTTAGTGAGCAGGAGATGTTGGGTGATCTGCGGCCTGTTTCAACTTTGAGGTGTTAAAATAAATATACATCAGTCTCATTCCTTTTTTCTTCTTTCTGCTTTGAGTTTTGCTGCATTGTTGAAATTCTTGTATCTCATCCTGACTCTTCCTTGAGGTTATATATTCAAAGGTAACATCTCTCCATCCTCTCCTCAGGCTATCGGAGCGACCCTGCTGATCAGTGCGGCTCCATTCCTCATCCTGTTCCTGATCCCTGTCCAGTCCAACAGCGACCAGCACCAGAATCTGCTCAAAGTGCTGCTCAGCTTCGCCTCTGGAGGGCTGCTGGGTGACGCCTTCCTCCACCTCATACCACACGCTCTGGGTAAAATGTAGATCAGGAGATATCAGTGGTTTCTTGATTTTCCTTTTCTTCTGGTTTGACTTTGCTTTAACATTTTTCATTTTGTTTTTATTGTCATTGCATTAAATACAGTGTATAAACAACAAAATGTACAGTGCTACTCTAGACAGTGCTCAAAAGAAAAACTTAAATAGTAGCAACAAAGGCTTTCATCCTTGTATAATGGAGCCCTCAAAGTTATGGACAGTAATTTGCATCATATTTGCATTACTGCAAAATACAATCTATTGAGCTTTGAAAGCTTCCTGCTGTTTTCTTTCCTTAAATTAGTTTTGAAATTTATTACTAATCTTGCCCCTGAACCCTTATCCATGTAACAAGAAGCAAGGTGAATGGAAACTGTAGCATACAAAAATGTAAGCAAATGTTTGGACAGTCACCTCTCTCTTATAAAGGCTCTAACCTCTTGACATCATCACAAACCGAATTCAGATTAATCACAAATCTAAAACCTTTCTCTACAAAGGTCAAGTGCTAAAAGCAAACCAGAGCTGTAATTGTTAGTTATCTCCGCCAAGGAGGTTATGTTTTCGGGAGAGTTTGTCCGTCCGTCCGTTCGTTCGTCCATGAACAAAATAGCTCAAAAAGTTATGGATGGATTTGGATGAAATTTTCAGGAAATGTTCAGCATGGGAAAAGGAAGAACTGATTCGATTTTGGTGTTGATCTGAATCAGCGTCTGGCCGCCATGGCAAAAAATGTGATTTCTGTGAATAACTACTGAACTAAAATAGATATCATTATGAATCCAGTTGCTAATGGTATGTTTTCATGGTCAAGGAATCTAAACATTGAGATGAAATAAAGGCAGGAGTAATATTTATGGTCAAAATGACAATATGGCTGAGGACTGTGGCGCTGGCGGAGGTCTGCGCTCTCCGAGTGCTTTTCTAGTTTGTAATGTTTTTTAATTATTTTAAATGGTTTGTAGAATTGTTTTTTATGTGTATTTTATTTTTCTTCTGTAAGCTTTTGTGTTATTTTATGCTGTTAAATATTGTATATTTTATGATTTGTTTATTTAAAGGCCCAACCAGGGACAAGAGTTGGACATTAGCGCATGCTATAAACTCTCTGTGCAGCACATTAGATTGATGCTCAGACGGAGCTATGTTTAAACTGCATCGTCCCTATCAAATAAAAAAATCAAATTCAAATAGAAATTAAACAAAAATCGTGTACTGCAGCAATAAACTCCCTCAGTCTTTCTTTGTGCTACTCTTCCATCTTAGGCCTGGACCACACGAATGTGGATATATTCCTAAATGCACATTTTTCTGTCCAGTTGAGCCTCTCAACCACACGAACGCCGCTATTTCACCCACATAAACGGAGATTTTTAAAAATGGATAAAAAAGTGAAGAAAAAAAAAATATCCGGTTGAGTGGATCCGTGTAGTGGTGTTAAACAGAGGTGGTGTTGACGCAATGACGTCAAACACCTAGCAACAAGTTACTGTAGCAACGGTTGCCAACAACAAGAACAATGGCCAACATTTACTGCGCTATCTTTATGTTCTTTGCAATTTTGCCCTCATTACAGCTCTACAAATGAATGTAATGTTGTTACGTCGAAGGCACTCCACTGCTGCGCAACGTCTGCTGCACGCAGTATGATTGTCATCTTCTTACTCCCTTGACTGCTTCTTCTTGCTGTTTTTGACTGTGCATGCTCATAACATTCTTCCTCTATGATTTTCACATTTTGCTAACCTGCCACTTGTCGGCCAGGCGTGGCATTGCAGGCTTCAGACGCAAATGTTTTCAGTGTTGCCTCTTCGTACGGACAGAGAGATTTCTGTGATGTGGACAGGGATTATTTTTTTAAACGAGGACAAAGATATCCGGTCAAAAAAATATTCATATACCTGTGGTCCAGGCCATACTCTGTTAACTTTTGTGTTTTTGCTGTTTTGTTCAGAGCCTCACTCCCACCATGAAGAAGATCACGGACACTCGCACGACAGTGAAGAGACACACGGACACTCCCATGGTACACAGTCCTGCCCTGAGAAAATGTTGTCACTTTAAACTGTCAGAACATTAAAGTCAGAGTTTGGGGCTTCCCTCCTCAGTCGTCTCTCTGCTCCTCCTTCACAGGAGCTGCTCACGGTCACATGATGTCCGTGGGCCTGTGGGTGCTCGGCGGCATCATCGCCTTCCTGGTTGTGGAGAAGTTTGTGCGTCTGCTTAAGGGAGGACACGGACACGGACACTCGCACGGACACTCGCATGGTACGCCGCAGCTGACTTGTTCAAAGATTGTCCCAGATGAAGTATTCAACAGTACAACAGCAGTGATTGACTTTGCTCTAAAATGAAAAGTTAAACCTTTTTGTCGCTGTCCTGTCGTACATTTGAAGAATTCCTTGGACATTAGTTAAAGTGTAAAGGTAATTCTGTAAAGCTGAGGGCTAATCCAAATGTATTTTAACTGCAGATGCTCCAAAGGCAAAGGACAGCGATGGAGAAGAGGAGAAAGAGGAGAAGAAAGAGAAGAGCAAAGATGTGAAGAAAACACCAAAGAAAGAGGAGAAGCAGAGCACAGGTGAGTCCACGTTCAGACCCTCACCAACCATGGATGACCTGCTGCTGTGGACCTGGAAGCAGAAATGACACAATTTAACATAAATTCAGACTCTTAGACCAGTTAAACACGATTTAACAACAGTTCAGCTGCATGCTGCTATATAAACATCAGTCCTCTCCAGGTTATATTTATTATAGATCATGGTTCTAATGTTAGACTGATCTCTATCCATGGTTGTTTGGGGTGTCCTGATATAACTTTTTCACCTCTGATACAATACCAATATTGCAGCCTTGAGTATTGACCGATACAGATATCAATCCGATACGATATCAGCAGGAATGATACAGGCTTTTATGACTTATTTTGTAGTCTGGACTGTAAGAAAAGGCATAATCAAGTGAGATTACTCAAACAGAGAACAGTAGTCAGCAATAGTAGGTATGAGAAAAACTGACCCATTTGTTATTAACCAATAGGTTCAATGAATTTTAACCTTAAACACAAGAATATACTATAATTGAATAGAATACAAAGAATACATAACAAATAAATTAGAAGACCAGCATCAATAAATCTAATAAAAACAAAAACATGTTTTTTTTAAATTGTAAAATAACCACTGTGTTTAACTTAAACATAAGCCTATTCTACAACTGAATGAAATAATGAAAAAATAAATGAGAATTTACTGCTTGTATCGGAGTGCTTCTATTGGATATTTTAAATGCAGGACAATATAATACAATATTTGTTTTTTAGCTGATATCAGACCAATATCTGATATCAATATTGGAGTGGTTATACATCCATAGTATATATCTATACAACCATATAGACATAATTACCCTTTTCAAAATCCAAAGCCTTATCTCAAGAGTGTTATCTATAGCATATCTATATTCAACAGAGACAAATATGATGAGGACAGATTTATGATCTGGGCGTACATGGGTTTGTTACTGTCATAAATTCTTTTTTTAGTCCTTTGTCTCTGTCTTGATGGATACATATCGACGTATGTGCATGCTTATTTGTCTATTTAATATAGATTTGTGTATGTGCATATATAAATGAAGAGTATGGTTTCAACCTGCACGATAGTAAAATGCCTTGAAGTCACTTTAAATAAACTGGCACAATAAAAAAAAAGATAGACAGACAGATATACTATATTGCCAAAAGTATTCGCTCATCTGCCTTGACCCACATAGGAACCTAAGTGACGTCCCATTCCTAATCCGCTGGGTTCAATATGACGTCGGTCCACCATTTGCAGCTATAACAGCTTTAACTCTTCTGAGAAGGCTGTCCACAAGGTTTAGGAGTGTTTATGGGAATTTTTGACCATTCTTCTAGGAGAACATTTGTGAGGTCACACACTGATGTTGGATGAGAAGGCCTGGCTCTCAGTCCCCGCAGTCCAGTGGAGGCGTGCTTTATACCACTGCATCGACGCTTTGCATTGCACTTGGTGATGTGAATCTTGGATGCAGCTGCTCGGCCATGGAAACCCATCCATGAAGCTCTGTTCTTGAGCTAATCTGAAGGCCGCATGAAGTTTGGAGGTCCGTAGAGATTGACTCTGCAGAAAGTTGGTGACCTCTTAGCACTATGCACCTCAGCCTCTGCTGACCCCGCTCCGTCAGTTTATGTGTCCTACCACTTTGTGGCTGAGTTAGTGTTGTTCCCAAACACTTCCACGTTCTTATAATCCAGCTGACAGTTGACTGTGGAATATTTAGAAGCAAAGAAATGTCACGACTGGATTTGTTGCACAGGTGGCATCCTATCACAGTTCCACGCTGGAATTCACTGAGCTCCTGAGAGCGACCCATTCTTTCACAAATGTTTGTAAAAACACTTCCATGGCCTAGGTGCTTGATTTTATACACCTGTGGCCATGGAAGTGACTGGAACACCTGAGTCTGATTATTTGGATGGGTGAGTGAATACTTTTGGCAATACAGTGTAGTTGGGTAACCTAGCCCACAGCACCCTCAGCAGTTCACTCATTAAAATGCAGGGTGGTAAAATTAATTTGAAGCCAGCAGAGCAACATGAGACACTGAGCAGCTGGATTAAAACAACTCCAGAAAACAATAGGGGCGTAAATGTTCAAGCTTGAAACAGCTGTGTGAAATGGGCTTCTGGCTCTTCAGTATTTTGTCTTACTAACTGATATTTTCTCCTCTTTCACAGACATCAAGGTGTCAGGTTACCTGAACCTGGCAGCCGACTTTACACATAATTTCACCGACGGTCTCGCGATCGGGGCGTCGTTCTTGGTCGGCCCAGCTGTTGGCGCCGTCACAACCCTGACCATCCTGCTGCATGAGGTCCCACATGAGATCGGGGACTTCGCCATCCTCGTCCAGTCCGGCTGCACCAAGAAAAAGGTAGGAGGCAGGACTGGAGCCTGAAGTAAATGATGCACCCACGTAGTAGAGCTGCTCGGTTATGAAAAATCACAGTCATGATTAATTTAGTAGGTAAAGACATGAAGATTATGAAAGACAATTCTTTTATTAGTAAAAGGGGTGTAATGGTACTGAAGATTTTTGATTTGGTATGTTTGAATCAGAGTTTATTTTTGGTATGGTAAATATTTTACTACAGTTAAATTCACTAATACACACAGACTTCTGTACACAATATTACTCAAGCACATTTAAATATACACAAACTCTCTCACAAACATATTCACTCATTCTAAAACACACAGAGACTTTCTCTAGTAAATACACACATTTATACTCATAAACAAATTCACTCTTAAATACACATAAACACACACCCACATGTAGGTCATCAAACACAGTCAGACGTGGACTTACTTTCTCTCACACTAACACCCATGCAGCCACAATCATTGATTCACGCTGCTGCTCGATTATCTTTGGTTTTCTATATCACTTTGTTCAGCACATAAAAACACTAAAATTCATATTGTTCATATCATATTCAAATTGTATATATTGTTAATGTTAATAGTATAAAATTTGTGTATGAGAGCAACGGTAACAACCAAAGTTCCTCTTAGATATTAAAGTATTTCCAAATCTGAGTCTAATTAAACATTTTGGTGGCTCATATATGAGGCCGTTAAGTTTCTGTGCGAGTCCAAAGGTTTAAAGGGAATCTGTATTTTTACTCACAGAATGATTTTAGCTGACAAATGACCTACTTTAGGTGGATAGTTGTCAGTGTCATGTTCCAAAAATGAAACTTTCACTACGTCCATGAACCGTGTCTTCTCTGGTCGGCTCACTGCACATGAACAGAACATTTAAAATCACCGTAGATCTTTCTGTTTTGTTTTTCACAGTGAGGCCTGAGTATTGTCTCATGGGAGACTTGTGTGAGGGTGAAAAAGAACAAAAAAATGTTGGGGTAAACATCCTGTGCCTTTATTTTGAAGGGGATTTTTTTATGCAGTGTTGTCACACTCCTTACCAATAGGTGGCGATAATACCCTGTATTATACCCTTGCGATAGTACAGGATTTGTTGGACCTCAGTGAGTGAGTAGCCCCCGATTTGCTTGACTACTTCTAATAAGCTTGACTTTTTGTTCATGTTTATAGTCTGTTAAAAAGGATGAAGTTACTGAAGTGTTTCATGTGACAGCCTCATGATTAAAGGCCTTTCACTGCCTCTAAGTGATTATTATTAACTTGGATGGACGGATGGATAATTGTGGTATTAGAGTTACAGCAGCTGGTTTCAGAGAGATAATAAAATGTACTATAAAAAGAGACCCAGACTCACCATTGGGTTGGCTGGGGAACTGAACTTTGAAATACAGTTTAAACAGGGATATATAGCTTTCTGGCATTAAATACTGATAGGGCAGGTAGTTCAATTGGTATACAAAATAATAGCACTGAGTAATATATATATTTTTTATTTTTGCTTTTGTAGCATTTTGGAAAAAAACTTCATATATTGCTGAATAAATCCTAAAAACTGACTGACATGTGATGTGTATTTTTCCTGATATAGTTTGTAGGCATCATCATTGTTCATCTTTTTGCTGGTGTCAAAACAGCTATCTAAAGAATTCAAAAATCAGCAATGTCGTAGATTCGCAATTTAAATCATTCGGCACCTAAAAAATCGTAAAAAATCGAATCGGGAGAAAAGTGTATCGTCCCAGCCCTCTTTGTTTGTATTGCGCTTTACATTGTCTCAATATCAAAGTGCTACAGAGTAAGATAAAAGCAAAGCAAAGAATAGAGACACCATAAAAGGAAGTTAGCAAGATGCTTTTTTAAACAGATAAGTTTTAAGATTTCTTCTGTATCAGGTGGTCAGGGAGAGCGTCCACAGCCTCTACCCTGCAGCCTGGTGTCCACATGACCAAAGTGAGTGTTTAACTTGAACAGCCCCTCTCTCTTGTCCCGTCAGGCTATGTGTCTCCAGCTGCTCACCGCCCTTGGAGCCCTGGCCGGCACAGCTTGCTCCTTACTGGCTGAAGGTGTCGGCGCCGCAGCCACCGCTTGGATCCTACCGTTCACCGCTGGCGGGTTCGTATACATCGCTACAGTAACGGTGCTCCCTGAACTGCTGGCGGGCCGCTCCAGTTTCGGCCAGTCTCTGATGGAGATTCTGGCTCTGCTGTTCGGAGTCGGGATGATGGTGCTGATCGCCGAGTACGAGTGAGAGGCTGCGGCGGGATCAAACTCCTTATCAAATCAGACGGACCTAATGTGCGAAGGTAAAGGTCAATAACGGTTGGAATAAAATGGCGGTTTGTTGTGGAGTAAAGCTGGATTCTTATTGGTCAGGAGGTGTTACTTGTTATTTTTTTAAGCTTTTTTTTCTCCTTTGGGATAAACACCACCGACTAATGACCAACGGATTACTTTTGTCGTCTTGTGTTTGTTTTTTTTAGTTGTTCACATCCCTCATTTGTGTTGTTTTATATTCTTAAAAACTGTCCAGCAGGAGACACTTAAAGAAAACAACCTGTGGGTTAAGTTTTTAAAGGACAGCTGTGTTAACGGAGCGCCCCCATCAGGACAGAAGGGGAAACTTTCACTCTCTTCTATCACAACATGGATCATCCTGATACATCGCTGATTTTTTTTCTCCTGACAGCACAATGTCTTTAAAACTACATCCCAGAGCAGAGTTGGTGCAAGATGACTCTTCCTGCTTAGTTATACATTTCCAGAGTAGAGTTCTCATAATTTTAAACCCTGGCCCTCCATTTTTTAATATCAAACTTACGGATAAAAATTACAAATATGTAGGAGGTAGTCTGAGAAGTACTCCTCTAGGTTCCTCGAACCTGCTGCTGCCTAATGGGCTTTCAAAAAGTGAAACAAATCAGGTGCAAATGTGCCAGAGAAGAGAAGGTGTGACTGTTAAATGTCTAACAAGAAGAGAAAAGATCCAAACTCCAGGGCAGCAGCGGTAGGAATGGGAATTCATAAGATGTTATCGATACCAATGCTATTACAAACCTTCTAATCGATCCAATTCTTTAATGATTCCCTTATTGATTCCTGCAGATTTTCCATGTGGGCAGATGTTACCCTGTAGATTTTCAGTGTCAACAACGTCAAACACACATCACAGCATAGATTCTGCTAGTTTGCTGGTGTTTCCTCTCACTTAAGGTTGTGCAGTAGGCGCTTTTTGGAAAAAATTACGCCACAATCCTGATGCCTCTGAACCCTATCAGTGAAAGGAATTGATAAGGGAATTGATTGGCAAAAGACTCACAATATCGATTATTTGATAGAGCTGTTAACGATTCTCATCTGGAATTGGTTTTGGATTCCCATCCCTAGGCAGCAGGTAGTGCGTGTGCTTCAATCAGGGCTTTACTCTGTGGAGTTTGCATGTTCTTCCTATGCATGCATAGTTTCTCTTCAACCATGCCAGTTTTTCTCTCACAGACTAAGAAACATGTTAATTAGTTAAATTGGTGGCTCTGAACTGCCCTTAGGTTTGACTGTGACTTAGGGCTGGGTATTTCCAGCAACTTCACATTACGATATGCATCCTGATACACATAGATTTTGAACTTGACTATGCTTTACAGAATTCTTGACAAGTTTTGTTTTTTCGTACAAGAGGAAAAAGAACAAGGATGAGTTTTGAATGATTCTACAACTAAAGAAACTTAGATTCAGGTCCTCACAGACCTAAGTTTAAATCTGGAAGATGTGCTTCGTCACGTAGTTTGGCTTCTCCTCTGAACTGTGCCATTGTTAACATTTTTCAAAGGTTAATGGCAACAACCTTCAAAACATTGAGGCCATATTGATTCTCTAGAATCCTCATCGATACCTGTATCCCTAAGAAGTATCTGACGATATTTTGCCATATTAATATTTTGAGCTCAGGCCAAGTGTGAATGGGTGCCGTCTCTCTATGTGGCCCTAGGATCAGCTGCCAACCAATCAGGGTGCGCCCTGCCTCTCGCCCAATGCCAGCTGGGATGGGCTCCAGCCCCCCACCCCTCTACCACAATAATGCCCCTTTTCCACTAGCCCTACTCTACTCTACTCGACTCTACCCAACTCTACCCGGCTCTACTCTACTCACCTTGTGCTGCTTTTCCATTAGCCCCAGTTGCCTGCCCAACGGCGTGCAGTGTAAACAGAGAGCGGCTCTGCGGTGACGTCATTTTGAGCGCGACACAACAATCTGTGGCTTTTTGTCACAAACCGAGTAAAAATGGAAAGCAGAAGAAGGCTGCAGGTGGTAAGAAGAAATACCCCTTGAGAAGCACAGGAGAGTTTTGGAAGCTATACAACAGAATGAAGCCGAGGACGAGAGCAATCAAGCTGCAAAGAAAAGACATATGAGGGTAAGCTAATGGTAGCTACCGCTAGCATACTAGGTCGTCACGCTCATGACTTATCGATGATGACATTGTCTGACCAATCAGTAGCCGGCAGTCGGTGACGTCATCTTCTAGTATCGACTCAGCTCGCTTGGAACCAGAGTGGAGTGGGTACTAAAACTAGCTTGTTTTAGGAGGTACCAGGCTAGTGGAAACACGCCGCAAATTGAGTAGGGCCAAGTAGAGTAGGGCCAAGGCATGCTAGTGGAAAAGGGCCATAATATGTCCTGATCAAGGAGAAATGAGACAAGAAACTTCTGTTCTTATAAGGTTAATAACTGTTTGTGTCAAAGGAGTGTAGACTGATATTCTTCTTATAAGGGATCCTACTGAGAGAACATCAAGTGAACATATTTGATCAACTTTGGCAAAACACCAACCAAACAACAGCAACGACAGCCCGGCTGGAGTCATTTACTGGAGCAACTTTTATTTTCCTTACCATCAAGGTGTCTAAACCAACACATTTGTTTTAAGAAAAAGGGCCATGGTTTAAAAAAGGATTCACCCGTCATGTCTGTTTTTGTTGGAGATAAATGAATGTTAGAATTTTTACATTACACAAAATAAAAGTTTAATGTCGTGGCCTCGATTGTTGTGTTGATGATGTCATCATATTTCTTTACATCATACCAGAAATTCTGCTCAAGGAAATCTCGAAATTTTGAATCAGTTGTTTTTTATTGAACCTGCTCAGTTCAAATAAAATGCTCAGTATGTTCGACAGTAGGCTCGAGAATCAACACTTTTACATAAGATGTTATAAACGTGGCAGGTAGCCTTTTCTTCCAACCACAGCCTCTGAAGAAATGAACTCAAAATGATCCACAGTCAGTACAAATGGGAGCTTTGGTATCGAGGTGATCAGTACATGGTAGAGAGTAATCATTGGTCCTTCAAAAGCAATGTGGGCCAGGTGTTTTCACCTTTAGTGTAAACTATAGTTTGTATAGTTATCCAACAAAGCTTATTACTTGCTCCTTCATTTAATTTGCGATAAAGTAAGTCAAAAATATCCTTTGGCAGACTAAGTCTACCCTCTGGCAGTAAAATAGGACACTTATAAGACACTTAACTCCAATTTGCTCCCACTGCTGTGTCAGTGGTGTGTAAATGGGCTGAAAGAGCGTGAGTGTGTTAAAGATACTGATGGATTATTAACATAGAAACTCAGAACCATCAGTGAGTGAATGTGAGAGTGAATGGGTAGGTGTGACCTGTGGTGTAAAGCAGCTTTGAAGACTAGAAAAGCGCTATATAAGCTCAAGTCCATTTACCATTTACTCAGTGGGTGCTGGTGGAGCAATAAGAAACCATACATAACCAATGTCCATGTTTCTGTCGACCTGGGTTTGAGTCCAGCCTGCAGTGTCCTCCCTTACCCTCTTGTCACTTTTACAAGCCTTTCCACTCTCTCTCCCGTCAATAAGGGCACCAAATGCCCCAAAATAATCGTAAAAACATATGTAGCCCTCTGTAACTGGAGTGGCTCATTCCTGACTTACCTAAATATAAGACTAGAACAGATTTCACTTAATGCTTATTTTAAACATTTTAGAAGAATAGTCTGCTGAATGCACCTTTAAAGGGATAGTTTGGGGTTTTTGAAGGGTTGGTCTGTGACATTAGTTAAAGGAGACATATTATGCTGATGATTTAATACTTACATATAATATAATAAATTTGAAAACAAGACCTTACACCCCCTTAATTTTCAAAAAATGAGATATTGTATTTTTTCTGATATCCTAGAACGAGATTTGATGCCTCTGAAAATAGGTCATTGCGAGATGACCGCGAGATTTAAATCGTCGTGACGACACGAGGTACATTTCTTTTTATTGGAGTAATCTGATAAAACAGCTTCTCCTCTGTGATGTCCGCTAGCCACAAAACCGTCACCGAGGAACACATTCAGCAGCAGGGGTATAAAGCTCCCTAGCTCACACTCACTCATTACCAGCTCTGACCTGTAGGGGGACTCAATACGCGGTCGCTGCTTTGAGCCTGCCGGAAAATACAGTAGAAGAAGAAGGACAGGCTGGCTCAGCCCTCTCGGCAGCTCTGATAGAACTGACCAATCAGACCACAAAGGGCTGTGACGTTGCGAGGTAACTTTAGATCAGCCTGAGAACCGAGCATTTCAACAAGAGCTTGATAATGGCCTAAAATGAGGATTTTGAGAACGCTGTTGTGGGGCAATGAAGGAACTAAATGACTTGTACTGAGGGCAGAAATGCTTTACAGGCATCCTAGTCTGGCATAGTGAAAAGGAGAAACAAGCATGATATGTCTCCTTTAATATGAGTGCCAATAAATTAACTTGTGAGCTTTGTTCCTGGGGGGAAACATCTGGACAGTAGCTGATACACAGCACTACATGGTGCCACTGGAAGCCACATATTAACTCACTTGTGGGTCAAAATTACTAAAAAAAATTAGACAGAAGATGTTTGGACTTCTTTTACCAAGTGGGGACCACAAGAGGGAGCTGGAGTTCTCCTATTCACTGTTGAAAAGAGGATGTTAAGCATTGCTGACACATGAGTCATGTAACTTATTACTGCACAAACAATGCAAAAGTCCAACACTTGATTTCCTTTGTTTTGGAGAACATTATGACGCCCACAATTACATTTAATGATTCAATCTCCCAGCAGATGAATGTTCAAACTAAAATGTTAGACCTATATTAAGTAAGTTTAAAGAAAGAAATTAACAGACAGAAAAGTCACTAAACATCGGAGCAGGAACCCTGACAACATTATAATAAACTTACCAGTGGCTTCAAGTAAGGAAAAGAGAAGATTAAGAGCATGAAGGACAAATGATCAATAAAATGAGACTTTAACATGAATTTTTCAAACTCGATGTATTCAAACACATTTAAAAACAACGCTTTTCACTAAAGAGCATTTCAACCTCAGAAGTTAGAAACAAGACAGAAAAAACTGCAAAGAAGACCACCATAAGGCTAAAGAAAGACAAACTACAATGGCCAAATGGGACAAGAAGACACAAAGGTTAATGGCAAACAAGATAAAAACCAAACCATAATCCAAAATGGTAAAACAAAAAAATGAATACCAGATGTTAATATGCTACATAACAAGGTTAGTTTAATCAAAGCATAAAATCAATGACAAAAGCTGAGCAGAGATTTAACATTAAAGTACAAATCCAGATATTAGTGAAGTATTTGGGAAATATATGAAAAGTATATATGTAAAAACATTATCAGGCTTCCAAAAGGGGATCAATTTGAATCATTACCCAAAAGAACTTTGAATACAACAAATGCAAATTCAACTATGAAGACATCTGACAATGGCATTAAGCATGTAAAGCAATTTTTAAAGTTATAGCCAAAGATTTTAATATATTTTGGTGTATGAAGCATTTTTTTTACTTATTTACTGAACAGTCAAGAGCATTGTCACATCACAGCCTATAATCAACATGGTCTGTTTTACATTTTTTACATAACTTAAAAAAGAGAGTAAAAGTATTCATAATTCAAATAATCTTATATGCAAGCATGTGCAAAAAAGAGTCAAATATAAAATACACATATAAAAACATGCATATTTTAAGACATTTATTTATATCTCCCCAAAGAAAAAATGCTAAGAAAATTAAAAAACTAACATTAAAGCAGATTTTGACAGTCAGCATCTGGATCCACTGTTGTGTTCATGTAACTTTGTTCCTGATCGAGACATGCCGCAGAAACAATCAGAGAAATCTGATCATAAAAGTTCACATGGATGTGCGAGTGAGGAACAGGAAAATCGTGTATGTGCACGTGTTGTTTTAAAAGACATCAAGTCATGGAGCGCCTGGATCTTAATGTATCAAATCAAATCAAACTTTATTTTGTAAGGCACTTTTCATACTTAGAAGCAACACAAAGTGCCTCACAGAGGCCAAAAACAACAAAAACAGGAAACCCGGCTATCCCCCCCACACACAAATACAGAGGCATATCCAGACACACTCGCAAACATCAACATACGCACACACACACACCTACGCCCACACACACACCTACGCCCACACACATTCATACTACCTGTAAAGAGAGAGAGAGAGAGAGAGAGAGAGAGAGAGACATGGCTGAGCATCGAGGACCGAGGCAAGGAATAAACTACCTTTGGGGGCCATCAACACTGAGGAGGGCTCCCGGCCGACGAGGAGCGCAGCCGGAGACTTCAATCCTCCCGCGCAGACACGAGGCCCCACACCACAGTGCAGGGACCTCTGGCCATGCAGGCGGAGCCATCCCCTGGCAGCGGCCACACAAGTGGACCAGGAGCAGCTACCAGTGTGGAGAGCCCCCATGAGCTAATAACGATCATACTAAAACAGTAATAACTATAAGAAAAGGAGGACATAAAGAAGAGAGATAAAGTAGCACAAAATGGATAACTGAAATAACGTAAAAAATTTAGAGTAAATATAAGAAGTTTGACTACAAGAGTAAATAAGTGATAAAACAATAAATAAAAGAATAACTCGATTAAATCAATGTAAGAAAGTTAAACTCCTTAGATCAGGACCTGTAACTGCTGGTTGATGACTTTCGATTCTGTGGGAAAAACGTAAATTAAACACAACAGGATGTCTGAAGTACTGAATAGTAACATAAGTTGAGGCCATTAAGATGTGAACAGCAAATTAAAAGAAAAATAAATATATAATTTTATGGCTTGTTCTTAATTTTTACTCCTTTAAATAATTAGAGACCATATTTTTTATCTTCATTTCCCCCTCTTCTTTTTAAAGTATCATTTCTGTTTCTATCCTCTAGACACCAATACAAACTAAAGTGTTGCTCAGGATCTTGAATTTGGCTTCTTTTCCTTATTTTACAATTGTTCTGCTTGATGCTGTTTTCTTTAGATCCCTTCAGTCTTGATTAATGCCTCATTGAGTGAGATTCAAATTACATTTCTTCTCAATGTTTCTTCATGGTTAAGTTTTTGACGAGATATGTTTGTCTGTCTGATTGTCAGCAAGATTACGCAAAAAAACTACAGGACAGATTTTGGATTTTTAGAAGATGCTGGTCATGGCCCAACTTAAAAATGATCAGATTTTGGTGGTGGTATATACGTAGTCTGGATGCAAGAAATTCCCCAAATTTCCCCAAATCCCACAAGTTAACGTGGTGGAATTTGAACAATCATCTTACATTTTTTTTTACGGATTTGCTCCTAATTTCACAGGATAACATGGGGTCTGTGTCGCTATCATCAAAGTAAATTTAATCTGGATCCGACCCAGATTGACATCCGAAAAAAACATTGCACTTTAAATGGGTAGTCCCATCTGGCGATGTAGAATTGTACCTATTACAGGGGTTGTGGAAAAAACACTGCCAGAACTGAGTTGCTTGTTGGAGGTCTGTGCTCGCTAAAGCCCTGTTTCCACCAAGTGGTCTAGTATGGATCGACACAGTTTCGGTAAAGCCTGAGCCTGAAATACAACGAAGAAGAAAACGCAACACAGTGAAGAGCAACGATGGAAGACATCCAGCAATTCTTCTTTTTTGTGATCAGCATAAGGCTTTTTGCTACGAAGCGCAACCAAGCTTTATTTCAGAGAAGGTTGTGTGCCGAGAGAGTTATCTTCACGAAGACGAGTGGAGATTTAAGTATGGCGGGGTTATGTGTTGTTCCGCTGTCCCACGGGAAGTGGCGTTTGCTTTGACCAATAAACGGACTGCAGTGTTTGTAGCTCCACCTTCTGGGGTCGGGTCAGTATGCTTGGCACCCCAACAGAAGGGTCCCAAAAAGTAGGACGGTACTGTTCACAGGGAAACAGGGCTTAAATGCTTGACTAGTTCGTCAAAGAATTGGTGTGTCTTAACTTCCTGGTATCATCTTGATTTTTTTTTATTTTACTGGCTTGTTTTGGTTTCCATAAGGATCATACTTGCAAGAAGGAAGCAGGAAGAGGTGAGAGATGACGACTGCAAGAAGTGACTGCTTATTCAGAGAATGAATGAGGTGAGCAAAGATTAGCATAGTTTTTTTACAGAATAAAAACAAAGGAACATAAATTCAGGAGAAGCGACACACCTAACCAGAGTCCTTTAGAGTAGGAAGATTACAAGCAAGACGACAGCAGGAAATGACTGCACATACAAAGGTTAGCATAGATGCTAACAGCTTCAGTAGCAGTTTTATCAGATCTGGACCACATTTCTTTATTAAATGAAATTGAAACAGAATTAATTTCACGTAAAGCTAGCAACTCCATGGCCTTTTAAATCTCAGATCTGACCTTCCCATACTGATCAACGCTGATTTGTCTCCCAAAAAAGCGTTTAGTGGTTTAACATTTTTTTGTACAGTGTCAGTGCATATAATTGTTTGACTTGTGTATAATTGTAATCTTTTATAATCTTTTATAAACTACCATATCCTGAGGCCTGCACATCCCCCACTCCCCTTAAAACCAGCAAAAATCTCACTGTGGCCTGAAATCCAAACTTGAGAGCTGAGTCTCACATTAGCACAAAAGCAGTCCGGCCCTTCTCTTGTTACCAGGTTGACTCATTAAACCCCTGATGCTCGACTTTTCTACAGGAGAATATCCAGAACATTTATGGATCCAATGCTTTTTGTTAGTGATTGGCCTTTACAGCGAAAACTCAATCCATCCGCCTGACAGGAGGAATGTACGGGTGCTGTGTGAGTGTGTGTACAGTTTGTGTCCTGCAGGCATGGGGGTTTTCTCTGTTGTGGTTTACTTCCTTGTAGGTTCATGGGACACAGCGACTGCTTACACAATCAAGTGTTTTCACTGCTGAGGCAATGAGATCAGAAACTGTTACAAGGAACAGAATTCACTTGATGTCAAAGTTCTTACGTGGATTTTTTTGTAACAATTCAAAAGAAACATGACACGCCTGCATTTCTACAGAAGGAAACAAAATAAAATCAATTTAGGATGAGCAACATGCCGAACATCATACAGCAGCTGTATCCGCCTGATTGTAATCACAAATCAACGTTGTGCAAGTCTTTGGGTATGATAGTTTATAAAGGATTGTAAAAGATATAAATGTCTAATGATCAGCCATCTATATGCACTTATCTTTTGATGCCACTTGTGTTTTAAATTAACATTGAAAAGTAAATCCCATAAAAGACACTAAGAGATTGGAAACTTCATTATGATTGGTGTTGTTTATTATTATGTGGAGGAAATTGTCTTGGCTCTACAATGAATTTCAGTGGCCTTTAGGCCTCTGTTAAACTGTTTGAGTCCAGCATAAGCAATGTAGGTGTGTTGTGTGAAGCTGCTGAAATTAGCAAAGATTAACTTGGCTAAAGTTCAAATGCGGTCTTGCTGAACTGTTATAAAAAGCTGATATTCCCTGAGATGAGCTGTTGTCGTTTTCCTTTTGAACAGCGAGTAATTTCAGGAGTCAGTGGCTACATAAAATAAACTAGAAAGCACTCGGAAAGCACAGACCTCCGCCAACGCCACAGTCCTCATCCAAATTGTGATTTTCACCTTAAATAGTAGTCCTACCTTTATTTCATCTAAATATTTAGATTCCTTGACCATGAAAACATACCATAAGCAATGGATTCATAATGATATCTATTTTAGTTCAGTAGTTATTCACAAAAATCACATTTTTCATCATGGCGGATCCAGACGCTGCTCTGGATCAACACCATAATTTAATCACTTCTTCCTTTTCCCATGCTGAACATTTGCTGAAAATTTCATCAAAATCCACCCATCAATTTTTGAGTTATTTTGTTCACAGCCAGACAGACAGACAGACTCTCCTGAAAACATAACCTCCTTGGTGGAGGTAATTATCCTCGTCTATCTTACCCAGATACAGCAGTGCTATTTTCTGATTGGCTGATGGGTAGTCGACCTTGTTGACTGGGTTGTGTCAAGCTCCCACTGTTGCAGTGTCTTGTTATGCAGTGGGGGGCATTACCTAGCAAAAAATAAATCTTCATGGGTAAGAAATGCCAGGTGTGGTAGGTGAGAGTCAGAAAAGGTTAAAATATGTTTGTCACACTTAGGGATGTAACAATATCAAAAAATTGTATCACGATTATTGTGACCAAAATTATCACGGTTATCATTGTTATTGCGGTACTTTTGCAGCGTACTCAAAATGTTCAAAAAGTACTTTAACACACAATTGAAATCATTTAACCCCTTTAATATTATAATTGTAACAGTTTTTTGTCAATAAATGTGTCAAGAATTGCCCTTTGAGTACATTTTCTACCCTTCTTTCATGAGAAATAAAGTGAAAAAGTATGTCATTATTATGTAATAAATGCTTCAACAGTGTGTGATTACAAGAAAAAAAAGATTTAAACTGTAAACAGGATTCTCTTAATAAACAATTGAAAATGAATAAAAAATAACCTACACACACACCCTTTTGTTTGCCTGCAGCATTAGTGTCCATGTCACAGCTCGTTATTTTAGACCATGTCCAGGGTTTTTTTTTTTGTTACTGACAGTAGTCCCTGAAGCAGTTAGCTCCCTTTGTGACTGTTCTCTGGTCTCCCCTCTCCCTGGCAGATCTCCTAGATATTTTCTCCTCCAATATTTCCAAATTACAATTGGTTAAATCCATAAAACACGAATTTTGAAGGTAAAAGCCAATCAATTTCAAAATTAGGGCAAATACACAGCAAAAAAACAGCAATAATACACTCCAGAATGATACTAATGCTGTTATTTGCAAGATTTATGCATTACTTTATTACAGAGAATACTGATAAACCACCTGTAATTCTCTCAGGTGTGGCTCACTGAATCTTCTCTCTCTCTCTCTACCTCTGCGGCTCGGTCAGCTTATTTACTCGAGGAGTTACAGCACATGCGCTTTTCTTTTGCTGCAGCTTCACGTTTACACAGGGTGACTGCCTTCTTTCAGTTTCCCCTTGGCATCCTTGTAAAATCCAAAATTCAACCAGACTGAAGAGTCCGTTTCGAGAGGGAAATCTCCGCTGTGTCTTTAACCTTTTCTCTCAGAGGCCAAACAGTGCAAACTGCACACGCGCGTCTCCCGTGAGGATGCTTCATCGAGGAACACATCGAGGAAAAGACTTGTAGTTCAGACCTTTCTAGTCAAATAGCAGCATCATCGACCGTGATTGACGCAGTGTGGTAGTCAAGCACGGTAAAATGGTAACTTCAATACGACAGAGTAAAGATTTCCGTGGGAAATTTTACCGCGGTTTACCATTTTACCGGTAACTGTTACATCCCTCATCACACAGAGTTTTAGACCTGAGAGCCCTGGATACAAAGCTGATAAGTCCCCAGATCACAAAGTTTTAAACAAAGAACATTTCTGGAGGAAAAGTTAAATGGTGTAAAGAATCTTACAGTAGCATATTGTCGAGCCAATGTAGTTTTTAAGAAAGTTTAAACCTGTAAGTTGGATAATCACAAGGCTTTTGGTGGCACCATGTGCTGCCATGTACTGGCTAGTGTCCGGATATCTCCCCCAAAAGACGAAGCTTACAATTTCCTCATTGGCACCCCACTAGAAAAAAAAAAAAGAAAACAGAACTATCCTTTTTATGAGCTTTTGATACAAAAACAGAAGCCTGAACAAAAGTAATATCCTCTAATAAATGGTAGGAAGGCCTTTTATAGTGTGTTGTTTTACTTATTTGATGTGAAAAATGTCTGTTCGTAGCTTTGCATTTAAGAGAAGAAGAGTTATTTTTTGTATGTGGAGAGAAAAGATTTTTAAAAAACTTATCACAAAACTTTATGAATTTTCTTCATAAAGGTACTGATAATTTTGATGTTTTAGGGGCCCCTGCGAATCATGGACCCTTGGAACGTTCTCCCCTATATGGTTCCCAGTCAACAACAATTATTATTATTATTATTATTATTATTATTATTATTATTATTATTATTATTATTGTAATACATCTACCATCTATACAGCTTACACCATAGGGTTGCAGGGTCTGCAGCCTGTGGGGTACATTCTGAACTGCTCACGAGCCAATCACAAGGCTACATAGAGAGACAGACAACCTTTCAGTCTCACACTCATGTGTAAGGGCAATTTAGAGTCACAAATCAACCTGATTAACATAGTTTTGGTCTGTTGGAGGAAGCTGCCTGAGGAGAACCCATGCATGCACTGGAACAACATGCAAACTTCACACAGAAAAGCCCTGACTGAGCCGGGGATTGAACCGGCAACCTTCTTTGTAGCCACGTTTACATGCAGACTTTTTCTCATTCTGATTAAAATCGTTCTGATTAAAGATTTCAGGTGAACTGTTTACATGTGACGTGATCTATTCCGATCTGGTGTTTACATGTGCCACAACTTTTAATACAGACACATGATACGCTCAGATGTATTTAAACATCACATGATTTATCAAAGATGGCGGTAAGTAGGTGCCTTATTGAATTATTTGAGGGTTGTGCTGTTTAGCCGTATAGTAGCCAGCCTTCAGAGTTTTCCAGCGGTTCCTTATTTGTTGGGCGTTTTGATTTATCCGGGCTTCACTGAGTTTTCATGGACTTTTTTAATTCAATAGTTCAGTATTTCTTGTTTTCCTACCATCTAAACGTGCGATAATGTTTAGTTCTTTAAGAGTTCGTATTAAAAACGAACTCTCTGATGCAGACCAGTGCTGTGTGCTCTGTTTGGAAGCCGCCATGTTTCCAAGTGAGTAAACGTCACTGCTCCTTTACGTCAAGACTGAGCATGTGCAGACAGAGCCCAGCTTGACAACTTTCCGATTCACCGTTTACATGACAGGATTTTACTTTTAATCAGTTTGGGAAAAGGAATATACTACCCCTGTGCAACCAAATGAAATTCCATTTGGATTTGGCCTGTTTATTCCGATTGAGGTGTTTATATGGAGCATTTTTATTCAGTTTGGGCTTCTAACCAGATTCTAATCGGAATATTAGGCTCCATGTAAACCTTCTTACTGTGAGGTACATGCTGCTGCACCTCTGTGCCACCCACAATAATACTTATAACATTGGCATTAAAGAATCTCATATCATTGTGATGAAAATACATTTGTAACACCAATAACTCGTTCTGGAATGTTAAAATTACATTATTTGAATATGTCTATTTTTAAGTTATATTTTGTTGTGAAATTAGGTGTCCCTATTTTAAGGTCTGAAAATCTGGTCACCCAATTTAATGGTGACCTAAAATAGCTCCACCTTCAACAATAAAAGATTTGGGTTAGTGTTAATGAGAGCATCTTATTGACTAAAGACTGTCATTTAACATGTCTGCTTGGCAATTAAGCTTCTTTCTTGATCAACAAACATCAAAATGCAATGACAGCGGCGTATGACAGGCCCATTAGAGGTCCATTGGCATGAGTCAGCGTCCCGTCACTCTTTGTACCAGCTGTGCCGTGACATGTTTGGAGGAAATAAGTTCAGGATATTCTGAAGGGGTTTTTGAAGGGAGGTGCTGGGGCAGATGTGACCATAAATCAACAACAGATACTGCTTCTCGACTGGAATACACATGTGGGATGAGGGCAAACCAGTCTGAAGTGGACCTGTCAAGATGGCTTGAACGCTACTTTGATCCTTAACCAGGGTTATAAAACAAGTTTCATTGTTTGAATGAGGAAAAACATGATTTTCTTTAACCATTTCATTGCTACTGAGAACAAACATATCTCAATAAATGCTACTTTTCAGGAAAGGAGAAAAACTGTATTAATGAAGAAGTGAGAATTGAATTTCCCAACTACAAACCCAAGATTTTTTGAGTTATTAAAACCCCCTCACCAACATGAAAAGTGGCAAGGTTTGAGCCAAACAGTGACAATTTGATTTAATTTAGTTTAGATGAGTTTCTTATGCTAGATTATAAAATTGAAGAGTCCATGTTGTTCATGTTTTACACACCTTTTAGTGTGTTTTATGTGTCTCCTTCATGTGGTAGAGTGCTTCAAGACAGATCGGCTGCCTGAAATCGCTCAGCCCTCCAAGTGTGATGTGTTGGGTGCAGTTTGAGCTCTTTGGGTCAGGCGGCTAGGTGCAGTTCAGAAGGGACTATGGACTGCAAAACTAACCGGACACACCATGTGAGGTCAGTCATTAAATTATCCAAGGAGCCTTTGAAACATTAATTATAATGTACATGTCTTCTCAACCTACTCGAGCGGATTATTAGTTTAGTTTAGTTTAATTTTGTTCCTTACATGAACGTTGACAACAAAATCGTACACAAGTGCACATTACACCCTTAAACAAACACATCCATGATAGAAAAGGAGCAGCAAGAAGAGAAATGTCTCTTATATTTGTCTGCTCCTACTTGAACAATTAAAAAGAAGAAAACATGGTCTGACATCACATACAGTTGATTTTCAATAGCCTACACCTACAATTCTTTGATTATAACAACAAAACAAATACAAATAAATACAATAAAGACCCCATAAATAGACAAATTTACAGCTAAAAAAAATGATACTTGACATCCAGTTTAAGTTTAAGTGCATTTAAGGTCAGTTACAACTCATCGTGAACATGCATTGAGGGCGTCAGTGGTGCAGTCTGATATGCGCTTGGTCAGTAATCAGGAGGTTGCTGGTCTGACCCCAAGGGCAACTCCTTAACTCCAGGTTGCTCCCGCTGCTGCATCAGTGTCGTGTAAATGGGCGTGAAAGGTGTGAATGTGTTGATACTGATGGACACTAGGGATGGGATGATACACTTAAACTCACGATACGCTGCACCTCAATATGCCTGGGTTACGATACGATACGTTGCGATACAATATCAAAAAAGTAAAAAAGAAAAAATATTACTGTGTAACTATAACTTGTTTTTTTTGTTCGAGTTGCACACAGGAAAACACAAGGCCTAACAGGCCAAACACAAACAATAACACTCTCTCTAACCCCAGAGAGGTTAGAGAGAGTGTCTTCGTCTTTTTTAATGAGAAAGCCCAAATACATCCAGACAGATGACTTGTATCCAGGCGGAGCATCCTCAATTTTGACCTCATTGGACTCCATCATTCGGCTTTTTGGAGGCAAGGTAGTTGATGCTGATGTTTGTTGTCTTCACTTCTGGTCACATGCGCTGTTACCGGACGTGACGTCTTTATTTCGCGATCCATTTTTTTCAAACTCGATGCATTTTGTCACGTACTGTATCGCGATATATTGCCGGATGATATTTCATCCCATCCCGAATGGACACTGACATAGAAACTCCAATCATCAGTGAGAGAATGATTGATGTGACTTGTGGTCTGAAGCTTTGAGTAGTCAAAGACTCAGGCTCAAGTATATTTACCATTTATCACTGAGAAGTGCTGAACCAATCAACTTAGACTCTTGTTCCACCCCAGTAGGGCTGCAACTAATGATTATTTTCATTCTCGATTAATCGGACGATTATTTAAATGATTGATCGATTAATCAGATGACACATTTTTGCAATTCCCTTTACAATTTCGCTTAAAGTTGTTAAGGCATTGTCTAAACAACAATAAAGACAATAAAAAGCATTTTTCCTTCAGTAATAATATTTTATTACATCTTTTTTCTTTCTTGACTCACTGTGTGTGCAAAACTGTAAGTACATTAACAGACTTGTTTGCATGTTGCTCAAATAAATGCTCACAAACGTACTTTTTTTCTTGAAACATAGCACGCAAAGTAGTAGCAGTCTTGTCTATAAAGTATTCGGTAAAATAAGGTGCTGCTGAATGTAACAAACAAAAATAATCTTTATACCGAGGCCAGTCTTTGTCCATCTCTTTCTCAGCAAGTGCTCCTTCATGGAGGTCGTGCTCCCATGCCAGATGAAGATGGTCTTGCAATGTTTGCAAGTGATCGTTTGCTTTGAAGCGTCATTATGGCATGACACTTAAATCCAAGTTGTAGCGGTGGTCAGTGGTGTGTAAATGGGCATGAAGTGGCGGGAAAGAGTGAGCAGATACTGATGGACAACTGCCACAGAAACTCCAACCTTCAGTGAGTGAATGTGAGAGTGAATGGGTAGGTGTGAAGCTTTGAGTAGTCAGAGAGACTAGAACAGAGTTACAAAAGTTCAAGGTTATTCATCATTTACCACATAAAATATAAAATACATATAAAAAAATAATGTGTACACACAGACATTTGTCCAGCATGAGATTAAGGCTTCATTCACCCAGCAGCCCTTGATGCTCAATTCTGATTTATTGATCAAATACGTTTTTTTGTTTGGCTGTTCAGATTACACCTGTAAAAGTGGCCCGACTGCGGACAGTGATGTGAACAGCTCACGCTTCAGAAGTGACGCGCATGCTCAGTTTAACATTAATGTCATCATGCACAGCCCGGTGTGATGAGGGGCAACAAACACAGAGCAAAACTGTGCTTCACAATGCTGGAGAAGTTTGTTCTGATAACGTAGAACCTGATGTTGCAGCAGCTCACCTTGAGTGAGCTCTTTTTAATTAATTATAGGTATATTTTATTTCTTATAAACCTAAAGGCAGCCGCTCTTTCCTGCCGACCCTGCTGATGGCAGATCGCTGCTGGAGAGCAAAACAGCTCAGAGCCACAGCGGCTTAACAGGTGAAAGGGAGGCGAAAAAATTAGTTTTGTCATCTGTTCTATTGTTTCTTGGACTGCTCACTGACTGACGCTGTCATGTACAAACATACACGAGCGTGCAAATGCGCATAGATGAGATGAGCAGCATGGATCATCAGTGTATCTGCGTCCTGTAGACTGTTATTTTAGCCTAATAAATCCATTCAAATAGTCGGTGCAGTGTTAATAAACTAAGTTTATCAGATAACATAATACAAACATATGATTCATTCACGTTTATCTTTTATTGTACATGTAATGGAGACACCAGTCGATCGCCCCAGCACTCTCTTTCTGTCATCACTCCTCCCTTTATGCATTGTTTGATCAAGCTTGTTGATGGAAAAACAACTAAAACTCTTTATTTTTGGAAAAAATGCATTAACTTTTTAATAATCATATATATATATTAACCTCTGATTATGTTTTGTCCATGAAGTGATTTTGAAAACATTTGTCCTGAGGTAAACTGCTGCTGTAGAATGACGTCAAAGTCGTTTGAATGCCCCCTGACTGCTCAGACCGCGGTCGCATTCAAGAAAATCAGATACGTGTCTGATAAGTACGTAAGTACCACATTTGAAAGTGGCCTGAATCGGATTTGAAAATGTCAGATTCAATGGGACTTGTGCTGTTCAAACTGTCAGGAACAAAGCAGATACAGGTCACATTTGAGCCAAAAAATCAGATTCAGGTCACTTTTGACTACGGTGTGAACGTAGCCTAAAAGGTCAAGACATGTTAGTTATTGCACAGAATCTGGGATGAGTTCTACTTGTGTGTGTGCTTGCAGCATGATCACAGCTCCAAGAAAAAAGCTTTTCCACATAATGTTAGTCCCAGTCTGCCTAAGTGTAGGGTGGTGAAGAGGGCTACCAGGGGTTGAGGAGTCCAGCAGGATGTTTTCTGCTCATGTGAGGAGTGTTGAGAGTGAAGCCAATAATCGTAGTCGCCCTCATACTTCTGCAGTTGTGCAGCTGCAACACTGCACAGTGTAACATCAGGTTAAGAGGCTCTTTATGGCGCAGCAGTAGATGCTGATCAGAAGTTTCTGAGGGGGCCTGTTGTATCTCAGGGTCCTCAGTCAGAAAAGTCTAATGATGCAAGAGGTGTTTAGGCTCTGGTCTAGAAGCAACCCAATAAAACCATAATATATTAACCAGATTATTTTCATTTTGCATGCTCAGTGCATGTTCAGTGAATTTCCTCTTGATCCTTCTCAGCTCTAGCTTGAGGAAGTAAAAATAAAATCTTAAGTGGATAAATAAAGTTGTCCTGGTTTATGGGAAAGTTGTTGGCATGGGGATATTGAATTTGTTATATAACACAAACCTCCACCTGTTTCGGTCTCAGATGAATGGATTTCTGCCATTTAACAGCTTTGAAACTGCACTTTGAAGCCTTAAATATTGCAAGCAAAATGTTAAAATATGTTTTCCCATGAATGTAGTTTTGGAAAGGGGCCATACCAGACTTGGCTCAGGTAGGTTTGGACTGTTGTTTTTATTTATTTATTTTTTGTGGCTTGATCTATACTCTAAGGGGCTGTTTTACATTAGGCCTAATACGGTCAAATCCAATAAGTTTTCATTGTGTCTTGGCCTCCTGTTTACATGGGAATGATATATGGAGTGCTTGAATCCGAAAACTTTTGAAACCAGGGTCCAGGGACGAGAGTTTTCAAAACGCTCCTCTGTGCAGCTCTGTGTAAACCAGAGTCAGAGTGTTTCAGGGTGAAACGCTAAGGTCATCGCAAGCGCAATATTCTCACACATGAAGGCTGCACACGCATACCAGGAACAACAACAGCTTGGGCCGTCTACCAAGTAACGTGTGTGCTGCTTACCGTGCTCAGATTGTTATCCATACAAAATTATCCAGTCAGATTTGTTTCCCATACAAGGAACTTCTGCCTCTTTGTGCGTCCACTCCATTTTAGTTTGTGAAAAGTTTTTCTTCTTCGTACTTGTGTTGTAGCAGCAGTGTTTCTCTACAAACTTACTTCTACTGGACTGGCATGCACACAACAGCGGTTTCATTCGTTTCTAGCGCCTCCTTCAGAATGCGGATCAACTTTGAATATACAAAGGAAAAACCTTTCATTTTTAGGTCACAGTGTCTCAGTGTAAACAGGGCCTAAATCAGTAACTGCATAACAGATAGGTCAGAAAGGACAAAGCCCACATGGGGAAGGAGGCTTCAGAGTGACAGGGTGTCTCAGACAGTGTGTGAATGGAGGCGGATCAGGGGTACTTAGTATGTGAAACATCGTAGACTACATAAGTTTTAGTTACTGTGAGTCATCAAGGGCTCTAATTTAGTAGACCAGGTGCGGCGCACCAGCCCTGAGCTGCATCTGCGCTGCGCCGACAGGGTGTGTCCAGCGCACTTTGCAAGTTTCTTGCAGTGTCGAGAGAGGCGCACTGCGGGCGCAGAGAGGCGCATCCAGGCCTCCATCCCTGCCCCTCCGTGCAAGTGCTGAAGAGGGAGGACAAAAGGAGTGGGTTTAACACAGCCGAGTGTTGTCTTCACCAATCAAATGAACGCCTCTCCTTGCCTTTAAAATCGTGCACTTTGCAAATTTCTTGCAGTGCGCAGAGAGGCGCATCCACGCCTTTGTCCCTTCCCCTCCGCGCAAGTGCTGAAGAGGGAGGAGAAAAGGCGTGAGTGGGTTTAACACAGCCGAATGTTGTCTTCACCAATCAAATTAACACCTCTCCTTGCCTTTAAATACGCTGTGGGCAAGGCGCAGCGACTGATTGGTCTAACTGATCCCCGCCACCGAGGAAACTGTGTGCTGGAAAGACCCGGTAGGGGAGACAGTCAGAGCCGCTGTCACTTTGGCAACTGGGAGAACAGACTGGCCATCGGGGCGCACATCGGAGGCGACGAAGCGCGTCACCGTGTGGGCCAGCTCCCGGGACAAATGTAATCTGTTCCTTTGTTATTAATAAGAGTAAAAAATTAAGAGACAGTTACACAGCAGCTGGCATATCCATTCATGCTTGTGATCCACCTGCAATCCTGGTTTGTCATCGCCAAATAGCAGAGCCATTGGTGATTTACTGTATACTATCCCGGTGTCTCATTAAGAGACAATAACAGTCTTGCCTAAACGTTAACTCCAAGATGCTTCTTTTTCAACATGAATGAACAGAATGCACAATTTTCTATTAAGTAAAGGTCGATGAAGGCATAACGTGTTTTTTTTTTTTAGCCCTTTTGGACAGATATTCAAATGACATAAGATCATTTTCTTTTATTTGTACCTGATTAAACTGGTATCATTTTAAAGAGGACCTCTTGGACTACATGTTCAAGCAGTATGAAGTACTTTACTGTGCTCTTTTTGAATATTTCACCTTTAAATTTCACCATAATATTATGATAAATAAACCTTTTGACTAGTTTGATGAGTGAGAATATCTGATTACTTTATTGCTGAGCATTCTGTGAAATCTGCCAAGAAGAGACTCTTTTTGGTGGATTTTGGTTGTCCATTTGTGAGCAAGATTCTGGTTACATTATCTGAGAAAGTTTGTTATGGCACAACGAAAAGTGATTCGATTTTGTCATCAATCTGGTTCTCGATCCAGAAGTTTCCAAAGGATTAGTTAACATTGCCCTGTGTAACATTATTTTACACAAGGCAGTGCTCCAAATTTTCATTAATGACTTGGCTAATAATGTCAGCAATGCTTTTCTTAAAAAAATAGTTGTATGTTATGCAGAGATGTCAAATAACAACAATGAACAAATTTAAATGATACTTTTGTACATAGATTAACACATTAAAAGGCCATGTAAAATAATCTTTAAATATTTATGAACATCTTCTGAAAAGCATCTTATACAGTAAAATGATTTTATTGAAATTCAAGTCTTTGGATCAAATAACACTTAAAAATCCAGTAATATAGTTAAAACTTCACAGAAATAATTCAGACTCAAGTAGTTTTAAAAATCTGAGTCGTTAAAAGTGGAAAAAATATTAATAAATAATACTTTTATTGCACTTTATGGAAAGGGGACCAATTAGGTCAAATGCATGAGCTTTTTTTTTTAATTTGACACTGCAGAAAAATGATCAGTGCATCATAATTATTGACCCATCCCAGGGCCTAAAAGAAATTATAAGCCAATTGTCATTGAAATGTATATTTTGGAAATTATTTATGTTTTTTATTATTTTTTTACAATAAAAAACAGCGGTTTTCGGTAAACATACTGGCATTTAAAGGGTTAAAAAACCCATAATGTAATCAAAACTTGATATGAATATTCCAGGCTCAAGTAGTTTTGAAAGTTTGAGTCAATTAAAGTGAAAAAATATATCAATACATTTTCTTTTTCTAGCACTTTTTGGAAGGGGACCAATTTAGTCCCGAGGATCAAATGTGTAATTTTTTTTTAAAGGATCTTTTAAGGGTTAATGGAGTAAATTGAATGTAATAGTATTTTTTAAAACTGGGGGTAGTCAAAATAATGTGGAACATTTTGAGAGTAATTTCTTATTAAAATATTATTAATTCTCAGAAAGATAATTAGTAAGAGTCGTTTTTATCAAGAATTTAAAAAACTCAAAGTGTTAACACCATAACTGTTATAGGCTTCAAAGAGTAACACTTTATCAGCACTAAACAGCGCAATCAAGTCTACAATATTATTTTCATATAGATTAAAATTGACTTTGAAATTTTAACTCCACCTGAAGAGTAAGTTTAATACAGCAGATAAGATAATATCTTCAGTGACTCAAAGTTAAAATTAACTGTAAAAGTGTTAAGTGTCAAAATTACTGATTTTAAGTTGTGTCTCAAGATTTCCCAAAGGTTTTTGGTGCACCTTTGGTACAAGTCACTGCCCTAAGCAGATGATACTCAGGTCTCATCTTAATTTTGAATGCCCCTTCAAATGGCTTTATTTATGTTGAGAAGAAGTTAAAGAGGGATTTGTTCCTGTTTCATAAAAAAAATAGATATAAAAATTTTGCTCCACTTGAGTTCTTGACAAAAGCCTCCTAGAAAGTGATGAAACTTATTTTTACTTTCTAGGAGGCTTTAAGTTTGGTGATTGTCTGATGATATACTTTACAGTGTGCATCCATCCATCCATCCAGCATCTAATACCTGCTGTCATTGGGTTAAAGGGAAGCCTGGAGTGGCCTCAGACAACCCACACATGCCCTTGGAGAGTAATGGATGCAAAAAACGCTGCCAGTTGATCTTGTCTGACTGAAATGAACTTCTGTTCTCACCTCCCCTGTATTTAAGAAGACTTCCTCCACCCAGTGAAGCATGAAAAGAAAACATGTCATTACTAATTGCAGGGCACTACACTGTCTCATTAGAGATATAATTGCTTTGTAAACACTAAACCATCTGAGCCGAAATGTCAAACATATTTTTTCACAGGTTGCTTGACAACCTCTAAGACATTAGTTTAGCCTAAAGACATCCAGAGTTTACTTTAAAACATCAACTGGAAATAGACTTTTGGGTGCTCTGTAGTGGTTCTTAATGACAGCTGCAACCCAAATACAGGAAAAACACCACACATTTATTTCAAAACAACATGCTGTACTTTAAACCTGAGATAGGACAGGACATCACAGTATGTCAACACAAAAAGGTTTGATGAGAATCCAAAATGACCAGCATGAGACGATGCTAGAGTGGGAAATATAACCTTTTCCATTCAATTAGCTGCATTTTAACTAAAGGCAGAAAGTGCATCTCACTCAAGACAACAAATATAACTGTAGCTGTGACAACCCTGCATGAGTGATTATAAACTGAACAGCCTTGTTTTCATTAAATTTAATCAGTAGCACTAATAAGCCATCATAGGGCTGTCACAATACACAAACTCTTCAGCCTTTTGTAACAGACTCAATGGAGCTTTCATGCACAAACATGAAATTAAGAAGTTCAGCTACTAAGAAGTTGTTTCAGAAAATCTTAAAAACATGTAGCTTTAGCTGAGTACCTACTTCTAAATATGTAACAAACACTTTTATATTAAAACATATTAAATAGCCTTACATAGTATATTCAGGACCTATTATTCATGAGTACAATCATCAACACTCATGTGCTAACAAAAAAAACCCCAAAAACTTCAGAATAAATGCTCAGGATTTCTTTTTCCTGATGTCTTTTTTGCCCAGACTAAGGCTCGTGACCCACTAAAAACAGGTCTGTGACCCACTTTTGGGTCATGGACCGACCAGTTGAGAAAATCTCTCTATTACTAACATAATGGGCTCTAATTTCGTAGACCAGGCACAGGCGGGCGCACCTGCCTTGAGCTGTGTCTGCGCTGCGCCGACAGGGTGTGTCCAGCGCACTTTGCAAGTTTCTTGCAGTGTCGAGAGAGGCGCACTGCAGGCGCAGAGAGGCGCATCCATGCCTCCGTCCCTGCCCCTCTCCGTAAGTGCTGAAGAGGGAGGAGAAAAGGCGTGAGTGAGTTTAGCACAGCCGAGTGTTGTCTTCACCAATCAAATGAACGCCTCTCCTTGCCTTAAAATGTGCTGCGGCCGAGGTGCAGCATCTGATTGGTCTGAATGATCCCTGCCACTGCGGAAACAGTGTGCTGGAAAGACACGATGGCGGGGACAGTCAGAGCCGCTGTCCCTTCAGCAACTGGGAGATTGGACTGGCCATCGGGGTGCACATCGGAGGGCACGGAGCGCGTCACTGTGTGGGCCAGCTCCCGGGACAGATGTAATCTGTTCCTTTGTCATTTAAGAGACAGTTACACAGCAGCTGGCTTATCCATTTATCATGCTTGTGATCCACCTGCACTCCTGGTCTGTGATATGCTGCATATACTCCTGGTGTCTCCGCCTCATCCTCCTTGCAATGATGTACTCCATCTTTTTAGATCACGTCAAAAATGAAGACTAACATAGAAGAATATGGGAAATCACAGGTAAATCCTTAGTGACAGACACTTATTTTCTCTCTTTTTTCTTCCTCTTTTCTTTGAATTTCTTGAAATTAGAGAAGCCAGATATATATATATGTTAAGGCTGTTTATTTTTGACTTGTAAGACGTGCATCAAACTTCCAGCTGCCGTCAGGTTAAGTTTCCATTATGACAAACGGCTTTAATCCGACATCAGATGTGACGGGACAGTTAATAAAGATACAAATGTATATGCTGGTTCAGATTGTTACATTAAATAGTGATTGCTGTGATTCTTTATTACATTAAAATGTGCCTGACACTCTGGAATCCTGCCTCTGAGGGTTTGGTGATGTGTGCGCACATGTGCGCCTGTCACAAAATTACAGCTGTGGAGGGTGCGCTTCGCCAAGAATAGACCAGGTTGGAGCTGGCAAGCTTTCAGCGCACCTTCCGCACTGGTTTTTGGCATGAAATAGTCACTGCGCCTACATGCTTCTGTCGGCACCTTCCCCTGGTGCACCATCACACCCATCTCTGCGCAGACGGTCTGCCAAATTGGCAGTGCACGGCGGTGTGCCTGACGAAATTAAAGGGAAACTCCGGTATTTTGACACCTGGACCTTATTTTTAGGTTTGTGCATGCTCATATACTCACTCAGACAAACATCGTGCAGCTCGGAGTCCTTCAGAAGTTATTTAGATCCAACCGATGTAGCCGCACTTAGCGGGGGCCACGGCAAGGGAGCTTCAGCGCGGGACATAATCTCTGCAAAATCGCTCGTCTCTACCACAGCCCGGTTTGTCGTTGCAGAGAAATCCTCCAGAGTAGTCAGACATATATTCCTGGATAGATCCATACGTGCGTCAGCCGGTTTCAAGTCCCACTCTGAGCAGCTAACACACTCCTCTTCTGTTGCTATAGGCGAACACTGTCCACAAGCGCACACCAGTTAGCATTGAGTCGTGGACGTGCTCCTGTTTGTTGTTCACGAGCCAGCTGTTCGTCTCTCTCCCTCCACATTCTTCTTTCATGGAGCTCCTCGTCCATGTACTCAGACTCAAACCGGTCGTCGTAGTCTGACTCTTCGGCATCAGATAAATATTCTGCCATGTTGCTCAGCACTGCCGGCTAAAAGTAGGTCAGCTGTACCTTTGTGTCGCGCGGCTATGTCATCAAAAGTTTGTTTACCAGGTCAGCTGACCCACCTGAAGATGGTAGATGAGCTGACTTTATGATAACACTGGCGATGGATGAAAAAATATAGCCGAAATAAGCGATTTTGCAGAGATTATGTCCCGCGCTGAAGCTCCTTATAGGGCAAAATCGCTCATCGCTCAGCTCATCTACCATCTTCAGGTGGGTCAGCTGACCTGGTAAACAAACTTTTGATGACGTCATAGCCGCGCGACACAAAGGTACAGCTGACCTACTTTTAGCCGGCAGTGCTGAGCAACATGGCAGAATATTTATCTGATGCCGAAGAGTCAGACTACGACGACCGGTTTGAGTCTGAGTACACGGACGAGGAGCTCCATGAGAGAAGAATGGAGAGGGAGAGAGACGAACAGCTGGCTCGAGAACAACAAACAGGAGCACGTCCACAACTCAATGCTAACTGGTGTGCGCTTGTGGACAGTGTTCGCCTATAGCAACAGAAGAGGAGTGTGTTAGCTGCTCAGAGTGGGACTTGAAACCGGCTGGTCTGAGCTTGCTACCAATTGATCCTGGAGTAGTTTTTTTGCAATTGGAATTCAGTAGTCCCAGCAATGCCACAAACAGTGTAACCACTTAACTCATCACAACACCGTGGAAGAAAGATTGTCATCAGCATCAGCATCAGCAAAAAAAAGAAAGAAAGATTGGTGATGTAAGATAGTAGTGGCAGAACATATTGATCCCTGATTGGAATGTTTACTAAGATGTAAAAAAATCAATTAGAAAGTAAAAGATCACAGGAATGAAACAAAAATGAACAAGGTGTCTTGTAACAGGTGGTAAGAAACATTTTAGTTCATGCCACTTCAGAATTTCAACTTTGATCCCGAATAAAAACTTGCAGATTTGATGCAGTGATATTTCAAGGGGATTTCCCTCTCTGAATCACTGAGGTGTGGTAAACAAATAATTTCCTTTTTCATGAGCAATGAGAGATGACTCTCAGTGGTATGAGGTCAAACCTGAAATACCAAACAATTAGTAAGACATTAGTCAGACATCAATTGTTCAAAAGTTTTAACAAAAAGAAATAAACAAACTACATGGTGTAGAAGTGAAAGAATTTGATGTGTATTTTTATTTCCTGGAACATTTTGACCATCTTTAAAACTCGTGAGAGCTTCTCTGACAGTCCACAGGTCTGTATAGTCTGTTTTTCTTCTCTTTATGTTGTTCAAAATATGTTCATGTTGGCGTGAATAATCATGGGAGCACTCACTGACCCTGAGGTCTCGTCATCTCAGAGCTCAGAGGAAGGAGGCGTTGAGACTGAAAAGCACATTTGCTTGCTCTGGATGATTTTGCATCTAAAAGCAGAAGAAGCAGCTGTTGGCTTTACTCTTAAGTGTTTTTAAAGTGCTTTATCATATAAAAAAATAATTTCTGGTCGGTGTTAACTTGTAAAAACTGAAATGTGGCAGCCACCATACATATGAATGAGACCGTGATCCTCCTATTATTGACAAGATGTTCTCTGTCATGAGGGTCAAACAAATTATAAATGTCCAATCACAGCTACTTTGGTTGTGTGGAAAGGCTGGATGAGTTCAGAGGGACATCCAATCACAGCTGCTTTAGCTTGGGTGGTGTTGGTGGGATAAGTTGGGGAGCGATCCAATCAGAGCAGCTGTTCTTTATGAATTGATATATTCATGTACAGCAGGCTCACCGTTTGTTGTCAGTTCTGGTATTGTAACTGAGATGCTCTGCCAGGTAGCCTAAATAAAGGAGACTGCATTTCACACAAAAGTTGAAGTCTCTATTATTTTATACATTCAATGTTACTAACATTCAAAAAAGGTTATTTGATGTTTCATTTTATCTGAATGTAAAACATGACTTCAGAAATTCAAGGAAACATGAAAAATGCCTTACACTTTACTAGGGGTGTAGCGGTACATGTATCCGTACCGAATCGCTTGAAACGGACGTTCAGTTCGTGTACACTGTATTCGAATGAGTACAGTAAGTTTACGTTAGCCGCTGCACATGGCTCTTTAATATTCATGGGGTACTCATCTACAATTGTCGTGGTTAGGGCAGCCTTTTTAACGTTTCATCAAGAAAGTGGTCTGCGATTCGTGCTCTTGCGATCATGTGCATATCATGTGGATGTGACGTCACACGGCGAGCCAATCAGAAGACGAATATCAAAGAGCTTTTGTAACCACAAAAGCTTGTGTCTGAATTGGGCATCATGGCAACTGCTTGCGACCAACCGGAGCTTGGAGACCCTCCCCTGTCGCTGAAACCTCCTGCTTGGAAACAATTTGGCTTCCTGTCGAAATATTGCAATGGAGAAAGACAGGTGGATGAAACAATGGGGTGTGCTGATACCGTTCAACTGTGGTCGGGTATTTTCTGACAGCACGTCAAACATGCCATCTCACCCGAAACAGCACCACTCAAGTGTATAGATTTTTATGGTAAGGAACAGAAAACACTGTAGTGCAAATTCAACTGCCGTCTGCATTTAAGCAGCCTCTCCCAGACAGTTTAGATTGGGCCAAAGCGATAACAGCATCCATCTGCATTTTTATAGCATAGGATCTAAGACCATATTCAGTTGTGGAAAATGCTGGTTTTAAACACAAGCTAAAGGTGATTGAGCCCCGGTATAAAGTACCCAGTCGTCCACATTTAAGCCAGGAATTTAAAAAGAAACTCATTATTTTTAATTTCATATATTTGTTGCTTATTTATTTTATTTAACTTATAAGTATTACCAAGCAGCACATTGATTTTATTTTAGTTTTCAGTTTGTGTAATGACAAATTTTTGGTTTAATAATCGTGCTAAACAAGAAAATGGTTTTGTGTTCCCATGCTGTTCCCATACATTGGGGTCACTGAACCGTGACCCCAAAACTGAGGTACGTACTGAACCCTCATTTTTGTGTACCGTTACACCCCTACACTTTACACTTCATATTTTAGTCGACCAAATTAACAGTAGATTCTGTCAACTGTAACTCTGTGAAAATTCATCAACTAAAACTAGAGTTAAATTAAGAAGTGCTGGGGTACTGGTTTAGCGGAGTGGTTAGCAACCAGGCACCCCATGTACTTGCTTCTGCCGGTCCAGGTTCGAATCCCGCCTGTGACCAGTTTGCAGAGTGTCTTCCCCTGCTCTCTCTCCCCCTTTCACAAGCCTATCCACTGTCTCTCTCCTATCAATAAAGGCACAAAATGCCCAAAAACATACATTAAAAAAAAAAAAATAAATTAAGAAGTGCTGTCAAATTGAACACTGTACTGCAGACCTCTTTACTGGGTCACATGCCGTATGTACCCTCAAATGAGGGTAAAGCTGGCATTGGAAACACAGACAAGATCAGGGTTTACTGCTCCAAAGCTTAGCAAACTGTTCTGAACCAAACAAGAGCTCTTGGTGGAAAAGAGGCCTAATGCCCTCATGCATCATAACAGTACTGCAGAAAGACTGATGGAAAGTTACAACAGGACTGGAAAGAAATAATCCAGGTTTAGTCTAAGTCAGAAAGTGTCGTCAGTGTTCACTTGAATTCTTACAGGAAAACAATCAACTACATTTTATTAGTTTGTCTTTCATCTCCTGGCACTTGTTTTGTTTTTATGCTCCTGGGTAACAAAGTGTATGAACAGTTCCTTGTATCATGATGTGCTGTAGAAAAGATGACATAACCTGCAGCTGCAACACTGAGCTTTAAGGCCTTTAAAAACGAGTTTGTCACTTTGGGGTTGGTCCCATTATTGAACAGAAACACATTCCAAAGGGAGGACACTTAATTTGATTTATTTTCCTTTACAAAGTCTCTACAAGCTTATTTATTCAGCTAATGAAATCTGTAGTGCCCCCTCATTAAACTTACCCGTGAAAAGCTTGGAATATTAAATAGAGAAAAGCTTTAGATCATTGGAGTGAAAGTTTGTTCATGACGACTTGTTGCATAACTTCAGGAAATAGGTAAGCACTTCAAATGGAGGCATCAGAATCATTATTTATGTTTCAACATCCAAAGTGGATACTTATGTCTTACACTGTAACTGATTTTTAAAAAAGTAACAGTATTTTTGCTGTAATATCTACAGTCTAAAGGTCTAAACAGTAAGTTACTGTGAATAGCAATGGATTATGGGAAAGCATACTGATTTCTGTAAGCCTCACCACAATATTAACAATTACCCACTGTGAAATGTCTATACATTAAATAACTGAAAAGGGCAATGGATCACTGTGGCTTCTGTTTACTCCACTTTATAGTGTCTTGAGATAACATACTATATAATAAAGATTAGGTGATTGATAGAAAAATTTAGCTACAACGAAAATTCAATTTTCAAAAAAGGCAAGTTTTATTTATCTAAATGTTACATCTTTTTAAACAACTACTTCAGAGAAGTATTTGATTCAATGAAAATGTGTGTATGTGATTTTTCTTTCTTTCCAAATTGCTATGTGAATTTAAATAGTTTAAGATAGAGCAAAATAAATTATATAACAGCAATGCATCAAAGTTTTGTAGAATGATATCCTGCAAGATACTGGAAAGGAAATTACCATAAGGATGCTGCTTTTGAAAATGATGCTGATCAGAAGTTTCTGAGGAGGCCTGTTGCATCTCAGGGTCCTCAGCCAGAAAAGTCTAATGATGCAAGAGGTGTTTAGGCTCTGGTCCAGAAGCAACACTAGAAAACCATAACATATTAACCAGATTATTTTTGTTTTGCTCGCTCAGTGCATGTTCAGTGAATTTCCTTTTGACCCTTCTCAGCTCTAGCTTGAGGAAGTAAAAACAAAATCTTAAGTGGATAAATAAAGTTGTCCTGGTTTATGGGAAAGTTGTTGGCATGGAGATATTGAATTTGTTATATAACACATACCTCCACCTGTTTCGGTCTCAGATGAATGTATTTCTGCCATTTAACAGCTTGGAAACTGCACTTTGAAGCCTTAAATATTGCAAGCAACATGTTAAAATATGTTGCCCTATGATTGTAGTTTTGGAGAGGGGCCAAACAGGGGCCCGTTCTGCGCACCCTGCGCCATGAAATTAGGGCCCATTAATTGAATTCTGCTCTCACTTGAAAGAGGTGGTCTGAGCTTGCTACCAATTGATCCTGGAGTAGTTATTTGCAATTGGAATTCAGTAGTCCCAGCAACGCTATAAACAGTGTAACGAGTTAACTCATCACAACATTGTGGAAGAAAGATTGTCATCAGCATCAGCAAAAAAAGAAAGAAAGATTGGTGATTAGGGATGGGAATCGAAAACCAATTCCAGATGAGAATCGTTAACAGCCCCATCAAAGAATCGATATCATTAATCTTTTTGCTTATCAATTCCTTCCACCGACAAGGTTCAGAAGCCTCAGAATTGTAGCTTAATTTCCATTGCACCTACTACACAACCTTAAGTGAGTGGAAACACCAGCAACTTGCAGAAGCAGATATCTATGCTGTGATGTGTTTGACATTGTTGCCACTGAAAATCAGACCAACATTTGCCCACTTGCAAAATCTGCAGGAATCGATTAGGAAATCGTTAAAGAATCGGATTGATTAGCAGGATCGTTAACAGCATTGGTATTGATAAAATCTTATAAATTCCCATCCCTATTGGTGATGTAAGATAGTAGTGGCAGAATATATTGATCCCTGATTGGAATGTTTACTAAGATGTAACAAAATCAATTAGAAAGTAAAAGATCACAGGAATGAAACCAAAATGTAATTATGCCATTAATTAATATAGAGCAGGGGTGTCCGAACTTTTTACATAAAGAGGAACACATAGACGACTGAGCCACATGCTGCACCTCGCTTTTAGTGGATTTAGATTTAGGGTTTATGGGGGAATTATTACCTGTCAAGGGGTCCTTGTAACCCCAGGCTATCACTGGATTCACACCTCGTCAGAGCGAGCTTGACCTGAGCAGCAAAGTTGGGAGACACGGATGGCTTATCTTGACTGTCAGACACAAAACAAGAATAAACTGCACGAGTGTTGGTGCTTGACGATGAATAGTGCAATATACTTTGCAAATGAGATCTTTTGACATAGTAAATAAGGCAGAATATGTGGATGATTGATCAATCACTCAATCAGTCCTTTATTTAAACAGGTAAAAAATCATTCAGATTTAAATACCTCTTTTCCAAGAGTGACCTGTCCAAGACAGCAGTACAGAAACGAAAAATAAAACAGATTACACTTACAGACACACTACAGAAAAGCCGCATTGGGATTATATTATTACACAGCACAGTCACAAGAGCCAATTAAGCTCATTTCTCTGTCTTTTATAATTGTCTTGAATTCCCCTAGGGTTACAAGATGTGTCAATTTCAAATCCTTTTGCACGTCATTCCAGGCAGACGGGGTTCATCTAAAAGCCTTTTTGCCCAGTTCAGTTCTCACTCTCGGGACCTGCAGCTGTATGATGTCCTGAGAGCGCAGGCCATATTGGCTGAAGTTTCTACACGTGTGAACACAGATATGTAGGCAGAAGTCCAAGAATAGATTTATAAATAAAAACCGGCCGAGAGAAAGTCTTTGAACAAACAAGGAAGGACAGTGATGTGCATGATAGCTGCAAACAGTAATAAAACGAAAAAGCACAGTGGTGTACAGTATCCAATTTCTTGAGAAACTGCTCAGGAGCATTCATAAAAAGCAGGTCTTCATAGTCCAACAAGGGTAAAAAAGTTGTGATCAAATATTTTCTGACTTGTAGTGACTTGTTTCTAAAAAAGGAACCTAGTTTAAGTTTCAGCTTAGAAACAAGTTTATGTGCAATTTAAAGGATAGGTTCTCATTAAGCAGAATGCCAAAGTATATATAAGATGTAACCATTTCAGTTTCAACCCCATGAACAGTTAACAGCCTAGGAAGGTGAAAGTAGCATGGTGGTGATGGTGTTTGCTGCTGTAATCAAAATGTCTTCTTTCATTCAACTGTATCAGGGGCCAATTCAAAATGGTCACGGGGCTGCATTTGGTCCCCAGGCCATAGTTTGGACACCCAGTAATGCTACTGTAAACACATTCACAGTAACTTAAAGGTGTAGTCAGCGATCTTCCAATCTTCTAATCTAATGCAGTATTTGTCAAAATCTCCGTGTTTCTCCTCTCCATCCACAAGATGTCACCACTGACAGCATGCTGAAAAAAAGTCCAGTTTCAATACACAGCCTTGGCTCTGAATTTCAGCAGGTAAATACTGTGGCTCAGGCCGAGTTACCAAAACAGGGTACACCCCCCCACATCCAGGGGGCGATCATACTCATGCGCAGATCAGACAGAGGGGGGAGGGGGAGTCGTAGGACGCAGTTAGCGTAAGGGAGAGATACAATATGTGCGGTAACAATGGCTGAAAAACAGCCCAAAAGAAAAAGGTCAGAGGAGTGAAAAGTGAAAAAGAAGGGCTATGACCATGAAAGAGTGAAGACCCGGGTCAACATTGGTGTTGCTTTCCAACGGTGGAGGGAACTCCGCAAACTGAAAGACCTGAAAACGGACGCGGATGTCGCCGTCTGTCTGCTGGATAGGTAAGCAACATTAGCTTTGTGGTGCTTCACATAACAGTTACAGCCGTCAGGCATTCATCTTATTGTCTAATCTGCCAGAATGTACTGTTGTCGTGATGTTATCAATAATGACAGTCGAGTTGTCTGACGAGTCTGGTTACCTTAGCTACGTTGGTCAGCTACACAGTTTCTACAGCCGTTTCCATGACGATGCACGTCCATCAGCTTTCGGGGGGCGGGTCTAAATTCATTTATAAACAACCTCTCCACTCGTTTTCTCCCACATAGCTGACTACACCTTTAACTGGCATCTTGTTGCCTATAAGTTACTGTCAAATTTACAGCCTTTTTTACAGTGTACCAAGGCAACATAAAAATCAAAACTTCAAGATGTTGACTCAATTCAGCTATCATTTTCCTCCACTGTTCCTCACATTTGTCCCCACTGTCTCCATTTAAATGAAGAAGTTTCAAGTGATAAAAGCGGTGGCTACTGAGAGTCATATCCATTAAAAAGAAAGAGCTGGTTGCAGCCGTCACCAAAAGAAGCAGATGTGTGCCATTTTGTTGTTCGGGTGGATGTTTAAAGTATTCAAAGAAGGAAGTTCTCACAGTGCAGGTAACTGTGGGGACTTTCAGTGAATGCGGGTATTGTGGTTGGCTGTGTGGTTAGATGAAGAGAGATATGAAAAAGATAAAGTCCTGTTCTCCGTATGCACATATCAAGATAATGAAGAAGTTTGTTTTGAAATGTGACGCTGAACGCTTGGCCTGTACTTGTGATAAGAATTTCACATGGTGTGATGAAGCATGATAATGTACATGCCATCAGGGCTCTAAGATGGGGCCCGAAAACCTTTTTTTTTTTAGCTCCTCTTGAAACCCAACTATGTTTTTTTTTATCTGAACCACTGCTTCCCTTCTACCATCACTTCGAACCTCTGGTATCAACAAGGCATTTTGTCCCAAAGAACTTCTCTCACTGGATGGTTTCAGTTCCTTTTAAGCATTTTCTTATCTTTGCCCCTTCTGCTGGATGCTCTGTCTCAAGAATAAACCTGTTCACCTGTGGACAGTTAAGCTGACCTGCCAGATGAACACATGAGCTGAACTCTTTGCTCACTCGAATGAGGTGGTCTGATTTTTCTTCCAATCGTTCCTGGAGTAGTTTGTTTGCAATTTGAATTCAAGCAGCAAAAGGGTGACGAGCTGATTCATCATACCGTTCATTAGTCCATCTGGGAAACAGCCCATAGAAAGTGTTTGAGAATGGACATAAAAGAAGTCAATATATTCAGGAATATTTAATGTGTTCAAAAACATTGTTTTTTTGTCATTGCTTCAGTCAATGTTTCAGGATATAGAATAAACTACAAACAAACAAAAATAATTGAAGTTTTCTTTGTTTGGGATTCAAAGGTTTTTCAAAGCTAAAAGCTATTATTATTAAAACTATTTTTATTATTAATCTTATTATTGTAAATACCATTTACTGATATGATTTACATAGCTGAAAAATCTGATATTCATCAGAAACATTTTTTGTGTTTTCCAAACTCAATTCCATCTATTTTTAGTTATTTTTGATTTTTGTTTTCAAACATTTCTGCTGTTTCCAGTTGATTTTGCCCCAAGTACTTGAATTCTATGTCATCACCTAATTATCTGTTACCTTTTCAAACCTTTCAGTCCCACACCAGGAAAACATCTGGTTATTAGTTTGTCTCTGTTTTCTTAAATGTTAATGAAATCAAACAGCGATATGATTTGTTCTGTTTTTTAAAACATTTAAAATACATGTTTTTATTGATGACCTCTGTTAAAGGGCTAAAGATACAATTAAGAATAATGTTTTCATAATTATAATAACTGATAGTTATTTTTGAAAATACATATAGTGTTATATGTAGCCTATCAAAAACGTTTTAATTATTTTAAGACAAATAACCAAATTTATACTACTTATAAAACTTCAAATCCAAAAAATAGCCCTCTATGACACTCCTCATTTTCCGGTAGCTCTCAGGCTGAAAAAGTGCATGACCTTTGTGCTAGAGTGTGATTTGTCTCCTGGTGGCAATGGAATCAACAAGAGTAAATATTTTGGTCAGTTGTCTGTCGACAGGTTAACGTAGATGTTCATGCTGCTCTTCTCTTTCCCACGTAGGTCACCACCAGACCGCATGTTTGACATTTTCCTGTAATAGGTTACAGAGATGAAAGTTGTGCTTGCTGTAATTATGGCCTGTCTCACTGATGATACCCTTTACACTCAACTACATTCAACCTTCCCTGTGCACATGCTCACCACTGCAGAGGTGAAGCTGTGAGTTTACAGACTGTACGAGATAACAATGAACGCGCTGCCCTCTGGACTGCTGCACCTACCGAGAAACCTGCAGCCTGACAAGAAAAATCCATTCATCACATGTGTAGCTCTGCTGCAGGTCATAATTCATCAAAGTCCTTTGTGTGGGGGCTCATGCATTCTTTACGATTCTGTAGGTGTGTGAAGGTTTGCATTAACAAAGTAAATCTCCAAAACCAAACAAAGAAATTTGTTTTAAAATGGCATTGCCTCACGTTGCGTACTCTACACTGTGGTGGTGGCCCCTGGCTGCTACAGTGTCTGTTTTGACGGATTGATGGAACGATCGTCCAATCACAAGCCTCAAATACTTTTAACCCTTTAATACACAACGTGGGTCAAAAGCTACCTGCTTTAATTTCCCTGTCCGTATAACACTGGCTGTTTTTTTTTGTTCCAGCTTTTTTAATCAATTCATTTTGTGATTAATATTCAAAGTATATTTTTGAGTATGCTGCTTTTGATTACCACATATCCTTATTTTCATTTTCCCTTTATTACCTCTACCAAGGATGCTCAGTTTTAACCTGTGTATGTTTGTTTTGGTAGCAAGATTATGCAAAAACTATTACTTTTCAGGAGATGTTGGTAATGACCCAACTTAAAAAAATAATTAGATTTTGGTGGTGATCCAGATAACTGCTATTAGCAAACAGTCAGTTTTGCTCAATAACTAACTAATAATGATATCAACATGATTCTGAGTGCTAGCTGTGGGTTTTCAGAGTCAATGAAACATATTATGATGGTAACTTTATCATGGAATTATTGCTTATAGATGTAACAGCAATATGTGAGCTACCTTGTGAGGTTTGCGCTATCCAAGTGCCGTCTCGTTTCTATGAACAGAAACAGTTTTTAGATTAAAATGTTAAAGATGCTATGAGGAGTTCAGTAATTCCAAAAAGTCTCACTTTTAGATATATGCCTGATGGAAATACACACTTTAAGAGGAGTTTTATAGCATCAAAATAGGTTATCTATAAATGCTATTCCTTAGCTTCGCGGTCGGATCGGACAGGGCTGGAATGCCCTGGATACTCAACTTCAGGAACAAGACAATTAAAACTAGAGCAAATTTATATTATTCGGACACGTCTCAGAGCACCGGGCTGTAAGTAGTAATATATATCGCTGGCTACAAAACTATGATGCTAAGTTTTCCAAAAACTGCTTGTTGTCACACATCAAAAACTACCGCTACGTAACTAGAAAGACATACATTACCCCAGCGCTTTGCATCTTGTAAGTTGTTGAAAAAAGAAGTTGTAAAGCAATGTAGAGTTCTGAGGAAGGTCTGAACTGCATTCATTAGCATCACAACAAACACACGCTTTGGCTTGGGTCACGTCTTTATGACAGTCGCCACGCGTGCTCTTGGGTAGCAGAGTCTTTATGTCGCAGGAAATAGAACAAAAACAAGAGACTTACTGCATACATGTAATAGTTCCTGAAAAAATTAACGTATTTCAAAGATATATCTCAGAAACACTCGGCCAAAGATGAAAAAACAGAAAATGGATTTGAATCTGTTTTGTCCCATGTTGTGCATTATAGTAATAATCAAAAAGTGCAATTACTGAAATAGTAAGACAGGAAAAACATAAGGTTATAGGAAGATAAAGACAGATAATTGGAGGATACCTTCAAAGACTGAATGAGAAAATTAATGGAACAAAAAGATACGGATAATTAAAAATCAGCTGGGTCATTTTTAACTCATGTTGTGCATCAAAAGATTAAAAGGTTCTGTCCACCCCCAAACTAACTCTTTCAGATAGACTGGTGAAATTTATTTTGAACAGTATATTGTCTGTTAAAGGGTCCATCTGGTGTGTAAAGTTTGGATTTTTTAGTCACTTGAAAAAAAAAAACATTGCTCTGTAATCATATCAGTCCCTGTAAAGTGGGAACTTTCAGTATCTGAAATCTTGAACATTAAAAACAGGCTGACAAAATGAAATCATTATTTTATCTATCTGCTGAACTTGTTTAAAACTCAAACAGAAATAATGTTGTGAGACCAAGAGGACCTCAGTGGCCAGCTAAATAAAATAAAAGCACATTTGTCATTCACATTTTGACTGTCCATGAAAGTGAGTCAGCTCTGGCCGTACAGAGTTCACCTGTGTTCTCATTACATTTGTTCTTTTTCTAATCACATCAATCAGAGAAATTGAGCATGAGAGTTTCTCCACCTTTTTCTTTTCCTTTTTGGAAGAGCACACCCCAAACAAACTGAAGGGAGTGGGCTATTGCTAATACAACAGTGTAAACAAACTGTTTGACTAATGTTTGCTAGAGCCGTCATGAAGGTGTCACCCAATATAAAATGCTAATGCATGATTAACTGTAACAGTGATTACACCTTCTCTCCTTCTTACACTAAGACCTTTTCTCAGTGTACTTTCATACTTTCTCTGTCAATCATCTGATCAAATGTTTCTCAAGACCTTTATGTGGTGTAATATATAATGACGACACTGATTATGCCTTGTGATCCTCTTTCCATCAAGGCTGGAACACATTTTTATCCTTGGTGTTTGGTGAAATACTGGGCAATGCCACAGCCATAACTCAAAATTACAAACACCTACTTCTTCTTCTTTACCAGAAAAGCGCTCTTGTAACCTGACATGCCAGATGGACAGTTCCACATTAAAAATATTTCACTAATCCATCTGGGGAGGAGCCCTTTGAAAATGTTTTCAGGGGCAGAACCTTCAAAAACAACAGCAGTTTGTCATTGGACGACCGTTTTGCTCACCACACTCATCACCGACCAATCCATATCAAACAGTGCTTCTATGATATGGCATATGTAGCGGCTAAACATAGCGGCTAACAGCTAATGGCTAACGGCCTTAAACTGTTGTTTGCCCTTGTAAGCCATCAGCCGTAGCAGCTAACGGCTGTAGCCGATAGCTCAACTGCCCTAAGACTATCGTTTCACATTAAATTATGCCACACAGATGTATCATTTAATATTTATATGTGACATGAACCTCGTCAAAGACAATCTCTACGAAGAAGAGCATATTTCACCAAGTATAAGTAAGTGACCATGATGACCACAGGCTAACCGAAACTAGCCGCCATTATTTGTACAACAAGAAGTGACTTCACTTCCTGTTAAGTCACTTCTGTTGACGTAACGCCCGCACCTCTAGCTTCTTCCACCTCTCTTCCCTGATTTGGCTATTAAGCATTTAGCTGAGTTAAAATGTTGAACAATGGAGGCTAGCAAGACGGAGATGCAGGATTTCAGAATCAGGCAGGTCCGTCTGCTCTGCTCTGCAAGGCTCGGGCTCTTGTGCTTCTGAATCTATCTGCAGCCGCTGTCACCTTGACCCATGTTTTCCTCCTCGACTGTCCATCTTAACACCTCAGCCTTGTTGGTGTGACTCTCCCCTGATTCTGTATAGACCTCACCAACAAAAATTTCAGCTTCAATTATTCCAGTTCAGACCCTACCCCTGTTATAAAAGGTATCCCCTCAGGCTCTGTCCTAAGTCCCCTTCTCTACATAATCTGGATCAGGAATGGACACTTTGGTTACCATAGGGGCCACATTTATGTTGTTGTTGCCAAACTGAACCAACAAATGGATTAGTATTAATAAGACAATCAAATGTATCTATACTTGAAGAAAAAAACAGATATTTTTATCAAAAATAATTTCCATATTTCAAAGCTCAAGGCTAACATGACTACTGAAATGGGCTGCGAGTTGAAATGGGGCTAAACAAATCAATAATTCTACTTAAAATATTTTTTTCAGTGCAGTAAACTATTGCACACTGCTTTTGTTAATTATTGAATTTATGCCACCTTTACTTTACCATTCAGCCCCATTAGAAATAACATTTTTTAACAAAGGTAGTGTTGGAAGTTCATGTTCAGTTTGGAAGAAGGCACAAGTCCAGATTAGATCGGTTAGCCAACCATTTATTGACAATATGTGAGACCATACATAAAATAATAAAAATACTCAGCTGCTGAGGGCTCAGTTCTGCACCTCACCAGGGATATACAGGAAAAGAGCATTGAACAGTAGCATACACAAGATCTTATACACATCAGGATTTGGGCAGTACGAACTTATCACGTGGTAAGATCATGTCTGGTTTCATAAGCTATGTCTGTCAAGAAAGATAAACATAATGGCTAGATAAAGGTCAGACTTAAGGCAGAAGTTCAACCAAGAGTTCAACAAAAGTTCTAGCAGTTCCGCAAAACCACAGGACCAACTACAGGATGCGAAATGGGGAAACTGCCCCCCCAGACCTTAACTGAAACCACAGTCCTGTCTAACCGAGACTGTACCATTATGATTTATGAAACATTTGACCTGTTGAACAAACATGTTTGAACTGATCTGCCGTAACATAATATGTTTGAATAACTGTTAGCATAAAATGACATATTTGGACAAATGTTAGCATTAGCTTGTATATAATTCTAACAGTAGCCTTTTAAAGGTAGCAGTCATACAAACATTGATGTCATCAGTCCATGAGTTAAACTGGTTGTCAACTTGTTGGGGCCACAGTAGCAGCAGGACTTTGTTTGGGGATCAAGCTTATGTAGGCTTGATCAGCAAGAACGCTTTGTAATTTTACGTAAACCCCTTTAAAAGTTTAAGAATTTGCATTTTTATACAGGCATTGAAGCATATAACATAAAAAAACAACACCAACTGCTGTTTATCTGTAGTAATAAAAAACTGGCACACCATTGAAGAAGCACTGGTTTAAATACATATTTTTTTTCTGTAAACTCCAGAGAGCGAATCAAGGAAATCACCACGAGAGTGAACATCAGGTACTTCACTGACCTTTGAGCAGCTTAGCATTATCAAAGTGTGCCATCTTTCTGATTTACATTTTCAAAATAAAAACTATTTTCTTACACAACTGTTGGGATTAGAGACTGGTCAAATATGAGACGGTTCACTGTCAGCTTCTGGATTTTAATTTTAAAGGTAATAATTTTCTTATATTAGCGTTTGGAAATGACCAGAAACAGATTGTATGCAGGATGGTTAAAAAATAAATAGGCCATGATATCTGCCTCCACATCTGACAGCTCATTTGTATGTTGGTTCCTTGTGGTTTTCTGCAAACCACCATGTGACATGAGTTTGATAAGGCCAAAAACAAACTGAACAAACTGAAAAATTTCCCTCTATTTCTTTTTCTGTTTCATGAAGTAAAATGTTGTGAATTAAGGCGGCCCTGTGGTAGACCCAGGACACGCTGGAGACACTATGTCTCTCGGCTGGCCTGGGAACGCCTCGGGATCCCCCGGGAAGGGCTGGACGAGGTGGCCGGGGAGAGGGAAGTCTGGGCTTCCCTGCTTAGGCTGCTGCCCCCGCAACCCGACTACGGATAAGCGGAAGAAGACCGTACGGTACGGTACGGTACGGCCCTTTTGTGTGGCTGAAACATCCCCTACGTTTCATCTTAGGCCCCAAATAATGAAAATACCATGGCCAGTTCCACAATGTATCTTTTTAATATTAAAAAAATGAATATATTTAAAAAATAAACTCTTACTTTGATATTTAAAAAGCAAAACATGGAATTGTGAATGATGAGTCTACATCAGGATGCAGTGGAAATTAATATCTGTCTTGATAAATGGAGGGAAAACCCATGGGTTAGATATCCAAAAGCTGTTTTTTGGTGAAAAATGAGAGGTTCAAGGATGGCCGGTTCAAGACCGGGCTGAACCATGTTTCGAAGTAGGTTTGCTAGCTGGTGACGTGCCTTGCCTTCTTGGTAGTGCATTTTCAGGAGCAGCAGGCCATCACTCTGACATCACTCCATTATTGCATGATTATAGGACCTTTTTGTGCATGTATATGTATATTTTGGCCTGTGAGTGTAATCTCAAACTGAACTTCCCACCCTGCAAGTTTCAAAGTTAATTTTGATTCAGCTGCATGTTGGCTTGTGTTCATTGAGAATGCTGAGAGTGTGTGTTCATGAATAAATGTGTGTAGTAGAGAGTAAGAGTGTTTCAGCAGTTCTTGTTTTTAGGAGCACTGGAACCCAGATTGATCTGACTTGTGGTTCCCTCTGTGGGTGTTTCTACAAGAAGTTGTTTGTGTATTTGTTGATGCTCTGTCTCTTAGACACTTAGTTGATGCACTTAGGCTGTGTTCTATTATTGGACTGTACAACGTGAGCACAAGAGTTCACGTTTCTTTAGAGTGAACTACACCCAGGTTTTGTTGACGGATTGATAATATGAGCACTCCGTTGTTCTTTTTTCAGAAATATGGAAGTTTTCAATAAATACATTCATCTGGCGGGTTGAGGCACAGCACTGACAATAACCAAGTAAAACGTGAAACTATCTGAAGGAATAAAGCACATATGTTTGTCGCATTGATCCACATCTGCAGCCATTAACCTCTTTTCAGCTTCAAAGAAGTTTCATGAATGCGCCACAAGACTAATCTTCACGTGTCTTATTCTGACAGGGTTACCCTAATTAGGAAAATTATCCCTAATTATTCCAAATTAAACTTGAGTAAAGGCGTGTGCTTTGGCATAGTTTTGACACTTGTTTAGTGCTATCTGTGTCAAAAGAACAGAATGTATCCATGAATGAAGGTCAGACTGAACACGTGAAAGACAAGCCACAGTCAAGAGTAAAAGGAGCCCTCCATCACTTAAAGGACGTGACAACCACAAACGAGTTGGAGAAACAATACTGCAGCGTCATTTTAGGTATGTAACTCTAGGTTGAATGTTTCAATATACAATTAAATTGACAGTACTGTGGGAAGTTCTGCACTGAAGTTGGAAGTTATGAGCAACAAACGGAGCAAGCAATGACTTTCTAGCAGTTGACTCAGAGGGCTTTTAAAGGTTCCTGAACCTTATTTTAAACCAGCTGACATGTTCAGACTGGAAATAATTGATCTTGAACCTGAAATTATGGTTTACACTTGGAACCAAAAATAGTTTATTGCAGTTCGTGAACCGTGATGTCGCCAGTGGGTATGTCCTATTTTATGTTGATGAAATGAGCAGGAAGTTGGGGAAGACACACTTTTTCCAGACCAGATGTCTTCTACGTAATTGCCTTTGACATGCATAAGCTGGTTTTTGGCAAATAAAGAGAGGTTTCGGGGTCCTATGACAACACATAAATGTAACAACCAGAATACCTTGCCATGTTTGAATCAGTCATAAATTCGAGTGATTTGTACGTGGGAAGCCCTCCAATAAAACACTTTGTTAAAAATCACACGGCACTTCAGACCGCTGCATTTATGTAGCTGGTGTGACCCTCTCTGACTTACATCCCTGCCCTCTGTCATTATCCAAGATGATTTTAACTATTGAACTCAAGATTCAGAATCGGAGTGACGAATGAAGCCAGTTTGGTCTCTTTCTCTTAACTATGATATAATTAGATTATCAGTTTTATGATGACATGAACATTGTAGACTTAAAAATCCAACACTTTTTAGAAGCCAGTTGACCTGCTTGCTGTGAGCATTATGGTGTGTTTTGCAGGAGTTTGCTTGAGGACACATATGGAGCAATTACAAAACATTAAGTCCAGTTTAAAGAATGCAGGTCTTCTGCTTTGACTTCCCGACAGTTTAATGTTGCAGATAAACCAGAAATCAGTTTTGGTATCAGGACTCTTATGTAAGTTAATCTTCATGAATCTAGCCCTCTGAGTCTGCAGGTAGCACTGTCTAAGGTGAGAAAAGTGTATGTGACTGGAGGTTTGATGAGCATCTGATATCACTGCAGGGGCTCAGGCGTCCCTCAGGGCTTCATACTCAGTGCTGTTGATGTTTTGCTGGATGTTGGGAGTCACATCTGGGACCAGCTCTCCCCTCCAGCAGAATGAAAGAACAACCACATAAAACTCTTTGACATATACAGTAAGACATAAATGTGAAGTATGCAGAGAGGAATTCAGAGCGAGTTTTGCTCAGGACAACTTTTTAAAAGCGATTAGTCATGGCTTCTTCATTCCTTTAATGAGCTGTCAGAATTTAAGCAAAACCTGAATAAATATTTTTCGTCTGTTTAAATACATATTCTTCTTTTTCTATGAGAAAAACAAATAAATACCTAAATTAAGTAGCTCTAGCTATTATTAGAAACTCCTATAAAAGTCTGTCAATGTAGTAAAGACATGTATTAGAGCAATTTAAAGATGTTATCAAATCAAGTGTTTGATCATTTTAAGCAATATTTAAAATTATTTCTGCTTTTAACTTGATTTTTTACTTCAAGGTTTTCGTCCACTTTTTGTACAGCAAACAAAAAATGTTAAAAATAACAAATAAAGACATTGTCAACAGGGTGAGACTCATGATGTCAAAAATGTTGCTTTATAATGGAAAAGACAATCTATTAACCACTCATTTTATTTATACAGAGGCTATCATTGACTGTTTAACATGCTTTTGGGGGGAGACATAAAATATTAAAGGAAAATGAAAGGTACATCAGTGGAAAAGTAATTGACCAGAAGGTCTAATGTTAAAGATAATACTAAGACAAATGCATGTGATGTAAAACAAGTGATAGCATGAGAAACAGCATAAAAAAACACATTTTAAAGTCAACAAAACATGAAACCATTTAAACGTATCAATCAATCAATTATCCTTAACTTATGGACCACCAGATCATAAACATGTCCTCATCATATTTGTCTCTATTTAATCTAACTTTGAGTTTGAAGATGTCCATGTCCATTTTAGAAAAAGACCTTTAGTGAGCATGCAGAAGGTCGCAGGTTTAAAGCAGGTTAGAACAGTTTGACGTCATTGTTACGTTTTGATTCATAGGTCCTGATTTGTCACGCGACTTGATTCCAAACAAGTTTGTGATCTCTTCAGATAAGTATACAAGGAAATAAAGGCTTGTATTTTTTTTGTTTTCTACATACCTGTAAGGGCAATAATCTCAAACTTATCTGATAAATGAAAAGCATTTGGTTTCTTTAACCTAAAAAAAAGCTGCTGGCTGAACAAATATGTCGACAAACATCTGCTCATGGTTTTTCCATTGTTTTTGGAATCGTTTCTGTGTCTAATAGTCATCAAGAACTTCCTTCCAGTCCAAAGGAATAAATATAGACTGAATCTAAACGCAACAATGTCAGGATATTTTATGTAAAAAAAAAAGAGAGAGAGAAATCTGTTTGTTTCATTAAACTACATTCACTGACTTTTTAGCCTTAGGAAAGTAAATGAAATTAACATTTTTAGGTTTTTTTTCCTTTCAAAACATTACCCTTGTTTCCATTAAAAATTAAATGTGAGTTTAAAAAAGGACATTTATGTCAAATTTAGTATCTTTTTCACTCAAATAAATGTACTTCACGCACATTTATCAGGCCTAAAATTCTGACCACAGACATTTGAAGGGAATAACACTGATCATCTCATCATCAGGCACCTGTTAGTGGGTGGGACATATCAGGCAGAAAGTGAACTTTTTTTTCTCGAAGATGGTGTTAAGAAGTAGAAAAATGCTTAAGGATTTGAATAATTAGTTTAATAGTGTTCATCAACAACCTTTTTTCCACGAACTAAAACAAGACTTTAACCTAAAAAACAAGTGCACATGGAGAAAATCTCTAACTAAATTAACTATTTTTTGTAAACAAACAAAATTTGACAGAGACCTAATCTAATCAGAGCTTATTTGGTCATGTAGAAAGTAGAGACATGTTAGGAAAATATCCAATCACAGCTACTTTGGTTGTGTGGAAAGGTTGGATGAGTTCAGAGGGACATCCAATCACAGCTGCCTTAACTTCATGGTGGTGGAATACATTGGGATGCAATCCAATCAGAGCTGCTCTCTTTATGAATTGATATATTCATGTAGAGCAGGTTCACTGTTTGTTGTCAGTTCTGGTATTGTAGCTGAGATGCTCTGCCAAGTAGACTAAATAGGGGTTATTAGATGTTTCATTTTTTCCATGTGTGAAACATGACTTCAGAATAAGATACTTTTGACAGACTCAAGGTCCATAAAGAAAACAATAAGAACAAACATACAAACTTAATAAAAACCCATCAATATTCCAGTGTCCCCACCAGGGAGACTGGTATTGAATGGAAATTCAAGGAAACATTCAAAAATCCTTGCACTTTACACTTCACATTTTAGTTGACTAAATTTAGGAGATTTTGTCCACTAAAATGCTCTAAAATGTCATCAACTAAAACTAGACTAAGATTAAAACAATTTAGATGACTAAATCATGACTCAAACTAAAACATATTTTAGGCAAAAGACTAAATTTAAAAAGTGCTGTGAAATTAACACCAGGCTAGACAACAGGGTCAGAGCATCTACAGACTGCAGTCCTTTTGGGATTGTCCTGGTCTGCAGCGGTCAGTATCCAAGGGGCTGAATATGGTCAAATTCGATGAGTTTTCATTGCATTTTGGCCTCGCGTTTAAGTGGGAACACTGTACTGATTGGCCTAATCTGGAAACTTTTGAAACTCATGTCCTGAGTGGAAAGCTTTCAAAATGATCCTCCATGTAGCTCTGCGTAAACCAAAATCAGAGGGTATCAGGGTGAAACGATGACGTCACTGCATGTGCAGTACTCTTTCACGTGAAGGCTGCGCACTCATACCAGGAACAACAACTGCTTTGGCTTTATCCAGACAAAGCTATCCAGTCAGATTTGCTATCTGAACAGATTTGTTGACCAGACAAGAAACTCCTGTGTCTTTGTGCGTCCACTCGCCATTGTTGTTTATAAAAACGTTTTCTCCTTTGTTCGTGTGTTGCAGCAGCATTGCCTCTCTGCAAACCTACAGCATCATCTACTAAACGGGTATGCGTACTACAGCGGTTTCATTTATTTCCGGCGTCTCCGTCTGAATGCAGATCGAGTTTGAATACTCAAAGGAAAAATATTTGTGTTTTAAAGGGACTGTGGGGAGTTTCTAAGTAATTCCAAAAGGTCTCACTTTTAGATATATGCCTGATCAAAATACACACTTATGTTTTATAGCATCAAAATAGGTTATCTATAAATGCTATTCCTTAGCCTTCCGGTCAGGTTGGACAGGGCTGGACTGGCCTGGATACTCAACTTCAGGAACAAGACAATTAAAACTAGAGCAAATTTATATTATTCGGACACGTCTTAGAGCACTGGGCTGTAAGTAGTGATATATAGCTGGCTACAAAACTACGATACTAAGTTTTCCAAAAACTGCTTGTTGTCACACATCAAAAACTACCGCTACGTAACTAGAAAGAGATACATTACCTCATCGCTTTGCATCCTGTAAATTGTTGAAAAAAGAAGTTATAAAGCAATGCAGAGTTCTGAGGAAGGTCCGAGCTGCATTTTCATTAGCATCACAACACACACACACACACACACACGTTTTGGCTTGTGGTGCGTTCCACACACGCAGTTGTACTCAGAAGTCGGAATTTCCGAGTTTCCGGAAACAGATTCTCCTCACAGTCCCTTTAAGTCACTGAGTCTCCTAAGTGGTCAGAGGGAGGAACAGTGTCACAACAGTGGGCAAAGGCTGGACTGTGTGGTCCAATCCAACAGACGAGCCACTGTTGCTCACACTGTTGGAGAAGTTCATGCTGGTCCTTATAGAGAAGTGTCAGAATAGACATGGCATCACAGTTTTTGTGTATGGGGCTGTATAATCAGGGTGGCGGGTGGTCAGAATGGTAAACCTGTTATTCCTGATTGGTGTATATCCATTATTTTGTCAGTTGGACTTCTGGAGCCATGCTGCTCCAATGGAAAATGTTTGAGATAAAGTCAGTGAAGCTCTTGTCCAGGTGTGAGGGTAGAACTGAGCAAAAGATCATCAGACAGGCCAATGGAGGGTCTGCAACAAGTGATATCCAGGACCATTATGAAGAAGAGGGGGTGGAGTCTGATCTACATGCCAGTCTTGATTCTGGTCATGAGCTTTGTAAAGTGAAGAAAGAATATGACTGAAGATACAAGCAGTAGATTCTTCTGTTCATATCAGGACTCAGTCTCAGAGATGGGGTGAGGAGATTGTAGAGCAGGGGTGGATAAGTGCAGCCAACCAGTCTTCTAAAAAAAAAAAAAGATTGGAAATATGAAGTAAAACACAAAAAATATGATTCATCTTGAGTAACCAGCAGTACTTAATGCCCAAATAAGGATATGTGCTAAAATATTTGTTCTAACCTTATGTTGTTGGTACATGCTTTTTTAAAAGTCTTTAAAGAACTTACTTTGCTTTAATTGTGTCTTTAAATATATTTTTGAGGTGTTAGAATATAATTAATTACATTAGTAAAGCTCAGACTATTATTAAGGTCATATATTTGTGCTAAAAAACTGTTGCAGCTTAAAATTGGCTAAAGTCTTGCCCATTAAGTCATGAATTTTAGTTGTGTTTGAGTTAAAAAATATACATATGTTGGTATTATCCTTTTTTAATGCTTTATCTTTGCTAGTTTTTGCTTTTATTTTGTTTTCCACATTGAAAGAGCCCGACAATATGAAGAAAATGTATGCTACCCTCTTGGTAATCAAAGTTGCCCACCCCTATAGAGCAATCTGGATGATTATAACTTTAACCTCCAAACTCTGTTGAATCCATTACAGCAAATCCATCCATCCATTGTCTTTATTGTGTGTCCCTTTCAGATTCACAGGTGTGGCTGAAGCCTGTTCCAATTCACACTGGGCGAGACGCTCATGTACACAGCAAAAACTCTGATATTAGTGAGTGTGTTTGTCTAATTTAAGTCAGAAATATCCAAAACACTTCTTCAGATCCACATGCATTTGACATGTTCAGATTACAGTCTTTTCACAAGGAATACAAAGCAGAGATAAGGCATCAAATTACATGTAACGTAAAGCAAATGTCAATAAAACAAGCACTGAAGGTCTTAGATTGAGGTTCCATGGCTTCTGAGGATAGTGCTTTTCATTTTAGGACACTTTCGCCATGTCTCACTGCCAGATATTTTGATTTATTAAAAGAAATTCAAGTCTTTATTCTAGTGTTTGTGTCTTAAAGTAAATGCTAGACCAGATGTGTCAGGATGTTGAGGCTTACAATAAGTCAAGTGAGACTTTTGTATCTCGAAACTGGACAGTTATCACGCCAACTCTGTAAAGTAGAGCCCCGAGCAACTCAGGAAATCAAACCTGTGAGGCATTAGCACTGACATGCTTTGTTTTATTCTGTTGAAGAACTCTCAATTTAATTATATGACTTCTTTGTTCTTCTGTGTAGTCTGCACTGTGCTTTATGTGATTTATTTCACTTTTTCAACAGGGTCTGATAGAAAAGCTCAGGGTGTGTTTGACATTGAAAGACAGCTCTTCTTATTAGAGCTTCTGGAGCTTCCGTTGACCTTTATCACAGGTGTCATCTGACCCTCAGTCTTATCACCATTCTGGTAGCTACCTGCATGACTGGCAGTGAGCAAGACTTGGTTAGAAATCACATCTGTAGAGTTACATGGAATTCCATCTGTTTTCCTAAGACAGAAATGTACGACGTCAGAATAAAGTTGTAAGATTGGGCAACAATTGGTGGCAACAGTTGGAGTGGAAGTGGGGTGGTGGGCAGAGAAAAAAGGGAATGATGAATGGATGAATAGAGGCTGTCTCACATCAGGAATTTTGCTGGATTGAACCCCATGTCGGTCAGGGCCTATCTGTGTGGAGTTTCTATATTCACCCTGTGCATGTGTGGGCACTCCTGCTTCCTCCAGCAGTTTGAAACCATGCTCATTTAGTAGATTCTAAATCACTCTTGGGTATGAGTTTGAGTGTGAATGGTTTTCTCTTTCTGGAGACTGATCATTTGCAATAAGAGAATCAGGATAAAGCTATAGGGAGCACACATATAGGGGTTTGGCCAAACCAAGGAGACAAAGAGGGAATAAACACAAATTCCCCCATGACATCAGAAGACTTGGTCCAACCCAGTGAGCTGACTTCAGCATAAAGTCCTGTTCCCCTTCCCAAACATCCAGGTAACTCAGAGAAAAAACAGAAACTGTGCCAAAATCTTACAATGAATTAACTGTGTGAACTTAATTCAATCAATTTAATACCTAAAGCAAGTTATAAAGTAATACTGTGTCAAACTAATTGGTAGATGAATTTTTGTGACCGCAAAATACGTGGGACAAACTAATGATGTGAGAGTCAATTTTATGCAATGTATACAGAAACTGGGCTTTTGCCTTTTTACTCATGCTCCAAAGAGGATGGACCTTTGCATTATTGGAGCTGTTAATCCCTCCTTCAGTAACACTATCAACTATTTTGTTTATAAGTTTTGACACTCTGCAGATGAATCCTGAGCCCTGAATTTGGTATGTTCATCTTCTTTAGGCCCATGTCATACATATTTAATATTTTGCTTCTGGACACTCTTATGTAGATATACAGTAAGTCCCTGGGGATGAACCTCTGGTTTGTTGGACTGTCCATTCACTCAGTGGTCCCACAGCTTGTTTTAATAAGAGCATTTTTGATAAGCCACCGCCTAAAGTCAGGCAGTTTAATAGCTGGACACACTGCTTACATAATGATGAGTGGACAAATAATTAAGGTGAAGGTCTTGGAACAAGACTGCCCAGTCTTACTCACCTAAATGGCCTATTTAGCCCAAATGCTCATTAATCAATGAACTGTCAGCTGTGTCAAGTCTGTCTTTCGATCACGCCTTTTTAAGAGTCCTCATTGATGGAAATGTTCTCAAGAATGAGAAAGCTGCATCTCATTAATGTTCCTCAACACATCTGAACTTTATTCTTGAGTTGTTCAGTCAATTCATCCATGTGGTCCATTTATCCATCCAATCAGTCTGTCTGTCTGTCTGTCTGTCTGTCTGTCTGTCTGTCTGTCTGTCTATCTATCTATCTATCTATCTATCTATCTATCTATCTATCTATCTATCTATCTATCTATCTTTCTATCCTTACTGTTATTTCATCACCCATTTAGTAAAACATCAGTCAATCAATTAATCCATCCATCCATTAATGCATTTATCTGTTCTTTGATCTAACATATTTCCTTTGGTTCAACTATCTATCAATCAATTGACATGTCATCCATCCATCCATCCAGCCAGCCAGCCAACCACCAAACCATCCATCTATCCATCTTTTACTCTATCTATCCATAAACAACAACTGTTAAATCCATCTATCCCTTTAACAATCCATTTGCCTTTTGATTCATCCTGCAATAATCAATTCATCCATCTATTTGTCAGTTGACAAATCATCCATCCACCTATTTATCCACCAGTTCATCCATCCATTGATACAATTATCCTTTCTTTGACCCATTAATCCATCTACCCATCTTCTGATCCATCGTTCATCCTTTGATGTGTCCATAAATATTTTACTACTCTCAATATTTTGATCCATCACCACCCTTTAAAACATCCATTCATCAGTCAGATGATACATCCACCTATCCATCCATCCATCTACTGTATGTGTCCACCTATAGATCATCCATCTCTTTAACCACCAGTTCGTTCATCCATCTGATTCATCATTCAGTCATCAGTTCATCCAGTCTGTCAATACATCATCCATCCATCTATTAACCTATTCATGCATCCATCCATACACCTGCCCGTACATTCATCCACTAGTACATTTATCCATCATTTGATTCATTATTCATTCTTTGAAGCATTTCTCCTTCGATCAACTGATATTTCATCCATTGATCCATCAACTAAATGATGAGTTAACTCATCCATTTGTTGAATATATCAATCCATCCATCCACATCCATAAATACATCCATCTATCTATCCATCTATCCACCTTAATATCCATGCATCCCTCTGACTATCAATGTGTACCTCCATTTACATTTTGATTCATCATTCATTCATTCAGTCTGTCGACACATCATCCATCCATGTATGGATTTATTCATGCCCTCATCCATCTGTCTTCCAGTACGTCCATCCACTGGACGTACATCCATTTATCTATGCACCCATCATTTGATCCATCATTCATCCCTTGACGCTTTTATTGGTCAACCAACCAATAAATTGTCCATCCATTGATACATTCATTTATTCCAACTTTCCATCCCTCCATCCATGTTTTAATTCATCGCCTGTCCATTGAAACATCCATCCATCTATCCATCTGTCCTTTAGATCTATCCATCCCTTTATTCAGTCATCAATCCATCCATTAGTCTGTCAATCTATGGATCTATACATACATACATCTATCTGCCAGCACATCCATCCACTGGTACATCTATCCATTCTTTGATCCATATACCCATCATTTGATCCATCATCCATCCCTTCATCAAGAAACAATAAATCGTCCATTGATCCATCAACCCACCCATCTATTAATCTATACATTTGTTCAATCCATCCATCCATATTCTACTTCATCATCCATCTATCTGTACACCTTTGGATCCATCCCTTTAACTGTTAATAAATCCATCTGTTCACATTTTGATTCATCATTCAGTCATAAATCAATGTGCACATTGGTCTGATGATGCATCATTCACCCATCCACACATCTATTCAATCAATACATCCATTTATTGTTACATGTATCCCCTTGGTTCGCTCTTATCCACCCCAGTTTGTTCATTTTTAAGTTGTAAGGTGTGTTAATGTTACAATAATGTTAGTCTGAGTGACCTTACTTTTACCTCCTTTCTGCTTGAAGTTGGCTACTTATTTCGCTGCTGACTTGTATCTCATGACATCCATCAACACGGCATTTGTTAACCTATGCCGAGGGAAAAGGAGGTTGTGATGTTATCACATGAGGGAAGCCCTCCATTTGTCTGTGTGTCTGCTCCACAATCCTGCAGTTTGAACCTGAAACAACCCAAAACAGACCAAAGTGAGAGGGTATGAAAAACTCCAAATGATGGAATCTCTAAGTTATTAGAAAACACAGGTTCACCATTTAAGGAGTGGTTGACCCAAAACCTCACTGCCACATGTATTTCTGAAGGTGGCAGCTCCAGTTTATTGCCCCAGTTCTGTAAATATGACTCATTTCCTTTTCCAATTTCATTTTTTTGTCTGTCTGTGTGTGTGTTAGAATTCCAACTAAATTTCTGGACTTTATCCCTCCTGCTTCCTCCACCTGCTGCAGCGCGGCTCTGTGGGCGTGGCAGTATGAGTAATGAAGGTGAGCCTTTAAATACAGATGTGTTTTTTTACATGCGCTTCCAGTTTCAAGATTCACGATGGCAGAGGACAAGGAAAAGATCAAGTGAGTTAATTTTTTCATCAATGTTTAATGCTTTTAGAGCCTACGATGTAATTATAAGTTCATCCTTTGAGATTTTAAAGTGATGATGAGATGCTAAAACACTGAAGAAGGAAACTGAAAAGAGGTGCTAACAAGTATTCTCTGAATTTAAGGTTTATTAACAATATCTGATAAGCAGTGTTAATTGTTTAAGAGCATTGCTGTCTTTGTCATTTATTTTTTGTTTTACTTCAAAAAAATAAAAGAGGCTTTAAAGGTGGAGCATCCTTGATCGAATATAACATTTACTGTAAAATCATTTCTTTGGATTCCCATTTTTGTTGGAATTGTAACACAATTTGGTTACTTGTCAATTTACCACACAATCCTCCAACCGGCATCTGTTTTATAACAGATCTGGATCTTTTCTGTTCTCATTTTTTTCCTTTGGACCTAAAAAGCAGCGAGTTGTCGACCTTATGGACACATTAAATGGAATTGACGACCTTTTTATATCATTTTTAAGATTTTTTTCCACAAAGATGCTTTTGTGGATGTTGTCAAGTGTCAAAAACTCATATATTTATTTTTATAATTTTTGATTTTTTTTCTGCCTTTTTGCCTTTTAAAGGGTAATCTGAGGCTTGATTATTTCCACTCCTTAAGTTTCCTGGTTGCCTCACATTTGGACCATGCACTGCATCCATCCTTTCAGAAAAAAAAAAAAAAAACGCATGTTATCTTCCTGCAGCTTCATTGAATTTTTTATCAATTACAAAATCACTTTTGCTGCTGTTCAGATTTAGACACCAGAGCAGTTTACGTGTTGGATAGACAGATGAGAGCAACAACCTTCGGGCTCTGTCTTTCTTTTGTGGCTTGTTTTTACATTTGCTTTTCTTGTTGTTGTTGATATGTAGGGCAAATTCAGCACACAATCTCTTTATCTGCTTTTTATCTGCTGTTTGTTGTCGGGCTGGACTTTCCCTAGTGATGTTGTTTTAGATATTTCATATCTTGTCTCTTCTTTTTCTGTTCCTCATGCTTCTCTTTTGTACTTTGGGTCAGTTATTGTCCTAGAAGGTGACGAGAGTCAAATGTTAATATGCTACTTATCCTCCTGCAGTACAAAGGCTTCTCACGCCCTTTTTAATTTATTCTTAATGGGCCATTTAACTTTCTGTGTCACTCCCAGTGACAAAACCTAAATGAGTGTGGCTTCATGCAAAAAATATTTGACTACAGTAAAGAATAATCAGTGTTTTAGAATAGCTTAGAATAGAATAGAATGCACTTAATTGGCATTATGCAAAATGTACACTATAATTGGAGAGTTTCTTCTTTTCAATGTAACCAGATAGTTAAGTAAAAGCAGAAGTTAGGTATAAATATAATATATGAGTAGTATATGATGATGATGTTTTTACCTCTGCTGAGGCACGGGGGGTGTAGATGTAGATGTTGTTCGTCCAGAAGAGGTCATCTTGAGATCTGGACTCCCTGGAAGCTGTATGTGTGGACCCTCTCCACATGTAGAGGGGGCACGTCAGTCCTGGTACTCCTAAAGTCCATGATGATCCCCTTTGTTTTTTGGTGGTCAATGTCAGGTAGTTGTCTGAGCACCCGGTCGTTAGCTTTTGGATCTGTCCAGCCTCCCTTTGAGATCAGTGAGACTGCTGTGGTGACGTCAGCGAATATGACGATGATGATATTTCTGTGGGCTGGACTGCAGTCGTCGATGTAGAGACAGTACAGGAGGGGGATCAGCATGCATTCCTGTGGTGAAGATGGGGGCTCAGTCTCAAAGTTTGTCTTTTGATCAGAAAGTCCTTGATCCAGGTACATGTAAGGAGGCCCATGGGTCCAGTTTGGTCATCATGCTGAATGCTGAGCTGTTACTGATTTAACAAGCTGTGATGTAATTATAGACCACACTGTGGCATCATTTAAGCAAACATACTCCTGGATGATCTATTATCTTGAGTTTTATTGGGTTGTTATCTATTGAGATTGTGAAGAGGATGTGCTTTTGCCTGATTCTTACCCTAAAAACTTTAGTTACCGAGGGCCACTTTAACACCATCCTCACTCAAATGGGGTCAGATCATTTTTGTATCTGAAGATAACTAAAATATATGCTGTCATAAGAACTTACTTTATCAACAGTCAAACTCAAATATAATCAGCAACAGTTTTGGAAAACTGAAGCCAGTTTATCCTGCATTTTGTAATCCATGTAACATCTAATTTAACGGCCATCATTGTATATTTTATAATTCATTTAATTTCTGTTTTGATAAATGCATGAAAGGCAGTTCTGCTAAAGCAAGTAAAACTTTAGCTCTGTTTTTTCTTGTATATGTGATTATTAAATGCTGAACAGGCAGATTTTGTCAGGTTTTCCACATTAATATCTTTTTTTGTTTTGTTTTAAAGTTACTGGTATTCTGCATTAAGGTCATGTGAGGGCCAAATGTGGCCTCGAGGCTGCCATGCCCATATTTTATCTACTGCTTTAAAATGTCTATGTGCTCTATGTTATTATCTATATTTTCATGATTTGATTTTTAAATAATTTATTTGCATTTTATCATTTACTGACCTTGTAATTAATTTACAACTGTTATCTATTTCTATCTAAATTTATTATAGTAAAAATATATAAAATTAATAAAAATAAGTGGAAGGGAAAAACAAGGTTTTTTATTGACGTGTGTTTTATTTGACTATAATGACTTTTATCCTAATACCTCTTATCAGTTGGATTTTAAGATTATTTTGAATTTATTATGTGTTTTTAAGATTTGATTTTAAATAATCACTGCTGTGTACTTTAACCTTAACTAAGATTGTAAATAATTTAAGAATCTTATTTTTTTCTCTTTAAATTGTTTGTGTTTTTATTATAAACAGAGCAGGGAAAAGCAATTTTAGAATGTTATTTTTTGACATAGGTTTTATTTGACTATAATGATTTTGAGCCTCATCTTTTTTCTAAGTTGGATTTTATCATGGTTATAAATTTGTTTTGTGTTTTTCATGCTTGGATTTCCAAATGATCATTCCTGAGAATTTGATCATATAGTGATCTGAATAGTTTACTGATATTAACTTGTGCTATTTAAATTTCTGTTTTTTTAAATTGTATTTTACAAAAATTAAGTTCATTACATATTTTTCCATGATTTAATTAGCTAATAAAACTGTTGTGTATCATTTTTATTCAGGGATTCGTGGGACATTGCCAAAGAAGTCCCGGCCATTGAAGATGTACAGACACCATGGAAAATGATCAAACTGCTGAAGATTTTGACAACGATTTTTGTCTTTATTTTTGTTTTTGGACTGGCGCTCTGCAGCAAGGTTTGTAACTTTCTTTAAAACACTTTTTATGAGTCTAAAACTTTCAGCACAAAGTTTGGCAGGACACAAGGAAGCTAAACAGGAATACTGTGTTATTTCAGAAAGCTTCTGTGTTTGACCAGATATATTCAGACAGAGCATTTTTGCACTGGTTCATTCCTGACACCATAAGTAGACACATCATACTGATTATCTCATTAAAAGTCCAAGGGAGATTCAGCCAAATGGAGTACAACTTCAGTAGACCGATATGTTCCAGCTTGTGTCCTTCATCAAAGTCCACAAGCCAGAACAAGTTGTGCCAGAACATCTGACTTTTGTTGGCCGCATGGTTTACCCCAGGCAAAGATATATGTGAACATGCCCTATCCCGTTGGGCAGGTAGTTTCAAAGGCGAGGGCGCCTGATGAAGAGCAAACCTCAAAAGTCTAATTCAGTGACTAAATAAGAATTGTATCCACTCTGCTGCAGACATCTCTCCTCCTCCTCATCACCCTATCAAATGAAGGAACCAAAACCCTCCCTGACAATCAGAAACCTGTCGCTCTGCTGTGCATCGGCTGCGCTCTCATCACATCAAGCGTCCTCCTGTTACTCAAAAGCTTCTGGAAGGCATGCTACAAATCATCCAAGATGCCAAGAAAGGGGACTCTCGCCCTGGTAGGAACAACAAAGCTCTCTTTATTCATATTCAAACCAAACATGGAGTCTAATCAGCACCATCCTCTGATTTTTCTTTTTCAGGTTATGTTCATCGAGTTCTTGGTCTCTGCGGGTGCGGCGATCGTCACCATCGTTGCGATGCCACATTTGGACATCGTGACCAACGTGACCATCCTGAACAGTGTAGCAGTCCTCTCCGCAATCCTCCAGGTCATCTCCCAATGCACAGCCAAGGAAAGAAACCGCTTCCTGATGCCATCCATCACCGCCTTCGTCCTCATCTTGCTCGGCTTCGTCTTGTTCCTCTTCCTGTACATAACAAAAGATCCCACTGATACCAGGATGATCACTTGGGCGGGTCTGGCTGTTGGTGGGTCATTCCTGGTGGCACTGACCTGGTGGGAGAGCTACTTCCGACTCATCAGCCAGAGAAGCAAGTCTGACACTCTCAGGAACCTGTGCAGAGACATCTCGAAGAGTCGTAACATTCTGCAGATTATCTCTAGCCTGCTAAGGATCGCTGTGACCGCCGCTGTGGTTGGTGCCTACGTCCCTTTGGCCGACATGGACTGGAATGTCGTCACCTCCATCCCCAGGAATGAGACGACCATCATCGCCATCATCATTGGAGTCCAGCTGATCTCCTCTGCCCTCTGCCACTGGTTTGCACTGCTCGCTTGTAAGATGCACGCCCTGCGACGGTGCTTCATCCTGCCGCTGTACCTGTCCTCTCTAGCTGTCATGGCTCTGCTCGTCATACCCGTGATCGTTTACTATCAGGACTACAGAGCCAGCCTCAACGGGACAAGCATCAACTTCACGAGTTACTGCATTGAAGTCGTGGATGGAAGAAACAAAACCCTGAACGGCAGCGTGTTCCCCCATCTGGTGTTGGATGTTACACACACTCTGTGCTTCCTGGACATGTCCCGCCTCTGGGATGTCAGCATTCTGACAGGTAATAAAAGTACCAGTTTAGGGATGAAAATAACTAAAGTCATAACACCCTACAGTCTTCCGAATAACGAAGAGGAAGACCAGTAGAGGGGCAGGGAAAAGGGAGCAGTCAGGCTTGTTCACAATGCACCTTTTCATTGTCTGTGTCGGTAAATCTGCCTTCAGGTTCAGCAGTGTCCTGGTGGCTTGGCCTGGTGTTAGCCACCCTTCATCTGTGGCACCTGGGGGTCCATCGTATCCAAAGGACCCAGGACTTGTTTGTCAGAAGACTGTATGAAGGAGCCTTCATTGAGCAGTCCCTTCTACTGAACACCCGTTACGACATCCAGACTCGAGGCAAGAGGAAGTAAGTGTTGGTGAAGGATAAGCCCTTTGTCTTTTTCAGCACAAGAATCACAAAAGCAAGATGACAAAAGGTGGTTAGACTGGGCTGGTAGAGATTAGCCTTTGTACAGCTAAAATTATGATAGAAATGGTCTTTAAAATAGGGCCAAAGCTGTGATCCACAGAAGCAACTACATCATACATCTGACTTTAACCAATAACGCAGCTGGGACATCACAGACTGAGATGGTAAGAACTAACTTGGCAGCTCTTAGCTTGGAACAGATTTTATTGTTGTGATGCAAGCTCACCAGTGATGGAAATTCCTATTAAGAGTCAGTATTATGTTCACAAATGAAGATGTACTTTCTAGTCTATCCATAAGAAATCAAACTCATCGTTGGAGATAAATGACCCCTTTCACTGTTTACAATTTTCAATGTTTATTTTGAATTAAATGATTAACTGCCACTTTTTTTACTTGTTTTGTTTACAGTTATCAGGCACAGGAGAGAGCGACGGTGTATCTCTGTGCCACCATGTGGCATGAGACCTATGAAGAAATGTTGAACATCATCATCTCCATGTTCAGGTAAGTGTCACGTGTCTTTAAGAGGACTGTTGTGCCTTTTTTGATAGAGCTTAATCATCATATCATGCCTCAAATTACTATGGACATCTTATGATACTGATATAGATTGTAGTTATCTGTCAATTTGTTTAACCTGTGTTTAAATATAACTTTAGTCTTCTTTTAATTCTCCAATTGAATTGTTCTTAGAATAAATGCCACTACCAGTTTGAGTTCTTCACAATGCCTTTTTTTATTCAGGATAACTTTGTAATTTAAACATACATCTTGCTGACTCTGTCATGCTTCTATTGATTTTGGTTACCTTAAGAAATGCTAATACATGTGTCTCCATATTTTGAACACAAAACGATGCCACAATTCATGTATAACCTTAAAATGCTTCTTTAATTCTTTGACTTCTGCAATTGATCTTAGTTCCCTTATTATGCAGCATTAATCTTTGTCATCTTGCACGGATGCTGTAAACCTTGGTCTCCCTTTAATGCTGCTGATAGATTTGGTCACATAAGAACAATACTATGGGTTTGGTCATCATATAATGCTGCTACTAATCTGGGCTGCTTTTAATGCTTCTGTATGTTCCTTACATATCCATTGTACCTCCTTTGATGTTGACCAACTTATAATGTACCAAATGATGCTGCTACATTTATTGAACATTAAAATGTGAACACTTTCACACTTTTCCTATTAACCATCTTATCGTGCTGCTTTTAATTCTGGTCACCTTCTAATACTGCCATGAATTTGTGTTATCTTACAGAGTTGCTATTACTTTTCTTTGCCATTTAATGCTGCTGTTGATCTTGGTCATTGTTTAAGTATGCACTCATTTTGGGTTATTTTAAAGCACTGTTGATAATCTTGGTCACCTTTAGTCCTGCTAATAATGTTAGGCAGCTTTTTGGACTGCTACTAACTTTGTTGATGTTTAAATACTACAAGTTGTGGTACATCCTTTTGCTGCTGCTTTTAATATTGGTCAGCTTATAATGTTTCTTTTGGTGTTTTTTCACCTCATAATGATTCAGATTAAATGGTCATTTTATAATGGTGTTTTTAATCTTGCTCCCCTTAAAATGCTACCATTGCCGTTGATATTAGCTCCCTGTGAAGCCGCTATTCATTTTGGTTGTCTTATAACACTGTTTTCTGTAGCTGTGAACATTTTTTTAAAAATGTAGATTTTCTTACGGTGTTTCTTCTTGTACATTTCCATTCTGCAGACTGGACAAGTACAGACCAAAGAGGGAGCAGAAGTTCAATGATTTCACCTTCGAGGCCCACATTTACTTTGACGATGCCTTTAAAAATGCCGAGGGGAGTCAGGGCCGTCTTCTCAACGAATACGCAGAAGACCTTGTGACAGTCCTTGCAGAAGTTTATGGGTAATAACATTAATAAGTTGTGTGTTTTTAAGGCATCCAGAATTAGCAATTAATCTTTTTTGATGTGGCTGTAGCATTTATGGAGGATCTGTGGTTTAGGAATATTGGCTAATGATTTCTCCTCTTGTCTGTTTTCAGCATCTTCTCAAATGTCGACGACGACGTTTTTGTAAAGAAGCAGCAGGTCCCTGAGCAGACACTAATCAGGACACCCTACGGAGGTCGTCTTGTGCTCACCATGCCCCATGGGAACAACATTATCGTTCATTTCAAAGACAAAGAGCTCATCCGACACAAGAAGAGATGGTCTCAGGTACAAATCTAACATTTTACATGGGATTAAATGGAGGAATTACTTCAAATATACCGATTTATTAATGACTCCTTCTGATTTTCCAGATTATGTACCTCTACTATCTTTTGGGATGGAAGCTCATGACCCCATTTTCCAAACGCTGGGAGAAGGGAGATAAAGAGGCCATGTTGAAAGCAGAGGTCAAGGTAAAATCGAAAAGAATCAACACTTTGGTAAACATCAACATGTTCTGTACATCTAAATGTGAATTAAACTATTCTGCGTGTTTCTTTAGAAATTGAAGCAGAACACTTACATCCTGGCTCTCGATGGAGACACTGACTTCCAACCCGCCGCTGTGATGTACCTCATTGATCGTCTGAAAATGTACCCACGTGTCGGGGCAGCTTGTGGCAGGATTCACCCAACTGGATCAGGTAGGATTTTTGAAGGGAGACAGGGAAAAATGTAATGATACAGAAGTAGATCAAGCTCGGATTGCTAACAAATAGCTATTTGACTTACTTGTGTCTTGCATTCTTTAAGAACATTTGTTTTGGTCTGACAAGGAGATTCAACTTGTTTAAAGTGCATTAAAAGTCATCTTTGAGTGTTTTAAAAAGTCATTTTTGGGACTCCATGAAAACCATTTTAGCTCGGGCTCTAATGTGAGTTCCTTTGCTTCTGTAGCTCGCCTCAACTGGACACTCAAGGAACTGCAGTTTTTGACACTAGTATTGGCTACATCTTTGAGTTGCTGTTTGGTTGAGTAATACATTACCTTTACTCCTCCTCTGCAGGTCCTGCGGTGTGGTTCCAAAAGTTCGAATATGCTGTCAGTCATTGGCTGCAGAAGACGTGCGAGCATGTGATTGGATGTGTGCTGTGCAGTCCAGGGTGCTTCAGTTTGTTCAGAGCAGAGGCGCTGATGGATGACAACGTGATGAAGAGATACTCCACCAAGTCCACAGAGGCAAGCCACTACATCCAGTATGACCAAGGTAATGGATGATGTTCGATGGGATGGCCCATCTCCCTTTCAGCTCTGCATAAACCATCCGTCATTAGATTAAAACATCATCTGTGCTTTGCAGGTGAGGACCGCTGGCTCTGCACTCTGTTACTGAAGCAGGGATGGAGGGTTGAATACAACGCCGCCTCTGATGCCTACACCAATGCACCTGAGGACTTCAAAGAACTCTACAACCAGGTGAACAAGCCAGTCTACCAATTATTCGATTAACCACATAATAAAAAACAATGAGGTTGTTTCCAGATTCAAAAACTCTGACCTCCGAAAATTCTGTCTGGTTTCTCATAAATCTATGATGTTTAAATCTCAAAAATTTTACAGGATCCTTTCCCCTCCTTATTTTTAATTTAGTCCCTACTACACCATAGTGAAGAGAAAAAGCTTGAGCTAATTTATTATTGAATCAACCATAGACTGTAGAGGAGTGGTGTCACTGATATGTTTCTCAAGGAGGGCTTTTCAGTTTGACTTTAAAGGTCCCATGTCCAGCATATCCTTTTTTGTTGTACTTCTGGTTGTTGTAATGGAATTGGGGAGCAGAAGAACATGAAATATTTTACAAAACATTCAGTTCACAGCTGAAATGCGCCTAACCTCTAAAGAAAATGCCCCTTCAAACACTTTGTTTTCACTTCCTGATGTTTATGATGTCATAGCTTTACAAGCTCCGCCTACATGTGCATTTCTGCTCATCACAGACATTGATTGGGCAGAAAATCAGTGCAGAAGTCGTTATTGTAGCCTCCCTAGGCCTCACGGTCCCCTCAGATCTGAGCATTTCCAAATAGGAGGGAACAAAAGAGCTCCAGCTGATTCTCTACAGTTATGAAATCCATTTTTATTTAACTTCAATCAAGTCCTTGCTGATTAAGACATTGTGTAAACAGTCAAACACACCAGGAGATTTGACTTTTAATAGTGGTAAAAAAAGAACAAGAACCCAAAGATGCTTCTTTTTGCAGTTTCATATTAATGATATGTCCAGTAAGCACATGTTTACAGATTCAAATCACATAAAAAACAAAGGATTACTGGTGAGGACACATACAAATTGAGACCATTTTTTAATACTTAGTCCATAAATAAATAAATAAATAAACCTTATGCAAATGAATGTGCTCTCTCTCTCTAGCGTCGGCGATGGGGACCATCCACAATGGCCAACATTGTGGATCTGCTGGGAGCGTCCAACGTAATTTCCAAGAAGAATTCATCCATGTCCAAGCCCTTCATGTTATACCAGCTGTTTAACATCACATCTGCCGTACTGGCCCCTGCCACCATCTGCCTCTTGATTGCTGGTTTGTTAACATCAACCAACCCCAATCCTAATCCTACCCCTAAACCCAACTGGCCTGACCCTAACCTTACCCAAATATATGCAGAACATGAGGAACTTGTCATATTCAAGTCTGTGTGTCTGTTTTGGCCTACAGGCAGTTTCACCTTCATCTCTGACATTGATGGCAGCTGGGCGATTGTCCTGGCTGTAATACCTCCTGCCATCTACCTGTTTCTTTGCTTCAAACTCAAATCCGACACTCAGATCACCATTGCAGCAATCCTGAGTATTGCATACGCATTCCTCATGTTGATTGTTAGCATGTCCATTATCGGTAAGTTATATAAGTTTAGAGATAGAAATAGAGGATGTTATTTAGCATCTTTTTAAGACTGCTCTTAAACCTCATCCACACTGTTACATTTCTTCAGGTGCAATGGTGAAAGACCAAACCATCCTGACCCCCAGCAGCCTTTTTGTTGTTGCAATGGCCATCATCAACCTCGTCACAGGCATAATGCATCCTCAAGAAGCCCAGCTGGTGTTCTATGGGTTCCTCTACATCGTCTGCATCCCTAGTGCCTACCTCCTGCTCACCATTTACTCCATGGTCAACATGAACAACGTCTCTTGGGGTACACGAGAATCCAAGCCTGCTCCTGGAGCTGGAAAGCCTGCTGCACCACAAGCAAAAACCCAGAAAGGTAGACAAAAACTAAGAATTTGAAGGGACTTAGCTGTCATACAACTCACGATACAACATTAAACCCAACTTTTTGTGCTGATGTTCACACTTGTAGCCCCAAGCAGCTTCCAGCGGTTCTGCTCATGGGCAAAATGCTGCAAAAAGTCGAGCAATAGCCCGGAAGTCCACCAGCTCCCTGTGATAAAAGAGAATCAGGTACAAGAGACCTCACAGCCTGAACCACAGCCCCTGAACACTATTGTGGACGACACCGCAGTCCCAGAAGAACAGCAGAGGTAGGTACTTCAGGTGAAATGCTGACTGACATTTTCATGATTGAACATGATAGATTTTTAACATTTCCATTTGTTTTTCAGGCAAGTGGAGGCTGCATACTACCCACCCCAAAGTAAGCACAAGGAATTATGCGAAAATCACCCTGATGATCCATTGCACTTCCAAATCTGTTTCTACTAACACCCTTGTTGTCTTCCTCTGGTTTCCAGACTGGGTCACACAGCTACAGGATGTGTCCAGGGACATGCCGCTGCAGGAGGATTCACTCGACAAGGTGTGCATGTCTCAAGCATTAGGTAGAAAGTAATGAACCTAGTATCAGATCTTGAAAGCACTTGGAGGGCGCAAAACCTCCACCGAGGTAGCTCACATTTTGCTGTTACATCTATAAGCAATAGTCACATGATAAAGTTACCATAATAATATGATTTCTTGACCCTGAATACTCACACCCAGCACTCAGAATTATGTTGATATTATTATCATATAGTTTTTGAGCAAAAACTGTTATATGCCGATGGTAGTTAGCTGGACCTAATCTGACAAGCCAGATGGACAGCTCAGTATATCTACCACAGAAATATTTCACTAGTCCATCTGGGTAGTCTGGGTAGTCTAGCTGTTGTTAGCTAATGGCTGACAACAGTTAACAACGGTTCATTGATGTTAGCCATAGCGGCTAGCTTAACCGCTAACAGCTAACCACAGTTAATGACCATTAGCCGTTAGCCGCTAACTTAGCTGCAAACATAACAACCTTTAACTATCATCTTACACTGAATTGTGCCACACAGATGATTCATTTAACACTTATATGTGACATGAACCTCGTCAAAGACAATCCTTACAAGTAAACTTCCGAGGAGGGCAGATTTCGCCAAGTTTCACTGGGTAGCCATCAGAACAATGGGCTAACCGGCGTGTCCGTTCTCAACTTCCGGTTCTCAACTTCTGGTTGTCGTCACGTCTGCATTCTGCTGCTCCTGCCTCTCTTCCCAGATTAGGCCGTTAAGAATTCAGCTGAGGGAATTCGTTGGAAAACAGAGGCTGGTAAGGATCACAGGATTTCAGAATCAGGCAGGTCTGTCTGCTCTGCAAGGCTAAGCTGGAACACACCCAAAATGTAATCATTTTGAAGTTGGGCCATAACCAACTTCTCCTGAAAAACTCAGCAAAATCCTTCCGGCAGTTTTTGTGTAATTTTGCTAAAACAACAAACAGACAAACATACACCAGCAAAAACATAACCTACTTGGCAGAGGTTAACAGGGTAAAAATTGTATGAATGTAGAAATGGTAGTAATGAGAGAGGCAATCTCTCTTAGAAAAACTTCATAGCTATTGGTTATATGGTTAGGCAGATGTAAACACATACTTTCACGTTCTTTGGCACCCAGCCCTAATGTGATTTGGCATCAAGCCCTGAACAGTGAGTCAAACATGCGCTCGGCTACAGCTGAGCTTTTCAAAGAGCTGCATCAACGATGGAATTTGCCTCTTGGGCACAGATTTGTGGCCCGTATGGGGTGTCAGCTCACAGAAGCACCAGCAGATGGTGCTGTTCTTGCTAATAAATCATAAATCATTCCCTTCAGTAATGCTTAGGACCTGGACTGAAACAGGGTTATGTACCCTTCACATGACAAAACAGATCTGACATTTGTCCTTGAACCTTTTAATGCTGATTGATTTGAAATCCTTAATGTCCACTAAGGGCTATTTGGTTTGCAACAGAAGTTAAAACAGATTCTTGCAATATCTCACATCACAGAAAAGCATTCAACCAGAAACCACAAACAAAATACATTGGCATTGTTCCAAAAACCCGCTGACAGTCAGGTAATGCTATAATGCTGACATAGGAAGTTCCTTGAAACTTGCAAGACCGGCCCTAATATTAAACTCACAAAAGAGATTCTCAAAATAGATCAAACCAGCAGTAAAGCTGGGAAACGTGATGTGAATTCAAAGTGATTCTGGTTAATTTTGAGATGCAAGACTATTGGTTGCAGAGCCATCATGTCCTCCTCACTGGCTGGATGATTTCTGATGTTTGATCATTGATGTTTTAGTCGTGCATATACAGTCTGTCTCCACTTAGTTTGAAACACTTAGAAGTGCCGATTAATGTTTTGTGCAGGAAGAGGAGGAGTTTTGGATAGAGCTTCAGAAGAAGTACCTTGAACCTCTGCCCGATGACAAAAAGAAACAGGAAAAGATCAAAAACGACTTGCGAGAGCTGAGGAACAAGGTCAGTGTAACATGCAAAACTCTTTGTTAGCAGGTAAGAAGTCCTGGGGAGGTTTCTCTTGAATCATTTGACTCTTTTCTTTGCACACAGATAAACTTTGCCTTCTTCATCATTAATGCACTGTGGTTGGTTGCAACCTTCACGCTCCAGACCTTTGGGGCTTCCCTCTTTATCGTGCTCCCAAAAGTGGGCTTCGACCTCGAGAGCAGCGGAGAAACCGTGCAGGTCGATCCCATCGGCTTCATGTTCATACTGGGATTCGCTATATCAGTTTTGATCCAGTTCTTCACCATGCTGTATCACAGGTGATCATCTGACTTCTATAAGAACTTAATCCTGACGATGGTATGACTGAAAGATCTTTAAATGTGTGCCTGTTGGTCTTTAATATCACTGTGTTTTCAGGATCTACACTCTGGTTCATTACGTTGCCTTCATGGACACAGAGCCAAGAGAGCGAAAGCCTGACCCAGAAGAATACTACCAGAAAGGCAAAAAGGTATTTACATTTAAAAGATATATGTTTTTATTTTCTCTATCTGCATGTATCTGCTTGTATAATCAATCTTCAGTTCTATCTTCGAATATTTATGAATTTATTGAGCAGAAATTTTCTGTTGTGGTAGCACTTTTCCTACAACATCAACGAGAACGTTAAATGAACAAAGTGCGTTCCACATTCAAATAAATCAATCAACGAAAAAACTGTCATCAAACTACCACTGGCAGAAAAATTCAGAAATGTTACAAACAAAAGGGTTAAGGAACTAAAGTAACTGACAGTCATGGGTTCATTAAGACGAGGTAGGATAGAGATGAAAGAATTCAGGAAAGCAATACAAGACAGTGAAGAAGAAAATAAACGAACAAACAAGCTAATAAGCAATGTAACAAATTCGTGAAATACAGAAAAATCACTCACAAGTTACAACAGCCAATCATTAATCACAATAAAATATAACTTAAAAAAAAACACAAACACCAGTGCAAGACAAAAAACACCACAAAATACATCATGGGAAAAACAACAACAAATTTAAAACTAGAAAAATGAATGATAAATAATCATTGAAATAACCCTCAAATCAATAACAAAAGAGTAACCTATCAATAAGTTTATCAAAAATTGAGAATTTACAACAAACTAAAACAACATCAATACATTTTACACTTCAACACCAAAGAGAAACACAAAACTAATTCCAAATACCAGCATATTGTAACATTGTAAAATATCAATCAAATTTTTAGTTAAAAAAATAGGAAATTTAAACATCAAAATAATTTAAAAAAATAAAACGAGAGTTTTGAATTCTGTAAAAATGTAAAAATACACAAATTAAAAAAAAAATCTTACACATTGAAGAACAAAAGAACAAATTAGCCCTTTCATGCATGGGGTCCACCACAGAAAACATATTTTTGGTATAAGTTTTATACCCTTTAGGTTGCAGTACCATGTCCAACTACAAGGTTGTAAATTCCCATTCTAACAAAATATTTTCATTGCACATTTTTACCATTTTAAATGTTGCATCATGAATTCAAAGTAGCCAATGAACAGCAAATTGGGTATCATGCCCGTATTCAGATTTCACATTATTTTGTATTTTTCATATTACATTTTGGTATAATTAACAAGTGAATAATTTTTTTAAACAGCAACGATACATATACTTTAGATTTTGATTTTTCTTTTACTTAATCTTAATAAATGTTTGTCAAAGACTGTTTGTGGATCTTTTGTAAGTTCCACTAAATCACTATACAGAATTGATACAGTTGGATAAATTCCTTCAGAATATAACACTGAAAAAATGACCATGATTTTTTAACTTGTTTAAAAGTAAAAACATTTTTTAAAAAATCATTCATGTGGATTTAATAAGTCATGCATGAAAGGGTTACAAGGGAGAATAAAAATACAGTAACTTCTCTTTTGTTTTTTTCAGTTGTTGAAAATTGTTATTATTTTAGCATTTTAAAAATTGTATTATGATTTTATCAGTCAATTTATATTTTACATGTTTTAATTTTTTTCTGCATTTTTATGATGCATTTTAATTGGTAATTTTCTATATTTAATATTTTTATTCTGTTGTTTCCTTTTTTATTCACCATTGTGTTTTGTGCCTCAGGGACAACATGGTTATTATTCTAAATTTATACTTTAACAACCCACTTTCGATTAAGTTCATATCAATGTTACTCTGGTCAACGTTTCTTTTCAATTTTAGACCCTTTTTGTGAAGCAGCAACATAGAAAAACCTTTTACAGTTTTGCAAACTCAGTTGCCTGAAAATTAAAAAACTTAAAAATCTGCGTCTTCCAAAGAAACTCTGCCTTTTTACGCTCCAACAACCTTAACAGTGGTCAGCTGAACCCTGAAGAGTTTGATAACAAACACCACGTCAGCTTTACATAAGAAGGTCACGAAAATGCTGAGCCCTTTCCTTTTGTTAGTCCACCCACACCCTGGTGTCACTGCGGCTCTTTATGCACTTGATGGAGTGTTACAGGTGTGGCGTTAGGCGTGGATGCTAATGCTTTCATTTTCTCTCAGGCCAGCGACGCTGAGAGCAACTCAGACACCAACTCGGACACCGTCTCCGTGGCAGACTCTGAGTATTGGTCTGAGGATGATGAATCAGAGGATGATGATGATGATCACCACACCACACCTTACAGCAGTAGACCGGGCAGTGGCACGCTGGTGTGACGCAGCCTTGGGGCACCACCGAAAAACTCTTTAGCACTTTGAAATATCCACTGTATGTGAGATTTGACATAGAATATTTTTATAAAGTCTATTATTTAATGTTTGAAGTTATTTATATGAAGATTGCCTTTAACCTTTGAAGCCCTGAAGTAAAGAAATTGCAGGTTTGCTAGAAAAGAAACAGCGGCAGAGGTGAGCCCTGAAACTCAGACACTGATGAAGGTTAAGCATCTCTGCTCCACAGTCCTGACATTGTGAGGTGTTTAAATGTCTTTTTGGTTTAATGCTTGAAATAAGATCCATAGTGAGCAGAGCCAAAGAGATTTCTAAGTTTATTTTGTTCTCTGTAACACCAGGAAATACACACTTTAAGTTGAGTTTTATAGCATTAAAATAGGTTATCCCTAAATGCTATTCCTTAGCTCCGCGGTTGGGTCGGAAAGGGCTGGACTGGCCTGGATACTCAACATCAGGAACAAGACAGTTAAAACTAGAGCTGATTTATATTATTCAGACACGTCTTAGAGCACCGGGCTGTAAGCAGAGATATATAGCCAGCTACAAAACTAAGATACTAAGTTTTCCAAAAATTGCTTGTTGTCACACATCAAAACCTACCGCTACGTAACTAGAAAGAGATGCATTACCTCGTCGCTTTGCATCCTGTAAATTGTTGAAAACAGAAGTTGTGAAGCAATGCAGAGTTCTGAGGAAGGTCCGAGCTGCATTCATTAGCATCACAACAAACGCACACTTTGGCTTGGGTCACGTCTTTACGACAGTCGCTGCGTGTGCTCATGGGTAGCAGAGTCTTTATGTCGCCGGAAATACATTCTCCTCATAGCACCTTTAAGAAAACAGAGTTTGTCAGGAAATTAACATCAATATGCCACATAGAAAAATTGCAACAGATAAATTAATGATATACCGGCAGTCATGCAAAAGCATAAACTCAGACAACAACAGGTCAGCAAATACAAATGTATTAGTACTATTTATGAAGGATTATTACTGTAAATATGGATGTAACTTGATTTTGCTGCTTTTGTGTTTTCTAAAGATGTAATGTGAAGAAGGATGAGTGTTTTTAAATGTAGCAAATGTGAAAAGAAGGAAGAGGAAGCATATTTTGAAGCCAGAATATTATCATGAAGGATTTTTTAAATATGTTGCACTGAAAGCAGGTAGAAGGCGTTTCACACTGGATGCTTTTTACTTACATGAAGGCACAGAGTATTAGGATAGACTATTTTTTCTGCAAATGAAATAAAATTAAAACAGAGAGCCATCTTGAAGTCAATCTAGCAGGTATGTAAAGCTCACCATATTTTGTTCAGTTATTCTATGAATCAGGTGGTTCTTCAAAAACTTTCTATTGAAGCTAGAGCTGTGACAGCAGGGTGATGCAGCTACATGTATCAAATACACATGCACCTGGTGAAAAGCCACGGCACCTTGAGCCACATACAGTGGAAAACTGGCCTAATCATATCTGCCTTTGTCTTGATTTTGTATTATATATTGCTCTGATGTTTAAGATTCTGTTTGTAGCGTCCTTAGTCTATTCCTCCCCCTTCATGCTTTGAAGTTGATTTTATTGCGCAATGATTTGCATATTTACATCGGATATATTCATGCTGATAATAACAGTCGCTTGCTTCATGAAAGTAGCCAGATGATCCTGTTAAAACCTACTACTTTAATTTGCACTATCAAATCTTCTGTGATGATTTTTGTTCATATTTATTTTAAAATGAAGGCTTAATTTAATAGTTAGACATTATTGTTTCTAATTATGTTTCCAAGCTGTGCAATTTCCCTTTATTTATGCAGTGATGTGACTCCTTTGTAGACAATGTTTAGACAATGTTTTATTTGTGTTGAAGTGTCTCCTTACACTTTGTGACAGAATGAATCATTAAAAGTTGAATTATTAAAATGATAGTGTCGACAGTGTTTGATTAATATTTACAATTGTGCAAATGAGCCGAATCACTGCAACACTTTCAAGCTCTGTCTCTTGTTTAAGCCTCTTGTTTTGCTTTTCTCACACATATTAGGGGAGCAAACTCTTGCTAGTTTCTTCTAGTCTAAAATATCCTGCTTATTGGAAGAATAAATCAGAGTTTAAGGCCTCTGAAGACAGTTACTTCAGGGCATCTTCACGGCGACACCATCTCACTCTTACTTCAAGCCGTTCAGGTTAAACCAGTCTGGCTGATTCACTCGGTTAATTATTGAGTGCATCTTTTTACAACCCGCATTCTCAATCCAAGCACCCGTTATTACAATGTTTTGGGTAATTACTTTTGAATACATCCATAACAAAAAAAGTAATTATAAGGCTCCAACACCCCTAGGTGGAGATGGCGTCAGAAAACTATACCTCGAAACAGGGAGTGCGTTAAGCTACACATATTATTAAAATGCTTTATTAACAAGGTCCCAGCTGAAGGTTAGTTTCTAGTAACATTTAAAAAAAGTTTTTCTTTATCTTCAGTTTGTTTTGGTGAGAATTTTTGTGAAAAGTACCATTACAGACATGGCAGCCTTGTGTGCAACCATATTTTATCAAGGTCACCAAGTGTTACAGGCCCTGTGGGTGAGGACTGTTAGATATTCATGCTTTAACAACAAGATAATAATGACATATGCAAAGAGTAGTGTGCCACTTTTCCAAACTTCTGTCACAAAAATGTACAAACCCAAACTCTCTTCTCCCTGTACTCCCTGTAGCAGTTAGCCCCCTTCATGACTCTCCTCTGGTCTCCCCTTCTATGGCAGGTCTCCTCGACATCTCCTTTAATATTTCCAAATTGCAATTGATTAAATCCATAAAACCGAACAATGACGGAAAAAGACGATCTATTACGACGAAATACAGCCAATGAATGGAGAAAGAATCGCAAGAACACACTCCAGATTGATACTAATGCTGTTATTTACAACTTTTATACATTATTCACACATAAAATACCGATAAACTGCCTATAATCCACTCAGAGATGGCTCTCTCTCTCTCTGCTTGTTTACTCGAGGAGTTACAGCAGTTTTAATCACGCGCAATTTTGTCTTTCAGCTTGACGTTTATGACAAGGTGACTGTCATCAAACAGTTTCCCCTCGACATCCTAGTAAAATCCAAACTTTGACCAGACTATAGCCGTTTCGAGCGGGAAAAAGAGTCTGAGCGAGGCTCCAACTGCTAAACTTTCAGAGACGAAAAAATGCAAACTGTGCATGCGCGCCTCCGTTTGTGAGACAGGGCTGTTTCAACGGGGGCAGACACAGATAGTTCCGGCTTTTCGGAACTTGGTGATCAAACTCAGTAACTCTGTAATTTTAATAGGACGTGGTTGTTTGGCTGAATGGTGATTGATCAGTTAGAACAGCTGGGCTCCATGTTGTAAACAACTCTGCATTCTTTCCAGAATGTTCTGCAGTGAGTCAGTGGGCCTGAACTTATGAAACAATAGTGTGATCATCAGTGTTGGGAGTAACGACATTAGAAATAACGGTGTTACTAACGCTGTTATGTTTTCCCAGTAACGGGTAATCTAATGATGTACTTTTTCATGCGTTACAACGCTTACTTTGCACCAATGTCAAGATGCCATTATCCAACCTGTCTAACCCCCAAATTCCACAGCACGCGGAAAAGCTGTGCCGCGGTCTTGCTCTGACAGAAAAAAACCTCACTGAAAGCGGCCTGCCGAGGAGCGCTGGGGCGTACAGCCCCATAGGGGGAGGGCTGATTCGCGGAGAGCCACAGGCTCTCATGAGAATAGCGATGTCACACTCTCATAACACATGTTATGGACTGAGAAAAGAAATAAACAACACTTCACTTTGCTTCTCTAAGGTCCTTTTGCTGGTCTCAACCACACAGCTTTGTGATTTAGGCTATTCAACTTCTATCTGCCTATATCCTAAATCCTTGTATCCTTGTTTGGTGTCATGTATACAATGTTATATATTTCTGGACCTGTACGATTCACTTTTCTTCGTCTATGGTGTCATGTTGTCTCTGGGACCCTCTGACCAACTGCTGACCTGATGCTCGTGCCTCTGGTTTTGATGTAATGACAAACAATCAAGGAAATTTACGTTCAAGAGTCTGTGCATTGTGTTTTATTTTGAAACTTCCGGATACTCCACATGTTGTCTTCCTGTCTGGTGCTTTCTTGACAACAGTGAATTTACGAGGTTTGGAGGCGGCCGCGCAGAAAATCGCCATTGCTTCACCAACGCAGCACTGAGCGTTTTTTAAAGTAACGTGCCCAACACTGGTGATCATAGGCGCAAATCCCGGGGGAATGCAGGGGACATGTCCTCCTCAATAATCCTGTTCAAATAACATTTTTCTAGTAGTAAAGTAATGTGTTTTGAAGTAACAATACAAGTAACGCTACTTAAAAACACATTGTTGGACATTTTAACTGTTAAAAATTACAACCCCCTTCACAATGGTTTGGTCCAAACTGTTTCTTAGAAGCAAGCGGACACAGCGGTGGTGATCGGAAGTAAGTGTATTAAAATACAGAATGGTTGATAAGTTGTTTGTCACTCCACTTGTTCAACAAGCACAACATGAACAACAATTTTTCAACTCCTGTGTTCGAAGTCTGTTGGCATGTTTTAAATTAACACAACACGTAGCTCAGCTCTATTCAATTAGCGGCCTGCGGGCCACATGCGGCCCAAAAGCAACTCTCGACTGGCCCAAAATCAAAGTCATTGGGACTTAGGTCCGGGAAGTAAAACAGGAAAAAAAATTACAAACACTGACAAGGTCTTACAAAAATTTCAACATGTATTATGCTGACATCTTTATCCTCTCATATACACAAATATCACACTATATTAGAATTCTCTTTTACCATTTATTTACTTTACATCGAGTATTTATTTTAATGTTCCCCCCTGAGAATTACTCTGAATACTGTTTATTGTCCCCCAATATTGGAGAGGGATTTTCGCCATTAAGTGTGATGTCACACTGGTAGGTCCCTTTGGGGGGAGTTGGGTAATGAGCTGTTTCAGGAAACTTCTGGTTCTGTTAACAGGGAGAAGGAGAAGTCTTGATCTGTGGACTTTTTTGTTTTGTGCATATACAGCACAGTCAGCGTTGTATCATGAGGAGGAGACGTACAACAAGCCTTAGGGCAAGAAAACGCACAAAAACACAATATGATTCAGTGCTATTTAAATCCCTTGAGATGACTGCATGATTAAAATAAAACCCTAATTAGGTTACTGAGTTGGGTTTCTGAATAATGTGTAATTAAAAAGAATTAACTGTGACTATGCCACACTTACATTCTTTTGAGGGAGCAGAGACCATTTGTGTCTGGTTATGTAAAACATGACTAATTTACAGAAACGCCCCCAGAAAACCTGTTTTTGTTTTACTCACAAAGACCAACCTCACATAAATCCTCTGTTTTATCACTCTAACAGCTCAGGCCGGAGGCATTAGGTTTTTCAGGTTGTCAGTCCATCAGTCTGTCCATCTGTATGAGACAAAACGTGTGAGCCTGATATCTTAAAAACTCTCTATTGATGACATGCCCAGTCAACTTTCGAGGTTAAAGATCAGAAATTTCAGGTACTGTGAAACATGTATAAGCTTTGAGCATTCGATGATATATTGCTCTATCAATCATCTTAGCAAAGACTAACCATAGAAAGAGAACTATGTGCTCCAAGCTGCACAGCATAACACTGGGAAGATGACATATTTATGGATGAATGTCGTCCATGTGAACACCTAAGTTTGTTCCGAGTCGCACTTCATGCAACAAAGTTTATGAGTCGACCCCATCTGAGGGGAGCACATGAAGCCAGCGGGAAAGCACATTATGTCTGCCTTTGTGTGTGTAAAGCTCACGCTGTGCCACACTTTCTCATGCTCCCTCAAAGTCAGGGGTGGACAGTAACAAAGTAGATTTACCTCAGCACTGTACTTAAGTACATACTTTGAGTATCTGTACTTTACCTGAGAATTAGTATTTTCGGAAACCTGACTTTTACTCTGTTACAGTTGTTAGACAACTATTGTACTTTTAACTCCACTGCATTTGAAAATTAAAAATCAATGGTTGTCTTATTGTCAATTCAACCAGGTTTCAACAGGCATTAATAAAGGAAAATCATAACTGGCTCATTCTACAGAAACATGCATTTTTCTGTCCCTAGCCTTAAGAGATATATTACTCCTGAAGAAAACAGTTTGCGTTAGATTTTTTAAGTATTTTATTTAAAAAAAAAAGTCACACATTTGGAGCCATCAGCTTGGTAATATTTTCTTTTTAATCAATTATTTAGAACCCCAACCACGACAAAAGTGCTTGTCCCCACAGTCATTGATGGAGAGAAAGCGCTGTGTTTTGAGGTTAAAAATTTTTTTTTTTTTTTTTCAAAGTACAAAACTGCATAAATAACTATCAAATATATGATATAAATTACATTTTAAAATAAAATGCCAAATAAGTATTATAAAATGTATTTAAAAGTAGTTGTCACCTGCAGTCTTGTCACTGGTGTTACCATGTGACAAAAGTCTTTTATTTTGGAAAAAGAAATCACTCTGACGACATCACTTGGCTTCCTCTGACCTCTTTCTTGAAGATCTATGAAGAGGGACCCTGGTAAGAACATTGACCTTTTTCACTTTCAGAAATGTTAACATTTATCTCATGATTTCATATGAAGCTTTTAGTTGATGCCACTGGTGTTACCAATTTTATTGGCAGGGAATTGCAAACAAACGTATAACAATGTATTTAGAAGACACAATTTAGTGAATAGATCAAGATTAGTAACATGCTGTGTCATGCTCTGCAGCAGCCATTTTGTTAAAGGGCATTTTTTTGTGAAACTGTCACTGGTGTTACTGTCACTGGAGTTATCTTTCTTATGGGTAACAATAAGGAACACCAGTGACAATCAGTAACACCAGTGTCAATCAGATGTTTGGATACACTTCATTAAATGGTGTTTTGTGATAAATATATCAAGAAGAAAATCATTAAGTTTTCATTTATGTGTATTCATAAAGTCAATGACATATGTAACAATGTAGTTGAAGTTTAAGACATCTTGCCATCCCAAAAATCCACGTTTCTGTAGAATGACCCAACTAACATATCATGAAACTCTTGCCAAATATATTACTCTGTTCCACTTAAGATCATTTAATACTAACACGGTTTTGCCTTGCTTCCCTCTTTTCTTTGTCTTTCTACTCTTATCTCTTTTTTTTGTTTTGTTTGTTTTGCTTTTTCGCCTATTTCTCTACCCTCTTCTTTTCTCTTTTTTCATTGACTCTGTTTGTTCGTTTGCCTTGTTTAGTGTTGTTAGTTGTCAGAATTCGTCTTTGTAGCTTTTATTTTGTGTATAGAATTTGTAAATCAACACTATAACTTTCTGCGCACATATCTCTCTGTTCACTTACATTTGTTTGTTTGCACTCATTGGTGAATAAAATGGGAAAAATGGCATTTTTAGGCTTCATAGCACATTTTTAAGCTTATTTGGAATTTCCCCATGTGGGAATAATTAAGGAATTTCTTCGTCTGTTATTCTACAGGTTTGATAAGCAGGTCAATGCATACAGTAGGTTATTTCAGTCATTGATTTCTTGCAATTAATTTTTGCAGCACTACAATAACACCCTGACATTAAACAATGTACTTTTAATACTTAAATATTTTTGAAAGCAGGTACTCCAGTACTTTAACTTAAGTAAAGAACTGAATGAACGACAAACACTTTATTTGACCAGGATAAGCTGTCAGTGGTGACATCTTGTGGATGGAGAGGAGAAATACGGTGATTTTGACAAATAGTGCATTAGATTAGAAAATTAGAAGATCGCTGACTACACCTTAAAAGAAATAGAGAACTCCAAAAAGTAGAATATGGACTTTTTATCCTCCTTTTGTTCAAACAAAAATGCAAATTAAATATTTGGATGGATGATAGTGATAGTGATAATGACTTGAAACTAAAAATTCATAAACTGTTGCAGGGTAAAGTTTGATTAATATTTTAATCTCCATGAACTCACTTCATACTTGCTTTTGTTTGACTCTTTTTGTTGTTTCACCAGAAGCCTCCCCATCATGGGAGATTGTTTGAACATACTGAGCTTACTCCAAGAGTTTTTGACCCAAAGTGTTTGCAAAATAAAAGTAGTAAAATAATTGTTTAACAGGGAGTAACTGAAGTCTATGAAGCCATAAAAAATGATTAGAAATGTTCATGAAAGCAATTAAAAAGTTCTGGGGTTGGTCATAATGTTGTAAAGGTTAGTCCACACGCCCATTTCAGTAATGATGGCTTTATGGCAGCACCCACTAACATCATAACTTCTTTCAGTCATTAACTCTGAAAAAAAAACAACAGATATTTAAAGTTTATACCTTTATACGGGAAGGTAGAATAATCCTTGTTAATCCATTTGTATTATTTACCAGGTGTTTGTGTGAAGAATCTGGATTATTTGTTTTCTTCTCGGATTATCTAATCATTTCTTACTAATGCAATTATAACACTCTGAGCGTCTTTCTCACATGAATCACACCAGTATGCATGACCATGGGCCATCAGCGATGACGTGTTATGTCATCTCTCTGCCAAGTGTGTCACTGACATTTACAAAAAGGGCTGAAATAGTTTTGAAACATTAAACCTGCAGACAAAGGCAGTAATCTAGATACAGAGAGAGTAAAACTACCCTCTGATGAAGGAGATGAAAAAACGTAATAAAATGTTAAAGATGTATCTTCTAAAGCTAAATGAATATACCAGACTATGTTAAACATTAAACTGTTTTAATGAAGAAAAAAAAGCAATAATTCAATAATGAATACACACTAAAATGTTTGTGTGTCAGGAAAATTTGAAAAATAGATGGATAAATAAATGGAAGGATGGAGGGATGGATGAAGGTATGGATGGTCGAATCTATAAATCCTAGCTGAATTATGGAGAAACGTCCCTATAAAGATTGTAAGACAAAAATATGAATAGATCAGAGGACAGACGGATGGATGAATTAATTAATGGGTAGATAAATGGATGGATAAATGGTTTATGGATGTTGTAAATAATGGTTGAAAAGATTGATGGATGGATGGATGGATGGATGGATGGATGGATGGATGGATGGATAATTGGATAGAAGGATGATGGATAAATAAATGGTTGATAAGATTGATGACTGGATACATGAGAATATAATGATTAATAAATGATGGATGATAGAAAGATAGATGGTTGAGGAATAGATGGTTTGATGGATGCAAAAAAGTAATTAATTGTCAGATGGATGACTAATGGATGAAGGTAGATCATTTGATGAATCTATGAATGGTAGTTGAGAAGACTGATGGATGGAAGGATGGGTAGATGGATGGATGGAGGGATAATGGATAAATAAAGGGTCGATAAAATTGATGAAAGGATAAATGTAAATATAAATGGATGAATGGATGGATGGACGGATAAATAAAGGGTTGATAAAATTGATGAAAGGATTAATAGAAATAAAAATGGATGGATGAATGAAGGATGGATGGCTAATTCATAGATCATTTGATGAATGGTTAAATATTAGTTGAAAAGATGGATGGATGATGGATGGATGGATGGATAGATATTTGGATGGATGGATGGATTGATTGATGGATGGATGGATAGATAATTGGATAGATGGATGGATGGATAAATAAAGGGTTGATAAAATTGATGAAAGTATATATGTTAATATAGATGGAAGGCTAAATGATGGATGGATGGTTAATTTATAGATCATTTGATGAATGGATGAATTGTAGTTGAAAAGATGGATGGATGGATAGATGGATGGATGGATCGATATTTGGATGGAGGGATAATGGATAAAAAGAGGCAATAAAATTGCTGAAAGGATAAATGTAAATGTAAATGGATGGATAAATGATGGATGGATGGTTAATTTATAGATCATTTGATGAATGGATGAATTGTAGTTGAAAAGATGGATGGATGGATGGATGGATGGATGGATGGATGGATGGTTGGGTGGATGGAAGGATGGATGGATGGAGGGATAATGGATAAAGGGTCAACAAAGATGATGAAATGATAAATGTAAATATAAATGGATGGATAAATGATGGATGTATGGTTGATTAATAGATCATTTGATGAATGGATGAATTGCAGTTGAAAAAATGGATGGATAGATGGATGGATGGGTGGGTGGGTAGATAATTGGATGAGGGATAATGGATAAATAAGGGGTTGATAAAATTGATAAAAGGATAAATGTAAATATAAATGGATGGATAAATGATTGATGGTTAATTCATAGATCATTTAATGAATGGATGAATTTGTACTTAAAAAGATGGATGGATGGATGGATGGGTGGATGGATGGATGGATGGATAATGGATAAATAAAGGGTTGATAAAATTGATGAAAAAGATAAATAAAAACATAAATGGATGGATAAATGATGGATGGATGGTTGGATGGATAACTAAAGGGATAGATGGTTGATGCATGGATCTTTTTACTGGTGTATAAAATTAATGGATGAAAGAATGTATTTAATATTGATGAATGGATGGATATGGGTGGATGAATGAATGTCTGAACAGAATGATGGATGTATTAATTAATGAACAGTTGACTGATAGTTTGTTTGTTTATGGATGGAATCATGGTGGAAAACATTAATGGATGCCTGGCTGGTTGGATTTATGTATAATTAATGGAAATCTGGTTTGATAGAAAAACTAGTTAATGGTCGAAAAGGCTGATAGATGAATGGATGGATAGAAAAGTGGATGGACGTATTAAACTTTAGATTTATGAACAGATAAACAGATTAACAGAGTTATGATGAATTATTGAAGTGATTCAGTCATTCATTGATGCGTAGACTGTGAACTGATAAAACACATGAGGTGTTTGTATTTGATAAATGATGTAGGTCACATAGTAACAGCTGTCTCACACTAAATAAACAGCTCTGAGGGTCGGAGCACACACTGATTTTTATTACACAGCAGCAAACCTACAGTCAAACAAACCACGCCCAGTTGGTTAGAAAATAAATCAAAGTCATTAATATGCCGGTAAAGCTCTGAAGACAATAAACCATGGGAGAGACTTCAGATCCAGCTGCAGTAAAGAACTGATTTATGACAAGAGTGAGCAAATTCTTTCAGTCTGAGTCTTTATGATTAATAAAGGGATTTTGTTTTAATAATTAAAACACAAACACACCCATTCAGTCCATCTCATTTGATCAGGGACACCTGCAATATCCAGCATCCTATAACAGAGGACAGGGACAGCTCAGTGACGCCACCTTGTGGTGTGTAACTGATCAAACAAAGTGAACAATCATTCAAGCTCAGAGGCCACAAAGATTATGATTGATACTGCGCTTCAGACAACCCGTAACTAAGAAATTTCCCAGTTTAAATCTCTGAATTCAGACCTGAAAGCGCTCCAGGCAAATAACGACTCTGGTTTGAGTGCAAGGAATTCCGATTTGTAAACAAACCAACATGGCAGGCAGAATATTTATGCTTTATCAACTTGGGAAGTTACGAGTTGGACTGCCGTTCCAGTTCACTTTCATGAGTTACAGGTGGGAAAAACATGAGTTACAGGTTGCCTGGAACTAGGGCTGAACAATTAATTGCAAATTAGATTAAATCGCAATATGGCTTGTTGCAATTTTCAAATTGCAGACTGCAATATTTTTAACCCAAAATGTGTTGAACATTTTTGCATTGTGATGTAGTTTCTTGCAATTTCATGCCTATTCTAACCTTTTTTAACCCAGTTTTTACAACTTAATGCCTATCTTGCTCCCAATCATCTCTTTTTTTGGCCACTGTCAGACCATGTTTGGAATTTTTACATGGTTTCTGAAATTTAATCCCAATTTTGCTGCTATAATCAATTTTCCTTCGTCACTTCTGAATTTTTTTTGCCTTTTTTTTGCAATTTCATACCTATTTTGCACCTATTAACTTTTTTCCGCTTTCGTACCATTTTTTTTTTACCCAGTTTTTACAATTTCATACCTATTTTGCTTCTGTTCTTCACTTCTCCACTTTTTCTCAAATCTTTTATCCTTGGATTGATTTAATGTCATATTGGTTATACTATAAAACGATCTACTGCTTTTGTTTGTTTAAAGATACATAAGATGATGAACATTCAAACAATCGCAGAGTAAATCGCAATTACAATATTGGGGAAAAATATCGCAATTAGATTATTTCCTCAAATCGTTCAGCCCTACCTGGAATGCAGAATAAGATTCATGATTTCATGTATGGATGTACAGATACGTTTATGGATGAATTTTTACACAGATGACAGATGGAACAAGCAATTTATCTAAAAGATAGACTGATTATAGATATATACAGGGACTGCAAGGGGAGAACAAGCAAACACCACAGAGAAAGGCCCCATAGATAGATAGATAGATAGATAGATAGATAGATAGATAGATAGATAGATAGATAGATAGATAGATAGATAGATAGATAGATAGATAGATAGATAGATAGATAGATAGATAGATAGATAGATAGATAGATAGAATGAGTGTATCACTGTGTTTATGAACTATTGCAAGTTATTTCAACTATAACACTGCATCTGCAATCTCCACCAGTCTTGTCATGATGCAGTGGTTCCCAAACTTTTTGCAGCCTGTACCCCTTCAGACACTTCACCTCCAGCCATTTACCCCCTACTCTCACACACTTTTAGCAGCGAGAAAAACAAATGTGTCTAAGGCTGCCGCCACCCCCGCCTCCCACATTTAACATGCATAACATACAAATAAAATCCCTTAAAGTCAATTATTTCTCACTAAATAGATTTACTAGCAATGTCGGTGGGCAACACCAGTTCACTTTTGAAAAAGAAAGGTCCATTTCTTGAACATATTTAGTTATGAACTTGATGCTGTTACAAACTGGCCACAGCTCTAATGAGAAGGATGTCTGACTGAACTTATATCAATATAAGAATCTCAGAATCCTAGATTCGAGACAGATTTCCTTCTTCAAGATGCCTCACCAATCCATCCTCCAGCCTCTCTGCCAGCATTCCAGTCCTTTGTCAAAGCTCACATACAAGCATTTGCCAGTTTAAACTTGAACTACTGAAACAACTGCTTGATATCTGACAGGTATTCACGTACCCCCTAAATCTCTTCGCGCACCCCTAGGGGTACGCGCACCCCAGTTTGGGAATCTCTGTCATAGGATTAAGTCTTGTCCTGGGACCAGGCAGGGTTAAGTCAGGTGTTGTTGTACTTCACAGAAACATTTACTTGTGTAAATGTTTAGCTGACATTTTTAAATGGATGGTTATTACCATTCTTGGCGCATGTCTACAAACACACAGCACCTTCAGATCATGTGGATAATGGCGCCTTGCTATCTTCACATTAACATACCGCTAACACAAAAGGCTAACATCTCCAGAGGACACGCGACACACTGAACAACGTGTTTGTCCTGAGATAACCTGCAGGACCTACGTAGGAATTTAGGACGGATAATTTACAGATGTTTTTTATATCTCGAGTCTTTACCATGTATGCGGAGTTGCCAGGTCTTCTGATCATAAGTGACTTTTGACCAATGTCTTTGGAGAGTTGTTTGTAAATAAAGGCAGTTGTAGATTTTTGTGAGCTTGTTCAGAAAGTGTAGCTGCTTATTTGGTCTTGCTTTGCTTCTTCTCTCCGATTCTATCCACTTTTCCCACACCAATGACCCCCCAAACCATCCTCACACCACCCCATAAATAGAGCTTTAATGTGTTTGTGTACAGGTGGAGGTCACTTGTTTTGGAATAGTTTTCATCAACTTGGTTCCTTGTTACATCAGCAACATCTGGCAACATGGCATGTTACAAAACTTTAGTATTTGTTGTACTAGTGATAGTCCAGATATAAGGATATTTTTGACCTTTAATATGATTTACAGAGCTGTTCACAATTTCACGATCTCTGAGGTGGATGTATCAGTCATCTAAGTGCTTCTGTTATGTTGTTGTCTTTTTGGAGCACGCACCTCTGACACACAAAACCAAAAACCATGACCTTGTTTCAGAACCTGGTTAACTTCAAATGACAGAAATTAACTTAATTACATCAGCAACTTCTTGTTTTCAGTCTCAGCTCAACAGGACCTGCAGGATCTGGTTCCTGACACACTCTCGTCTCACATGGACTGCCTGCAGTTTCAGAGCTTGTCTGATTTTGAGAGAGGTTTCAATCACACTATTCATCCTTTTTTTGTTTGTTTTAAGAGAAAAAAAGATATACCATCAGATTTCCAAATTGGTTTTCTAAAATATGCTATGATCATCTTCAGTGTTTCCTCATTAGGAACACCGAAAGTTTTGTTTCATCACAATCTCAAAATGGGTTTGTTAGTTCGAGTCTTCCATGTTTTGTTGTTCATGTGGTCATTTTTGCCAGGCAGGGCACTTACTGCAGCATTTTTTGTGTTAAAACTGATATACAAAGTAGGTTTGACTGATTCATTGATTGATCTTATATCACTCTTGCCATTCTCCACTGGCATCAACCAGGCTTTTTGGCACAGAGAGCTGCTGCTCTCGGGATGTTTTCTCTTGTAGATATTGAGATGGCTGTGTATAAACATTTCAGTAGATCAGCATTTTCTAAAATACTGCACCAAGAACCATGCTGCGCTCAAAGTCATCTTTGTTGCCCATTGCGACACTCAGCTTGAGCTTCATCAGGTTGATTTGATTACCTCTGCATCCACAAATGCCTTGAGTCCTGTCATGTGACTTGCTGATTACCTCCGCCAAGGAGGTTATGATTTGGGGGAAGTTTTCTTTGTCCGTCTGTCTGTCTGTCTGTGAACAAAATAACTCAAAAAGTGATTGACGGATTTTGATGAAATTTACAGGAAGTGTTCAGCATGGGAAAAGGAAGAACTGATTCAATTTTGGTGTTGATCCGGATCAGCGTCTGGCCGCCATGGTGAAAAATGTGATTTCTGTGAATAACTACTGAACTAAAATAGATATCACTAGAAAAGCACTCGGAGAGCGCAGACCTCCGCCAGCACCACAGTCCTCTCCCATATTGTGATTTTTACCATAAATATTAGTCCTACTTTTGTTTCATGTAAATATTTAGATTCCTTGACCATGAAAACATACCATTAGCAATTGGTTTCATAATGATATCTATTTTAGTCCAGTAGTTATTCACGAAAATGGCATTTTCCATCATGGCGGATCCAGACGGTGATCCGGATCAACACCAAAATTGAATCAGTTCTTCCTTTTCCCATGATGAACATTTCCTGAAAATTTCATCAAAGTCCATCCATAATTTTTGAGTAATTTTGTTCACAGACAGACAGCTTTTCCAGTTCATTAAATGCATTAATGATCAGTTAAACAGGTGTATATAATAAAGGGGCAATGAGTTCATGTCATCATTGTAGCATGTTTGCTAGAAGTGATCAGAGAGCACAAACCTCCACCAAGGCATTTCCAAAATTGCCAAGTGAGTCAACATTGAGGGGAACTGCCCTATTTTGCACTGCTAACAAATTCTGGAAAAAAAAAAAGTCCTGGACCATATGCACATTTGGATCACCACCAAAATTTTATCTCAACATTCCCTGTAAACATATCATTTGTGAACTTGCTGAGTTATATTAAAGGTGTAGTCAGCGATGTGGGAGAAAACGAGTGGAGAGGTTGTTGATAAATGAATTTAGACCGGCCTCTCCCTTCATACCTCACCCCTGGCTCCGCCCCCCGAGAGCCGATGGACATGCATCGTCATGGAAACGGCCATAGAAACTGAGTAGCTGACCAACGTAGCTAAGGTAACCCTGACTCGTCAGACAACTCGTCTGCCATTATTGATAACATCACAACAACAGAACATTTTGGCAGATTAGACAATAAGATGAATGTCCGACGGCTGTTACTGTTATGTGAAGCACCACAAAGCTTTGTGGATGGAGAGGAGAAATACGGTGATTTTGACAAATAGTGCATTAGATTTAGAAGATCAGAAGATCACTGACTACACCTTTAAGTGTAAAATGCAATACTGCCCTAACTCCCAATATTAGCCAATCCTTTAAAAAGTTCCATACAGATTCAAATCACTCCAAAATGTTTCTTTTAATTACATTCATAACTTTTTTGAGTTACACTGTTAACAAACAAACACTGACAAAAGCATGGCCTTGTTGATGGAGGTAATAATCCCAATAGTTTCAGGTCAGGAATGATCAGATAACAGATTGTAGCTGTGTGAATAGCTCTCCATATTGGCCAACATTTGCCTCCATGGTGTCACACCTGTCGACCACAAGAGAGCAGCAGCAGCACATTAGACGAGTGACCTCGAAGTTACTGTGCGGTTTCATATTTCATAACTCTCTCCCACAAACACGCCTGTGCATGAATGCCAGCTTGATTAGACAGCATGTTTCTGCTTTCTGTCACTGATGTAGACACACACCCTCCACACAATAAATCAAAAGACTGACTAGGAGCACAGAGTATTCTTCTTTTCCGTGTCACACAACCAATTAAAATAGTTTTCAAATTACACAAACAATAGCAAATTAGTTTCTACGTATCTGTTCGGGTTTCCAAGATAACGCAAGGTGTCAAAATATGGAACAGTCTAGATGATGATCTGAAGCAAAGCAGAAACTTAATTCAGTTCAAAAAGAAATTTAAATCAGTCATACTGGAGAAATATAGGAATCTCGAGGGGATCAACAAGTTTTATGAGTGTAGTAAACAAAGTGCTTTAATATTTAAAAAATCAAACAAACCAAAAACGCTAAACAAAATAAGATGTTCATGTGTGTGTGTGCGTGCAAAGGAAAGTATGTATACAGACATGTATGCACACACAATGCATTGATATATACATTTATATATGAATTTAAAGATATCTTCATGTAAAGAGGTGTACATAAAGGTGTGGTGTTTAAGTATACATGGATAGGTAATCAGATAGGTAGAGAGGTATTTATATGTGTATAAAAATAGGTAGGTGAATGTTTAAATAGATTTCAGAAGTCCATGTAATTTGCTTTCATGATTAGGCTATTGGAGTACGTATGTGGAATATAAGTAAAATATTTAACAGGGAATAAGGGGCAGGACCAGATAAGTTTTACTTCTTCCTACTCCTTTTTGAGCATGTAAATTGTAACTTCCGATGAATAATATAAATTAGTTATCTGCTTTGTTATTATTTCCTCTTATTTTTTTTTGTTTTCTATATATTTTTGTTGTAATATGTTTGAAATAAACAAATTAAAAATGAAAATAAAAAAAAATAATGCTGGATCTAATTCAGCAACTGTAGAAAATAAGTAAAAAACCTGCTGTCCAAAAAATCTTACTTCTGTTTTGTTTCTCTGTGAATCAACGGCTTTATGATGGCAACAAAGGAAGCTGATTTAACAGAAGTGACAACAGTCTTTAAGAGAATCTGTAACTTTTCACCTTATATTACTGCTCAACAAAAATAAGGAGCTTGATAGCTTTTTTATTTAAAGGTTTTGGCAGATATAACATGTTGCTTTCTTGGGTTGTTGGAGTGATTTTTATTTTTTAAATGATACGGCAACATTTCACTGCTAATTAGCTTAGCTCAAACACTGAGAGTCAATGGGAAGCATTAGCCTGCCTCGACCTACAGTCATCAGATTAATTCTTCAGTTACTCTAAACGGTCCTGTGTGCTTGTTGAGTTTGTCATTTTTACCATGTTTTGTCATGTTATCTATTTTTAGACTAAGGTTAGCACTTCCTGTAATTTTGAAAAGAAATACATACAATACTAAACCGCAGGATGCATGCAAAAATCGCTTCAGACACGCTCATTTACCTACTTACAAGCACACACGCACGCATGCACAGTCAAAAGAATGGGGTCCATCAGATTGTTATGGACTTGGGGTGAGGCAAGACACAAAAAGAAAAAAAGCATTGGTGCATCCACTTATAACAGTAATCGCCTTATATAAAGTAACAAATAAACATGGACCCAATAACCACGACCTCTGATTCTGTCCCCAATAAACTTACCCTTAAAGCCCCCAAAGGATGCTGTTGGTCTAAAGTTCAACAGCAAGAGGCGATCCTGCCATCTCAGGCTATCTGATCCTGTCCCTTCAAAATCTTGGCTGTTCATCTGAAAGTCAAACTAGAAAGGCACTCAGAGAGCACAAACCTCCAAGAAGCCCAGTGTTGGCAGAGGCTTTTCCTCAGCTCCTGTAAAAGCTTCAGCTCTTCTTGGAAAGCTGTCCACAAGGTTTGGAAGTGTTTATGGGAATTTTTGACAATTTTTCCAGAGGTGCATTTGTGAGGTCACACACTGATGTTGGACGAGAAGGCCTGGCTCTCAGTCTCTGCTCTAATTCATCCCAAAGATGTTCTATTGGGTTGAGGTCAGGACTCTGTGCAGGCCAGTCAAGTTCATTCACACCAGACGCTGTCATCCATGTCTTTATAGACCTGCTTTGTGCTCTGGTGCACAGTCATATTGGAAGAGGAAGGGGCCAGTTCCAAACTGTTTCCACAAAGTTGGGAGCATGGAATTGTCCAAAATGTCTTGGTGTGCTGAAGCATCCAGAGTTCCTTTGACTGGAACTAAGGGGCCAAGCCCAGCTCCTGAAAACACCCCCACACCATAATCCCCCCTCCACCAAACTTTACACTTGGCACAATGCAGTCCGACAAGTATCGTTCTCCTGGCAACTGCTAAACCCAGACTCGTCCATCAGATTGTCAGATGGAGGAGCACGATTCGTCACTCCAGAGAACGCGTCTCCACTGCTCTAGAGTCCAGTGGCGGCGTGCTTTACACCACTGCATCTGACGCTTTGCATTGCACTTGGTGATGTGAGGCTTGGATGCAGCTATTCTACCATGGAAATCCGTCCATGAAGCTCTCTGCACTGTTCTTGAATTAATCTGAAGGCCGCATGAAGTTTGGAGGTCTGTAGAGATTGACTCTGCAGAAAATTGGTGACCTCGCTCCGTCAGTTTACATGGCCTACCACTTTGTGGCTGAGTTGCTGTCGTTCCCAGGTGGCATCCTATCACAGTTCCACACTGGAATTCACTGAGCTCCTGAGAGCGACCCATTCTTTCACAAACATTTGTAAAAGCAGTCTGCATGCCTAGGTGCCTGATTTTATACACCTGTGGCCATGGAAGTGATTGGAACACCTGATTCTTATTATTTGGATGGATGAGCCAAAACTTTTGGCAATATAGTGTAAGTGCAAGCATTAAAAAGCAGTCAAAAGTAAATTGGAAAACAGAACAGAAAAAACCTAAGAAAATAAGAGGAACTCAAATCTTTCCGGTCTTTCTTAAAGCTATGGTCTACGATTTGGAAGCTTTGTACATATTAATAACACCGTTTATAAGGCTGTTATGGTCCTATGGTCCTATCTACACAGTATAAAGACAAAAAAGAATGAAAAAAATCCATTCAGTATATCTGCTGAAAAGCTGCATACTAGCTGACCAATCAAGCCTAAGAACCTGCGACTATTAATTGGTCCGTGAGTTAGTCCATGAGTCCATCCAATCCTCGTCTCCCTCACTACGCAGTACGCAGCATCTTGCCCATGGTCCCGCCTCCTCCCCTCTACCTCCGGTGAGCAGCTAGCAGCGTTAGCTACTGAACTATCATGGAGCCGGAAAAGCCTAGCGCCCGAACCCGGGAATCCGCCTCCCTCTCCCAAGACAGTCTGGCTGCAGACCACCTTCTCCTCTCCTCTCCCTCGTCTCCCTCACTCATGTCGCAGCATCTTGCCCATGGTGCCGCCTCCTCCCCTCTACCTCCGGTGAGCTGCTAGCAGCGTTTGCTACTGAACTATCATGCAGCCCGGAAAGCCTACCGCCGAACCCCGGTATCCGCCTCCCTCTACCGCGGGCCCAACGGAGCTCTGACCGCGGGTGGAGGCCTGTTAGCGGGCTAACGGCTAACGAATAGCCTCAGCCGGCCGTCAGACCTTCAGCATCGGCCGTTTCGCCCCTGGTTGATCAGGTAATGGCTTTGTTTACTACAGTGGGAGATGTCTGCTGAATAACTCTGGTTAGTTTGTGCCTGCACGGGCTAATAACTTGTAGGGGACCGGGTTAGCCTGTTAGCCGCTAATCGTTAGCACTGTAAGCTGAGCTGGGGAGGACAGGCTGAGAAAGATAAATCCTCCCCCACACTCGGCTCCGCTCTGGCGGCGCCAAACCCGCATTGCCGCCGGTCCAGTTGAAATGGCTACTGCTGTGTGTTATAAGGGAGATGTCTGTTGTGTTTGATACTTTCAGTTGAGCTGAGCTGTTTTTGATTGAGTTTGCTGCTGATATATTGTGCTAGTCGCTCGTAGCTCAGTCCGAGGGGGCTATATGAGGCGTCACGAGCTGGGGGCGGGATCTTGGAACACGGAGGAGAGAGGTGAGGGAAGGAGGGGCAGGCTGCGGTTTCAAATCGTAGACACCAGCTTTAACATCCCTCTCCTCTTAAAGTGAAAAACACCCAACGTATAAACATCTTGTAAATATAACGCCTCCAGCTGTGGCTGTCACTGGTATACGGCTTAAAACTGGAAAAAATTTAAAGGACCATGACTGGAACATCATTCTGTTTTATATGTATGTACATGAGGTAAATGACAAACATAATCCTGAAAATGAAATACTTACCCTTTAAAATATCTGTTGAGGTTTTGTTCTAGGTTTTGTTGATTGCTGCAACCTTTTCTAGAGGATGTCATTAAGTAACAATGATGTATCAAATTCCTGTTTAATTACAGTTTCATAAACTGATCTCTTAAATATGCATGAAGCACAGACCATTAATTAAAGATACAGTAAAGGGCATGGTACCTCTTAAAAAAGGTCATCTAATGGAGTACACCCGCAGGTTACGTCAGTCAAGCATGTGCCAGTGTACTCAGCTTGTTTGACAAGTATATAATTTTATGATAAAAGCTAAAACTTATAAAGTTCACCAGTCTAACATTTACATCTCAACCTAAACCACTTGCTGGATTTGTAAAATTTTGTCAAACAGCTTCACAGTGCTGGATCCACATCAATGAGATTAAGGTCCAAAGTCAAAGTTTGATTTTTGTTCGTTACTTTGTCCACTTTATCACATTGAAAGTTAGCTAAACCTAATTGCTAAATGCTTCTCCCAGCATCCTCTCCCAGCTCTCAGAGTGATGTAACATAAGGACATTACTTTTCCTTTGAATTAACCTGACAAGCCAGATGGACAGCTCCATATATCAGCCACAGAAATATTTCACTAGTCCATCTGAGTAGGAGCCCTTTAAATTTGTTTTCAGGGGCAGATCGTTAAAAAAACACAAGCTTGTGATTGGACAATCGTTTGGCTCGTCACATTCATCACAGACCAATCCACATCAAGCAGGGTTGCCTCCTATAATGTAGCATACATAGTGTCTAACGTGGCGGCTAATGGCTAACAACAGTTAACAACAGTTCATGGAGCCATAGTGGCTATCTTTGCCGCTCACAGCTAACAACAAGTAATTACTGTTAGCCGTTCGCCACTAACTTAGCTGCTGACAGCTAACGGCCTTTTACTATCGTCTTACACTAAATTGTACCACACGGATGATTCATTTAACACTTATATGTGACATGAACAGTGGCGGCTGCTGGTCAGTCAAGGAGGGGATGCTCATTTTTTTCCGGCCTATGTCATAAATTTGTTTATTTATTTAAATGTAAATTCTACCCTCCGTTCCTTTTCAAGAAAATGATCTGTGACCCTGTCGTACCAACTAAGTGTCTTTTCCAGGGATTTTACCAATGTTCTCTCAATGGCCAGCAGAGCTAGACTGCTTAAACGGCCTTGGCCCATTGTGTTGCAGGTGTAAGACTTGAGCAGCTTTAAACAGGAGAAACTCCTCTCTAGAACCCTGAGGTGGAGGGTTATACTTCAAGATTGCTGATTGGCCCATTTCACTGTCAATCAAAAAGGAAATCGGCCTCAGACAGATCATCCAATCATCATGCAGAAGCTGAGCGTCCAGGCCAGCCCACTGCCTCATAGACCCCCAGAGACGCTGAGCGTCTGACGGGTGGGACAAAGCCCAGCGTTTATCCAATGACCGTCCAGTTTCCACAGTGGAACAACCCACTCTACGCTTCCCCATTGAAGTCAGAAGACGCTCAGCGTGCGACTGTGTTAAAGCGCTGCGAGGATGAATGAGAAGGAAGTCGCGCCAGTTACCTGTGATAAGTAGCTGATTCTGAACAAAAGATGAAGGTATTCTAGCGCATATTTAGTCAATGAAATGTACACTTTGACGAGGTTCACCTGAAATGAACCTCGTCAAAGACAATCCCTACAAGTAAACTTCTGAGGAAGGCAGATTTCACCAAGTTTCACTAGGTAGCCATGAGGACAATAGGCTAATCGGCATGTTCGTTCTCAACTTCCGGTCCTCAACTTCCGGTTGTCGCCATGACCGCATTCTGCTGTTCTCGCCTCTCTTCCCTGATTGGGCCATTAAGAATTCAGCCGAGTAAATTCGTTGGACAACGGAGGCTGGCAAGACGGACCTGCAGGATTTCAGAATCGGGCAGGTCTGTCTGCTCTGCAAGGCTACCTTTGAATGCCATATCTTCCAAAATGAATATGTTCTTTTAGCTATAAAAATCGAACTTTTTCACTGTTCAATCTAGCAGTTTCCATGTACTTCTTAATCAATGGAGGAAGGTTTACAAACAGGAAGTTAAGTAATTAAATCTATGGCAGTGGAGAATTTAAAGTAAAAGCAGAACAAAGGTCAGCATTGAGACAAACCTCATGGCTTATTTGGTGAGAAAAAATTGATTGCTTATACTGAAAAGGTCATTTGAGCTGTGGCAGATACTTAATACTTGATGCAATTTAATTTCTTTCAAAGAATAAATAATCTCTATATTTAAAATTTAAGCCAATACTGCAATTCCACAATAACTAACTTGACATTAAATTCCTACACACACCAACATCAATGATATGGAATTACTAGACACATTTATATTATGGATACTGCAACAGACTAAGCTTCAAATATTGGCATCGTTTCATATTTACAGCATCATTCCCTCTCTCATTTCTAATGTCTAATGGTTAAGATCATGTTTAGCAACATTTTAACATGTTAAAAAAAACAAAGCTGGCCAAATAAATGCCAGATAAACCTGAAACCCTCTGAACTTTATCATATTGTGGATGTTATGGAGACTTAGGGACATTAAATATGTTTTATTTCATTCAATTACAGCCTGTGCAACCTGAAATAACTTTAATAGGTGAGGTTTTACTATGATTAAATGATGTGTATTATTAAAGTATGATTGTTTCTATATATAATGTGCTTAATAAGCTTTTATAATGAGTATTATATTGGCTAAGGATCTTCTATTTATTTTAATTATTGTACCTTTTGTGTAATAACTCCTTAAGTACACACTTTGTTGCTGTTTTTAATTGCAGCTTCTTTTCGCCTAAGTGTTTTATAATTTATTAACAAATAAAGGACATTTAGTCACTATTTTGAGTCATTAAAGGTGCATCATCAAATGACCAACTCGTTAGTTGGGCTTTACACTGACTCGTTAAAGTTAGTGGAGTGGAATAATTATTGTGGACATTCAGGTAAAATGGTCACTGTCGCTCTCAGTAAACTAAAAATTAAACTCACGTTCATAAAACATGTTATGTGATAAATATCAATCAACAATATTTCCTGGAAATAGATTCAACAAGAGCATCAGCTGGACTGAAATCCAGAGCATTAACATCAAAACACTTTTTTCTTTATATTTATACTTTAGGACAGGTGTAGACTGACATGCAGAGAAAGAATTATACTACTTGTTCTCTCTGTTTCTCTCTTAGTTTGTTAAATGTTGTGACTACCACCTTAAAACTCAAGCTGTTTAGAAAACACATGTGCAGCTGTGTGTTTAGGAGGTCATCTTGATCAAGTTCAAGTGGGTGTTTTCATATTTTCCATCTTGTGTGTCACAAAATCTCAGCCTGATGAACCGGTCTTCCCACAGCCTGAAAACAAACAAATGATAATTAATCTTAGAACGGCACATTTTTGGGCGTGCTCCACTTTTGACTGCCTGGTTATTCTTGGACAGGCAACTGCAGTTTATTGTAATTGTCTTTTCTTTACAAAGCAAATGTGTGTTTGCAGACTCAAGGTGAAACTTAAGTCAGTCAACAAGATGAAGTTAAAAAAGGAGATCAGAAGCTGCCTCAGCCTCTAGCACAGGGGTGGGCAAGTGGCGGCTCGGGGGCCAAGTGCGGCCCTCCACATCACTAAATGTGGCCCGCCATTTATTCCCAAGAACCAGCAGCTTTAAATATGATGAAAACTCAGATATCCAATAGAAATAATTCCATATAATCTAGACTGATATTTTACTGGCTTATGTAAGTTGTCTATGACCTTTCTTTGCTATAATAGTGTCTCTTAATCTCTTTTATAAAACCTTTGAATATTATATGAAGTATTACTTAATACTATATTTAAAAAATGGCAGCAGCAAAATATTTGAGCTTTAAAAATTTGAATAACACTCATCATTTTATTGATTTGAAAATAGCTTCATTGGCTTTAATTCCACACTGTGAAAAAGTCTAGTTGTTTTAACTTAAAAAAGTTAGTGTCAGGGCTGCTATAAAATTTTAAATTTTCTGAATTTAGAAATTTAAGTTCAGTCGGATTAAGAACGGTTCAGATCAAGTGAACTTCTTAAGTTCAATAAACTTGCTATTAAGTCAGCTCTACTTGAATTGTTTAGTTTAAAAAACTTCTAAAAGCAATCCAATTCCAATAGTATTTTTTTTATGCCAACACAGTAATTAAACTTCTTTAAACTACAGTTTTAAAGGTAAAACAACTTGATCCAATTCAACTGAACTTAAATTTCTAAATTCAGAAAACTTAAAGTTCAAGGCAGCCCTGACACTAACTTTTTTAAGTTAAAACAACTAGCCTTTTTTTTTACAGTGCATGTATGTTTGCTAAATTTGCTTGAATTCTATGCCAAGTTGTTTTGATTATGCATAATAACTTGTATTATGTTGTAATATATGAATATTGGTGTTCTAACTTTATGACAAATGTCTATTCTCATATGTTGTTTATCCAACATTCTTTTTCTTCATTAAGAGTTTTCTGAAAATTTGTAACAATGTGGCCCTCAGACTGGGAAAAATGGTTTTATGTGGCCCTCTTGGTCATTAAAGTCGCCCACCCCTGGTCTAGCAGGACCATTAAAGTGATAAAAGTTTTTTAAAAAATGTTTAATGAAATAATTAAATGCTTTTGTGAGTTCTGGTGGTATTTTATGACCTAAAAGATACATGTTAATGCACAGGTATCAGACACAGTGCATCCAAAATAATAAATTATCTACCATCTCTCCCCCCAAAAATGAAATAATCTACATTTAAATGTCACCATATAAAGTTGAAAACACAAATTATTGCCAGAAATTCTACGTTTTGGGAGCTGAAATGTTTATTTCACTTTGTACTGATCTCTAAAAAATTCAAAATTTTCAGAAAATTTAATTTAACAAATATATTTTTTGTATCTAATTTGATACACTAGTTGTTTTAGTTGACTGATAATCCACTTGAGGACATTTTTATCATTTATTAATTGGATTCAGATTTTTTTAAAGTTATTTGTTGATCATAATGATGAGATAGAGGTATCATGAAAGTATAAATCAAATATGATACAACAGGCTTTAGGGGGTTACGTTTTATGGTCTTGGATGTCAGTCAGTGCTTCATGATGAGGTTAAAATACTTTTGTAATGTTTTTAATGTTAATATTTTAATATTGGAGATTGAAGGTCAAAGATAAAGTCAAGGTTTTTTTTTTTTTTGAAACGGCATAAAAGTCTACCCTTAGTAAAGGATTATTTATTTAACAGATACAACCTCATGAACAAGACATCGTAATAATACTTTACATGAACTGATCTAGAGTTTAAGTGCAATATCTAGAAATTGCTTGATATATTCTTTTAAAGCTTTCAAGAATGTCCTGATTAGACTTCAGACTCACAAACACACCCTGCTGTGTTTTTATTTTCTGATGATAGATGTCTCATAGGTGTTCAAGTGTCCCCTTATTCCCTTAAAGGACCTTAGTCCATCAGAATAAAATAATCCTGGGTGTCAGTCATTGCTTCATGGTGAGACTAAGCAGCGTCAGTGATTTTAATTACACTCACTGTCATCTAATCCTGTTTGGTGGCTCTTCAGAAACAAAGACGTCTTCCCTCGTGGACATAATGACTTTAATGTGATTATAATTTCATCCGTCATGATGATGGCATGTGGACTTCAGCTAAAAGCATCAGCATCAGTGCATCATTGTACGACCTGTCAGCTGAAGTGTTCACATCAAACACAAGCATGGCTGAAGACAAGAACCTGCCCAAGTGAGTACAAACTTTTTGGCAACACTTATTTTTCCATTTTAAATGAGATTGCAGATAGTGTCTTGATTACAAACTGATTTATTATGAACATTTGAGATATTTTATAACAAAAACATTCCTTCAGCCTCCTCACTTATGGACATTTTTCTCTGGAAGTTTATAGGGTCCTCAAATTATTTAAACAAGATATTCATAACTTTACACTGCAAAAAACTCAGATATTAGCAAGCTTTTTTGTTTAATTTAAAGCCAGAAATATCCAAAACACTTTTTTTTAATACATATGCATTTGACATGTTCAGAGAAATGTCTTACTTCACAGAACAAAGAGCAAAAATAAGAAAAAATAAGCACAACTTAAATTTCACGGCACCATACAATTTAAACTTGGTTGGCCTCATTGGCAGATATCTTTACTTATTACAAGCAACTCAGGACTTATTTTGAGTTTCTATGTCTTAAGATAAGCTGTTAGAGCAGACATGTCAGGATGTTGAGGCTGACATTAAGTCCGGTGAGATTTTATGTCTTGAAACTGGACAAACGCTCTTGCATGGATCTGAGGTAAACAGTTAAAATCTGTGCTCGAAGATTATTTTCAAAAGAGACCTCTATTCTTTTGTAGCTCAATATCTTATTTTATTGAAAAATACTAAAAATCACTGCAAACACAGCATCTTTGTTGAGATTTAACTAATATAAATATAAGTCACATTGAAAGCTTGTGATGCCATATGATTACATTCCCTACCAGGACAACTGTCATTTACTTGCATTAATGTTAGAGTGTGTTTGGTCTAGTATTGAATTATTGACAATACTGGATATGCAAACATTAACAAACTATTTTTTTAAATAAATAGAATTAAATGATAAAAATTACTGTTATGTGAAAAAGTCTTTTTAGTATTTGCCTTCAGGACAAATTGTTTACAAATAAATACTCGAACAAATAAATAGATAAATAAAAATATTTTAAAAAGATAAGGAAAAATAGTTCTACAGTAAACAGTAATATATATATATTTTTAATAGTCATTCGGTGATAAAAATAAAAAAATCATGTCTTTGGATGAATGGTCACCAAATGAAATGTAATTTTAATAGTCACCTCAAAAGATGGAGAATTTTGGTACATCCACGCTATTTTCATATTTGTCAAAACCAGAAATGAATTTTCTAGCTTTAATTTGCTGAGACTGATTACAATATAAACTCCTCTTCAGCATTTTAAAATAGTTTAGCTTCTTATAGCTCCAGGCAAAAGAGCTGTTTATTTATTCCAAGTGTTTGTTTTCAACTTGGTTCTTTATAAAGATAGATTAAAAATTAAAAATTAAAACAACAACACTAACAATAACTCATATAATTTTTATTATTATCATTATCATTATAAGTAGTAGTAGAAGTAGTAATAGTATTAGGTATTAGTATTACAATTTTAGTATATATATATGAAAAAAAGAAAAAAGTTCACATTATGTCCTAAAAAATCTGAAAGTTATTTTAAAGTCGAAACAAAGTCTGTCCAGTTCTTCATTTTTAACAGATGTTGCTCCATCAAGTTTTAGGGTGAAAATTGCCTTTTCCATTTTTACATTTCTGCTACTATTTCCAGCTTTGTAATGCCTTGTTGTTGTTGTTTTGGTGCAAATAATAATAAGAAGATACAGGTGTTTTGTGAACATTATAGTCAGTAATGAAAAGAAAATACAGAACATTTAGAACATCCATACAAACATCATGACCTAAAATCTTTTTGAGAGCTGAACGGAGTCTGTTCAAGTTATATGATGAGTACTAAAAAAATTGGCAATATCTGGCGTTGATGTGTCTACACCGTCTCCAGCATTGTTTTTCTGATTTAGATTGTTGTTTGTTGTGTGGTGTTCTAAAGAAATTAACTCAGTTTCAGCCAAAGCCACTGTGTTAGAGCTTGTAGTCATTCACACTAAACACTAACCCTTCTCAGATATTTGTTAAAGAAGTTCCTTCTCTTAGTTTGATTTTTAAAGAACCCAAATTATTGCTACAAAGGAAACTAACCTTGTGGTGTGCTGGTTAGCTGGAAGTGAGGTCAGATTGCAGTTTTATTTTTTTTTTTAATTTTTTAATAGATGCTCCTACACAGGAATCCTACTTGGACGTGAAAACCAGAAAAGTCTCATTTGTACCTTATTATCATGTATTAGTGTAAGGTATATGTTTAAAGGAAATCCTATCTGCCACAAAAGAAAAACCAGCCCCCTTGCCTTCTTTCAGCCACTGACCGCTGACAGGTGGACATAGAGAAACCAACAAAGTTTCACAGCACTGTTCCCATGTTAAGGCTGAGGTGAAGCAATTGCTTAGTGCTGTTCCCTTTTTGCAGTAAACCGCATCATTCTAACTTAAAATGATTTCAACAGAAAATGATTTGATTGTTCTATGCTTTGTTTTAGGTTTTTCACAAGTGTAGCTCTTTGAAAAACACTTTCTTTAAAAACATTATCATATTATAGCCTGTTTAACAGTGTATTAACACACTAAAGCTCCATCATTACATTTCATTACACCCTGTATATTCACATTATTTCCACGAGGACATACGTATCTGTGCCAATTCATAGTGTGATATGGCTTTGGGTTGCCCAGGACATGATGTGTTACCTTGCCTGCCTCATTCAATATCTGTACTCTCTGTACATTTTATTAAAATAAAACACAACAATACAACAAGTAGTAGTAAGGATATTTCCCTCCACTTCCAACAAGTTTTGTTGAGAGTTTGTTGAAGTGGTTCAAGTTCTACAGTCTAGTAGCGCCCGCTACATCATCTGATTGGCTAGTAATGAATGTGATTGATGGAGTGATCCTCCAGGACCTGCAGGATATGCTTCTGAAAGTTTCTGCCCATTTCCAAACACTTTCTATGGGCACTTTCCCAGCTAGACTGGTGAATACTGAATAGCTCATAAGGTGTGCCAGGTTACATGATATGTGCGCCTCATACACACAATGGCAGAAACACACATTCATTGCACCCCTGTCATCAGCTCGAAGGGTCATTTTGTAGTGTTTTAAGTGGTTCATGAGCTAAAAACAATGTCTCCATTCATAAAAATGTCCTTGTTTGTGTCAAACTGCTTCTGCCAAAAATCGGACTTGTCCTCCTAAGTGAAGAATTTCTTATTTGTATTTACAAAGAACGAGTAAGTCCTGTGGAGGCTGCCATGTCTATAAGGGACATAAAGCATGATGTAGTACTACTGGCCAAGACTAAACGTATTTCGTCAAAGTCCTTAAATGAGAAAAATACATATTCTTACTCGGATTCTGATTATGGCTTGAAACAGCAGGGTGATTGGGGATATTGGTTGCTGTTCAGACTGAATGTGTTGTACTGCATTTTCATTCTTTTACATCCTTTAAAAACAATCCACAAGTTACGTCGGTATCCATTTATCCAATATTAGCCCTGTCTCTTTAAGGGTCACAGTGACTAGAGCTGCTACCAGCTGCCATTTCCAAAAGGGGTGAATTTGTTTGGCCAAGAAGTTACAAATGTTGTTGCAATTGCCATTGTTGGGTTTGTGCCCATTAAATGCATCATTATACCATGCATAAGTGCTCACTCTATACTAGTTTCTTTGTATTATGTTTTCTGATGGATATTTTGTGTTGTATGTCATCTCAGGAGGCCGTGGGACACGTGTCGGGAGGTCCCGGTCATTGAGGATGAGCAAACACCATGGAAGATGATCAAACTTCTGAGGTTCATCTCTCTCTCTGTGGTTGCTGTGTTTGTGTTTGGGTTGGCCCTGTGCAGCAAGGTTTGTTCATAACCATCATAAACATAGATATAAAATAAAAAAACTCAGCTCTTTAACATGATTTGCCTTATCTTTACTTTGATTTCATTTTTAACACCTGAAAGGGGATAATCTGGAGTTATTTTTGTCAAAGTGAAGACACTTGCCAGAGAAGACAGACTACATGGTCACACCAGGCAGCCAGAGATTAGTCACTGTCTAAAAACGGGGGAAATTTGTGTCCTAATATCTGATCCATGAGGCATTCACATATTTCAATTTTGTCAACTTTGTCCTCTGTTTCAGACGTCTTTTCTTCTCCTCATCACCCTGTCCAATGAGGGCACAAAGATCCTCTCAGATGAGCGTAAACCCGTCGCTCTGCTGTGTATCGGCTGCGTCCTCATCACCCCAAGTGTCCTCCTCATACTGAAAAGCATCTGGAAAGCTTGTTACAGATCATCGAAGACCCCAGCCAAGAGTACGGTGGCCATGGTGAGAAGCTAAGATTCATCTTAAGTCTTATCCTCAAAGATTTGGATGTGATAATGCAAGAAAGTATGATTAAATACAGTATGGTGCATGTGTTTGTTCTACAGGTCAGTAGTCTCAACCTTTTTTGTACAACAGCATGGTCTTATTTAAATACTGGTAATTCATGATTAAGGACCATGCCATCATCAGGATGAGTTTGACAATTATTTATCGTGTATAGTGGATAGTAAGCAACATAGCAGGTGCGTAAAGTGGATAACGGTTTGGGGAAACTTCTTGGAGAATTCGTCGTTGCTCCCGTGCATGATGAACCCCTTTATAAGGCTGGAGGAAAGAAGGAAGAAAGAAGTTTAAAGAAAGGGGTGGGAGGGAGGGTTACGTCGAGTGAGCAAAACAAAGGGGGGAAATGGTCAGGTAAGAATTTATAGGAACACAGGAAGAGGTGTGGTTGAGGTGTGGTCCTGCTCCTGAAATTCTGCTTTAAGCTCCACTAAAATCATCATTTAAATTTGTCTGTGGCTTGGTACCAAATTTTCTACAACCCCATTCTAGTTCTGGGTTGATGGACATTTTTAATGTAGGGGTGAGCTGAAAGGAAATGTGCTGCTACTACTAAGATAAAAGAATGTGAACATCGTCTTCCTGAAGATCGGGGTTATTCATGGCTTCATCCAAAAGACAATTGTAATAGTCAGAATTCCTGAAGAAGCTTCACCTCTCCTATAAAAAGCTTCTCCAAATCTCTTTTGTGCTTTCCAACAGACAGCTAAAGAAGCCTCTCACTTAAAGAGGTGGAGCATCTCCAAGAGCTTTAACCAAAAGTTAGACAAGCTTATAGAATACTTTCAGCATGAATCTTGATCCAAGTTTTGCTTCTTTCTCAGGTTCTGTTCTTCGAGTTCATGGTGTCTGTGGGTGCAGCGATTCTCACGATTGTTGCAATGCCACACCTGGACATTGTCACCAACATCACCATACTGAACGGTGTAGCCGTCATCTCTGCTCTTCTGCAAGTGATTGCCCAGTTCACTGCTCGGGAAAGAAACCGCTTTCTGGTGCCATCCATCACTGCCTTCATCTTCCTCCTGCTTGGCTACATCCTGTTCCTCGTCTTATACATAATGAAGGATCCCACTGATACAAAGATGATGACTTGGATTGGTCTGGCTGTTGGTGCGTCCTTCCTGGTGTCCTTCAACTGGTGGGAGAACTACCTGAGACTGATTAGCGAAAACAGCAGCTCAGATTTCCTCAAAGCTCTCTGTGTAGATGTGAGAAGGAGCCAGAACCTGCTGAATATCCTCTCCAGCCTGCTCAGGATTGCAGTGACCGCATGTGTGCTTGGAGCCTATGTCCCCCTGGCCCAAATGGACTGGGACATCGTCAACTTCATCCCAATACGGGAGACGAGAATCATCGGCATCATCATTGGGGTCCAGCTGATCTCCTCTGCTCTCTGCCACTGGTTTTCATTGGCAGCCTGCAAGATGCATGCCCTTCGACGGTGCTTCATCCTGCCTCTGTACTTGGCCTCCCTCGCTGTCATGGCTCTGCTCATCATACCAGTGATCGTTTACTATCAGGACTACAGAATCAGCCTGAACGGGACTGAAAGCACCAACTTCACAAACTACTGCACTGTAGTTGTAGATGGAAGAAGTGACAACCTGAGTGGCAGTGTGTTCCCAGATCTGGTGTTAGATGTTACACACACTCTGTGCTTTCTGGACATGTCCAAGATAGATGACATTGGCATACTAACAGGTAAGGAAATTTAATACCAAAAATTGAGGACCAAGGTTTGATTCTTTGAAATTGCAGACAACAATCTTAAAGAGTAAAAGCAGGAACTTTTTTGTGTAATTACAATAACTTCCCCAAAGTGTAGGCCCCTTGTGGACCATTGCTCAGGCTCATAATATAGTTTAACTGATGCTTGATCAGAGACTTTTAATTGTCATTCAACTCAATTTAGTCACAAGTAGAAGTTTCGCCCACGACCTAGGATGAGAGCTGTTGCAAAGAGCTGTTTTATTACTTCCACTAAGGAGGTTGTGCTTTTGCTTTCATGGAAATGTTTGCATGGCACAAGGAACGATTAAAGAGATTCTAAATGTGATCTGAATCTGGATCCAGGATTTATGTTTAAGGGACATTTCGAGGTTAGGCAGTTTGTCATATTATTGTTAATAACTTAACGTTAATAATTATCTTGGAAAAGGCTTGTGCCCTCTGAGCATCTATAGTTGCTTAAGGGTGTGGAAAATTTTTGTGCATTTCAAAGTTAGGTATTGGTTTGCCTTAGTCTGACTACTTAGTTTGGAAACAAGGCATGTCACAGTCTTCAAGAGTGATCATCAACTACATCTGTCTAAGAGCCAGTACTTCTGCTGATAAAAACTTTTGACGTAGAATAAAAAAATAAAGTAGAAACAGTCAGAGCTAACAAACAACCGCCAAAGCATTTCTGGCATCATTTGCCAAAGTGGGGTACAAACAACACAATAATCAGGCTGATTTTTGCCTTGGATCCCCACATCCAATCAAACTCAACAAAGGCCCAATCTCTAAAGACTATTTTACTTGGTTGTCCTGTGTTATAAGTTCACCAAAGACAGCCAGCCAGGCATGTCTTCAGTGTTTTGTCACATGAACCAATGCAAAGCCAATCAAAGAGCAAGCTGACTAGAGCGTAAAGTGAACTTAGTCATGGAAATGAGAGAAATGAGACTAAATATTTCAAGGCACCAGTAATATCAAAAGCTCTTACTATCAAATAAAAACAACCCTTATATAGATTGATAAGAGCAGTTTAACAGGCTTTAAGGGAAGAAATGTCCTGTAATGTGTATTTTCATCCTTCACCAGGTTCAGCGGTGTCCTGGTGGCTCGGTTTCATCCTTGCCACAGTCCACCTGTGGAACCTCGGTCTCTTCCGTATCCAGAGGACTCAGTATCTGTTTATCAGAAGGCTGTATGAGGGAGGATTTATCGAACAGTCGCTGCTTCTGAATACTCGATTTGACATCCAGACAATTGGGAAATGGAAGCAGTAAGTTATCTTTTTACAATTTCTTACCTTATCTAATAAGGAGAAACAGTTTGTCTACAATTATGTTTTAAGGCATGTCATGCAGTGATAAAAATCCTCATCTAAATAATCTTACATATGACATTTAACCTCAACTATAAATCGGTGAGTCCCGTTGTACGAAGCCTATCCTGCTAGCTTTCATTTTCCATATCACAGCGTCACAACTTGTCATCATAGCAAGACTTGCAGTGACTTAATCATATGCCTGTTTGGGGTTCGAAATGCCTTGAAAGACAACATGTTACATAAGACTTGTCTCACACCTCTAACTCAACAAAGCTTTATTAATGAGAGCTGAGAGGAAATGCTATGCAGCCCTTAAACAGAAGAATGTTCTCTCTACACTTTAATGCTTTTAATTACATACACAAGTAACTCTTGCACAATTGCTTATTACATATGACTCATCAACACCACAGGCTTACTGTAGATTAAAACAATGGTTGTGAAGAAATCCAGGTTTTATAATTGAACCTCAACCCTCAGGTACAGATAATAGATGATGTACCTATTTTAATACTTAGGCCTGGTCTTCGTGTAGGTGGATGTTTTTTATAAACAGAGTGTTTTCTGTGCACTGAAGCCTTTTGGTCACTACCCAGTTTTTGCAGCAGCTAATTACATGTCATAATAAAAACTTTGTGAAGAACCATTTGCACTTAATTCAAAATGACACCAGTTAACATGATTAAGAGTTAAAGGAATAGTTCAGGTTTTTTGAAGAAGAGTTGCTCAAGGCCTGTGGCACAAGTAAGTATAATTGCCACTAAAGCACCGAGCCACACTGAAAATCTCACATCTATAAGAGCATTTGTCCAACTTTAAGACAGAAAAATCTCACTTGACTTATTGTAAGCTACAATATCCTGACATGACTGATCTAACAACTTTATTTTAAGACATGGAAAAACTTAAATTAAGGCCTGAGTTGCTTGTGTTGCTTTTCAGCTTTGTTCCTGGAGGGAGATACCAGGCTTGTGACACTAGGCAATGCATTGCAGTGAATAGTACCACCAGAAGCCTTGATAATTATGAGGCTTTTGGGGGATCGCATAACGTCAATACCAAGCTATCTCTCGTTAGCAACAAAGTTAGTCGTGTTTTTGTGGCAATAGTATTTATTAGGGCCATATCCCTCCAAAAATCCCAGATATCCCCTAAAACTATAGCATCAAGTAGACTATAATCAGAGGGACTACTTGAAAATCAAATCTTCCTTGCAACGAAATTTCGAGAAAATTTCTAAGACTGATATGTCTCAGTGTGCAACCACAACAGCATTTTCATGTGGATAAAGATGTTTCAAACCTCATGTCTATGGACAGGATTACTTCTTTTAAAATAATGGGTTAAAACCTGTTTGTCAAAATAACCCACTCAGACTTAATTTAAGACTGAATGTGTGCTAATGTAATGGCTTTTTGGTTGTCTGGTTCAATTGAAAAGCTCATAAGAGTGCATCCCAACCCCTGTGTCTTATTATTTTCAGACGTAGACCAATTGACCCCGTGAACGTGTTCCTGTGTGCGACCATGTGGCATGAAACTTATGACGAGATGATGAAGATACTTATTTCAATATTTCGGTAAGTTTTGCACACATTGACCAATAGTTGCATACAGTCCTTAAACTCTATTAACATTGAGTGTGGATAGATTTAGTCCAGCCACAGATTGATTTAATCCAAGTATTTGAGAGGATTCTCATCATGTTACAGATTGGACAAGTACAGGCCCAAAAAGGAAGGACAGATAAGCGATGTGTCTTTTGAGGGCCACATCTACTTTGACGATGCCTTCAAAAATGTCCCTGGCAGTCGAGGCCGCCACGTCAATGAATATGCAGAGATGCTTGTGAACATAATCCGAGAAGTTTACGGGTAGGACTTCTGAAACTTAGACCTATAAATCCACATTTTAACTGTTTTGAATTATCAAAGCTTCTAACTACAAAATCCCATTTTCCTTTCTTTTTAGTATCTTCCTAAACATGAACAGAGGTGACTTCACGAAGCAGCAGCAGATTCCTGATCAGAGCATTGTGAGAACATCTTATGGAGGACGCCTGGTGGTCACCATGCCTCATGGAAACACTCTCACAGTTCACTTTAAGGACAAGCTGCTCATTCGCCACAAGAAAAGGTGGTCTCAGGTGGGTCCGATGATGCACAGTAGTCTGGCTACAATCCATGTAAAAATTTCCAAAAGGATAAAGCCCCTGGGCTCTGCTTGAATCAGGATTAAGTTAAGTAAAATGTCTCAAGCCTTTAACAAACAATGATTCGAATGATATTTTAACAGTGATGTGTAGACTAAACCGGGTCTACTAAAGGATGCTGATGTGCAGACAATAAGGGGCAACATTTTTTTTAAAAAAAGGAGGTATTAATAGGGGACAAAACAGGCTCATTGTAAGATACGTACCATTAAAAGTTTCATGGCCATGGGTGGTTGCCCACATGGCAAATATGCGAGTCGCAAATTTGTCAAAAAGTGTATCTTTTAAGCCAGAACCAGTTTTAGGGTCCCATAGTTTCTTGATTAAGAGTCAAGTTCCTTCCAGCAGAGAATCCTGCCTCTGAATTGAAGGAGTCCATCATCAACAGCCTGTTGTAAATGACTGTGGGCTGACACTGAATCCGTGAAAATTGACTTATTTTTTTTTTGCGCCAAAAAAAAAACACATTGTAGATGAATAACTCAGAAACTAGAAGAGATGGACCTTTTCTGATCACAGAATCTGAAAGCCTGGACAAAAACTACAGAGGCAAGCAAATTGCAACCAGAAACTGTTGCTTGTTTCAGAGATTTTGGCTTCGAAAAGTGGGTTCTCAGAAACATAAGTGGCTTACAAGTGTCAAAAATGGACAACCCTCCTTTTTGCAAGGCCCATAGTTCAGAAACCCTCAAAATTTTCCACTTTAAACTTTGCACACATTCTGTATGCACACAGAGTTACCAATACAATTTTTAAAGCAAAATCTTAGTTGGTGAACATGATCGATTTCTTGACTTTGTTTAAAGGGACTGTGAGGAGTTTCTAAGTAATAACAAAGTAGTCTCACTTTTAGATATATGCCTGATCAAAATACACACTTTAAGATGAGTTTTATAGCATCAAAATAGGTTATCTATAAATGCTATTCCTTAGCTTCATGGTCGGGTCGAACGAAACTACGATACTAAGTTTTCCAAAAATTGTTTGTTGTCACACATCAAAAACTACCGCTATGTAACTAGAAAGAGATACATTACCTCATCGCTTTGCATCCTGTAAGTTGTTGAAAAAAGAAGTTATAAAGCAATGCAGAGTTCTGAGGAAGGTCCGTGCTGCATTTATTAGCATCACAACAAACACACGCTTTGGCTTGGGTCACGTCTTTTGGTGCGTTCCAGTTGTAGTCAGAATTAGGAATTTCCGAGTTCCAAGTAGGAAACTGCAACTAGAAGTTACGTCCCCTGAAGTCGGAATTTCCTGGGAACTCGGTGAAACCTCACCACCCCAGAGTTGACAATCCAAAATGGATGCCTCCAGTGTGAACAGTTATTTAGCTCCTGTAATAATCCATTTATTTACACTTCTGAGGTGTGTCACTCTAGATCAGCTGTATACATCGTATTGTTAGACTTATATTTACAAAAATGCTGCCATAGTGATAATCACATTCTTCATGTGATACTTGTGAACAACAACGCAGGGCGTGCTAACAGCAGCTAACAATAGCCTGGTAGATTGGCATGTTTTTTTCCAACTTCAACTGGAACGCCGATAAGTCGGAGATGATGTCACTCCCAGTTCCGAGGTTACTGAAACACAGCATTATGACAGTCGCTGCGCATGCTCATGGGTAGCAGAGTCTTTATGTCTTCAGAAATAGATTCTCCTCATAGAACCTTTAAGTACATACGGAATGACCCTATGCTATATTTTCCAGGTGATGTACTTGTACTATCTGTTGGGCTGGAAGCTCTCCACAAAGTATTACAAAAAGTGGAACAAAGGCGACAACGAGGCTGAACTGAAAAGAGAGTTTCAGGTGAAATTACAGAAAAAACATGGTTTCGAAAATGTGCTAAATATACAGTTTATGTCAGTAAGTGAAGATTCTTTCTGTAAAATGTCGATAATTGTTTTTATCCCTTTAGAAAGAGAAGCACAACACCTACCTGCTGGCTTTGGATGGGGACACAGACTTTCAGCCGGCTTCTGTGATGCTCCTCATTGATCGTCTGAGACTTTATCCACGTGTTGGTGCAGCCTGTGGACGAATTCACCCAACAGGATCAGGTTAGTGATTAAAAGAAAGACAAAGGAAAAATGCAAGACAGGATATTTAGCCAAACACATAAAACCAGCAAAAGCTTATACGGTTGCAGAAAGTCAGCTCTGTCATGTTTGTTCTAACAGTTCTTTGTTTACTTGACAGGTCCCATGGTTTGGTACCAGAAGTTTGAGTATGCAGTGGGTCACTGGCTTCACAAAACAGCAGAGCACGTGTACGGTTGCGTGCTGTGCAGTCCAGGATGTTTCAGTCTGTTCAGAGCTTCAGCACTAATGGACGACAACGTGATGAAGACATATACAATCAAGGCCTCAAAACCTGCACATCACGTCCAGTATGACCAAGGTAACTGAAAAAATGATCAGTGTTTTGAAGAACTTCAGCCCTGTCAGCTATTGACAGACACTATGAATCTATGAGAGAGACAGTCCACAAAATCAGCAAAATGAAGGAGTGTGGGGTCTTTATCACGCTGTTGGATAGCATGCTTGGTCAGTAATCAGTAGGTTGTGGGGCAGGCAACACATGGCGATGTGTCCTTGGACAAGACACTTAACCCCAATTTGCTCCCACTGCTGCATCAGTGGCGTGTAAATAGGCATGAAAGGGCGTGAATGTGTGAGTCGATACTGATAGATAACAAACACAGAAACTCAGAAACATCAGTGAGTAAATTATGAAAGCAAATATGTGTGAATGGGTAAGTGGTACCTGTGGTGTAAAGCAGCTTTATTAGGCATCTCTACAACTTTGTGCAACTTATAAAGGATCATGCATTTGTGGAATGAGCAACGCAGCCTAATGTGTTGCTGGCGCACCCAAAAAAAACAAAAAAACAAAGTCCCCTGCTGGATAATTTGGTATTCTAGTACACAGAGTGGCGCAGTATTTGGTTTCAGCTCTGGTGCAATTTCTCAACTCAACAAACAAGTTCTGTGAGACCGGGGCAGCCATAGACAGAATGCAAATTTGGCATCCCAAGAGGACAACACCCCAAGAAGACCAGTTCCTCACCCTTGTTTTACCTTGAAACATCAGATATTCTTCCAAAGGAGGAGGGGGCTTTGGCAAAAAAATGTCCTTGGGTGCCACACAAATGCTAAGATGTGTTGCTCATTCCTCACATGCACAATCCTTACACATTGTACCTTATTTAATAAGGGTGGGAGAAAAAATCGATTCACATAGGTATCAGGATTTTTTTTGACCATTTTTAAATTGATTTTTTTGTTCCAAATCTTTTTTTTTTTTTCCAAATTTAAATGCTTCATTTTAGTCTGTGTTACTAAGACACTTTTAAATGCAATCCAGGCTTTTGAAGAGAGAGTATAATTAGCTGATTAAAATATATTGCTGAATATATTTTTAAAAAACGGACTCACATGTGATGTGTATTTTTCCTGATATAGCCTGTAAGCATCATCATTGTTCATCTTTTCGCTGCTGTTAAAAAAGCTAACTTAAGATTGCAAAAATCGGCAATATCATAGAATCACAATTTCAATGGAATCGGCACCTAAAAAATCATAAAAAATCGAATCAGGAGAAAAGGGTATTGTCCCAGCCTTATTGTTTAAAGTTGACTAATCAGGCTATCCAACAATATAAAATAAGGGACAGAAACAATCCCCCAAAATACCGATTCCAAACTTTTTTTGAGGAGTATTAAAATTGCTTTCGACCCATTATTTTCATGTTTTAAAAACTACTGCTCTCTGGACATTTGTCCCTCAGGTGAGGACCGTTGGCTTTGCACTCTGCTGCTGAAGCAGGGATGGAGAGTGGAGTACAACGCAGCATCGGACGCTTACACCAATGCCCCAGAGGAGTTCAAAGAGTTTTACAACCAGGTGATTTTAAGAGACACTTTAAATAATTTGGTCCTCTGATTTTATGGCCTTGTTTTGTATAGTGCCAGGCGTGTACTGCTCAACGTTCAGGAGGTTCCCTGAAGAGCATGTGCTGCTACATGTGAGGCATTATATGCAAGTGTGCCCTTTCGTTTAAGCTTTTCACATTATCTCTCTGTTGTTCTCATCCAGACAGTCAAAAATAATAAGCACGTTAATGTCAAAAACAAATGCAGGTGCTATTATATCATCAGAATAATCCAGCTTGTGTCTTGGTAATTATTCTTTTGTGAGAAAAAAAGAAGAGGAAACATCACAACACTGTAAATGAGTTCTTGGATTCACTTTGGGCTAAACGACCATACCATATCTGAAAGGTCATTTCAGATATTTTGCACAAGCTGTATGACTAAAGTTCTAGATCAATAGCATGTTATATGTTAATTGTTTGCTGGCTTATGCACCTCTGTTACCACATTCATGACAAGAAATGTCACAGCATTAGCAAGAGCTGTGGTTTTCAAACACACCCAAGATCAGGGATGGGCAACTTAAATTACCAAGAAGGCAACATAAACACTTTGGTCCTGCCTCAGGGCCACATTGTTACAACTGTTGGTTGTGTTGATGGAGACAAATAAAAATGAATAAACAAAAAACAAATATAAAGCAGTAATAAAATATGCCAAACACAAATAATTCTGCATAATTAACTTTTAATGTAAATTAAACAACTTTTTAAATACAATGGAACAGTAAAGGTAAATAAGTTTTTGAAGCACAAATAATTAACCCTTTGCCTTTTTCTAGAGATATATACTTTAAAGCCTCATAAAATAGATTTAGAGAAACAATATAGCAAAGCAAGTTCATTGACTGCTTGTAAAAAAACATGAAAATACAACGATCTAGATCAGTGTTGGGCAATTTTTGTTACCACAAAGGTTACAAAAGGTTCATTCTTATTGCCAGTGGGTCGAACTGTGATAATTGTTTTCTTCTTTAAAACACATTTACTTATTTTCAAATAAAAGGAAGAAAAACTCTCATAAGGAGGTTTTTAAAATGAGGTTTGTGTCTTTTGACTTATTGCTTAATTTTGATACAGAAGTCAGCTTAATTCCAATTGAATTTTAACCAATTATTTAAGATTTTTTTAACCTTTACAACTAACTTTTTTAATGCATGTGGAAGTGTTACAAAATTAATTATACCCCAGCCTTATTGAAATCATTGCTATTATAATTTTTGCTATGTCAGGTGTCTTTGCAAATTCATTTAATTTTTTGATATTCATAATTGACTGGTGGGTTAAATTAAGCGTAAAGTGCTTACTCTGTCAAATGCTGTGCTCATGTAAATATTTAGAAGTGCATGTGCAAAAATCAACAGCGGTGCTATCACTGTTGATTTAACTAAGATACAAGATTTTAAGTTCATATGCACTTAAATTTTTTTCAGAATGCAAAAAAATAAAATTCTAAATGAACCAAAAACTGCAATTACTCATAAAACACAGATACTTGCCACTATTAAGCATTTAGGCACTTTACTTTGCTTAAAGGAGACATATCATGCTGATGCATGATTTAATACTTCCATATAATATAACAAATTTGAAAACAAGACCTTACACCCCCTTAATTTTCAAAAAATGAGATATTGTATTTTTTCTGATATCCTAGAACGAGACTTGATGCCTCTGAAAATAGGTCATTGCAAGATGTCCGCGAGATTTCAAACGTCGTGACGACATGAGGTACCTTTCTTTTTATTGGAGTAATCTGATAAAACACTTCCTCCTCTGTGATGTCCGTTAGCCACAAAACCGTCACCGAGGAACACATCCACCAGCAGGGGTATATAGATCCCTAGCTCACATTCACTCATTACCAGCTCTGGCCTGTAGGGGGACTCAATACGCGGTCGCTGCTTTGAGCCTGCCGGAAAATACAGTAGAAGAAGAAAGAACAGGCTGGCTCAGCCCCCGATAGAACTGACCAATCAGACCACAAAGGGCTGTGACGTTGCGAGGTAACTGTAGGTCATCCTCAGATCCGAGTGTTTCAACGAGGGCTTCATAATGGCCTAAAATGAGGATATTGAGAACGCTATTGTGGGGCAATGAAGGAACTAAATGACTTGTACTGAGGGCAGAAATGCTTTACAGGCATCCTAGTCTGGCATAGTGAAAAGGAGAAACAAGCATGATATGTCCTTTAGAAAAAATAACTTATTGACTGAAAATACCGGTTAGAAACAAAAGATGAAACTAGAAAAAAAAAACATAAATATTAAATGTTTGATATCAGAGGGTACAGATTACTTTGTGTATTGACCAGCTGTGAGTTTCTAAACTTTAGTTAGACATTCAAAGAAGCAGTGGTGTCCTTATTTTTTATTAATGTGAGATCATTTAGATGAGAAGTAACTAGCTCCTGCCCTGCTATGGCAGTTTGACGATTCATTTAAAGGACAAAACAGCTGTGATTTATACAGTTTCAAGCATTTATTTGTCAATTTTGGGTCTTAGTTTCATCCCAAATGAAACAATGCTGACAGAACATTGATGCTACCCTTTTATTTTGCATTTTCAGCGTCGTCGATGGGGACCGTCTACCATGGCTAACATTGCTGACCTGTTGGGCTCAACCACCCTGATTTCCAAGAGGAACCCGTCCATGTCCAAACCCTACATGTTCTACCAGCTCTTCAGCTTGACCTCGTCTATCCTCTCAGCATCCACTGTCATCCTAATGATCGCAGGTCTGCCTTTTTATTTTGAGGATGTTGTTATGTCTCTCTCTTCTGTATATATTCAGGTGTTTCCCTTTTTGGAGCTTTGCTGTAATTTGAATTTTTATTTATTTACACTATGTACAATAATATTATGTAATGAGTGATTCAATCAGTGATTTCATGCAGGTATCATTAAGGCAATTCTCTTGTTAATTGTTTGGTAATTAAATATAAAAGCTCATCTCAGAGTAGATGGTTTGTTAAATGAGATAATGGCTACTTGACTGTGCTTATAAACCCATTCCTTTGATTGCTCTCTATCTTTCCTCCAGGCATTTTGACCATCTTACTTGATATTCATCCAAACGCTGCTTTGGTCATAGCTTTGATTCCTCCAGTCATCTTCCTTGGTGTGAGCTTTAAAGTCAAGGCAGACACTCAGATCAAGATTGCTGCAGTCCTTAGCATCCTGTACGCCTTCCTCATGATGATTTCAGCCATGGTCATCATTGGTATGTGCCACACAAACTCTTAAAATCCTGCTTATATCAAAAGTTTTCCTGCGTCAAACCCTTATTGTCTGTCTGCTCCGTGTCCATTAGGTAACATGGTGAGGGAACAGACTATCCTGACTCCCAGCAGCCTTTTCCTCATCTTGCTTGCCTGCTTTTACCTGGTCACTGCGCTCCTGCACCCTCAGGAGATCGGCCTGATCGTCTACGGCTTGCTTTACGTCGTCTGCATCCCCAGTGCATACCTGCTGCTGTCTATATACTCCATTGTCAACATGAACAATGTGTCCTGGGGCACCAGAGAGACCACACCTCCTGCTGGTGCAGCCAATCAAGCAGCCAAAATCCCTCGGACCCAAGCACAGAAAGGTATTTTAATCAGAACAGGAACTACACCGGGCAGTCACAGGCTTCCAAATTACACAATTAAAGCTTATAAGCAAAAATAAAGTTGCTGATAGGTTCATTCTGTTGGAAAATGGCAGGTTGGTTCGTAGAAAGGTAGGCTGATTAACGGGTAGGAAAGCAGGTAGGTAAGTAGGTTAGAGGCAGTTGTTAGGCATCTTGTTTAGTAAACTGGTAGGCCGAAAAGACAGGCAGGTTTGTTGGTTGTGTGATTGATAGTATGTAATTAGAAAGGAAGGCTGTTTGGTTGCCAAGACAGTGAGTAGGTCAGTTTTTGGGTAAGCAGGTATGAAGGCAGGTAGAAAGTTTGTTGATTTATAGGTTGACATGTGGAGGAAATGTTGGTAGGTAGGAGGGTTGGTGCATTTGTGGTTAAGGAGGTAGGAGGGTAGGGTGGAAGGTAATAGGTCAGGCTGCTTTTTTTGTAGGTTGCTTGTCTGGCAGGAAGGTAGAAAGGTGGATAGGTTATATGGTTGGTCAGTTGGTGTGTGAATAGGAAAGACAGTTGATTTGCTGGTAAATGGTATGTTGGTTGGTTGATTATAAGAGAATTGGATAGGTGGGTGGCAGGGTAGGTCAATTCATGGGTCAAGAGGTGGTAGTGGTAGGTGATATGGTTGGTTGCTTAGTAAATACAAATGTGGGCTAGTGAGTTTGTAAACTGGCAGGTACATTTTGAGCAAATTTGCTTTGGTATATAGGCAGAAAGGTAGCTTGGTTAAAAAGGTGAGTAGCCTCTTAGGAACCTAGGTAGGTAGATGGATAAGCAGACTTGCTAATAGAAAGAAAGAGCGGGCGTTGTTGGGACACAGGAAAGTAAGTAGGTCAAGGATTGATTGGAAGGTTGGAGGATAGGTTTGTAGAAATGCTGGAAGATTGGTTGGTTGAATGGTTGGTTTACAGAATGAGGGATGGTGGGTGGGGAAAAAGATAGGTTTGATAGGGAGGCAGGTAATGATGTAGAAAGGTAGCCTGGTACGCAGGTAGATTGGAAGCGAGGGGGGTTGGATGATGGAAGGTAGGTTCATAGAAAGGTTGGTATATGGCAGTGTAAGTTTATTGGTTTACAGGGACGTTGGAGGGTAGGTTTGTAAGAAGATAGGTACAGTAGGTACATTGAATGTTTTTAAAGAAACTTGGAATTTCCTCTGATTTAAATTTAATTTGTTGTGATGGTTTTAAAAAATAAAGGAGAAAACATCAAACCCTGGTTGTATTTTTATTTGAATTATTGATTTCCAGATGACTCTCTGTTCTATGTTTGAAACTGATCGTTCCTCTTGCAGCCAAAAGTGCTTTCACACGATTCTTCACACGGTCAAAGTGCTGCAGAAAGCTCTGCTACAAAGAGGATACGGAGGAGCTGATTGTCAACCAAGAGAACATGGCTATGGAGATGGAGAAGCAGGAACCTCAACCCCAAAATTCCATTGTGGAGGATGTGGGGACTCCAGCTCAGGTGTCGAGGTAAGATGTGAAGCAAACATAGACTTTGAGCCTGTTTGGTTTGATTCTTATGTCCATTGACCTTCTTCATATTTCAATCATTGTTTAATGTTTTTATGATCAGCAATGTTAATCAGAAAACCCTTTTAACTGCTTATATTTTGCTTTTTCATTCAGACAACCACCACCAGTTTTTGATTGTCCTAACCAGTGTAGGTATTCAAAAATAGCAAACACATTAATCAAACTTCAATCAAATTAAAGTTCTGAGCTTGTAATCTCTGTTTTCTTTACTTTTCCAGGCTGGGTTTCACAGCTGCAGGGTTTGTCTGATGACATGCATCTTCAGGAGGACAAACTAGATCAGGTGAGAATTTGTTTTTTGTCTTTGACACCATAATCATTAAGTTTCTTTTTGCTACTTTTGCCAAGTGTCATGAGTAATCGTCTCTGTCCTGTCTGTCTTTTTGACTGTTAGTAATACATTTGCATAAACTGCGTGAAGAAATAAATTAGTCCGAAACTGGTTCAAGGTTTTTCTCGTAACTGTTTAGTGAGCTCCGACGTCTAGTACAATTTCGCTCTTGTCCTCTCTTCTTCTCCTCTCCCCTCTTTCCTGCATGAGCAGGTGCAATACCTGATATCAGAATATCAACATTACTGTAAACCTATATGTGTAAACAACATTGCAGCAATGAACTAAGAACAAACTAAAATTATGCACAATAAATCATAATAAACACGACTTTACTGTTAATGTAGTTATGTTTACTACCAAATATTTGCTTATTCTTAGCATAAGAATATCCCATTTTCAGTCTTACAGTACTATCAATAAAGAGTTATGCTTGCACTTCAAACATGCAAAACCATCAGGGCTTTATCACATTTGTTTCTTTTTTATTATTTTGTCAATCTGCAACTATTTAGTGAAGCACCCCTTTAGTTACCATTAAACAACTAGCCAAGCCAATTTAATTTATGGTCTTGTTTAAAGGCCTGTTTTTCTATTTGGGAGTCTTCTTAAGTAGTCTTAATGTGTCCAGACTCCTCTATAAGACTCAGTGACATTTTTGTTTCATATTAATGATACTTTAGTGGCTAAGAAATTAAGCAATTATAGGCAAAAATGCATTATTATCTACTGGTAACTGTGGTGCTTCCCCTGTCCACAAAACATTGATTTCTTGTTAATTGTGTGTCTGCAAATGGTCACTGTATTATCAGTGTAAAAATGACCTAAAAATAGATACATGGAAAACTCCAAAGGGATCATTGAGACCTGGAAGTTCAGAGCAGCAGCAAAGCCACCGGTTTTTGTTTAGTTATTTATTCATTCTTTTTATTTGGAATTGAAAAGCTCTGAAATACCACAAAAGACATCATCGCTAAAAAACTATGTTATCAGGTTAGATGTTTGGATTAGATGTAGTAATTTACCAACCTACGATAAGACCTCTGGGCCTCTTTAATTAATCCTACAGTGTGAAACTTTCCTGAGAGTGTTTATGTTCTATCTTTAGGAGGAGGATCAGTTTTTCAGAGAACTCACAGCCAAATACCTGGAGCCCATCCCCGAGGACAAAAAGAAGCAGAAACAGATGGCTGATGAATTGAAAGAGTTGAGGAACAAGGTTTGAGACTGCATGGTCATTAATCTCTCTGATAAATGTTACCGATTGTTACTTTATAGATGAAGACTGACGTTATATAAACTAACATTTTCCTCCTGCTTTTGTGCAGATTACCTTCGTGTACTTCCTCCTGAACGCCTTCTGGCTCGTGGCGACCTTCACCCTGCAGCTCACGCAGACGTCCGTCTTCATCCAGCTGCCAAAAGTCGACATCAACCTGCAGCTCACTGGCGAGTACATCTACATCGACCCCATCGGCTTCATGTTCATCCTGGCCTTCGCCTTGCTGGTGTTGTTCCAGTTCATCGCCATGCTGTACCACAGGTAAGCCGTTAAATCAGAGCACTGACAAGAGTTAATATAGCATGTTTCTACTGGGTACATCACTGTGTTCACTGCTTCTTCCTCAGAATATACACCCTCATCCATTTTGTGGCCTTTCTGGATACGGAGACGTCAAAGTCCAAGTCTGAAAACATCAAACAAACACAGGAAGCCAAACAGGTAAAGTCAACTGAATTACTATCAATAATTTCAGGGCAGCAAATGCTGAACTGACATAGCCTGTGCTCAACATGGTTACTCAGTTATACTTGGCGAAATATGCTCTCCTCATGAGTTTACTTTGTAGGGCTTATCTTTGGCGAGGCTCATGTCACATAAAAGTGTTAAATGATACATCTGTGTTGTATAATTTAATGTGAAACGGTCATCTTAAGGTAGCTTAACTATCAGCTAATGGCTGTTAGCCGCTGCGGCTAATGGCTAACAAGGGCAAACAACAGTTAATGGCCATTAACTGTTGTTTGCCCTTGTTTGCCATAGCTAACAGTTAGCCATTAGCCACTACGTTTAGCCGCTATATATGCTACGCAATAGCAGCGCAGCTTGATATGGATTGGTCGGTGATGAGTGTGATGTGCCAAATGATCGTCCAATCAAAAGCTGCTGTTGTTTTTGAAGGTTCTGCTCCTAAAACATTTTTGTATGGCTCCTCCCCAGATGGATTAGTGAAATATGTCCAATATGGAACTGTCCATCTGGCATGTCAGGTTACTGTTGACCTTTTGTGAAAGAGATCTTGATATCATTGGGTTTTATCTTGTTAAATAAAGGTTAATAATCATATTAACAATAAGAAAAAAAATCAAACAAGCTCATGAGATTGCCTAATATTAACAAACGGTCTCTAATCTTGCCTCTCTGGTTCACATTGTTCCTGCTCCTCCTCTGAGTTGTGATCCTCTCCTTTTTGCTTTGTTTAGTGATTGAATAATTGTCAGCTGATTTTTATGGGCCACTCTGGTGGTAGTTACCTTTCATACATGTTTGTTTTGATTCATTAATTTGTGTTTTTCTGCCAACATGAAAACCATGAATGCAGTCACTGTAACCACTGTGCAAATGTTAAACAACTAAAGACATTTTTGGACTCAACATCACAACAGGAGTATAAAATTCACTTTATGACTACAAGAATACTTTTGATATTTACAGGCTAGAAAGTCCAGCTTGCAAAGTTGTTTTCCATCGGCAGAACAAAAAGAGGTCCACAGAAAGACTTGCAGAACACAAATATGAAAGAAAAACAGGAAACATCAACTCAATGGCAAAATATTAGCTGGAATTACACAACAGCAACCTAACTTGGTTTCGAGCTCATGGCATTGACCACATCCTGCTGACCATTAGAAAAGGGACTATCTGGACTGACAAACTACCCAGGTGTGAATGAAGAACAAGATCATACAGCTTTCTGGTAAAGGGAGGTTGTTGTTTCAGCACTGAGCCATAGTTGTAAAACTTGTCTTTTTTTAGTCAGAATTGATATGTTTTCGCCCATTTTTATCTGCTTTCTTTCCAAATGGATTTGAGTTGGATACTTCATTGGTGCCTCTTTTGGCCTAAACACCATCTGCAGGCCAAGCCTCTAGGCCCAAGTGGCAATTTCCTATTGGTGAAGCACCTCTTTAAAAGTGTCTCCTGCAGCCTAGCATCTGTTTGCATGACTTCCTGATGAAGGCTTGCTGGAGAAACAAGTAAAAGTTTGTTTTTTTAAGGTCTGTCAGTAGTTCAAATCATGCGTTGAAGTTTTTCTTTCTGCCTCAGTGACTTTGTGAATTCGTTCCACCTCAAACAAATTCTGTTTTTGAGGCCTTTTGTCTTCTAAAGTATATCCTACAATAGGAAAGTAGGAGGCAGTATTGGAGGTGTTCATGGCAGAGCTAAGAAGAACAGATATAAATAAAGAAGAACATATGCAGCGAGGTCTGATGTGTTTCAGTGAAGCTGCATTTACGGAAGCCAAGGGACCCCAAACACTGAAACCACTGACCTAGATAATGAAAAACAAATTAACCATCAGGTCCACATAGTAGCAACAGCGCCAGTCTTTGCTTAGTTACATATTTTGTATCTTGACTCTGTGTCTCAGTAAGTGTGGTTCCATTACCATTGGATATGCGCAAAATGTAAATAGCGCAATAAAAAACTGGTAATGGAAACACCTGAATTTCCAAAAAATACAAAAATATCGCTAAAAAGTTTTTACGCTTTTGTGAGGTGGTATTTCAGACATTTCAACATTCAAATATATCGCAAAAGCGCAATGGAAACACTTTTTCCGCAATTGTACATGACAGGACGTGACGTACCTGGTCACATGATCACTTCTCTCGGAGTAAACATGGCGCTGTACGTTTGGACAGAGGAGGAGACGGAGACTTTTCTTGCCATTATTCTCGAGAAAAACACAACTGCCATACTAGACAGCAAACAACAGAGGAATGCAGAGTGTTATAAGGAGATTGAAACAGAAACGCAGTGAAATCTCGAGATGATATTTCACGAGAGTTACAACGCTCCTGCCTAGAATAAAACTTCAATGGAAACACATTCAAACGCAAATCTACTTTGTCGAATTTTTTGGAATATCGCTTTTATTTCGCGAAAAACTGCTATGGAAACCCAGCTAGTGTAAGAGAGCATCTAAAAATAACTCCGTAATTGTAGCTGCAATTGCATAAGTGAGTTTGATGCTGTAATTACAAAGACCTTATCATTATTATAAGTATAGTGTCATTCTCGTAAAACACACCACATAAGAGAATTCAAAGAAGCTGCTACAGTCAGCCGGATGGGTCACACCCACACTATCAGTGGACTGGAAAATGAGCTGTCAGCTCGTGGGTGTGTTTTAATTGTCTCAGGTGTGGCTGACGAGCAATTATGTGTCTAATTATCTGAATTCTCCACAGGTCATAGATGATGAAGATGATCACCACTATGATGATGTTGACGATGACTCTGATGACAACGACAGCCTCATGTACCCGAGTCTGTACACCAGGGGCCATGACAACGGGACTCTGGTCTAACACTCGGACACAAACACAAGACAAACCTAAAACCTCTCTGAAGCACTTTGAACGCATAAATGAATATAACTACTGTGATATAACCTCCTTTTATAGTATATATTAAAATAAAGGCATTCAATTAAGCCATTGCCACTTATACTGCCACTTTATGGTATTTCTAGGATGTCTTTAGTGAAGTTTGGGATATTAAAACATCCCTTTTTGTGGAGATGATGGTACATGTGAGTAATTTGGTTAATTTTATGAGATAAATAAAACAACTGAGTCCTGTGTTTGGACTTAAAAGCTCATTTAAGCTCAATATGAAACATTCTGAAACTAATATCATAGCCCATTTATGACCGAAAAAAGCAAACAACATAATCAGCAACAAGATTGATCATTTTTATTGAGCTTTACATGTCATTTGACCTGTTGCCATTTTCTTACTTGAATCAATTACTCCTGAATAACTTTTATTTATTGTTTTTCTGAATGTGATAGCTTAATAACTTTAAAAATACTGAAGTGATATGAAGGAAACTTTTTAAAGTTGTATAACAGTATGACAGACTCTGGATTGGAGAGTCGATGCCTTTTGATTATGTGACTTCTTCTTCATATATTTATATATCCAGTTCTGATTGTTTTTGGAGGCCTGAATGATTGGATTATCATCACAAGCTGACCCTTTCTTAAATGTGCAATATGTCTATTTCTAAGATTTCTTTCATAAGTTAATGTTAAAATGATATTCTAATGAATATTTAATCTTCTCTGTGATTGTTATATTTATCATTTACTCTAAACTGTGCTGTGAATACAAAACTCATGTTATTAGTGATCTTTTCATAGCTATTTAATGAAATAATAAATGATATGTACAAATGCAAACTTGTGATGCCTTCTTTGTCCATACATTAAGATCAGTGTTAATCAACTGGTGGCCCGAGGGTCGTGTCTGGTCCCTCACAGCTTACATACAGGCCCTTTATATACAATTAAATCAAGAAGATGAAGGGGGACCAATATAATATATAATATGTAGTGGAATTTTGTCGTCTTTATTTTGTAATATCACTATGTGCATTAAAGTAACCCAAAAACAAACAAGACTGAAATAATTCAAGAAAAGGAACCTCCAATCAGATCATTTACATAAATCAGCTCGTCAATCATTTTGTCAGGTATTGAGCCAGGATTACAAGTTTGTAAATTATAATTTTGGACCTAAATTAACTTGGATTAAACTGTTCTCTTGGTAACTAGTTCAGCTATTGTTGAGTTTCCATAACTACATATGTTTCCATTGCAGCATGCTGGTGCAGCAGATAGTGCACATTATATTTGTTATACCGGTATAGTTTCTTGAAGTTTAAAATGCAAAATTTAGAATAATGATATCTAGCTGTCAGTGGTAAGTGGTAACTGAATTACTGCCTCAGTGTTTTGTGGTTGTTCATATTAAATACAATTACTACTGCTCAAATTCAGCGGTTTATTGAAAGAGGTTGAGGATGTCTATCATCAATTGTCTTCATAAAATTCAACACTAGACTCATTGTATTGTTACGACGGAGGATTAGGGCCACGTTGATAGCTAAAACAAAAGGAAGGTTACGAGAATTAAGTTGAAAAGTTACAAGAACAATCTCATAAATTCACGAGAATAAAGTCATCTCAAACTCGGAAACATCTACTTGGCTATATTTAGAAAGATATTCACAGATTCGGACTTTGCAGCTCAATAATTCTTCAACAAAAGAACATAGTTCCAAACCAGACCCCTCTTTTTGATCACTGTAATGAATACTGTGAGCTATAAGCTCGTTTTCCTCCAAACTAGCCGTCAATACGCCACCGCTGATGGCTCGGCGGCTAAGGGACCATCGGCAAATTACCATATCGGAGGAATAGTGTGAAAGAAAACTCAACTTCCCCATACTGAGAAGTAAAGTCTTCATAATCACAGCAAATACAAAGAATTGTATGTTAGTCATACTACAGGTCATATTTTCTTTTAGACTTATAAATTAAAATATTTTACAGGACTTTCTGATTGAAAATGAAGCAAATGTCATCAAAGTAATGAGATCTACCAACCAAGTCATAACAAAACATGAATGATGATCTTCTCTTCTTTGAACTACAGATCTTACTTCAGCAAGAATGTTTTAATTTGATTTAAATGATGTTTTGTATATTTAATTGTTTTAATTAATATGCATGGATAATAATAACTGTAATAATTTTATTGTTGGTAACTGTAGTGACACTAAAGTCTCACTAATGATCAAACATCTCTTCAATATTAAAACGAGCTTATAGCTCACAGTCTTCATTACAGTGATCAAAAAGAGGGGTCGGGTTTGGAACTACGTTCTTTGTTGATGAGTTATTGAGCCGCAAAGTACGAATCTGTGAATATCTTTCTCAATATAGCCAAGTAGATGTTTCCGAGTTTGAGATGAGTTTATTCTCGTAAATTTATGAGATTATTCTCGTAACCTTCCTTTCTTTTAGTTTTCAACATGGCCCTAATCCTCTGTCGTAGTATTGTAACTCTGAGATACAGATATTGAATATACATGATTTTACCACCTTACAAATAGCAGTGGATTATGTAATTATTCAATCTCATACTGAACTAGAAGTGCTCCAAGAGTACAATCCTCTGCCAAGGCCTTTACAACACTGTTGAGATAATTATTGTCAAATGTGGAAAACTGTCTGCTCTTGCACTGAAAAGAAAATTTGGAAAGTTCCTAAATCCACATTCACCTTTGAATCACCATTAAAATGTGATGATTTCTTGTGTGCCATGACTAACATTTCCTGAAAACTTTATCAAATTCCTCTGGGAACTTAATGTGTTATTAGAAAAAAATGGAAAACTTCACTTACTGGAAATGTGAACAGATCTTTAAAAAAATCCTGTATCTGCATCCAAGTTCAGACAACACCAAAATTAAATGATTTCTTCCTTGTGTCATAACGAAATTTACCTGAAAGCTGTGTTTTTTCTCTTTCATAACTCAAACCAGATGCCAGCAGAAACAAAAACGTCCTTGGTAAATGTATCAAAGAGGTTCTTTTTTTGTCACAAGTCAATGCAACTTGCAGGATGAAAAGGTTTGTGCAAAAATCTGCAATGCTCAACTAAGCTTTGTTTTTATGCCACTTTTTGCAGCCCAAAGTGCTTCAGAGATGCAGAAGATAAAAACAGCAACTGACTGCAGAAAGGAAATCAAACAGGATTAACAATAACAGGACAATGATTTTACATTTTTAAGTGTAATCCATGTCTCTGAGGAGTTTGTATTTCAAGCCTGCTCATACTTCCTTAAAGCGGCCCTGGTTTCAAGAAGTTCACATCCTCTTTTCAATTTTAGGACCAACTTTTTTTACCCTGTTGTGTTTCAGATTTTCAGGAAATGGAAATAAGACAGATAAAAGCTCAGAGACTGGCATAATCATGTGGTTCCAGAGGATTGTGACACTTTGTCGGTTTCAATTAAAGAGATTGCTTTAGGTCATGAACTCGGAGGTCTTAACATGAGCTTCAGTTTTTACAAAAAAAGCTATTGAGTCAATTATATGACACAAAGTGTGTTATTACCTCTACCAAGAAGGTTATGCTTGTTTGTTTTTTGTTTGTCTGTTAGCAAGATTACACAAAAATTACTCAACAGTTTGCTGAAATTGTGTTTTAAAACAAAATAAAGTTTAGGTTAGTAAAGTTAATAGCTGAACTTGGAACATTTATTTATTTATTTCTAACATCCTTTATTCGTCCCTCATGGGGAAATTCAATTCTTTACACTCTGCTGAACATGCTACACAAACACAGGCTGAAGTACACATGCACATGCAAACACAACCTAAGATCATGCATCAATGGAGAGTTGTCAGAGTGATGGCTTGCTGCTCCTGAAGAAGCGCTACCGAGCAGTGTTTTGGAGGGGGGTTCAGTGCCTTGCTCAAGGGCACTTCGGCAGTGCCCAGGAAGTCGGCTGGCACCTCTCCAGCTACCAAACCAACTTCCAAACATGGTCCGGCGGGACTTGAACCAGCCACCCTTCGGCCTCCAGCCCAAGCCCTTACAGACTGAGCTACTGCCGCACATGAGAAATATGTAGCTATCATCAAAATCAAAATTGCACTTTTTTAGTTTGAAAGGAAACAGTCAAATGTTGGAGGTAAAAATAATAAAAAGAACTAGAAAAGCACCCTGAGAGCTCAGACCTCTGCCCAGCAGCTCAGCTCCACCCATAAATTTTGATTTCCGCCCAACATTACTGTCCTACATTTATTTTATACACACATTGTGGAATGAAAAATATAAATCTGCAAAGAAGTGTGATTATTGTTGATGTAAATATCATCCAATAAAGTGACCTACTTAGTCGTGGATCTTGTAAGTTGTTGACTGAACCAATTTGCTGCTGCTTGTACAGATGTAGGGTTGTGCACACCGAGGTGCTTCCAGTGGGCGATGTCACTAACCCGTCAGTCGGAGCAAAACCATCACGCTTCCATGCACAAACACTTTATGTAGAGTTTTGTAATTAGGATTTTACACTCAAATACACACAGAACTCGGCTATGATGGACCATTTCTATATCAACATTAGCAAACTTGTTTTGAGTGATTAAGAGGCTGCTTTGGGAATTCCTTCTTCCGCTCTACTGTCTGAGCAGAACTTCACATGATCAGCTATCAGTGCTGACGTGCTAATCGGTGTTCCGTGAGGCAGCAGATGAAGGGCTGTAGAGAGCTCTTCTCTGGAAAATGTAGTTGTATAGGCTTGAAAAACTAGACGTCCGTTTGAAAAAATAAACTACAATTTCCAAAATGCCGCAAATGAATGGGATTTTCTGTTAAAAACTTTAATGTTTTTTGTCAAATTTTCATGTAAATCTATCCAGTAGTTTTTGTGAAATCTTGCTAACAGACAAATTCACAGATGAACGTAATCTTCATGGATGTAACAATATTAAATTGTATTATTATTTTGCTGCATCACTTTATAAAATGTTCTAACACCACAAAGTAGCAATAAGATCCATTAGGTAACTGTGGGGGAAAGCACCTGACTACCAATTAACAGATGGTTGATGAGTTTTTTGAAATTTGAATCCTTTATAATCCTTTATAAACTATCACTCCCAAAGGCCTGCACATTGTGCCCCTCCCTCCACACCAACTCTGCAAGCCAGAGAAAATCTTACTCTGACCTGAGATCAAAACTTTAGAGCCTTGTATTTCATTATTGATCCTTACATAAGTAGCTTATACTAATAAGAGACAACAGCTGCCACAGATGTGGGTGATAAAACACTGGAGAGAACACTGCGTTTATAGTTAACAGCTTAATAACTTTAAAATGAAACCTAGTGATGTGTGAGTCATCCGCAGAGCAAACACAGCCGTCTTTTATTATCTGGTTGCCGAGAGTCGATGTTTATTCTGCAGGATGATTAATTACCTGGGCACATGTTTTATAAAAGCCTTAAAAGCTCCCTTTATATGAGGAGGGAAGGAAGAGTCGGCACTCTCTGCAGGCTGAAAAAAGTCAAGCTTAAGGACTGTAACTGAAATTTATATAAGAGATATTGATTACACAAGGACAAGTGTCAAAATTAAAAACAATAAAACTGAATGTGACTGTTGTGGCATGGGGAGAGTGGGTCTTATGTTAAAAATATCCGAGTTCAAGAAGAAAAAAGCAGATTTCATAACTCCAGTATGTGGTCACACCTATTACTTTATATCCTAATCATAAAAAAACATCTAGTGACAGAAAAGGGTTGCATAGATACAGTCTATATAATATACATTTCAAACAGGAGCCAGCTAAAGAAATCTAAATGTGCTAACTGGCATAGAAACCAAGAGGTGGATTCAATTTTAATTCAAATGCAAAGTTTTGGTTAACTTTTCTTCTGCGTGACCTCTGATTGATAATCAGGTTGTGAAGAGTGCAGACTTTTTCCTTTAAATGTCTCACTTCCCTCTGCTGCTTTTCTTCCTCTGCAGTAAAACGAGGAAGTGCACTTTGTCTGCAGACAGACTCAAATCACAGACTGACTCTGGAAGATGTGAATCAGTTCCCCAACACGTTAACATGCTCCCATTTTGTAATGATGCACTGATTTATGTCTTCAAGAATCTAATTTGGGATGATAGCTCCCATTTTATTTCCCGAGCCTGTGCCTTTATCGTAATGTTTTCATTCTTTCTGTTGTTTTAAAGTATTTATGGAGACGTAGGTGAGGTCTGATTGTGTAAAAGGAATTGAAAATAAAAGGGGATGTGTTGTTTTTAAGGTATTTCCTATCTTTACTTGCAAACACTGGATAAGAATACATCACCTTTCACTTCATGTTTTTTTTGATGGTCAGTTAGGAGGAAAAGATTTTAACAGCAAAGATAAAGATGAGCCTCTTTACTCTCACAGACCTCAGGCACTGTTCAGCAGAAAATTTAACACTGTCCATAAGTCCACATATCTGCAGACTCTGACTTACCCAGAGTTCACTGCAAAACTGGTACCATTAACGACATATAGAGCAGTGTTCTTGTAAAATGATGATTAATTATGATTGCTAATAATACAAAGATGGGCTTTATACTAGGGGAGCAACAATACATTTATCTGTATTGAACGATTGATACAGTGGCCTCCGTTCAGTACACCCTATGAACCGGACAATACACAATTTTGAATTTATTTATGTGATTAACTTCTGACAAGGTGCTATGCGCTGAAAGTTCAGTGAATCTGCGTTCGACTACTCCGGGCTGCATTGTCAAGCACAGATTTGCGCACACAGAACCTCCCCTTTCATTCAGCCAAGCTGCTGAGACAGAAAAAGTTACATACGCTAGGGCGTTGCAACACGGCGAGTGCTTTACCTTCAGCTGAAATTGAAGACCTGCCACTATCATTCAGATCTGGCGTTTGGGACTACCTTGGCTTCCATGTTAAGTATGACCCTGATGGTATCGTGGACAAAAACACAACAGTATGTCGAAAATGCAACACGATGCTAAACTACGTAGGGGAAAATACAACAAGTGGAACCAGACAGAAACAACAAGCAGCGCACATGCTACAGACTTTACCTGGGTCATTTAGACAGCAATTAGCACATGATTCAAAGAGGGCAAAGAAAATCGACTGGGCGATAGCTACTTTTATTGCTGTCGACATGAGAACCCTTTTCTGTTGTGGATAACGCCGGGTTTCAGGACATGGTACGGACACTTGATACACTTATAGCTAGTTCTTTTTATTATTTTTCTGCTGCTAAGAACGCACCACATAAGATGAGTGAGTTTTCTATTAGATACGTTTATTTTTTTACTTATTCTTGTTTTTACATTATGATGTTTTTGATTTTTATGATTCTAAGTATGCACCGAAGAATGTGCCTGGTCTAGCTGCAAGAGTCACATTTAATTTAGTTTAATGAAAATGTACTCTGAGTTGAAACAAGTGTTGGTTATTTTAATAAACCACAAGAAAAAAAAGGCATTGACATTTCTCATATTTTGTATCGAAAATGTATCAAAGCATGACAGAAATGTATCAAATTGAACTGAACGGTGAATTATGGGTATCGTTGCACCCCTACTTTATACAGATATGGAAATTACAAAAACAATTATTTTGTGGTTATTGATGGAATATATTAAGTGTAACCTACACATTTTAGTGGAATATTCACAAAAGTATAAAAGAGCTCATATTTTGCCTTAAATGAGGTTCATATATTCACTTTTGAATACTGCTAGTGTACGTTCACTAGGGATGTATATCGTTATGATTTTATCGATACGATACAGATACCAATACACCTTATCTGTATCGATACTTATCGATACTGTTATTGATACTACAACACATAATTTTGTGTAAAAAATAAAGACTTTACAAGATTTTAAAAGATTCAACCTTTTTTTTTTATTACCACAAAGTAATAATAAAGCTTCAACAGAATAGAAGTAATGCATTACAAATGCTTCTTTGCCTCAATGCTACAAATGAGGCAAAAAGAAAGCTAAGGAGATGGCAAAAGCCCCCTCATGCCGCCCAACAGACTGCATGTACAGACAGACCCATATATCCTGTGGTGCTAAAATCGATGCTGTAATGATGACTGCTAGGGCTGTCACTTTATATTTGATATTCAAATAACCGTTCGAATATGGGGATAAATATCTGTGACTGACTAGTAAATAAATATTTGAATGTAAAATATTGATTGTAGCCGCACATCAGGGCGCCTGGAGCAGTGGACTGTTTCATCCAACAGAGGGCGCTGTGAGCGCAGCTTGACTGTCAGTCACATCCGGTGCTCTCTTGACCTCAGTCAACAAAGAGTTTCCTCTCTGAGCAGACAGGAACAGCTCCGAATCATCTGAGGAGAGCTGTTTGGAAGTAGTTTTGGTCTACACCGTTGATGGCAAACTTAAAATTAAAGACCAGGCTGTGTCTTCTGTGAAATGCAGTTTAGTCACTCTTCCTCCACATCAAATTTGAGGGCTCAGCCGTCGGCTCTTCATCCAAGTTATACGGCGGAGTGCAGCGGCGCTTCGGCGAGAGTTTAACCCTGTGTGACTGTGCTGTATTCTGCAGGGTCTTTACCAAAAGGGCAGATAATAGAGTCTCTGTCCCTTACTACGTGGGGGGGAGGGTGCATGTTCGAAAACCGTTCGACTTTGATTTTTGGGAAAAGCGACAGCCTTAATGACTACAAACTAGACAAAAAAATTACCGTGACTTGACATAGCAGAAATAAAACCAGGTGCTGCCGCCACGGTGGTGCAGTCTTTAGTTAGCCGGGCTGCTAACTTTACTCATGTTGCTATAGCAATCAAACAGCCCGCACTCCTTTAGCTTTATACTATGCGCGCGCTCCAAGTGTTTGGTGATGTTGCTAGTATTTTCCCCCTTGGACGCAACTTCTCTCTGACAAAGATTACATCGGGCCGAGTTTTCATTAACTTTGCTAAAGTGAGCCCAAACCTTCGAGCACTTAGCCCTCACCAACATGCTTGAGCCAGCTACGTCATCACCTGTCGACGGTGGTAGTGTCATAACTACGTGACAGTTGAAGAGACGTTCAAGTACCGATAACAGTACTGTTTTCCCAGATTCTTAACAGTATTCGGGTACCGACCTAATTAGGGACCAGTACATTAAAGTACTGGTCTGCTGTATACATCCCTAACGTTCACAGTCATTAATGTTAAAAAAAAGATTTTTCATATACACAGTGACACTGTTAAAGCTGTATTCTCTCTCTGTCTCTCTCTCAGATGCTCCACTGGAGCTCCAACACAAACTCCTACTTTTAACAAGATTACACAAAAACTACCAGACAGATTAACTGAAATTTTCAGGAGATGTTGGTAATGACCCAAATTAAAAATGATCAGATTTTGATGGTGATCCAGATAATCACTATTTGCAGATGATTGTATTTGCTCAATAACTGTCCAACTAATAATGTTATAAGCGTGGTTCTAAGTGCTAGGTTGGGTTTAGGCTCAAGGAATCGTATTATCATGGTAATTTTATCACAAAGCTATTGCTTATAGACGTAGCAGCAATATGTGAGCTACCTTGGCAGAGGTTTGTGCTATCCAAGTGCTGTCTAGTTTATTTATATTTGAATCACTAATACACACAAGGTGGGCATTTGTACTTATTTTTTTAATCTTCTTTCCTTTTGTAGGATGTCATGTACAGTAAGCGAGTCCCGTTGCTGCCAGACTGTGTGACTTTATAAGGTTAAGCATGAAAAAGTTCAGGTTTAGTCCTTAAATAATGTAAAAATGTGTCCAAACTCCACCAACTTCTCAGACTTTATCAACATTCACAGACGACTGACTCCTCCCCACAGCCGCACTTTGTTTCAACCCACTGCTGTCGTCCAACGAGCGTTCATTGGATTGGGTCGTCTGTCCGTCTACTTCGTCAGCCAGAGCTCTTTTGTACACACCAGCAAGACTCTGCCTGAAGCGTCCCCTCACGTCTAAGCCCATACAGAAATACAGCAGTGGGTTCACACAGCTGTTAAAGTAGGCAATGCCGGACGCCAAAGGGTGCCAAATCTTCACCACCAGGTTCTTACTGTCCACCATCTTCACCAGCAGCAGGCAGTGATACGGCGCCCAGCACAGGAAGAACGCAACCACCAGTGATGCTAGGATACGCAGGGGGCGGGACTTTCCTGACAGGCGGGTTCTTCGAATGCCGAGACCAGCCAGGATGTAGCATATGAGGATGACCATAAAAGGCAGCATGAAGCCGCACAGGAAGCGAATGGAGTAGAGGGCCAGTTTAGCACGACTGTCTCCCTGCGCTGCCTCCTTCACGTCCAAGGAGCACTTACTCAGGTTGTTCTTCCCCAGGTAGACTTGGCGGTAGAAGAAGTAGGGAGTGCTGAAGGCAATGGCAGAAATCCACACACAGACAGCCACCAACCTGGCTGCCAAAAGGGTGCGGTGTCTTTTTGAGAAGATGGGCCTCCAGACGCAGAGCACCCTGTCCAGACTGATCACTGCTAACAGGAAGACGGAGCAGAACATGTTGGCGTATTTGAAGAAGCCATTGAACTTGCAGAGGAAGATGCCGAAAGGCCAGTGATCGAAGAAGAGCTTCTTTATCAGGGAGAAGACTCGGGTGAAGCAGAAGATCAGGTCAGCTATCGCCAAGTTCACCAGCCACACGTTGGTGACCTTCGCCTTTGGAGAAAGGAGACAAGGAGAAAATTAAACAAGGGGCAAAAGGAGGAAAACAAAGTGCCATCATAACAACATCGGACATTTTCATGAATTCTTTCAAGATATAATCTTTCAGTCAGTTAATGCGAGAAAGAGCATGAGTACTTCTGTTCCTCCATGACCACCATGAGCAACAAGAGGACATGGAGAACAGCATGCACTGGTGTTTGTTCAAGTATCATAATGTTTGCTCCATGTCTTCTTTGGTTTTGCTGTATGTATGCAGCAGCATTACAGTGCCACTTACAGGCCTGGCATATGTACTGCAGCGTTTTCAGTGTTTGAATTGTGGACGGACACATTTCATTTTTTTTAAGTTATTTTTGGGCCTTTTTGGGCCTGTAATCAGAGAAGAGAGTACAGTGGATAGAGTAGAAACAGGGCAAGAGTGGGGGAACGATAAGCAGTAACAGGCCTCAGGCAGGGTTCAAACTTGGGCCACCTGCTCTTGGGGCGCGACCTTAACCACTTGGTGGATGGACACATTTCTTGTAACCATGATATGTTTACAGAGAATGTTTTCAGGATAAAAAAGTTTTTTTTTAGTGTGCAAGGCCTAGAACTCAAACAAGTGAGCCCACCAAAAAATTACCTTAGCATGAAAAATAAATAAATAAACAAATAAATAAGCATCACAGCATAAGAGCCTAGGATGTTTGTGGATGTCTGCCATGTCTGGACTTTTCTTGTTATTGACATTTTGACTAAGGATGCACCGAATATTTGGTGACTGAATATTGCAAAAAAAAAGCCATATTCGGCTTTTGGTGGAGTGAAGTAATATCAAGACCGAATAGTACCATGTGACGCAATGACGAAATCAAAAACAACATTACATATGACTGTGGCTAAGAAGACAATAATTCATTTGTTGTGGGTTTATCCACTTCAATGAACTTTAGTTTTTTTTTTTTTTTTTTGAAAGCCTAATTTGAAGAAAAGACTTAGTTATGCCTTTTCTGAAAAGCAAAGGCTACTGGAATGTCAAAAAATGTCATAATATTCAATAAACACTTTCTTTCGAAAACATGTCTAAAAATGTATTCTTAGCTATTTATGCACTATTAAAAAATATAGTGAACTACTTAGCCTCTCCATTGGATATCTGGTATTTGTGCCAAGCGTTTATATTTTATTTGGCTTTGGCCACAAATTTTCATTTCGGTGCATCCCTGATTTTGACCACTGAATCCAACAAAGCTTGTTGCACCTGCATTGCTGTTTATTCACCTTGAGCTTGAATCCGGCCACCCAGATTACGATGGAATTTCCTGTGATGCCGAGTACGACAGTCAGAGTGTAGAGGACGATGGAGACGTTGTCCATGATGGAGTCAATATCCACAGTTGTGGTCTGGTCATTGTGAGAAGACTCGGAGAGTTGTAGAGAAGCGTCAGGAGACATTGTGTGGAAACCGGAGGTTACTGCTTTTGACCAGTGCTGTCAACACAGAACATAGACGTGACAACAGTCAGAGCTGGTGGTTCGAGGTCATATTATGACATGCTTGGCAAACTTTTTCACATTTGAACAACAAACGTTTCTTTCAAATCTGCTGAAAATGTGCAACAAGATAATAAATTAGTAGATAAGTGCAGAAAGCCCTTACACAACAAACACTGCACGCATGTTTTATCCCACTTTGTTCTTGAGTAATTCAAATGTTTGGTTAATCTATATCTATTCTGTCTCAGAACAGGATAAATGATGTGTTCTAACTATTATCAGGAGGTCACATATTTGACAGAGTCAGATTTCTATGGTCTGAACATTCGACTTCTTGATTTGGTGTATTCAATTACAGAGATCGTGGTTTCCTTCCTATTTTCCTATCTTCTATTGTAAAGTGATGCCAAAAGCAGGTTTACATTCAGCCAAACATGTTCTCTATTTTCAAAGCTTTTATCCTAATTTCCTCTTTTCATTTTGTCCTAAAACACCAAACAATTAAATGAAATAATTCAACTGTCTGAAAAATTATGAAGAAAATTAAATATTAGAGATACAAAATTAAAATTATGCCTCTTAAAGCAGCACAGTTTTCTCATAATAAAACCTTTTTTTCCCATGATGCTTCAAATAAAAATAGACACCTGAATGACTGAGCGTAGGAACAAAACTGTGAATGGAGAAGTCAGCAGAGCTGATTTAAGTCACTGCCTGAGGATGTATCATCAGAGGATTGTCTTCACATATTTTAGTTGACTCACAATCTCATCTGATGCAGCTGCTATTGTAAACCATAAAGATTCACATCATAGGGTGGGTACCTGGAATATTCGAGGCTTAAAGTGTGATTTTAAATGTTTATATTTAAAAAAAACACTTGAATGAAATTGTAAAACTTCCTTTGACTTCATAGCAGGTTACAGCCTGATCTTTAGTTTTTTGTTGTGCAGCCATCAGGAAGACACAACAGCAGATAAACAGTCAGTCACTTCTACTGATGATTTCTAACATCTTATATGTTTTAGTTGTGCAGCTGCTTTCACTCAACTATTCACTGACAGTCTAAAACCACCAGAAATTGTAGGGGTGTTGAGAGAGCAGCGCTTTGCTCACAAAACCACAAGTGGTAAGACAGATTGAACTTTACCCACATTTATCAGCATCCTGTCCCAAATTCTCTAGAATACATTAGAATTATGCTCTGTAATACATGTTGTAAAGAACAATTGGGCCTCCTTAAAGTTTCTTGCCACTGATATAAAGTACTTCAATGTTGTTCTTTGTCACTCGATGAACTACCAGCCCATTGAGCAGATTGTAGTGTGTATGCATACCCTTCATAAACTTAGCAAAAGAATAAAGACAAACTACTACAAAGTAAGATAATGTAAAATCTTTAAAACCATGTTAACCCTTTCATGCATGGTGTCCACTGCAGTGGACAAATATTTGGAATAATTTTATGCCCTTTAGGCTGCATTACCATGTTCAACAAACAGGTTGTAAATGAAACTAGAAAAGCACCCGGAGAGCGCAGACCTCCGCCAGCACCACAGTCCTCAGCCATATTGTCATTTTGACCATAAATATTAGTCCTACCTTTATTTCATCGAAATATTTATATTCCTTGACCATGAAAACATACCATTAGCAATTGGATTCATAGTGATATCTATTTTAGTTCAGTAGTTATTCACAAAAATCACATTTTTCACCATGGCAGCCAGACGCTGATCCGGATCAACACCAAAATCGAATCAGTTCTTCCTTTTCCCATGCTGAATATTTCCTGAAAATTTCATCAAAATCCATTCATTACTTTTGAGTTATATTGTGCACAGACGGACAGACAGACAGACAGACAAACAAACTCTCCTGTGTTGCAGGCCTCGTCTAAGGTTTCATAAAAAATATGATATTAACACATATTTTACCATCATGAATTCAAAATAGTCAACAAAGGACTAATTGGAAATTATGCCTTTATTCAGATTTCACATAATTTTGTAATTTTTATGTAAAATTTTGGTGTAAATCACAAGTGAATTGTTTGATTAAACAGTAATAATACATAAAACTTCCAATTTTGCCTTTTCTTTTATTTAAATTTAATAAATATTTGTAAAAGATGTGCGTATGTGGATTTTTTTTAAAGGCGCTATGAGGAGAATCTATTTCTGGTGACATAAAGACTGCTACCCGTGAGCACGCGCGGCGAATGTCGTAAAGACGTGACCCAAGCCAAAGCGTACGTTTGTTGTGATGCTAATGAATGCAGCTCGGACCTTCCTCAGAACTCTGCATTGCTTTACAACTTCTTTTTTCAACAACTTACAGGATGCAAAGCGATGAGGCTCTGCTCTGACTGAATGCAGTCAATGGCAGCTTTTGTGGAGAATGACATTTTTACACAAGTGTTTTGGGACCGGAAGAACTTCTTCTGCAGCCACTGCTGGTTTAAAACGACAGTAAGAAAGAAATCAAGAAAGAAAGAAAGAAAGAAAGAAAGAAAAGCAAAGGGAGATCACATTGTTTGGTGATGAACATTAGCCACCACCCACTGATACATCCCTGATTAAAGTCAAGACTGAGTATAAAAATGTACTGATCAATTACAAAAGTAAAAAACCACATCGAATTGTTTTCGCTCATTTCCCTCACTAACAACCACAGAGCTTAACACACTCTCAGATTTGGTAGTGAGGTGCACTTTGAGCTCGATTTGGACTTCCTGTGCTAAATTATTTTAACTTCTTTATGACACCTCGGCTACAGGCTTGACTTGAGCAGACCGCAGTTTAAATAAAAATAACAAAACTTGACACGTTTCAGTTCAGAGCGGAGAAATATTCAGCCTCACTGGACTTCTAACTTTATTTTTACTTTACTTGTAGCAGCTTTGGTCTTGTTTCAGAAAATAAATATGCTGTTCACATATGGCATGTTCTCTGTGTGCATGTGATGAGTGTTTCTGCATCTGCACTACTGACCAAAAACATGCTCAATAATGGCCCTTTTCTCTAGCCCGCCTTGGCCCTACTCTACTCGGCCCTACTCGACTTGTAGCGTGTTTCCACTAGCCTGGTAGCTCCTAAAACAAGCTAGTTTTAGTGCCTACTGTGCTCTGGTTCCAAGTGAGCAGAGTCGATGCTAAAAGATGACGTCACCGACTGCCAGCTACTGATTGGTCAGACAATGTCGTCATCGATGAGTCATGAACGCGATGACCTAGCATGCTAGCGGTAGCTACCATTAGCTTACCCTCATACGTCTTTTCTTTGCAGCTCGATTGCTCTCGTCCTCGGCTTCATTCTGTTGTATAGCTTCCAAAACTCTCCTGCGCTTCTCAAGGGGTATTTCTACTTGCCACCTGCAGCCTTCTTCTGCTTTCCTTTTTTACTCTGTTTGTGACAAAAAGCCACAGATTGTTGTGTCACGCTTAAAATGACTTCACCGCAGTGCCGCTTAGCTGTTTACTGCGACACTGCACCCTGTTGGGCAGGCAACTGGGGCTAATGGAAAAGCAGCACAAGGCGAGTAGAGTAGAGCCGGGTAGAGTCGAGTAGAGTAGAGTAGGGCTAATGGAAAAGGGCCATAAGTTAATTGGTGTCTCTTAAATTACCCTCAAGTGTGTCCGTCTCATTGGCTATGATCACACAGCAGGTCTTAATGCTCAATTGTATTGTTTTTTTTTTTTGCTGAAATTATATTTTCTTGTCTGCTTTTCACTTTATAATTCAACTGTGACTGCCATCAGACTTTTGTATGAGCCATCTACGGTCCTGAAGCAACCCGTATGCACAGAAGACCTGACGTCTCACGCAGCACACTGTGAAGTAAATATGGATGCTACACGTGTCAGCATGTATATCAGTGTTGAAGTTGTTAAGACAATGTTAAGACATTTCTTAAGATCTTGCTGCATCCTGCCTCCTACGACACAGATTTGTGGCATCTGTCTGACTTTAATCATTTAAAAGTCTGATCACTTTTCAGATTACGGTCACTTTAAGAAAACATCAGATATGCACCTGGAAAGTGACCTGGGTCTGATTTCAAACACATTTGTATCATTCAGACTGTTAATTTTGGGGAAAAAAAGTCAGATGTGGACAACTTTTACCTGCAGTGTGAATGTTGCCTTTGTGCTAGCATTTATTTGATCCCGTGATTAAAACATTTGATTTACCTTTTAGGCCCCATCCACATGAAGACAAAACGAGGTCTAACACCCATATGTTTTTTGCCAAATCTGCGTATCACCCATACGACGACGGCGTTTTAGGAGTCTGTAAACGATTGTTTTTGAAACCAGGTTCCAGAGTGGAAAGATTTTGAAATGCCATATATGCAGCTCCATGATTACTGGCTCTCCGCAAGTTTCAGATCTGCTTACGTCATAGTTTCATATCTTCATTGACACGCTTGTGCCACATGGGGCAACGACAATGGCGGTGTACGTGATGCATATGTGCTGATGAAGCTAGTGACCCTACTATCCCTGTTGCAGGAAAATCTCCTTCTTCTCAATCACAACCGAGTTGAACAAACAATTATCGAGGACACATTACAGCACTTTATGATCACTTTATCACAATCTCTGTTTACAATTTTGCGGCAAGTGCGCATGCCCACTGTTTTTTCATCTGTTTCCGCTTGTTTCCGTCATATCGTAGTGCCCCTAGAGGTCTGGCATGTGTTTTACAGTGTTTTCATGCGAATCGAGTGCATTCATATAGACGCACACATTTTCTGAGACGCCTTCATCTTTATGAAAATCATTTTGGAAACTGTTGAGCGTTTTGTCTTTGTGTGGATGAGGCCTTTGTCTGCAGGTGCTTCACTGCCTGGGTGAGTAACTATTATCTGGAAATCTGACTCTTGAAAGATAAGTGTTTTAAAAAAACAAAATTCTTGATTTTTTTAGCGTTTCTTACATGCAAACTAAATTCAGTTTGGCCCTGAAAACATGATTTAACATTTATTTACACGTGGCTCATGTAGAGAGGACATGTTCCCAAGCTGAAACAATAACATGCTGCTGACTTTAAGTGATCATTAATGTCACTCACACTCAGCCTCAGGGTAAATTCACTTTTAAACCACAAGATGTTTGTCTAACACTGGCCCAGTTGAGGAGCTGACATGTAATATTTATGAACTCATTATGAATGAGAGGCTTAAATAAAAGAGGCTTTCTTTTCCTACCAAACACCAAACTTTTATTATCTAACCTGAGGCCAAGACACCTGATTGTATAACAAACAAAACCTTACCCTGACATTTAAAGAGTGATCAGACTAGCAAAGCTTGCACTAGACCTCTTCGTTTGCTCAAATAACCATTTAAAGATGTTAAATACTCACATTTTCATGTGGGTACCTTCTAGGGCTGGGTGATTCAGCCAAAATTACTATCACATTTACATTGATGGTTATTTCAATCACAAATTATATAGATAACAGACTGTCTTGTCCGATATCCACTCTGCTTTTATTTAAATATATTTTCATGTGTATATTTAACCGGTGAAATATTTCATTACTGAAGTCAGTCCTGTAAATATCATCCTCCCAGCCCATGTACATCATGCACTCTCTTATTAATGTTAGTTTTGCAGCACTGTTTGTATAACAGATGATTTATGACTCATTTAAGAGCCGCTCCTTTAAATGTAACTATGACTCCCTTCACTTATGAAGAAAGATTCATTTTTCGATTCTTGTTTGTTTATGTGAACAGATCCAGCCCCTTCAATTTCCCCTCCCTGGGGAGGCTAGCCGCCTGCAAACTTTCAGCCACTCGAAGCCCCCACCCCCGAAATTTGAGAAGTTTTAAGTTATTGCATCTGTATGTCCTTGTATTTTGTTTAGCAGTGAAGTTAACCAGAGTCAAATTCCTTATAAAACATACCTGGCCAAATAAAGTTGTACCTGTAAAGATGGTGCATCAAATACTGTGTTGAAAACTAAAAAAAGTTTTCTTGTCTTTGTACTTCCTTAATATTTCTTGTAAAAATAAATAAGTAGATTTGTGGGTAAAATATTTCACTGTTTTTGATTAAAAAAAAAACAAAATTGATATAAAGAGGACGTGGCAAAGACAAAGTTGGGGAGTTTGATGACAGATTGACTGGTAGGAAACGCAGGAATGTTATGTAAGCAAAAAAAAAAAAAGAAAAAGAAAATGAGTTGTCTGAACTTACAATTTGAGTAAAAGGTCCATTGTTTGGAAATAAATTCATTTTGCTTAGAAAGAAAGATAGTTAATAATTTAAAGTGTAGATGGACTGGGTGTTTTTTTTGGTTCTTTTGCAATAGATCACTCCATTTTTCTTTTTTTTTCGAGTTGAATTACTTTATTTTACAGTTAGAAAAATCATCAGTTTAGTGAGTTTCTTGGGACTGAACAATTAAAAAAAGACTATTTGGGGCGAATAAAGTTATATTTCGTTAGCTAAGGGCTTTAATGTTTTGTGTTTCAAAAAGTTATTATATTTTAAAATTGAATAGTGAACTTGAGAATTTTAATGGTAAATTAACTTGAGCTTATGTCTCTTCTCTGGTCTCTTTGATGACTCAAAGCAGCTTCACACCACAGGTCACATCTCCCCATTCACCCTCAAGTTCTCCATCAGTAGTAGCTAACACATCCACACCCTTTCATGCCAAAGTACAAACCCCTGACGCAGCATTTGACGCCCCACTGAGCCACCAATTCTCCAAATTTACCAGCTTGTTTTGTTCATTTCTGATAAGAACCCCTTGAGTAAGTAACACCTACTTGAAAAAAGTTTAAGCATTAAATGACAAGTCCACTTTTCAAATTGTTTGTTGAAATCATGGACGTTGTGTTATCTGGGCTAAAAGGGAAAGGACCATCCAGTTTGTTCAGAAGAGTAAATACAAAGGCATCTTTGACTCTATGGGGGTGAGTTAGTGCCCATGGCATGGGTAACTTGCACATCTGTTAGGCACCAAGATTCGTACAGGCTGTAGAGCAACACATGCTGCCATCCAAGTGATTCATCCATCCATCCATCATTTATACCACCTTTTACTTTTAGGGTTGCAGGAGGCTGGAGCCTATCCCAGCTGACAGGGTGAGAGGCTGCAGGGTTCACCTTGAACTGGTTGCCAGCCAATCACAGAGCCACATAGAGAGACTGATAATCATTCACGCTCACACTCACACCAAAGAGTAATTCAGAGTCACAAATCAACCTGATGAGCATGTTTGTGGTCTGTAGGAGGAAGAGATAGGGATTGATCCAGCAACCTTCCTGTTGTGAGACACCTGCACTACCTGCTGTTCCACCTTTTTGTCCTTGCTTATTGCAGGACAGGGCCAAGTCACAATGCATTTCATAGTAATAAATCGAAGGCCAATAGACAGGACTGCACCTGTCTCACATTGAAAATGTGTGGCACAAAACACAACAACAGAGACCTCAGACTGTTGAGCAAGAACGGGAAAGAATTTCACCTGTAAAGCTTCAATAATTAACGTCCTCGGTCCATAAATGCCTATTGACAAACGTTGAAATGCTCCTGTCCCAACTGTTTTTGAATGAGTGAAAATTTGAAAAAAAAAAGAATTATGTTCGTCAGTTTCAAACATTAAATATCTTCTCTATAGGGTATTCAAAAGGCTGGATCTCCACATCATCTCTCTCTCCTGCCATGACCAACATTCCCTGCAAATGTCATCAAATTCCAGGCATAATTTTTAAGTTATCCTGTTCACAAACTAACGTATACATACAGAAACACAACCTCCTTGGCTGAGGTGAGAAGCTAAACTTGTACTGATTTCCAGGTTGAATTCACAACCAGGTTCTTACTGATCCAGGTTTTTTCTTTCTAAGATAATCGTGGCTCTATCTTCAGTCAGGGATAAAACGAAAGTAAACACAAAATCAAGCTCAAAAGAAGGACCTAAAGTCTTAAATCGACGCCAGAAAAGACAAATCCAAGCACTCATATGTTAATATAAAATGGAAATCTATATACCAATTCAGAATTTCAAAGATCTCAGTGTTGAAATATCTCTCATCTGACGTCCTGATGTTCTCACCTGAAAATCTCTCGCCTGTGTCGCCGCTCTAAGGTCAGCTGCTTCAGTCTCTGCGGTCGGATGAAGGAGTGAAGACATCCTCTTTACACATGAACAGTCTGTGTGTTCATGCTCACTAATTATGCCACTGTTACTTTAAGTGGTTTACTGCTGGAGCCTGATGTGTGTCATCCTCTCTTTCTCCCTCACACACACACAGACCCTTCCTCTTTCTATCTCCCTCCTTGTTTTCATGTTGTGTGTGTGTGTGTGTGTTTGCGGCCTCATCTTCCTGTCTGACTGCTTCTCTTTTTTTCACAAAGCCACACACACACACACTTATTCGCTGATAAATGAAATAAACACACACTCTGACCCTCATGAATGCTAAAGCACACGGAGTGAATGACATCTTGGACGGACCCTCTGTTAGCTTGGCCAGTCAGATTTCTCCAGAACATGAAGGACCTTTCCTCATAAAAACATTATTTTCCCATCAGGGAATTTCTTTAGAAGAATCTTTTTAGCTGGAGGCTGAACTAACTTGTGCAAACATTCAGGAGAAATAAGTCCTAGTCTCGGCTTTGACTTGTGTGCCACCCACGATGTGCTGATGCCTATTTTAGCTGAAGCCACTTAAAGGGTTAGTCTGGGTTTTTTGAAGTGTGGTGACTAAAGGCCCATGGCACCAGTAAATATGAATGATAGTAAAGAAACTTGTGAGCTTTGTCCTGGGGGAGTTAATGAGGGTGGTCGGTAGCCGGTACATACCAGTACATGGTGCCACTAAAAGCCTACTTAACCCACTGACAGGTTAAAACTACTAAAAAACTCAAGTTGGCTCTACAATATGCTACAGTAAGATTCTTTACAGCATCTAACTTTTGCCCCTACGTCACAAAAAACTTTTGTATTTTGGGACGTAGGGGTTAAGTATCCCTCCGCCATCAGCTTGTCAGGTTGCCAACAACAATAAAAATGAACTAAATGAGTGATTCTGAAGCTGGTAACCCTGACATGCTGATAGTCATGGGTGCAAGAGGATCTCATTATGAACAAGAGGAAGAACTTTTGCAGATGGAGTCAGTAGAAAGAGGGATGGAGAACAATAGAGGAGCAGGACAATCAATCAATCTTTATTTGTATACCACCAATTCATAATAAGTGTTATCTCAAGACTTTAAAATAGAGCATAAAACTCTTCATTTTATTGATAGACATATATGCATAGATACATATTTACATATTTCAATACACATATACATATATGTACCAAACAATTGGACTTGAGTCATAGGGACTCGGACTGGAGTCGACTTGAGCCGCTAATGAGATGACTTGCAACTTGACTCGGACTCGGGAGGTAAAAACTCGAGACTCGACCTGACTCAAGACAACATGATAAGAAAAACTGCATGCACTCAGGCTTTATATGAAGAGCCGGACAGAAGATATACGCCACTCTTTTCTTTAGGTTCACTTTATTAATGCCCCTTTCACAGTACACTTGTCCGTCACCTATTATTGTCCCACACATGACACAGTACTATACACATACGTTCCTACCACACTCATCAGTGGGAAGGGTGCGCGGGACGCGGGTTTCAAATTGGCAACCGCTTTGTCTCCTGTGCCAAAAGTTATTTTCTTTGCATATAAAGAATTTTTAATCAGAAAAAGACAAAGACACACTTAGTGCATGACCTGCAACGCTTCAATAAGCGAAAAAGTGGGCACAACATCGAACTTTATCCACCACCTGAGGACACATGAGGCCAAGTAAGTGAAACCTGCAAACGTTAGCCAGGTAGCTAACTTTCCTGCAATCGGTCAATATGGCAGGAAAATTAGCCGGACCTGTGGTCAATATGAGGCTAGCAAAGCTAACATTAGTAAAGAGGGTGTACGTGTGTTGTATGTGTGGGAAGATAAGGTTTCTCTCTTCAAGATAAAAATCTGAGTGCTTTTTGGGTGGACTGGGGAACAATGGTGAGGGACTCGACCCGTCATAACCTGTGACTCGACTCGACTTGACTTTACAAAACCTGTGACTCGACTTGCCCACAACAGAAAAAAAACTCGAGACTTGTTTTGGACTCGGATCGGAGAAACTTGGTCAATTGTCTGATATGTACAAATACATCCAGCACCCAACATGAATCCATATTGCCGATCATGAATCCCTCCATCATGGCGGCAAGAACAACCCTTAAGCAGCAGGAAATCTTAAATGTGGATCCCAGTCTCATGATGAACAGCAACACGGCAACACTGTGTTGGGTGTGCGGGCGAAGGAAGGGGGTTGGGCGGAGACAAGTGGACTAAAGTAAGACCTAAAGTTAGTGACAGATCCATGAACCACAGACCTGTCGTCTGATTTATTAGAGGTTAGCCTCTTGAGATGAAACAGCTCGTTTTCAGGAGGGTCCTCATGTCTGTATGGTTGTGGTGATAGTTTTATCAAAGTATAATCAATAATAGTCACAGGAAAGTCATTAATAGGACAAATCACAAGTAAGCTGTATGAGTAGGTTCTCATTCATCCAGGTCATGGTCATACAATTTTTCTTTGAAAGGGCAACTGGACTTGAAAGAGGTTCAAGCAAGTCCAGTTGCCCTCTAAAGAGGAATTGGACAAGTTACTTGGTGCATGAACTGTAAGCCAGGCATGTTTGCATTGCTGACTCCAGTGAGATTCCCAAAACTACTTCTCCTGGACCTTTCATCAGAACTCTCTAATTATGGTAACACTCCAAACTGCTGTGTTGTGTCGGTAAATAGGTACTGGCAACACAACACTGTCACTGCAGAGGGTTGAGTCCTGATGTCAGTTTTTAAAGCAGAAAGCCAAACTTAACAGACCTACGCCAAGAGACAGAAATTGGAAATTTGGCCATTGTTTTTTTTTTATGTTAAACATGTGATAAACAGAGGAACATCCCATCTTCTTAATATTCAGGGAGATGCATACATTTCAGTTTGTGTTCCAGTGATCCCTACCTAACCCCATAACCCTTCGTTGCATCACAAAATAGCTCCAAACACAGGGGCTTTGTTAAGGAAAAGTTAAAGGTACAGTGTGTAGTTTTTAGCGGCATCTAAAGGTGAGGTTTGAGATTGCAGCACTCAGGCGCTCCCCCCCTCCCTGTCAGAGAACCTCCGGAGCTACGGTGGCCTTCCAAGGACAAAAAGTGTTTTTTGCTTAGTAATCAGCCTATGTTTTGTCTTACTGCCACAGAGAATGAATAACTCGTGGAGTTTTAGCACGATGTTGTCTCCCTATTGTCTTTCAGTCTTGCTAACGCTCACACCGGTCGTTTGGAAGAGACAATCATTTCAAAATGCTTGTGGCCGTGAAATAAGCCTCGCATAGTAGATACATTCTCTGCGTCTTCCTCCGACTTCTCCCGGAAGTAAACAAATAAATTCGGCTTCATATAAGAGTACAATTCGACACTTAGTCTTACCTGTCCAACAAAAAACAGGCAACTTCTGCGTCTGTCTGCAAACTTATCCTTCAGGGACTTCCATCTGGGAAAGGCAGCGCCGATGTTGACCCTGTTTTTTTTGTTTTTCTGTCCCGATTGCGTTTGGCTTTGTCGCGTTTTCGTTTCTTTGACAAAGATTCACACTCCACTGATGGCAAATTGTACGTGTGGTCCTCCATGTTTGTTTGTATTAGCACAGCTGCTTGGTAATCACTCTCTTCTTCTCCGTCTATTTCACAACTGTGCATTTCCGGTAGGCGTCAACAAAAAAGCAGCGCGTTTAGTTTGTCTGTTCTGAGTTACGGTAGAAAAGATGGCGACGCAAGATGGAAGCCACCATAAGAGAGGACCCGCTCCTATGTAGATATAAATGACTTATTCTAAGGTAACGAAAACAAAACATTAATTATTTAAGGCTGATTAGAAACTAATTTAAAAATAATTTTAGGTAATCTATTCCATTTTTTACCAAGTCTGTTATTTTTAGATAGCATTTAATAATACACACTGTACCTTTAAATGCTGTAAATAATCTTGCTGTAGCATCTAGTAAAGTCACCTAGTTTTTGTGTAGTTTTACCCTGAAGGTGGGTTATGGTGCATTCCAGTTGTACTGGGAAGTCCGAGTTCTGAGTTGGAAATTTCAAGTGGAGCGCATCCCGAGGTTGGAATTTCCTGCTAAGAACTCAGGGATCTTCACCACTTACAAGTTGACAATTGAAGGTGGCTGCCCCCAGTCTAAACAGTAATTAAGCTCCTGTAATAATCAGTTTATTGGCACTTCTGACTAGTGTGTGCCGCACTACATCAGCCATTTACAAAGTATTGTTGGACTTAAATTTATAGAAATGATGCCATAGTGTTATTTATACGGAGCCCCTAAGGTGCCACGGAGAAAAAGAAATATATATAAATTGTGCGCACAAGATACTAAAACATGTGGACGACATATTAAAACGTGCCCACATTTAAGATAAAACCTGTGCTAGATTTAATTATATAGACAAGCGTCAACAGACAGCCAGGCTCATCAGTAGATGGCGGTAATGCCCCATAATATATTGTCATCAGCTGCCCTTACAAACCAAGAAGAAGACAGCCAGGCTCGATTGGAGTATCCCAGTAACCAGCCAACGTTAGCTGTGTCTGTCAATGTAGGAGTGCAGGGTATGTACGGTCCCTTAGGCTATTTATCACTACCTTATAAAACGTGTGCACAGGTAAGTATTTCCAGCACATGTTTTAATATATCATGCGCACGTGTTAGTATCTCGTGCGCACAATTTATATTTTTTTTCTTCGTAGCACCTTAGGGGCTCCGTATATTTACATTCTTCATGTCGTGTTTGTGTGCTACAATGCAGGCTAACAACGGCTAACACAATGGCTAATAGCCTGGTAGATCAACATTACTCTCACTTCCTTCTTCCCAGTTCTGATGTTAATGGAACGTAGCATTACCGCGTGGCACTGTTTACTGCTCTATATCATAGCATCCCAGGTATCCTCCCTTCAATGATAGAGCTGACCAGTTCCTTTATTGGTAATCATATCTACTGGTGCCATGGGCCTCAAGCACTTCCAAAAACAGAACTGTCCCTTTAACATGATGTATAAATAGTCTTCATTTATGATTTTGGCAAACAAACTTACAGCAAATCTTTCTGCTCCCCTCTGATTTAAAGGGAACAATGAGAGTCAGATCCTTTTCCTGACTGCAGTTCTTCGAGCTTCCTATCAGACAGCTTCTGTGGCTGTGTCCAAAAATCCTAGCCTTCAACATGACGCAGATGTTTTCTCGGTCTTTCCCGCAGATTCACTCTGTTCATGGACCAATCCATCAAAATCTAACCTGAATCATATCCTTTTTTTTCTGCTCACCCCAGATTCTGTCCCCTCTCTGCGGTCACTGTAATTTGTTAATTTTCCACCACAAAAAGCAGAAGTTAGTGAGTCAGATTCCTTAATTTCTGACATATTATCTAAAGACACGCCTCCTCTGAGGTCCCTGATGTCCCTGTGGTGAGGGCTGCCTCACACTTTGAAAACCATTGTCTTAAAGAGCTTAAATCAGAGTCATATATTGATTTCTGATGACTGCTACAGTATGTTATACTCACAATCATTAAGCCACATATTAAATTTCAACTAAAAAAAACATGACTTTTTATTGGCAGATGACGTTAGCAGAAGACATAGTTATTTAAGAAAAACTGGATGTTGGAGAGCTGATTTTCAGCTCTGTATCTGGGTCTGTAATCGTCTCATGTCTGTCACTTTGTAACTTTGCTGCCTATCTTGGCCAGGACACTCTTGCTTATAAGATTTTTTAATCTCAGTAAGGTTTTTCTAGTTACATAGAGCTCATATCATATACAGTAGATATTATAATGAAATAAATCTTCAGCGACTCCTCAGAATAAAACAAACAAACTAACAGAGCCATGATTTAATTTTATTAATCAAAGTTTTGATTAGTTGAATTACAATGCCTTAAAAAGTTGAATTAGATTCACAATTATAAGGCTTAATAAGTCATAAGGATTCAAAATTCTTAAAAAAGATTAAGAATAAGATATTATAAAGTCTTCAATACTTTTTTTTTAATTTAAAGGTATAAAAAGTCTTAAATAAGATTTTGAATCATAGAGCCCTTGAAGGTGTTAAAGTGTGTTTAATATGAAGTCGGTATTAGAAAGCCTTAAAAAGCCTTAAATAAGTTGTTTGAAATACGGGCCTTAAAGGTTTTCCAGTCTGCCATTTGATGGCTTGTAATATGGCTTAAAAAGTCTTTAAAGTATTCTAAAGTTTTAAATAAGATTTCTTTAATACATGGCTTTAAAAAGTCAAATTAGTTTTTGAATTATAAGGCCTGAAAAAGTTTGAAAAAGTCTTAAAAGGTCGGTAAAAAAGGTTTCTGAAATGCCTTAAAATGTTTTGAATATGATTTTTTTAACCATGTGGTCTTAAAAAATCTTTTAAAGTCAAAGGATTTCTGAAGCACCAAGCTTTATATAAAGGCCTTAAAAGGTTTTAAAAGTCAGCGATTCAATTGTTGAATTAGAGTATGTTAAAAAGTCTGTCAGTGTCATAAATTTCTTTGACTTTTGAGTTCTGATTGAGAAGATATGAGAGTCTTTAAAAGTCTAAAAAAGGTCTTTAAAAGTTCTATGAGGAGAATCTATTACCGGTGACATTAAGACTCTGCTACCCATGAGCACGCGCAGCGACTGTCGTAATGCTGCGTTCCAGTAACCTCTGAACTGGGAGTGACATCATCACCGACTTATCGGCGTTCCAGTTGAAGTCTGAAAAAAAACATGCCGATCTACCAGGCTATTGTTAGCTGTTGTTAGCACGCCCTGCGTTGTTGTTCAGAAATATCACATGAAGAATGTGATTATCACTATGGCAGCATTTTTGTAAATATAAGTCTAACAATACGATGTATACAGCTGATCTAGAGCGACACACCCCAGTCAGAAGTGCAAATAAATTGATTATTACAGGAGCTAAATAACTGTTCACACTGGGGCTCTTCGATTGTCAACTTTGGGTTGGCGAGGTTTCACCGAGTTCCCAGTAGGAAATTCAGACTTCGGGGGACGTGCCAGTTGCAGTTTCCTACTCTGAACTCAGAAATTCCTACTTCTGACTACAACTGGAACGCACCAAAAGACGTGACCCAAGCCAAAGCGTGTGTTTGTCGATGCTGCTTTGCAGTCCGAGCCAGATGCCACGCCACGCAGCCAAGCAGATCAAGCTCGAGTGAATTGGCATTTTTAAACAGTTTTTAGACCAATATCTGTGTCACATTCACCGGATCCTGGTAGTTTAAACACCTTTTAAACAAATCTTTTATTGTAAATGATATAATTGTGGACAACAACCTGGACAGCATTCTCCTTTCTGAGACATGGCTTGGCACTGATGCACCTGTTGTTCTCACCGAGGCTTCCCCACCAAATTTTAACTTTTTATTTTCAACTAAGGGGTGCAGAAGAGGGGGTGGTACGGCCTCAACTACTAAGACCAAAATGCATGCAAACGAAGTCATTTTTAACAGCCATTCATCATTTGAATACCATGCCTTCGTTTCTAGCAGCCCACCTATCCTCTGTATAACAGTCTACCGACCACCCCGGTATTCCACTTCTTTTATTATATCTTATATTATATTATAGCCGTCTCGTGGATGGCTCAGGCCCTGGTGGCTACAGAGCTCTACACCTTGGTGTGGAGCGTCCTGTCTGCCTGGGCTGGGGTGGTCCCTGTGGTGGCGCCCCCTTCAGCCACGGACCATGGCTCCTCCCGGTCTGCACGGCCCCCAAAGGCGGCTTTTTCCTCACCTCAGATCTTGGTGCCCAGCCATGTCTCCTCAGCAACAGTCAGTGTATGTGTGTGGGTGTGTGTATGTTTGTGTGTGTGGGTATGTATGTGTGCGCGTATGTCTATGTATGTGCATGGGTGTATATATTTGTGGGGGTGGGAGGTTTGGGGTTTTTATGGTATTTGCCTTTTGTTTTGTTTTTGTTTTGTTTTTGTTCTTATCCTCTGTGAGGCACTTTGTGTTGCTAAACGCATGAAAAGTGCCATATAAATGAAATAAAGTTGAAGTTGAAGCTAATAAGAATGCAGCCCAGACCTTCCTCAGAACTCTGCATTGCTTTACAACTTCTTTTTTCAACAACTTACAGGATGCAAAGTGACGAGGTAATGTATCTCTTTCTAGTTACTTAGCGGAAGCTTTTGATGTGGGACAACAAGCAATTTTTGGAAAACTTAGTATCATAGTTTTGTAGCCGGCTATATATCGCTACTTACAGCCCGGTGCTCTAAGACGTGTAATATAAATAATAAAATAATATACAATATAATTAAAAAATATATAAATTTGCTCTAGTTTTAATTGTCTTGTTCCTGAAGTTCAGTATCCAGCCCTGTCCAGCCCTGTCCGACCCAACCAGAAAGCTAAGGAATAGCATTTATAGATAACCTATTTTGATGCTATAAAACTCATCTTAAAGTGTGTATTTCCATCAGGCATATATCTAAAAGTGAGACTTTTTTGTAATTACTTAGAAACTCCTCACAGTCTCTTTAACAGGGTTGTTGAATTTTAAGGCCTTAAAAAGCTTTCAGAAGACTTAAGTATTATTTAAAAAATAGGGTCTTAAAAGTCCTTGGATGTTTTAAATAATATTTTTGAATTATAAGGTCTCAAACGGCATATAATCAGATTTGAGAATTGAAAGGTATTAATAGTGTTACAAAGTATATAAAAGTTTTTTATGTATTTTTGGGCATTTTATGCCTTTATTGATAGGAGAGAGACAGTGGATAGGTTTGTGAAAGGGGGTGAGAGAGTAGCAGAAGACACTCTGCAAACTGGTCACAGGTGGGATTGGAACCTGGACCGGCAGAAGCAAGTACATGGGGTGCCTGGTTGCTAACCACTCTGTCAAACCAGCATAGACAAGGCCTTATTGAGTCTTGAATTAGTATTTTATTAATATAAACAACATCTCAGAAGGGTCAACAGGTGTCTGTCTGTGAGGTTCATGGTCCCAGGTTCAAGTTTTGTCTGATTTCAGTGGATTTTAAAGTCCAAAGACTAAATTCAAGAACTCAAAGAAAGCCTGATAGGTGTCCATCTCCATAGCTCAAGGCATTTGAGAGTGGGCTGTGAGTTTGAAGTTCAGAGTTTTCAGTCTTGTCTGAACTTGGTGGATTTTAAAGTCAAATGTTGGAAGAAGTGAAAAGCTCTCAGATATTCTGAGTGGTGTCCTTCATCACTTACTGAGATGGATAGAAGTCTGGTTACTAAAATGTCACAGGTTCAAGTTTTGTTTTATCTCAACATTTTTTTCGGTCTACTGTTCAAAGATAGAAGTCAACACTTCACAGAAGGACTGTCATGTGTCAGTGTGGTGGTCCAGATAACTGCCTCCAGAGCGCTTCGCTCAGGAAGCCAGATGGTCCTTGAAGTTCCTCGATCCTCTCTAAAAACCAAAGGAGATCGAGCCTTCTCTGTTATGGCTCCCAAAATGTGGGACACACTACCTGTAAATGTGCGGACTGCAAATAGCCTCTCTACGTTTAAAACACAGCTAAAGACGTACTTGTTCACCTTGGCCTTTGGTGGAGTATGGCCACTTTTATTTGGGACTTTCATTGGTTTTACTGGCAGTATGCATATTTATACTGTACTGTACCTGTTGTTATTGCTTTTATTTGTTTTTATTACTTGTATTGTTTTTTATTGTCTTATTGTTTTTATTATGTCTGCCTTTTCTACTGTAAAGCACTTTGGTAGGCCACTGGCTGTTTAAATGTGCTATATAGATAAAGCTGACATTGACATTGACATTAGTGAACGATCATTTTTCCTCAGTAGCTGTCTAACTCATAATGATATCAACATGATTCTGAGTGCTGGGTGTGGGTTTTCAGGGTCATAAATCATATTATGATGGTAACTTTGTCATGGAAATATTGCTTATAGATGTAACAGCAACATATGAGCTACATTGACGAAGGTTTTTGCTGTCTGATTACTTTCTAGTTTGTTTCTGTGTTTCTTACTGTGCAAAACAAACAATTAATAAAGCAGTTTGAACTGGTGTACAAAAAGTGGCAATCGATTGTGTATAGGAAGTTGTTTTAAACAAGTGATAGTACTTTGAGAAGCCATTGTCATATTCTTAGCTTTTGTTTTTGTACAGTAACACTTCCTTTTTGATTTTTATCTGGCCTTGCACCTGCTGTTATGTTTTAATTATAAATAACAACAGATGTGTGGTTTATCGATCTGTTAAATTGTTGGATTATAATGTTGAAAAATTAGTTCTGGTCTTCAGTCATATCAATTCAGCGGCTAAAATCCTCATTCAGAGTTCTTAAAACTTAATATTTTTCATCTTTGTTTGCTCTCCCCCTGACAAATTTCTCAATTTCTTCACACTTCCTCTTTCGTTGTTTCTTCAGCAAGTGGAGTCACTTGCACCAGGGTTCATGACCTTGTGCTGGTGCAAAAGGTTAGGATAGAAATGTCACACAGAGGGAAGTAAAACATCGGAATTCCATCACAATCATGATTCATGTCATTAAACCTTTAGTGAAAACATTGCTCATGCTGTGTGGGATGTTTTGTTTGCTGACATAAACTATTTCACTGGTGTGGCAGCTGATTCTGACTCCTACAGTGAACTTTATCAAACGCTAATAAAGCTAAAGAGAAATATGACTTAGAGTGCAGCTAAAAAGGAGCCTATTCTGCTTTTTTAAGGGATATGGCAACACTGTCTTCCACTTTTGTGTCTTACCTCACTCTCGATTCCACGACAAGCAGACAGGCACCATTCTCTCAACTGTGCATGCAGTAACAAGAAAGAAACAAGCAGAGCTCACCCACTGCTAATTAGCTTAGCTCAAACACTGGGAGTCAATGGGTAGTGTTTCATTGAATTTTTGTTAATCATATACCCAATAGTGAGCTCCAGGGACTTCTCATTTTGAGTGCAGATGTATTAAAGCCCCTACCTCCTCCTCCTCACCCACCTCAACACGGCTTCCTCCTCCAAACATCACTGTGGACCAGGTCAGAGGACAGCTGAGGAAGCTAAACCCCCGGAAAGCAGCAGGACCAGACAAGGTGTGCCCCCGACTTCTGAAGGCCTGCGTTGCTGAACTGGCAGAACCGCTACAACGCATCTTCAGCCTTAGCCTGCAGCTCGGGAGAGTGCCCACCCTCTGGGAGACATCATGCATCATTCCAGTTCCCAAAAAGAACCGGCCCAATGAGCCGAATGACTTCCAGCCAGTGGCGCTCACCTCAAATCTGATGAAGACGTTGGAGCGGCTCCTCATCTGCCTCCTCATACCCCAGGTGCAACATGCCCAGGAAGGTCTACAGTTTGCATACCGGGCGGGTGTTGGTGTAGAGCAGGGGTGTCCAAACTATGGCCCGGGGGCCAAATGCGGCCCACTGCCCATTTTGAATTGGCCCCTGAAACAGCTGAATGAAGAACATTTTGGTTACAACAGAAAATACAATCTATCATGCACATTTTCTGCCACATTTACTTTTTCACAAGGTCTCATTTACAAGTATATTGAAAAATTCATCTTCAAACACCAACATTCTTGTAGTTTACTCTTGTTTTGTGTCTGACAGTGAAGATAAGTCGGCAGTGTCTCCCATCTCTGCTGCTAATCTAGTGATAGCCCAGGGTAACAAGGGCCCCTTGACAGGTGATAACCCCCCAAACCCTAACACTTTAGCTTAAATACTTTAAAAGTGAGGAGCAGCAAGTGGCCCAGTTGTCCACGTTTTCCTCTTTATGCGGCCCTCGATGTTAAAAGTTTGGACACCCCTGGTGTAGAGGATGCCATCCTCTACCTGCTATACAGAGTTCACTCGCATCTGGATAAGGGATGCGGCATGGTGAGGATTCTGTTTCTGGACTTCTCGAGCGCCTTCAACACCATACAGCCTCGTTTGCTCCAGGACAAGCTGAATAGGATGCGAGTGGACCCCTGCCTGGTTACCTGGATCTCCAGTTACCTCACAGACAGGACACAGTATGTCAGACTGAAGGACACCACGTCTGACACTGTGATCAGCAGCACCGGAGCACCCCAGGGCACGGTGCTGGCCCCTCTTCTCTTCACCCTGTACACGGCGGACTTCTGCTACAGCTCTGAGCTGTGTCACATCCAGAAGTTTGCCGATGACACAGCCATCGTTGGATGCATTAGGGACGACAGGGAGGAGGAGTACAGGAGCCTAGTGAGGGACTTTGCTGTCTGGTGTCACACAAACCATCTACAGCTAAACACCTCCAAGACCAAGGAGCTGGTCATCGACTTTGGGAAGTCCAGACCAAGACCACGACCGGTTCTGATCGAGGGAGCTGAGGTGGAGGTCGTGGACTCATATAAGTACCCCGGCCTGTGGCTGGACAGCAAACTGGACTGGAAGATCCACACTGACCACCTGTATAGGAAGGGGCAGAGCAGGCTGTACTTCCTGAGGAGGCTGCGTTCCTGAACATCTGCAAGAAACTCCTGTTGATGTTTTATCAGTCTGTGGTAGCAAGTGTCCTTTTTTACTCCATGGTGTGCCGGGGGGTCAGCGTATCCAAGAAGGACACATCCAGGATTGAAAAACTGATCAGGAGGGCTGGCTCTGTGGTTGGCATGAAGCTGGACTCTTTGGTGACGGTGGCAGAGAAGAGGACACTGGACAAACTGCTGGACATTCTGGATGATGCCAATCACCCTCTACACATGGCCATCAACAACCAGATGAGCCTGATCAGCGCAAGACAGCTCCTCCCCAAGAGCAGGACCAACAGACTGAGAAACTCCTTTGTCCCTCAGGCCATCAGACTGTATAACTCCTCATTTGGGGGGATGAGGAGTAACAGGAAGACAGAGGAGGGGAAGGAGCAGCAGCAGTAGCCTACAAGTATTATCTTTTATTTATTATATAATGCAACTGGAATCATAATTTCCCTGAGGGAGTCTTCCTAAAGGGATTAATAAAGTACAATCTAATCTAATTAAATTAAGTGACGACTGATCTTGAGTATTTCTTTAGTTCTTGAGTGTCTTACAAAACTGAAGCATTGAAACAAAGTCAATCAAACATGAATAAAACTTCATAAGGCCTTTATTTTAAAGTTCATGGTCACAAATATGCCCTCTGCAGTCACTCTAAGCTCATTGAACGCCCTCTGGTGGCTCAAACATGCACCAGCAGATCTGTGAGTTTCTTGAATGTCGTGCTGCTGTGAACCTGATTATGATGCCAACTCTGCCCCCTTGTGGTGATAAGTGATTAAGACCTGAGGGCTGCGCCTAATGTTAATGTCTTTAAAAACAAACTCAAAACCTTTCTAGTCGAGCTTTTACCTGAATTACCTTAAGTGTTTTTATTTATTTTAATTACAGGCCACTTTTTATTATTTTATCTTGTCTTATTTTTTATCTTTTCTTTTTAAATCTTTTCTATTTTTCTTTATTTTATTTTCTAGTTTTCCTATTCTTTATTTATTGTTATAATATATATGTATATTTTAACTTAATTTCAAGTTATCTTTTATTCTTCTTAATTTTTAAAATTATTTTTCTTACTTTATTTTATGATATATTTAATTTTATACTTTTAACCTAACCTTTAGTGTTTTCTCATTTTTAAACCTTCAAGATGGCGTTTCCTCAGTACGTACTGGGTACATCAGTGTGCTTTATTATTATTGTCTTTTATTTATGATGCTTTTTATCAACACTGTGTATGGATTGCTGTGTGGGTGGGTTTGGGTTATAAATCCTTCATTTAATTCATTTGTCTGTTTGTAAATCACTTTGTGCTACATTTTTTGGTATGAAAAGTGCTATAAAAATAAATTTTGATTGATTGATTGGTTGAAGTTACATTTATTTAATCCACTTCTCCCTCACTTTTCTTGTATGCAGTTTTTGTCTCTGGTGCAGCTTTACAACATATTCTTTGTGTCATTTAGATCTTTATATATTCAAATGAGACCCACAGATCCAGAAGTCAAATGTTAATTCACTTGACAAACTGGTGGACATTCTGGACGATGCAACTGACCATCTGCACACTGTCAAGTCTGCTCCGTCACAAGAGCAAAACCAACGGACTGAGGAGCTCTTTGTCCCTCAGGCCATCAGACTGTACAACTCCTCACTGGGTGGGAGGGGGAGTAACAGGAAGACAGTAGGCATATTTATATTTTTATTTATTCATATTTAGCTGTACAAATCCTTACTTTTCAGATACCTGTGTCTTTTTTTACCCAGTGTGCTTGCTATGCTGCTGGAATCTTATAGCCGTGAGTGAGTCTTCCCAGAGGGTTGATTAAGTTCTATCTAAACTAATCTAATCTAATATTATTTTCTTGTCAACTTCTGTCATAATAAGAGGAGAAGGTCAATTCTCTATCAGTGGAGTTTGGGGAAGGTGAGTTGGGAAATACCTGCATATTAGGTATCTGCAAAAATACAATGTTGTGCATCTCTAAGTGGCAGGTAGGGCAATAAGTTAATTTCCAATTTTGAAAATCCAAAATACATAAAAATGCAGCGATTTAAATGATAAGTTCAGTTTCTACAGCTTTTACATTGTTTATAGAATGAAGTAGAACAATATGCTCACCCAGAAGGCTTTCCTGATCCAAGCAGTGCTTCGGGAGATATTTAGATCAAAATCGAGCGGCGGACATCCGTATAATGGTAGCACGCAGGGCATGTATAGCGCTGCTCCTAAAACTGCATTAATCGTCCAAAAACTCTTTAGCTTCACCAATATTTCATCATGGTCTGCTACTCCTCCACGACAGTCCGGTGTCACTCCACCCATGTTTTTGTGACTGTACTGACCTCTGAACTGAAAACTTTCTTTACGGCTGCTGCGCACATGCGCAGTACGGCTCATCGTTTCAGGGGCGACCGCCGGCTACTGAACAACTTTCTTCTTCCAGTTTTGAGCAAAATGGACGAATATCTACCGGATGAAGATGTTGTGAAGGAGAACTTTGAATAAGATGGGTGTCCTTACAGTTTCGAGCCAGAGTTTACAGATGTCATCGAAAGGAGGACACGGAAGCAAAGAGAAGAACAGTGGTCCAGAGAGCAGTCTTCAGTTCAGAGGTCAGCACAGTCACGAAAACATGTCTGGAGTGACACAGACTGTCTTGGAGGAGTAGCCCGAGCCGACCATGATGAAATATTGGTGAAACTAATGAGTTTTTGGATGATTAATGCAGTTTTAGGAGCGGTGCTATACATGCCCTATGTGCTACCATTATACGGATGTCCGCTGCTCGATTTTGGATCTAAATGTCTCCTGAAGAACTGTTTGGGTCAGGAAAGCCTTCTGGGTGAGTATATTGCTCTACTTCATTCTATAAACAATGTGAAAGCTGTAGAAACCGAACTTATCCTTTAACTGCTTTCTTTGAGCTGGATGGATAAAATGAAACATACTTTAAATTTTGGGTTTCCCCACTCTCTCTTACACAAACAGTGAATTTCTTAGCAAACACTACAGATGTACAGTTTCTCTCTTGTGTGCACAACTGTATCTTTTCAGAACTGAACTTTCTCATATTGAGCAGCTGAATGGTTTCTCTCATGTGTGAACAATAAAAGGTCCACTCGGAATGCCTCAGCAAGAGTTTTACTGCAAACTGAACAATTGGTTGGTTTCTCTATTGTGTGGTTCAAACATGAAGCCTCAGAAATTTGCTTCAACTACAACTTAACCACAGATTCTGCAGTTAATTTTCTCTCCTATTGTAAAACTACAAAATGTCTTTTTGGATTTGAAACCACCTCTGAACACAGACTGAGCAACGACAATTGATTTCGCTTTAAGTATAATGTTACCAAAGATACTGCGGTTAATTTTCTTTCCTTTTGTGAAATTACAAAATGTGGTTTTAGATTTGAGGCCATCTCTGAAAGCAGACTGAGCAACGAAGTGGTTTCTCTTCTTTGTGGACAATTAATGCTGCGTTCCAGGCAACCCGTAACTCGTGTTTTTCCAACCTGTAACTCGTGAAAATGCACTGGAACGGCAGTCAAACTCGTTACATCCAACCTGTGAACTCGTACCAGATGGACGTACTCCGAGTTACGACTTGTGACGTCACATCACTGCATAACCAATAAGGCAGCCTCTTCATAATGACAAACACTGTAAAGAATAAGCTTCTGTTACATTATGTGCTGTTTCCCCGGTTCTGTTTCACTCAAATGAGTTAGTGGATAAAGCATAAATCTTATAAAGCCTGCCATGTTGGTTAACTTACATACCAGAATTCATTGCGCTCAAACCGAAGTTGTATTTTGCCTGGAACGCTTTCAGGTCGGAACTCTGAGATTTTAACTGGGAAATACCCGAGTTACGGGTCGCCTGAAACGCAGCATTAGTGTCTCCTCAGAGGTCCTCTTTGTGGAGAAGTTATACCACAAAGTGAACAACTGAATGGTTTCTCTCCTGTGAGGACTTTTCATCCTGCATAAACATCAAGATAAAGGCCTAAGAAATCTTTACAGTTTATAATAGAATCTTCATAGGCTGAAAAAACACAGAACACATTAAGGAGAAAGTGCTTGGTTGATCACATTTGCATTACTAAAATCCAAGACTTCTACTTTTATTACGGCTTTTCAGTGATTTATGTGAACATTTACTGTTGAGGTATGCAAACACAGGGAGTTAAACAGTGATTTATGTGAACATTTACTGTTGAGGTATGCAAACACAGGGAGTTAAACAGTCAATCAGATTTTGCCGTGTTTCTTTAAGCAAATACATTTTTCTAATATCCTCATTGGCTGGTGGGCCAAACTGATTGAACAAGGGGGACTGCCAGTCACCTCAACTCTGCTCCACCATTAAAACAGTAAGAAAAAAAAAATCAGTATTCATAACTTTGAACACTGAAACACTTTTCAGCAACATTCTGTGTCTCCGCTGGAAGGAAAGCGAGAAAGAGTTTGACCCTTTCATGTATGAATTATTAAATCGCAGAGGAATACTTTTTGAAACGTTATTTTTTTACTTTCAAACAAGTTAAAAATCATGTTCATTTGTTTTTCAGTGTTATATTTTGAGGGAATTATGCACCTGCCCACTACAGCAGACATCATGCACCGACGGTATACGTAAGCCGTCTGGATTGGTCTGCTGACGTAGTGCAGGGAGCGCGCGTAGACGTGCACTGCGGAAGTACGATATAGCACTGTTTAGGCTCGAAAAATGTACTAAATGACCTCGTTTCGAATTAATTATGGAAGTTACCTGCTCAAGACACTTGGATTACAGCGGACGACCAGTATGAAGGAAAATAGGCACGTTTTTGTGGACTTTTATGGACCTTTTTCTTCGGGCTCCGTCGTCCCCTGTTAGATGGACGTTTGTTGACAGCGAAAATCCCCCCGGACCTCCGGCTGCATTTGAGACATCAAAAAAGTGCTCCAGAGTGTTGCTCAGCATGAGGGTAAGTAGAAAATTAAGGAATATCATTCTTTGGGTGTAATATTCCTTTAAGTCGTTCAATTTTGATGAATGATCAATGTATTTCAGAAGTCTTGTTTTACACTTGGATAAAACGAAACACCTACTAAACCTTTACTAAATGATATTAAAGTTTGAATGTGTAAATGAACGAAACAAATGTTCCTTTTGTGTGGATGCAGTCACCTTTATTTCGACTACCTGGCAGAGCAGTTACAACACCAGAACTGACAACAAACAGTGAACCTGCTCTACATGAAAATATCGATTCATAAAGAGAGCAGCTCTGATTGGATCACTCCCCAACTTATCCCACCACCACCAAGCTAAGGCAGCTGTGATTGGATATATTACTAACTTGTTTCTATTTTCTACATGATGAAATTAGGTCTGATTGGATAAAGACAATGTCAAATATTTTTTGTTGAGTTTTTATTTGTTGATAAAAATGTTGGTTAATTTAGTTTGAGTTTTTTGGGGTGCTGGTTTGGCGTAGTGGTTAGCACCCCATGTACATGCTTCTGCCGGTCCAGGTTTGAATCCCGCCTGTGACCAGTTTGCAGAGTGTCTTCCCCTGCTCTCTCTCTCTCCCTTTCACAAGCCTATCCACTGTCTCTCTCCTATCAATAAAGGCACAAAATGCCCAAAAATATACATTTAAAAAAAAAAAAAAATTTAGTTTGAGTTTTGTCTATGTGCACTTGTTTTTATTAGCTACCCTCTAGTTTTAGAAAAAAGGTTGTTGACAAAAACTATGACAAAAAAAATCGCTCAACAAAATTAACACTGTTCATCACCCAGGCCTCAAACCTTGCAAATGAAGATCCTATTCCAGGCAGTATCAGTTATATCAAGCTTCACCTCCCTTTAAAGGAAAAGTTCGGTTTCTACAGCTTTCACATTGTTTATAGAATGAAGTAGAACAATATACTCACCCAGAAGGCTTTCCTGATCCAAACAGTGCTTCAGGAGATATTTAGATCCAAAATTGAGCGGTGGACATCCGTATAATGGTAGCACACAGGGCATGTATTGCGCCGCTCCTAAAAGTGCATTAATCATCCAAAAACTCATTAGTTTCACCAATATTCCATCATGGTCCGTTCGGGCTGCTCCTCCATTACAGTCTGTGTTGCTCCAGACATGTTTTTGTGACTGTGCTGACCTCTGAACTGAAAACTGCTCTCTGGCCAGCTGTTCTCCTTTCGATGAGCTCCTCATCTGTAAACTCTGGCTCGAAACTGTAAGGACACCCATCATATTCAGAGTTCTCCTCCACAACATCTTCATCCGGTAGATATTCGTCCATTTTGCACAAAAAGAATTAAGTCATTGTGTAGCCTGTGGTCTTCCCCTGAAACAATGAGCCGTACTGTGCATGTGCGGAGGCAAACGTAAACGAAGTCTTCAGTTCAGAGGTCAGCACAGCCAGAAAACATGGGTGGAGCAACACCTGACTATAATGGAGGAGTAATGTGAGCAGACCATGATGAAATATTGGTGAAACTAATGAGTTTTTGGACGATTAATGCAGTTTTAGGAGCAGCGCTATACATGCCCCGTGTGCTACCATTATACGGATGTCCGCCGCTCGATTTTGGATCTAAATATCTCCTGAAGCACTGTTTGGATCAGGAAAGCCTTCTGGGTGAGTATATTGTTCTACTTCATTCTATAAACAATGTGAAAGCTGTAGAAACTGAATTTACCTTTTAAAGAGCAAGAGACCAATCTTAACCATTTTGCTGACAGATTTTATTCCATTAATTAATCAAAATTAATACCAATATTTATCTTTTAGGCAATTATATGCTGATACTAGAATCATTATATTGCACATCTCTGGGAAGAGCTGTTTAAGTTAAATAACATATTTATTATTTTAAAACAAACATTTAACTATCTTCAGGTTCAGAAAACTCTTCGACCTTGACCCCAGTCTCTGGTAGTGAAAGTCCCTCTCGATCTGAGTTCCTGACCTCTTGTGGTCCACTACAGTCCCCTCCATCAGTTCTCGTTGATGCTCTCCTCCCTCCGTCTGCGTGGTTTTCCCGAGGGTCCGAAACAGTACTGCTGACACACTTGTGTTTCTTTAACTGAGCAGGCCAAACGAATCTCTGGCCACAGACGCTGCAGCTGTAGAGTTTCTCTCCTCTGTGCCGAGCCATGTGAAGCGTCAGGTACGACTTCTGTTTGAACCTCTTCCCGCACACCGAGCAGACGAAGCGTCTCTCCCCCGTGTGGATCACCATGTGTCTGTTCAGGTGCCACTGATAGATGAATCTCTTGCCACACTCGGAGCAGCCGAACAGTTTCAGACAAGGCTTAGGGTTGGATTTCTCACCGCGCTCAGGGGAGCTGGAGGGCTCGGGTCGCCTGTGGATTCGTTTGTGTCGGTTCATGTTCCCTTTGTGGTTAAACGTTTTGCCACACTCGGAGCAGCTGAACTGTCTCTCCCCCATGTGATTCTTCATGTGAGTGGTCATGTACCATTTATTTTTGAACACTTTACCACACAGAGAGCAGCTATGTCTCGTTGCATCGCTCTTTTCCCCACCTGAGTGCTGCTCTGCGGACTCTTCCCAGTCCCCGCTGTCATCAGTCTCTGCTTCAGAAACGTCTTCGATCTTCACCTCGACCTCTGGCTCTGAATGCCCCTCTGGATCAGAGTTTTCATTTTCTTCTGATTCTTCCGCGCAGTCTTCACCAGGTCCTGTCTCTGCTAATCTTTCCCCGTTTATCTGTCTCTCAAAAGGGTCTGGTACATAAAAACCAGCACACTCGTGTTTTTTTAACTGATAGGGCCAAATGAAACTCTTCCGGCAGGTGTCGCAGCCGAACGGTTTCTCCTCCCTGTGGTGTGCCATGTGACCCTTCAGGTGAGACGGCTGTTTGAATGTTTTGCCACATTCGGGGCAGCTGAAGGGTTTCTCTTCTGTGTGGATTCTCATGTGTCGGGTTAGGTTACTTTTTTTGTTGAATATTTTCCCACAGCAGGAGCAGCTGTGTAGTTTCCTATGTCTCCTCGGGCTCTGACATTTACTTACCACAGAGGTGGGTTGATTCACCGTTGGGTTAACTAAATCCTCGCAGCCTTCACGTTTTGGCTCAGACACATCTTCAGTCTTGACCTCAGTTCCTCGACATAAATCTCTCTCTAGATTTAAGTTCCTAGCTTGCTCTGATTCTCCACAGTCCTCTCCGTCAGCTCCAGTCTCCGTCTGTTCAGACTGTGTTTGACAAAGCTGTGAGGACTTAACTTCCTCCTCGTCTTCACTCTTCACAGAAGCAGGGCAAAATGTGAACTTGACAATATCCTCATCTGGTCCGTGAAGCTGCTCTCCCTCCAGACTGATCCTCAGTTCTTCCTGTTCCTCCTTAACGTGTGCAGGCTCAGTGTCCTGCTGGTCCACACTGGGGCTCCACTCCTTCTGATCGGGAGGCTCTTCTTTACTCTTCATCAGCAGGTGGCCCATAGGAAGCACTGAAACACAGAGATTGAGGAAAGCAGTGAGTAAAATAAAGTTTAATTGTGAAATTTTCATCACTATGTTTATATTCAATTATCAGATAACAAATCACACAAGTATTATATAAAGACTAGAAAGACTTCAACTAATTTTCAACATTATAATGCAACAATTTAAGGATCAATAAACCACACATCTGTTGTTATTTATAACAATAACACAACAGCAGTAATTCAGCAGACACAAGGACGGATAAAAACCAAATGTTACTGAACAAAATAAAGCTAAAAATTATGAGAACAGCTTCTCAACGTACGAAAACTGTACACACTTCATGGGCACTTTTTAGTGCACCAGTTCAATGGATTATTTTGCACAGAAAGAAACATAATGACAGCACTTAAAGAGCTCAAACCTTCGCCAAGGCAGCTCACATGTTGCTGTTACATCTATAAAGTTACTATCATGACATGCTTCATGACCCTGAAAACCCACACCCAGCACTCTGAAACATGTTGATATCATTATTAGTTAGATAGTTATTGAGCAAAAACAGCCATTAGCTAATGGATCTGGATCGCCACCAAAATCTTATCTTTTTTAAGTTGGGCCATTATTAACATCTCCTGAAAATTTCAGCAAAATCCTTCCAGTAGTTTTTGTGTAATCTTGCTAACAAACCAACAAACTGTGACAAATCCTCCCTGGCAGAGGTAAAACTGATCTGAAAAGATTTAACAAGACCCAGTTTGTCCTGCAGCAGATTCCAGTCTGCAGGAGCAGATCTGAAGCATATTTCACCCATTTCAAGATCAACTTCTGAGAACTTTCGTAGGTTTTGTAACACAGTCACAGAATGTAGACTGAAGCTTCCAAAACTTTTGACATGAATACTAGATGCTGCTACTAACATCAGTCCTCTCTAGTAAATAATCATTCTGTTAATAATACTGTTACAATATTCTTGTTTTAGCCCCTTTGTCTCATATAGAGATTAATTGAATGATCCATGCAGTTAATCAAGTTTGAGGAAAGCAGGCCTAATATGGTCTTATAAAACAGGGTGTGCTCATGATTCAGTTTACAGATGCTCACCCAGCTCACTCAATAGAGGACAGTGACAAATTAGAGCCTTAAAACTTGTTACGATCCTTAAAGACTTCATCACAAACATCATTTGAAGATTTCAGGCATCAAGAAGACACATGCAGATGTGTAATTATCAGTATGTGTTACTGGGACAGAGTAAATGAAGATAGAAGTCAGAATAATTAGAAAATTGTATCCTCGCCTAAAAAACACCTCCAAGTTTTTATTGTGAATTTCTCTTTGGAATGACGCAGTTGCAACTTTAGAACTCTATGAATGAATGTCAAAATGTGTGAAGATTACTTCTGCCAAGTTTGAGTCTGATAAAGTGATGCAGAGCAAAGTTAGAGAGGTTTTACTACAGAGTGGTCAGGCCCAATCTTGTCACAGTTTGGCACCGTTAGTCCCATTTGAAATGTCTGATATACCAAACTTTAAATTTCCCTTTTATGCCTTTTTTGGTGTTCATTACACCCAATTACAACAGTTTTTAATCTTCTCCTGCTTATCTGAGGCAGGTCTTCACTGAAAACATAAATATTAATGGCGTTGGCGTTGTGTTTGGTGTGTGTCAAATGTGTATATGGTTGTGTAGCTGAAAAATTCCTGTTTAATTTGATGTGCAGCATGACTATATTTCTACATGAACAGTTCACTTTTCTTACATTATTGTTGGAGTACTCAAAATTGGACTGAACGATTACGAAAGTAATACATACATCTATTACATTAGACAAAAAAAAGCTGACGGCCGCTTGTTTTGGGCGCGTTTTTATCGACTTAGTTGCTTATTCCAGTCCAGAATCTGGCAACACTGGTCAACAGTGCTCAGTAAAACATTGGTGTCTGCTGTTAGCTTGAGCTAACAGATGCTAACTCTGTGCTGTGTGGGCGTAAGCTTCAGGCTAACATGCTACATTAACAGTTAACATGTTGACAGGAGGATAAAGTCACGGACCTGCTCTCTGAGTCTTTAGTTCAGGAGTCAGAGCCTCATCCAGCTGTTTGTCCTGCCTCAGCTCCTCCTCGTGTCCACATGTCCGTCCTGACAGCTGCAGGAAGAATAAATCCTTAAACTCCTTCAGTCCGGACATTTTCCTCTCCTCTGAGCGTCAAAGAAGCAGAAAACTGAGTCCCAAACACCTCTTTTATGAAGCTCTCCCTGCGCTTTCATGATGCTGGACCATCCTGACATTTCAACTGTACAGGGAGGAGGCGGAGCCAGAAACCCGGAAGAAAAGCTTAACTTCCGGTTTACTGATCCGCTCTTCAAAATAAGATTGTCCATGCAGCAGCCCTCTTTTGCTGATGCTTACATGAAGTTAATTTTAACGTTTGGCTGGATAGAAATGGGGCAGCATGGTGGTGCAGCAGGTAGCGCGTGGGTTCAAGCCCCCTTGCGACCCCAATATAGATAAGAATTAAAGTTAATGGATGGATGTGGTGAAACTTTGTCTTCAGTTCATTACGTCCAACATATACAGTAAGTGTAGTCATGAAGGCTGTAGAAGTATGATGCATATTTACCACTTTAGAGCTAAAAAAAAAAAAGTGCTGTTTCTAATTATAATGATGCCCAGCATACTAGAGCATAAATAATAATAATAATTATTATTATTATTGTTGTAATTATCATTATTATTAGTAGTAGTAGTATTAGTAATAGTAGTAGCCTATAATAATCATAAGTACTACAACTATTTTTGTTATCTTGATTATTATTAATAATATTAATAACATACATTAATTATCATTATTTTTATTATTGTTGTTGTAATTATTATTATTATTATTATTATTATTATTATTATTATTATTAATAGTAGTAGTAGTAGTCTACTACTATAATTATTATTATTACTACTATCATTATTATTATTATTATTATCATTATGTTTTAAATATGGCATTATCATAATATGGCAGATATTCACATCAAATTACTGCTCTTTACAAATCAATAAGGGGTAGGTCCAAGCAAGTGTGAACTATACTTTGAATGTTGTCCAAATTAATATAATCAAATTAAACATTTGTTTTAGTATTAATAGTATTTATATTATAATGATTTAAGTATTTTTGGTAATAGTTGTATTTTATTCCATTTGCCTCTGTCAGATGACTTTAAACTGACCTAAAATAACCCTACCTGACAAAAAAAACCCAATTTGTAAACATCTGGAGTTGTTAACATGCAGGACAATCCAAACAGAGAATTTCTCAGATGTTTGAAATATGTAAAGGATATTTCAAAGACATGAAGCAGAATATTAAAACTGCTAAAGGTACATGCAACATGCAGGACAAGCATAGAAAAGAATCAAGCTCTTCATAAAAACACACGGCCCATGAATTAACACACTGATGATAAACAAATTCAATTAAAGCATGAAGGCAGCAGCTTCTCAAATCAGACACACGATGGCAGCAGCAGATAAGTCTGATAGCAAGTTTAGACAAAGGGCCCAAAATAAAGACCCACCAAGCAGCAAATGCAGGTTTGGTGGTGGGTAAATCTCAGAGGAGTTCAATGCCACAAATGTAAGATAAAGTCTGGACTTTAACATTATTAAACACAATCTGAGTTCACATAGTCTTGTGTCTTCTTATTCCCTGATCAAATAAAATTATCCAATCAAAAACAAAGTGATAAAATGTATATTATGCTTTCTATGCAGCTAAAAATTCCCAGAGATGATGGTTAAGTTTAAAACAATCCACCCAGCTCCCTTTTGATATCACTGATAATTAAAATCTGACTAAAAAACAGTGTTTCTGGCTGGTAAAATGCTTTTTCCCTTTGATCAAAAGATATATACGTTTGATTTTTAAATCAGTTCAAGTTCATTTTTGTAGCTAACAAATAATACATACAGCATGGATATAAAACCACACCAAAAATTTCTTATGAATTATTTACTGCTTTGATGAATCACCCAGAAAAGTTATTTTCATAAAGAGACACTTTGCATCATCATCATCATCATCATCATCATCATGCTCCAGTGCTCTGGGAGAGTTTATAGTCCTGACTCTTGAACACTGGATGACTGACAGCTGTCCTTCATCACAGCAGAAGACACAGAAATCCTGGTCCTCATCACAACCATGACGTCCATCTGCGTCCTCATCTGGACTCTCCTCTGCTGCTGCTTCACAGGTAAAGTCCAGACAATCAAACTCCTCTCCTCTGTCAACATGTGTCCCTCTGAAATCAAGGCCACAAAACCATGACACTGCTCTCTGTCTTTGTCTCTGTGTCCTCAGAGTCCAGAGGACAGTTCACAGTGACTCAGCCTGCAGCAGTCAGCTCTACTCCAGGAGGCTCCGTCTCCATCTCATGTAGGATCAGCCAGAATATAGGCACCTGTTATGATGCTCCCTGTTTAGCCTGGTACCAGCAGAAAAATGGAGGTGTTCCTAAACTGCTTATTAACCGTGCCAGCTATCAAGCATCAGGGATTCCAGGTTGTTTTTCAGGCAGTGGATCTAGATCTTCCTTCACTCTGACCATCAGTGGAGTCCAGGCTGAAGATGCAGCAGTTTACTACTGTCAGAGTTATCATAGCATCAACAGTCAGTGGGTGTTCACACAGTGAAAAAGCGTCGTACAAAAACCTCCCTCAGTCAGACTGAACAGAAACTGAAGTGACTGCTGCAGCTGGAAGTTTCTACACACACTGACACACTTCACTGAGGACACACACTCCTCATTTATGAATTTTGTTTGTTTCATTGTCCTGTTTCCTCTTGAAATACAAATATAATTTCACTTACATGTTAACATGCAGCTGTTCTGTGAAAGTTTAAATCATCAACACATATAACGATAAACAATGTGTTCAGAAGGAACTTTACTATCTACTAAGCCTCTATCAAAAATGTTCTTGTAATTTTTATTTGTTGACGAATATGTCAGTTTAGCTTTAGCTGTTGTCCATGTGCACTTGTTTTTGTTACCTCCGCCAAGAAGGTTATGTTTTCAGGAGAGTGAGTCTGTCTGTCTGTGAACAAAAGAACTCAAAAAGTTAGGAGGGATTTTGATGAAATTTTCAGGAAATGTTCAGCATTGGAAAAGGAAGAAGTGATTCAATTTTGGTGTTGATCCGGATCAGCGTCTGGATCCGCCATGATGAAAAATGTGATTTTTGTGAATAAGTACTGAACTACAATAGATATCATTATGAATCCAGATGCTAATAGTATGTTTTCATGGTCAAGGAATCTAAATATTTAGATGAAATAAAGGTAGGACTAATATTTATGGTAAAAATCACACTATGGGAGAGGACTGTGGTGCTGGCGGAGGTCTGCGCTCCCCGAATGCTTTTTTAGTTAGGGTGTTTTCACACCATCACATTTAGTGCGCACCAAAGAAGTTTTGGCCCAGGGTTTGGTACGTTAATATCAATGTGAATGCAACCACCGCACTTTGGTGCACACCAAATCAGTCGGTCCGCAACCTCAATGAAAGGGTGGTCTTGATCCGCTCCATCTCCTTACATTTGGTGCGGTTTCACTGGTGTGAAACAAAGTGGTCCGTACCGATCTACTTTTGATGCATTACTTACTGTTAATCCCGCGGTTGAATATTTTGCTTCCTCAATTTGTTGATTTGTTTATTCTGGTTGAGGATTACGATGATTTGCGAGGGTCCAGAAGGTCGCTGATGCCGTCTCAAACACGATAAAAAAAACATACTTGAAGGAAAATGTAGAAGAGAGCGAAAAGTAAACAATGGTTGTTTGGTGTAGGAAATGGTTACCATGGTAGCCTCTTCTTTGTTCTCCTTCGTAGCAGGTTTGGTAACCAGTTACGTGCATATCGCCCCCTGCTGTTTCAAACTGAGTAAATACACAAGTGGGCCCGAGCATATTTCGATGTTGCAAGTGTGAATGCAAGCCAGTGGGGGAGGGGGAGGGGGGCGAACCACGCTGCAGCACGGTTCGAAACAAGTGGGCCTAATGTGAAAGTGCCCTTAGTTACTGTTTGGTTTTCATCAGGGAAAAAGGTTGTTGACAAAAACTAACATGAAAATAATTACAAAGTTAACGCTGGTTTTTGCATATTTCAGTCTCTGTCTTGGTTTTAAGGGGACGGGTGTGATCATTGGTCTGGATTTGAGACTGAGTTGTCTTCTTAAGCCTCTTTCCAGTCATCACTGTCATCGGTGTCAGGCTCAGAATAATCCCCGATCAAGACCTCAATCTCTGTTTGTAAATATCTCTCTGGGTCTGAGTTCCTGCCTTGCTCTGATCCTCCAGAGTCCTCTTCATCCATCCCTCTTTTTGGACTTTTTCTGTTTTCCCGAGGTTTCAAATCACGGCCTCCATCGCAGCGGTGTCGTTTTAACTGAGAATACCAACAGAACCTCTGATCACAGAACCTGCAGCTCAACGGTTTCTCTCCTGTGTGGATCCTCATGTGTTTGTTCAGGTTTGCTTTATCCTTAAAGCTTTTGCTACACTCAGAGCAGCCAAAGGGTTTCTCTTCTGTGTGACTTATCATGTGTTTGCTCAGTGAGCCTTTATAGTTAAACCTTTTACCACACTTAGTGCAAGCGAACGGTTTCTCTCCCGTGTGAATTCTCATGTGGTCCGTCAGGTGAGCTTTAAAGTTAAACCCCTTGCCGCACTCGGGGCAGGTGAAGGGTTTCTCCACGCCGTGATGTGCCATGTGCGCGGTCAGAGAAAGCCGGCGTGTGAATCTCTGGCCGCACTCGGAGCAGCCGAAGCGTTTCTCCCCCATGTGAATTCGTATGTGTCTGGTCAGATTGCCTTGCTGGGTGAATCTTTTGCCACACTCCAAGCAGCTGAAGAACATCTCTTTGGTGTGAGTCAGCATGTGTCGTGTCAAACTGACTTTGTGGTTAAATATCTGATCACACTCGGAGCATTTAAAAGTTTTGTTTCTGGTGTGGCTTCTCATATGACTGGCCATATTTCCTCTGTTGTTGAACCTCTTGCCACACTCAGAGCAGCTGAATGGTTTCTCTTTTGAGTGGTTTTCGACGTGCCTGTTTAGATTACTTTTCTTTTTGAATGATTTACCACACAAGGGGCAGTGATAAAAAGTCTTCCTGGGTTTGGGTCCCATATCTTTAACTCCTTTCACATAGTTCAAGCCTGACAAAGACACCCCTGTGTCCTTTGCATTTTGACCGTCCTCAGTCTCTGTTTGTGAACGCCTCTCGTGATCTGGGTTCCAGGTCTTTTCTGGCTCTTCACAGTCCTCTCCATCAACTTCTGTTTCCATCTGTTTGATCTGTATTTGCTGAATGAGCAAAGACTGATGTTCCTCTTCATCATCTTCACTCTTGGCGAGGGCTGGACTGAATGTGAATTTGATGATGTCAGCCTCTTGATCCCCTTTCTGACTGATCCCCAGTTCCTCCTGTTCTTCTTTAATGAGTGGAGGCTCCTCCTGGTCCAGACTGGAGCTCCACTCCTGCTGCTCAGGAGGTTCTTCTTTAAACACTGACAGCTGCTGGACGTCAGCAGGAAGCTCTAAAACACAGGAAGACACATCAATGGGAGCTGTAAGTTTTTGCTAAAACCACATCTTGGATTGTGATATTTAAGTTCATCAATACTCTGCCAGGGCAAAGAAAAGTTGCCACCTAGATGTAACAAAGCAAACATGTACGAGCCTCCTACTGGATAATTACTGCATGGGTGATTATCTTTCAGCTGGAAACAAGTTATTTAAACCCAGCTGATGCAATGAGTAGCATCTCATTTCTTAAACAAACATGTCAAAGACACATCCTGTGGTCGTGGAAAAGTTGTCAGTCTGTTTAAGAAATGAGGGTCAAATCATTGGCATCAAGCAGGGAAAACATCTGAAAAGATAGAAGAAACGACTAAAATTGGGTTCAGAAATGTCTGACACATTATTAACAAGATGGAAACTGATACCACCAATATCATCATAAAGCAAGTGAGTCAAATGTGGGTAGGTCGTTTACCTAAGCATTCATAACAGTGAAATAAATGTTTATCCATCATTTAGATACAGGTACATGCTGCTCCTATTGACTTTATCTAAAACAATGTTGTCATTTAAATATAGATTTTATTGATTTTGCTTAATCTTTGAACTCAGTAATATCACTCTTTAATTTTAGGCACCCCAAACCACAATATTAACAAGACTAAAAACATGATGAAACTAGAAAAGCACTCGGAGAGCGAAGACCTCCGCAAGTGCCACAGTCCTCACCCATATTGTTATTTTCATCATAAATATTAGTCCTACCTTTATTTCATCTAATTATTTAGATTCCTTGACCATGAAAACATAACATTAGCATTTGGATTCATAATGATATCTGTTTTAGTTCAGTAGTTATTCACCAAAATCACATTTTTCGTCATGGCGGCCAGACGCTGATCCGGATCAACACCAAAATCAAATCAGTTCTTCCTTTTCCCATGCTGAACATTTCCTGAAAATTTCATCAAAATCCATCCATAACTTTTTGAGTTATTTTGTTCACAGACAGACAGACAGACAAACTCTCCCGAAAACATAACCTCCTTGGCGGAGGTAAAAATTGGAAGGATAGTGGGGAACCATCGTCTTTTAGGAGGAAATGTGCTCGGAATAAAATCCTGAATGATCGGCAATCACTAACAAGTCTGGCCAAATCAAATGAAAGAAAATCAGCAGTAGAACTCAGGGGTGTGTTTAGTAGTGAAAGTAAGAGCATTTCCACACGCACAATGTGAAGGGAACTCAAGGGATTGGGACTGAACAGCTGTGTAGCCTTAAGAAAACCACTAATCAGTAAGGCTTACCAGAAAAAAGGCTTCAGTTTGCTAGGGAGCATAAAGATTGGACTGTGGAGGACTGGAAGAAGGTCATGTGGTCTGATGAGTCCAGATTGACCCTGTTCCAGAGTGATGGGAGCATCAGGGTAAGAAGAGAGGCAGGTGAAGTGATGCACCCATCATGCCTAGTGCCTACTGTCCAAGCCTGTGGGGGCAGTGCTGTGATTTGGGACAAATCTGCGACAATGAAGAAGCTTATCGAAACAATGCCACAGTGAATGTGACTGTAATCAAAGCTAAAGGCAGTCCAGTGAAATATTAGATGTGTGATCTTGTTTTTTGGTGCTGACTTTTTCTTTGGCCAGGTAGTGTATTTGAGCCTTTTTGAGAGTTTGTGTCTGCCTTAAAAATATCTAGACTTACAGTATAAAGACATCTCTCTATGATTTAAATTACAAACATGAGCTAAGTATCAAATTGTGGACCAGTTTGATGGAAAAGGCTGATGTAGCACTTGAAAATGTACAAAAACTGTAATGTCTTTAAAATAGAACTATAATATTGCTGCTTAAGTTTGACTCCATCAGGTGGTATCAAGCAGTGTTAATTTTGATAGCCTTCTTTAATTTAGTTGAAGTTTCAGTCTTTTGCCTAAAATATCTTTTAGTTTTAGTCATTATTTGGTGAACTAAATTATTTCAATTATACTCCAGTTTTAGTCGATGAATGTCACAACATTTTATTCGATGGAATCTGCTTTAAATTCAGTTGACTAAAATATGAAGTGTAAAATGTAAGACATTTTTTATGTTTCCTTGAATTTCTGAAGTCATGTTTTGCACTTGGATAAAATGAAACATCTAATAACCCCTTCTTGAATGCTAAAAAATGACACCTGCTGCTCAATATCCGGTGCATTTGTTTATGATTTTATGCAAAGGTGGAAACACCAGACACATTTGGAAGCTTTTGTAACTACAGAACTGCATTATATTGAAGAGAGCCATGTTTATTTACTTTGTAAATACTGAACATCGGCATTAGTCTACTTTTGTCCACAGAAAATCCACAGTAAGTTGATATCAATCAATCAATCAATCAAATTTAGTTGAATCTGAATCTTAAACTTGATTACTGCTTCGTGTTTTGTTTTCTGCAAGTCACTAAAGATCTGTTTGAAAAATTGATTAAGCATTAGAATATAATATTAAGTAATAGTTTAGAAAATGAAAAAAGTAAGCCACTGTAAACAAATGATGAACATTCATTGTTTTGATGCATTGAAAAATCAGCATGAAAGGGCTTTAATTTGTAAATAACTTTGTTTAACTTATTTATTTCTGCATTATTATTACAAAAGTTTCCAACAGATTCTAACAGCACAGTTCTCGGCACTGTTACCAACTGCTGGATGCCCTTCATGGCAAAGATAAGAGCATAAATATACAAAACTGGTGAAATAATAATAATTGATAAAAAATTTATTTAACTCAATCACCAATAATACATAATTAAATAAGCTTAACATCAGATTGAAGTCAATTAAGCAGAATTAAATCCATTTCTTTTTTAAATACAATGCAATTACAATGTTTAACTACTTTACTAATTTCTAAACAAAGTATTAGTTCATCTAATTTTATACTCTACATTTACAGCAAACTAAGCTCTTTAATGACTATAAAAACAGGACATTTACCAACAATCTAGATTATTAAGACATTTTTTGATTGTGTTTCCATTTTGTGCACGGTGTGAATCTCAGGCTCAATCATGTTTTGTGGAATTTGTTGCTAGTTCGATCCCAGGGTCGGTCAGGGCTTTTCTGTGTGGTGTTTGCATGCATGGGTTCCCTCTGGGTACCCCTGCTTCCTCCCAGAGAGTGATGGCTTATGATTGTTTTTCTCTCTATGTGGCCCTGTGATTGGCTGGCAACTGTTTCAGTTAGTGTCCCATCTCTCGCTCATAAAAGGATAAGCAGTATAGATAATAATTTCATATTTTCCCACCCCTGATCTGAAGTGAAGCATCCATCCATCCATCCATCCATGATCTAAACAGCTTATCCCTTTTGGTGTCATGGGGGGCTTGAGCCTATCCCAGCTGACAATGGAAGAGGGGAGGGGTGCTACCTGAGCAGGTCTCCAGCCAATCACAAGGCCACGCAGAGAGACTCATACCTAAGGGTAACCTACAAAACCTCATGGGCATGTTTACGGTCTGTGGGAGGAAGCTGTAGTGTCCAGAGAGAACATGCAAACTCCACACAGACCAACCCAGAGATCAAACCAGCAACCTTCTGTTTAATGCACGTGCTCTACCTGCAGCACAACCCGGAAGTAATGCAATGAAATAATAAAGACATCAGGAAGTCTTTGCTCTGAGCTAATGACGAACAAATTCCCTTGTTTTACCTGATTTTACTCTGTTCTTAGTTTTATTTGGTGTTGATTTAGTCAAATGTTTTCCAGAGGAGAACTTTGTGTTGTTAGCAGGAGCTAGCTGCGGCTAACACTGTCCTGTAAAGCGGAAGTGGACTTTGGCTCTGAGGCAAACATGTCAACACAACAAACCTGCTCTCTGTGTCTGTATCTCAGGGGTCAGGGTCTCATCCAGATGTCGGTGCAGCTCCTCTCCGAGTCCACATGTCCCTCCTGTCAGCTGATCTCTGGACAAATCTTTCAGATCCTGACACTCGGACATTTTGGACACATCCAAGAGTCACAGAAGAGGAAGGAAACACTTATCGAGGTTTATTATGATCAGACTGGATCTTCCAAACATGCTCACTGTGCAGGAGATATTATGAAGCCGCACAGAAACATCACTTCCGGTACACATCTGCCTTCAAAATAAAAGCCCAATCAAATACTCTGCTCAGAAAACAGCCAGGGATTCTTTTTTTATTTTTATTGCAAAAACAAATAAACCAGACAAAGACTAAGACATAACAAGACAGGAAACATGACATAAAAGTATCATTTTTGGGGGAAACCAATCAGATGAAATAAAATGTGAAGCAAAACAAAACAAACAAAAGAAATAAAATAGAACAAAAAATAAAGAAGGGAGCTGTTTTCTTTTCCTTTAGAGCCTGGTCTCAGACAAACTGCTCCCAGACCCTGATGAGCCTGTCTGTCAGAAGCGGGCAAATCTTTTTTTACTATTTAAACAGAGTTTAGTCTCACTTATGGATTCTTCAATCAATTGTCAATCAAACTTTATTTGCATAGAAATTTTGGAGCACAGAAATTTTGGAGCACAGAACACAGAAATGAAGAAAGAAAATAAATTACAATAATAGAAATAGAATAAATTACAATAATAAAAAGTAGAAAAATTGAAAACGATGGAGAATGTAACCCACCCCTGCCTTGTCCCCACCCTTGCAATCCACATACAGCACAAAAGTTTACAAAATGAACACTGCATGGAGTCAGAAGTAGGGATGACGATGTTAACATTTTTCAAAACCAACATCATAATCAATTTTGCTAATGGCATTCTGTATTGATTGTTTCATCATTTGATCCGTTGTTATTTGGTGAACTATTGATCCTTATAAGTGAATCCCTGATTGGAGCATCAAAGCAGGTGTCCAATAACAGAGTCTAAAGTAATGCAGTGATGGTTTTAATTATGTTAACTATTGATTCACAAAGTTTTTTATTACCCTTCAAACATCCGACTGTGGTTTATTATTCATAAAAATTGGACAAAATAAAAAAAGAATCAAATGAATGAAATTTGACTCAAAACGGTTCAAATGTGGGAAATAATTAAATGCTACATATGAGGGAGAGGCCAGCAACAACACATTGTCTAACGTAGTCTTGGTAACTAAGGGGGAGGGATTAATGTCAGCATTCTACTTTAGTGTGAATGGCACATGGGAAAAGCTTCATAAAATAATATAACAAGATCAATAAAAAATGCAAAAGCTAAAATTGTTGCCATTTAACAAAATTAAATTTCTTTGAAAACCAAATGCTGAACTACAGAGTAATGTTATTTAAAACAGTCCCTGTTGATGATCCTTTTCATATGGAGCCAAATTTGCATCATCATCATCATCATCATCCTCCTCCTCCTCATGCTCCAGTGCTCTGGGAGAGTTTATAGTCCTGACACTTGAACACTGGATGACTGACAGCTGTCCTTCATCACAGCAGAAGACACAGAAATCCTGGTCCTCATCACAAACATGACGTCCATCTGCGTCCTCATCTGGACTCTCCTCTGCTGCTGCTTCACAGGTAAAGTCCAGACAATCAAACTCCTCTCCTCTGTCAACATGTGTCCCTCTGAAATCAAGGCCACAAAACCATGACGCTGCTCTCTGTCTTTGTCTCTGTGTCCTCAGAGTCCAGAGGACAGGTCACAGTGACTCAGCCTGCAGCAGTCAGCTCTGCTCCAGGAGGCTCCGTCTCCATCTCATGTAGGGTCAGTCAGAATGTTCATGACTCTGGTGGCAGCCACTGTTTAGCCTGGTACCAACAGAAAGATGGAGTTGTTCCTAAACTCATTATTACATATGTTAGCACTCGACAGTCAGGGATTCCAGATCGTTTTTCAAGCAGTGGATCACACTCGTCCTTCACTCTGACCATCAGTGGAGTCCAGACTGAAGATGCAGCAGTTTACTACTGTCAGAGTCTTCACTGGATGAACAGTCAGCATGTGTACACACATTAAAAAAGTGTCGTACAAAAACCTCCCTCAGTCAGACTGAACAGAAACTGAAGTGACTGCTGCAGCTGGAAGTTTCTGCACACACTGACACACTTCACTGAGAATACCCATATTTACATGATCTATAATTTTACTGTCCTCTTTCCACCTTAGAAAAAAAAAATATGTCAAAAGCAGTTGATCGAAAAAATGTCAAATCATCTACACATATTAAGACAAAATGTTTAGATGACACCTGACATAATTTCTGATAAGGCGGTGAAGCTGATGACAATAAAAACATAGTGTGCAGGTCAAATAACAGCAAATTTATCACTCAAAATACTGTAGAATAAAAGTCAGAATAAAATCACACTTTTCTCAGATAATTTAATACAACAAACAATTAAAACATCATGTCCTTTTTTGTTGAACATTAGCACAAAGAAAACTAAAATGATCAATAAAAAAGTAAAACAAAGAAGAAGATAAATAAGCATCTCCCCTAAGATACAGTAAAATGAATCACCCTGCACGCTGATGATATAAAATTAAACATTACAATCATCTGATTGTTTGGCCGCTGCTTTGGCAGAGTGAGGAGATACAATTTACAAACTACATCCATGAAGGCTCTCAGCTGCCTACAGGCTGGCCAGGTTTGGTCCCAGTCCGAGGCCCAGTTGGCACAAGTCTTCAAATTCTCTCTCCCCCTTGTTGAAATCTACCCAAGATCTCTGATGTCAACAAAAAAAAGTGAAGAAAAATAGGTCTTGGTCCTTCACATCACCAGGGTCAACTAGACCAAACTCTTCATCCCAAAATGCTCATGGTGAATCTTCATATCAGAGTTTAAAATGTGAGTAAGTGATTCAGTTAATGAAACATACTGAAGGCATTGAAGAGAAAAGTTATTTGACCAAAAAAATTATGAAATGTTAAGAGCCCTGAATTGTTTGAGTTTCTTACGACTCCAAGTTTGTTCAAAAGTCTCTTCAAAGTGAGATAATCAGTCAGTGCTCAAGATAAAAAAAAGTCCACGTCAGCAGGACTTCTCTGTCTTCCTAAATAACCCTTTGACATTAGTCATTTCCATACAGAGCATCATCATCATCATCATCCTCATGCTCCAGTGCTCTGGGAGAGTTTATAGTCCTGACACTTGAACACTGGATGACTGACAGCTGTCCTTCATCACAGCAGCAGACACAGAAATCCTGGTCCTCATCACAAACATGACGTCCATCTGCGTCCTCATCTGGACTCTCCTCTGCTGCTGCTTCACAGGTAAAGTCCAGACAATCAAACTCCTCTCCTCTGTCAACATGTGTCCCTCTGAAATCAAGGCCACAAAACCATGACGCTGCTCTCTGTCTTTGTCTCTGTGTCCTCAGAGTCCAGAGGACAGGTCACAGTGACTCAGCCTGCAGCAGTCAGCTCTGCTCCAGAAGGCTCCGTCTCCATCTCATGTAGGGTCAGTCAGACTGTGACTAGCAGTGTTCACTGTGGCAGTACTTACTGTTTTTCATGGTACCAACAGAAAGATGGAGGTGTTCCCAAACTCCTTATTTACTTTACAAGCACTCGACAATCAGGGATTCCAGGGTGGTTTTTCAGGCAGTGGATCAAACTCTGACTTCACTCTGACTATCAGTGGAGTCCAGGCTGAAGATACAGCAGTTTACTACTGTCAGAGTTATCACTGGATCAACAGTCAGAGATTTTTATCCACACAGTGAAAAAGGGTCGTACAAAAACCTCCCTCAGTCAAACTGAACAGAAACTGAAGTGACTGCTGCAGCTGGAAGTTTCTGCACACACTGACACACTTCACTGAGAACACACATTTACATGAGCACACTTGAACAAATTAGCCTTCTTGATACTATGCTGTTTGATAGTCACAAAACAAAACAAAATAACCTCATGTGAATATCTTTCCAAAATCCTCTCAAAGCACCTCAAAGTCCACAAAGGCCTGGTTTCAGCAAAAGTCCTGGAAGATTCTGGAGTGGCTGTCGCATTCACCTGACTTGAACCCCATAGAAAATCTGTGTAGAGACTTGAGGAAGGCAGTTGTAAACCCAAGAATATCAGTGAACTGGAGGCTATTGCTGCAAGAAATGGGCTAAGTTTCCTCAGGAACACTACCAGAAGCTGGTGTTTGGCTATGCTTCGCCTTTGCAGCAGGTAATTAAAGTAAAAATGTGCTGTACAAGGTACTGACGTTGTTTGTCAAGAAGAGGTTAAATAATTTTGAAAGTGCAGTAATCATTGGAAGAAGCACTTTGTTTTAAATTTGAAGGAGGATTTGTACTATAAGTTATGTTGAGCTATTTCAATTGTTCTTGTTTTGGTTTTTGCAACTGTATGACCTCTTAAGAGGTTTCAAATGAACTCTGACAGTTTTCATTTGTCCAAGCAGATGCTACTGTGTACAAATCAAATACATGACTACATCTGGAGCCGAACTTCATTTCTCTGTCCTACACAATCTCATAATCTGGAGCAGACATCACGGGCTCAGACCACAAAAGACAAACATCTCCTTATTTCATTTCTCATTTATTAGGACCTCCTGTCACCAAAGCAACAACTCTTCTTCATGGACACCATCCCAGCATGTGTTTTCAGACAGTACAGATTCACATTTATGTCTAACTTAGCATCACAACAAACATAAACAACAGGACGAGGTGCATTCACTGACTCACTGCAGAGAGGTTCATCAAGTTTACTGGAGGTGAACCAAACTGTCCAGTAGGTGACAGCAGAGACTTCTACATCTGCTGGTCTTTGTCAGAGAAGATGAAACTGGTCTCAAATTTTCCTCTTCCCTCTTTTAGGCCCATAATAAGAGAAACAGACAAGTTTCAACTTTGAGGATGAGAAGTGAAGTGTCATTTTGTTTCTGTCATGCTGAAGTGTTTGGGTTAAAGGATTAATTTAACCTTTAAAGTCACAAGTAATCATCAATTTTTTTAATTGATTTATTCCTGATTTCATGATATTTTCAGTTTTATTGTCTAGATGTTCTTTGGCTTGTTTCACTTGTCTTCACTGTATGGCAGAGAACTTCTACACAAGACAAAAAGTCTGCTGCTCCATGTACTCTCCATCTACCCCTGTCTACAGTGACAGTAGCTGCCTGGAATGTCTTGTTCCCCTGGTCCCAGAACTGAACTGTCTAATTATCACAGAGTCAGCCAGTCAACTAATCAGAGGAGAATTGGCCTTCAAGGGAGGGAGCTCCAACAGAGCATCCCAGAGAGACTGAGAATACAGGTGGATCAGGGACACTCAGGACATGGAAACTAGAAGATTATTAAAATTCTTGTGATTATGAACACACTCAAACAGTCTGCAAAATTAAATATTTGAACCTAAGACATTTATGTCTGATTTATGCATAACAGCAAGTTATATCATGTTTTTAAACCACGTGAGACTAGTTTATATCACAAGACACCCATTCATTGTGCTAAATCCTATCACAGCTGTATAGGGCAAAAAGTGGAGTCAGGTGCAGCCTGAACAAGTAATCAGCCAATCACAAGGCTGAATACAAAGACAGACCATCATCCCACCACAAGAAAGAATCCTTACAATTTGGAGACAATCTAAGAAACTTTTTGCTGTAAGGCAACTGCACCACTGTGCAGCAAAATCTTCATGGGAAAATTTCTAACAATAAAAAAAGATTGCATTATGAAAGAACAAGTGCAGAATTTAAGATCTAACAAAACAAACCTGAAAGACAAATATGTTAACATTGTGATATTTGTAAATTATGGAAACAAAAATGCACATAATGCTCATTAATTAAAAAAAATGTCAAACACAACAAAATGTTTTTGGAAAATAGCAATATCTTCATAAATTATTGCAGGACACATAGTTTGATTTTATCTGTTGTTGTTAAATATTCCTGTTTATTTTGATTGTGTTACTGTCCAATATGAAAACAACAATATTTGATTGCTTTGTAAAATTGAAGGCCTCTCAGTTCAAGTAGAAGTTAGATAAATAATTTACATATTAATTTTGAATCATCATCATCATCATCATCATCATCATCATCATCATCATCATCATCATCCTCATGCCTCAGTGCTCTGGGAGAGTTTATAGTCCTGACACTTGAACACTGGATGACTGACAGCTGTCCTGCATCACAGCAGAAGACACAGAAATCCTGGTCCTCATCACAAACATGACATCCATCTGCGTCCTCATCTGGACTCTCCTCTGCTGCTGCTTTACAGGTAAAGTCCAGACAATCAAACTCCTCTCCTCTGTCAACATGTGTCCCTCTGAAATCAAGGCCACAAAACCATGACGCTGCTCTCTGTCTTTGTCTCTGTGTCCTCAGAGTCCAGAGGACAGGTCACAGTGACTCAGCCTGCAGCAGTCAGCTCTGCTCCAGGAGGCATCGTCTCCATCTCATGTATGATCAGCCAGACTGTTCATGGCTGTGACAGTGCTTACTGTTTATCATGGTACCAACAGAAAGATGGAGGTGTTCCTAAACTCCTTATTTACTATACAAGCGCTCGACAATCAGGGATTCCAGGTCGTTTTTCAGGCACTGGATCTTGGACGTCCTTCACTCTGACCATCAGTGGAGTCCAGGCTGAAGATGCAGCAGTTTACTACTGTCAGAGTCTTCATAGCATCAACAGTCAGTGGGTGTTCACACATTGAAAAAGGGTCGTACAAAAACCTCCCTCAGTCAGACTGAACAGAAACTGAAGTGACTGCTGCAGCTGGAAGTTTCTGCACACACTGACACACTTCACTGAGAACACACATGTTTACATGATGTCAGATTTGACTGTCCTCTCTCCTCCTTAGAAAAGTATGAATGAACTTTCATGTTAAAATCAATTGTTCAGTGATAGTTTAAATCATAAACACATAAAAACATAAACAACATGTTAAGAAGACACTTTACAAATTATTTTCTGTTAGGTGGAGCCTGTGGCAATAAAAAACTCAGTTGGCAGGTCAAATAACAGACAATTAATTACTTAAAAGAGAAGGAAGCCACAATGTAGTCACAATATTCTCAGATGATTTAACACAACAAAAAATTAAAACACTATGACAGTTTCCATTAAAGATTTTCAGAAACACAAATCAAAAAGTTCAATAAATTTGTAAAACAGAGAAGGAATTAAATCAGCATCCTCTCTGAGACACACTACCATGGATAACTCTGTATGCTGATGATATAAAGTTAAACATCACAAAAATCTGATTGTTTGGCTACTGCTTTAAGGGTGAGAACTAACTGCACAAACTACATGAAGGCTCTCAGCTGCTGCCTACAGGGTGGCCAGGCTTGATTTAAGGCTGAGACCCAGTTGCCACAAGACTTTGACTACTCTCTGTCCCTCGATTTATAAATCTATCCACAATTTCTGCTGTCAATAATGGACAAAAATGTTATAAGAGGGAAAATATTCCGTTTTTTGTCTTAAACACCAAAAGTGTCAAATAGCCCAAACCCTCTCCTCCTAAAAACTCTGTCAGTATTTTTTTGATTCAGAATTTAAAAATTGTAAAAAAAAAAAAAAATAATAATAATAATTAAAAAAAAGTGTTTTAGTAAAGGAAAATAAACAGAAGGACATTGAGGATAAGGGATATCTGAAGAGATTTAAGTATCCCTAAAATTAAAGAGCCATGAAATTGTTTTTTTTCTATTTTTGAGGATGTTATGCCCTTTAGTGTGTCTAACACATCCACAGAAACAGTTTGTAGTGACTGCACAATACAGAAAGACATTACATGAACACATAAAACACTTGCGTAATTTTGAGAAATTGAAGAATTTATAGACCACCACATCAACAATTTGCAGACAACAAAGTATGACTCTGGACAAGTCCTACATGAGATTATTGAGTTGATGGCTGTTTTTCAAAATCAATAAATTTCATAAGTTAAAATATTACATGGTGAAGTAAGTCAAATAATTTCCATATAGAGAAATTTTGCATCATCATCATCATCATCATCACCATCATCATCATCATCCTCCTCATGCTCCAGTGCTCTGGGAGAGTTTATAGTCCTGACACTTGAACACTGGATGACTGACAGCTGTCCTTCATCACAGCAGAAGACACAGAAATCCTGGTCCTCATCACAAACATGACGTCCATCTGCATCCTCATCTGGACTCTCCTCTCCTGCTGCTTCACAGGTAAAGTCCAGACAATCAAACTCCTCTCCTCTGTCAACATGTGTCCCTCTGAAATCAAGGCCACAAAACCATGACGCTGCTCTCTGTCTTTGTCTCTGTGTCCTCAGGGTCCAGAGGACAGTTCACAGTGACTCAGCCTGCAGCAGTCAGCTCTGCTCCAGGAGGCTCCGTCTCCATTTCATGTACAACCAGCCAGAATGTTTATAGCAATAACTAATTGCACTGGTACCAACAGAAAGATGGAGGTGTTCCTAAACTCCATATTTACTATGTTAGCACTCGACAATCAGGGATCCCAGGTCGTTTTTCAGGCGGTGGATCTGGATCTTCCTTCACTCTGACCATCAGTGGAGTCCAGGCTGAAGATGCAGCAGTTTACTACTGTCAGAGTCATCACTACATTAACAGTCAGGATGTGCTCACACAGTGAAAAAGCGTGGTACAAAAACCTCCCTCAGTCAGACTGAACAGAAACTGAAGTGACTGCTGCAGCTGGAAGTTTCTGTACACACTGACACACTTCACTGAGGACACACATGTTTACATGAGCACTCTTAAACAAATTAGCCTACATGACACTGTGCTGTTTGATAAAAGAAAAAAATCAATCACAAAAGACAAGAACCACTCTGTAGGTGTTTAAAGGTACACAAATGAGACTAAATCTACCTTGAGCTCATATCTTACTGACATCATCACTGTTATTAATGTGTCCATGGACATATTGTGCTTTAAAAAGAGTGGGGAACTGTCTTCATGGCCTACATATCATCAATAACAGCACTTAAGATCTCAAGCATATGGATTTCAGGCACGCTTTGCAGTTTTAAGTGTTTTTTCATGTTAGTAAAAATATACTCAGAGACAGTTCATTCTTAACACTACGTAATGCTGTTGATCAAATTCAACAATGTTAATTTTGACATTGTTGGTATTTTTCTATTAAAAAAGATTCAGTATTTTCATTTATGAGAGTTAAAGCTCTAGCTCTCCAAAAATTGAGTTAACATCACTCTGTGGTGCAGACCCACAGACACTTCAGAGGTTTTAAATAAAATCCGAGAGTGTTCATTTGTCCAAGAAGATGCTGTGTTTCAATCAAATACATGACAACATCTGGAGCTGAACTTCAATCCTCTGTCCTACACAGACTCATAATCTGGAGCAGACATCACAGGCTAAGACTACAAAAGACAAACATCTCCTCATTTCATTTCTCATTTATTTGGACCTCCTGTCACCAAAGCAACAACTCTTCTTCATGGAGACCATCTCAGCATGTTTTCAGACAGTACAGATTCACATTTATGTCTGACTTAGCAACACAACAAACATAAACAACAGGACGAGGTGCATTCACTGACTCACTGCAGAGAGGTTCATCAAGTTTACTGGAGGTGGACCAAACTGTCCAGTAGGTGACAGCAGAGACTTCTACATCTGCTGGTCTTTGTCAGAGAAGATGAAACTGGTCTCAAATTTTCCTCTTCCCTCTTTTAGGCCCATAATAAGAGAAACAGACAAGTTTGACATTTGAGGATGAGAAGTGAAGTGTCATTTTGTTTCTGTCATGCTGAAGTGTTTGGGTTAAAGGATTAATTTAACCTTTAAAGTCACAAGTAATCAATTTTTTAATTGATTTATTCTTGATTTAATGATGTTTTCAGTTTTATTGTCTAGATGTTCTTTGGCTTGTTTCACTTGTCTTCACTGGCAGAGAACTTCTACACAAGACAAAAAGTCTGTTGCTCCATGTACTCTCCATCTACCCCTGTCTACAGTGACAGTAGCTGCCTGGAATGTCTTGTTCCCCTGGTCCCAGAACTGAACTGTCTAATTATCACAGAGTCAGCCAGTCAACTAATCAGAGGAGAATTGGCCTTAAAGGGAGGGAGCTCCAACAGAGCATCCCAGAGAGACTGAGAATACAGGTGGATCAGGGACACTCAGGACATGGAAACTAGAAGATTATTAAAATTCTTGTGATCATGAACACACTCAAACAGTCTGAAAATTTGATTATATGAACACAATTCAAAGCAAAATATGGGCTCCTCCATATTCTTACTGATTTTTGTTTCAGAGTACATGACAACATACTCAAACAGTCTGCAAAAAAAAAATGAACCTAAGATATTTATTTCTGTTTTAAACCATGTGAGACTAGTTTATGTCATCAAGACATCCATCCATTGTGCTGAATTCTATCACAGCTGTCACAGGACAAAAAATGGGGTCAGGTGCCCCCTGAACTAGTCACCAGCCAATCACATGACTGAATACAAAGACAGACCATCGTCCCACCACAAGAAAAAATCCTTGCAAAAGAGAGTAAATCCAGGAAACTTCTTGCTGTGAGGCAACTTCACCAGTGTTCAGCCAAATCTTTAGGGACAGTTAAAAAAAACAATTTAAAAAACTGGGTTATGAAATAATAAGTGCAGAATTTGAGATCTACAGAAATACAACAAAAAAAGTTTATACAAAATAACGGAACATTTTAGTAAATTATTGCAGGACATATAGTTTGATTTGATCTGCTATTGTTAAATAGGTCTGTTTTTTTTTAAATGTGTTACTGTCTAATATGAAAATAAAGATATTTGATTAATGCTTTGTCAAATTTGAAGGCCTCTCAGTTCAAGTTGAAGTTAGATAAATAATTTACATATTCATTTTGAATCATCCTCCTCATGCTCCAGTGCTCTGGGAGAGTTTATAGTCCTGACACTTGAACACTGGATGACTGACAGCTGTCCTTCATCACAGCAGAAGACACAGAAATCCTGGTCCTCATCACAAACATGACGTCCATCTGCGTCCTCATCTGGACTCTCCTCTGCTGCTGCTTCACAGGTAAAGTCCAGACAATCAAACTCCTCTCCTCTGTCAACATGTGTCCCTCTGAAATCAAGGCCACAAAACCATGACGCTGCTCTCTGTCTTTGTCTCTGTGTCCTCAGAGTCCAGAGGACAGGTCACAGTGACTCAGCCTGCAGCAGTCAGCTCTGCTCCAGGAGGCTCCGTCTCCATCTCATGTAGGACCAGCCAGACTGTTCATGGCTGTAGCAGTGCTCACTGTTTAGCCTGGTATCAACAGAAAGATGGAGGTGTTCCTAAACTCCTGATTTATTATACAAACACTCGACAATCAGGGATTTCAGATCGTTTTTCAGGCAGTGGATCTGGATCTTCCTTCACTCTGACCATCAGTGGAGTCCAGGCTGAAGATGCAGCAGTTTACTACTGTCTGAGTTTTCACAACCCCAACAGTCAGTATGTGTTCACACAGTGAAAAAGCGTCGTACAAAAACCTCCCTCAGTCAGACTGAACAGAAACTGAAGTGACTGCTGCAGCTGGAAGTTTCTGCACACACTGACACACTTCACTGAGAACACACATGTTTACATGATGTCAGATTTGACTGTCCTCTCTCCTCCTTAGAAAAGTATGAATGAACTTTCATGTTAAAATCAATTGTTCAGTGATAGTTTAAATCATAAACACATAAAAACATAAACAACATGTTAAGAAGACACTATACAAATTATTTTCTGTTAGGTGGAGCCTGTGGCAATAAAAAACTCAGTTCGCAGGTCAAATAACAGACAATTAATTACTTAAAAGAGAAGGAAGCCACAATGTAGTCACAATATTCTCAGATGATTTAACACAACAAAAAATTAAAACACTATGACAGTTTCCATTAAAGATTTTCAGAAACACAAATCAAAAAGATCAATACATTTGTAAAACAGACAAGAAATCAAATCAGCCTCCTCTCTGAGACACACTACCATGGATAACTCTGTATGCTGATGATATAAAGTTAAACATCACAAAAGTCTGATTGTTTGGCTGCTGCTTTAAGAGTGACGAGTAAAAATGCACAAACTACATGAAGGCTCTCAGCTGCTGCCTACAGGGTGGCCAGGTTTGATTCAAGGCCGAGACCCAGTTGCCACAAGACTTCAACTACTCTCTGTCCCTCGATTTATGAATCTATTGACAATCTCTGCTGTCAATAATGGACAAAAATGTTACAAGAGAGAAAATATTCCGTTTTTTTGTCTTGAACATCACCATTTCAATGGGTCGAACCCTCTCCTCCTTAAAATGCTGTTGGTATTTTTTTATTTCAGAGATTAAAAATTGTAAAAAAAAAAGAAAAAGAAAAAGAAAAAGTGTTTTAGTAAAGGAAAATAAACAGAAGGACATTGAGGATAAGGGATATCTGAAGAGATTTAAATATCCCTAAAATTAAAGAGCCATGAAATTGTTTTTTTTCTATTTTTAAGGATGTTATGCCCTTTAGTGTGTCTAACACATCAACAGAAACAGTTTGTAGTGACTGCACAATACAGGAAGACATTACATGAACACATAAAACACTTGCATAATTTTGAGAAATTGAAGAAATTATAGATCATCTCATCACCAATTTGCAGACAACAAAGTATGACTCTGGACAAGTCCTACATGAGATTATTGAGTTGATGGCTGCTTTTCAAAATCAATAAATTTCATAAGTTAAAATATTACATGGTGAAGAAAGGCAAATAATTTCTAATAGAGAAATTTTGCATCATCATCATCATCATCATCACCATCATCATCCTCCTCCTCCTCATGCTCCAGTGCTCTGGGAGAGTTTATAGTCCTGACACTTGAACACTGGATGACTGACAGCTGTCCTTCATCACAGCAGAAGACACAGAAATCCTGGTCCTCATCACAAACATGACGTCCATCTGCGTCCTCATCTGGACTCTCCTCTGCTGCTGCTTCACAGGTAAAGTCCAGACAATCAAACTCCTCTCCTCTGTCAACATGTGTCCCTCTGAAATCAAGGCCACAAAACCATGACGCTGCTCTCTGTCTTTGTCTCTGTGTCCTCAGAGTCCAGAGGACAGGTCACAGTGACTCAGCCTGCAGCAGTCAGCTCTGCTCCAGGAGGCTCCGTCTCCATCTCATGTACCACCAGTCAGACTGTGACAAGCTGTAGCAGTGCTCACTGTTTAGCCTGGTATCAACAGAAAGATGGAGGTGTTCCTAAACTTCTTATTTACTGGACAAACACTCGACAATCAGGGATTTCAGGTCGTTTTTCAGGCAGTGGATCTGGATCTTCCTTCTCTCTGACCATCAGTGGAGTCCAGGCTGAAGATGCAGCAGTTTACTACTGTCAGAGTCTTCATAGCATCAACAGTCAGTATGTGTTCACACAGTGAAAAAGCGTCGTACAAAAACCTCCCTCAGTCAGACTGAACAGAAACTGAAGTGACTGCTGCAGCTGGAAGTTTCTGCACGCACTGACACACTTCACTGAGGACACACATGTTTACATGGTCTCAGATTTGACTGTCCTCTCTCCTCCTTAGAAAATTATAAAGGAACTTTCTTTTTAAAATCAATTGTTCAGTGACAGTTTAAATCATAAACACATAAAAACATAAACAACATGTTAAGAAGACACTTTACAAATTACTTTCTGTTAGGTGGAGCCTGTGGCAATAAAAAGCTTATTGTGCTGGTCAAATAATAGACAATTAATCACTTACAAGGAAGGAAGCCACAATTTAGTAGCAATAATCTCAGATAATTTAACACAACAAAAAACTAAAACATCATGACAGTTTCCAGTAAAGATTTTCAGAAATACAAATCAAACAGTTCAATACATTTGTAAAACAGAGAAGGAATTAAATCAGCATCCTCTCTGAGACCCACTACCATGAATAACTCTGTATGTTGATGATATAAAGTTAAACATCACAAAAATCTGATTGTTTGGCTGCTGCTTTAAGAGTGAGGAGCAAAAATGCACAAACTACATGAAGGCTCTCAGCTGCTGCCTACAGGGTGGCCAGGTTTGATTCAAGGCTGAGACCCAGTTGCCACAAGACTTCAACTACTCTCTGTCCCTCGTTTTATGAATCTATCGACAATCTCTGCTGTCAATAATGGACAAAAATATTATAAGAGGGAAAATATTCCGTTTTTTTGTCTTGAACACCACAAGTGTGAAATAGGCCAAACCCTCTCTTCCTCAAAATTCTGTTGGTATGTTTTTATTTCAAAGTTTAAAAATTATTTAAAAAAAATGTTTTCGTAAATTAAAATAAACAGACAAATATTAAGGAGAAAATGTATGTGCAGAGATTTAAATATCCCTGCATTTTAAAGAGCCACGAATTGTTTTTTTTTGTCTTTTTTTTGAGGATGTTATGCCCTTTAGTGTGTCAACAGACACACACTAAAGGGCTAACACATCAACAGAAACAGTGTGCAGTGACTGCACAATACAGAAAGACATTACGTGAACACGTCAAACACTTGTATTATTTTGAGAAATTGAAAAATTTATGGATCATCACATCACCAATTTGCAGACACAGAGTCTGACTTTGGAGAAGTCCTTCATGAGATTATTGATTTGATGGCTGTTTTTCAAAATCAATAACTTCATAAGTGAAAATATTCCATGGTGAAGATAGATAAATAATTTCCATGCAAAGAAATTTTGCATCATCATCATCATCATCATCATCATCTTCATCATCATCATCATCATCCTCCTCCTCATGCTCCAGTGCTCTGGGAGAGTTTATAGTCCTGACACTTGAACACTGGATGACTGACAGCTGTCCTTCATCACAGCAGAAGACACAGAAATCCTGGTCCTCATCACAAACATGACGTCCATCTGCATCCTCATCTGGACTCTCCTCTGCTGCTGCTTCACAGGTAAAGTCCAGACAATCAAACTCCTCTCCTCTGTCAACATGTGTCCCTCTGAAATCAAGGCCACAAAACCATGACGCTGCTCTCTGTCTTTGTCTCTGTGTCCTCAGAGTCCAGAGGACAGGTCACAGTGACTCAGCCTGCAGCAGTCAGCTCTGCTCCAGGAGGCTCCGTCTCCATCTCATGTACGACCAGCCAGACTGTGACAAGCTGTAACAGTGCTCACTGTTTAGCCTGGTATCAACAGAAAGATGGAGGTGTTCCTAAACTCCTGATTTATTATACAAACACTCGACAATCAGGGATTTCAGATCGTTTTTCAGGCAGTGGATCTGGATCTTCCTTCACTCTGACCATCAGTGGAGTCCAGGCTGAAGATGCAGCAGTTTACTACTGTCAGAGTCATCACTACATTAATAGTCTGGCTGTGTTCACACAGTGAAAAGGCGTGGTACAAAAACCTCCCTCAGTCAGACTGAACAGAAACTGAAGTGACTGCTGCAGCTGGAAGTTTCTGCACACACTGACACACTTCACTGAGAACACACAGGCTTACATGAGCACTTTTAACAAATTAGCCCACATGACACTATACTGTTTGATAAAAGAAAAAAACAATCACAAGAACCACTCTCCAGGTGTTTAAAGGTACACAAATGTAACTAAACCTATCTTGAGCTCATATCTTACTGACATCATCACTGTTATTAATGTGTCAATGAACATATTGGAATTAAAAGAGAGTGAGGAGTTGTTTTTATGCATAGAATCAACAATAGCACTTTAGATCTCAAGCATATGGATTTCAGGTACACTTTGCAGCGTTAACAGTTAATATTCAGGTATATAAAAACATACTCTGAGACAGTTTATTCTTAACACTACGTAATGCTGTTGATCAAATTCAACAATGTTAATTTTGACATTGTTTTTATTTTTCTCTTCAAAAAGATTCAGTATTTTCAATTTATGAGAGTTAAAGCTCTAGCCCTCCAAAAAGTGAGTTAACATCACTCTGGTGTGGACCCACAGACACTTAAGAGGTGTCAAATGAACTCTGACAGTGTTCATTTGTCCAAGCAGCTGCTGTGTTTCAATTAAATCCATGACAACATCTGGAGCTGAACTTAAATCCTGTGTCCTACACAGACTCATAAAATGGAGCAGACATTACAGGCTCAGACCTCAAAAGAAAAACATCTCCTCATTTCATTTCTCATTTATTTGGACCTCCTGTCACCAAAGCAACAGCTCTTCTTCATGGACACTATCCCAGCCTGTGTTTTCAGACAGTACAGATTCACATTTAAGTCTAACTCAACATCACAACAAACATAAACAACAGGACGAGGTGCATTCACTGACTCACTGCAGAGACAGAAGTCCATCAAGTTTACTGGAGGTGAACCAAACTGTCCAGTAGGTGGCGGCAGAGATTCTACATCTGCTGGTCTTTGTCAGAGAAGAAGACACTGGTCTCAAAGGCCCAATCCCAATGTCTCCACTCACTGGCTGTGTCCGAAATGGCATACTAACATACTACATACTACAAACCCATTGTGTATATACTGTATACTACATCCTATAAGTATGATTAGAATGCCAACCGTTCACACTGTAGTATACTACTAAGTTTCCCATGATGCATTTCAAACCTCTGACGACAAAAATCAGAAGCACACCAGGCAAATATCAAATATCTCTGTTGATTCACCACATTTGAAAGTTCCTAGAGCATTTTAGGTGTGAAAGTCACCACGTAGAATACCAAAATGTGGTCATTTGAGCAATAAAACGCACGGATACAAATTTCATTTCGACATTTCGGACATTCCGCTATGCGCTCCATTATGCTATCGACGAAACTTCCGGTCGGCTCCAAAACAAGAGCCCATTTACAAAAGCGTTAAAGAACTAAAAGGAGATCATAAAAGACGCACTTATTTTGGAAATGGGAAGTTTGTTAGTGGCTGATTTTTAGCTGAATGCCGGTCGGTCGTGTATGGCGCAATGCATTATGGGGCTCGCAATGCATTATGGGGCGGTTGAGTGTGAGTAGTATGCCCACCTCACATACTTAACATTTTTTCCGATATAGTATACATCCGGGTATTTCTCGCACACTCAATCTTTTCATACTATCCAGTGTGAACACACTATAACTTGGACTTATCGATGAGTTTTATAGCATCTAAATAGGTTATCTATAAATGCTATTCTTTAGCCTTACAGGGCTGGACTGGCCTGAATACTCAACTTCAGGAACAAGACAATTAAAACTAGAGCAAATTTATATTATTTTATTATTTATATTACACGCCTGAGAGCTGTAAAGTAGTGATATATAGCCGTCTACAACTACGATAATAACTTTTCCCCGCATTGCTTGTCTTCACACATCAAAAACTACTGCTACGTAACTAGAAAGAGACACATTACCTCGTGGCTTTGCATCCTGTAAGTTGTTGAAAAAGAACTTGTAAAGCAATGTACAGTTCCGTCAGAGATCCATGCTGCAGCCATTCACCACAACAAACAAACACATTTGGCTTCACGTCTCCGGTGCGTTCAAGTTGTAGTCAGAAGTAGGAATTTTGAGCTCCGAGTGGGAAACTAAAACTGGAACGCCCCCAAGTCTGAATTTCCTACTGGGAACTCGGTGAAACCTCGCCACCCCGAGGTGTCAATCGAAGATGGATGCCCCCAGTGTGAACAGTTATTTAGCTCCTGTAATAATCCATTTATTTGCACTTCTGACTGGGGTGTGTCGCTCTAGATCAGATGTATACATAGTATTGTTAGATTTATATTTACAAAAATGATGCCATAGTGATAATCACATTCTTCATACAACAACGCAGACACAGCGTGCTAACAACAGCTGATAATAGCCTGGTAGATGATGGCATTACGTGTGTGTCCGTGTATAGTGTAGTCTATAGCTTCGGCTATGCATCATGTCTGACCGAAAATTTCGGTGACACCCCCCCCTTTGCGATTGTGGCCCCTCCTTGTTCAAACACGTTCCGCGGTCTATGCGTTAGTATGCCATTTCGGACACAGCCACTGACTTTGAGGCGCGCTCCCGCAGAGTCCGTGAGGGCTCAGGGCAGTCCCACTGCCAAATCATAAAGTGTGTGAGGGATCTCTCGCTGACTTTTTGAACCCTTCATGCGCCCTTTCCGTGAGTGGGCATCAATGCAGACTTAGCGTGAGGGAATTACCCATAGTTCATTACTTGCTGACGTGTGGTAGGAGTCTCCTGGAGCAACCAGCTGCAGTCGCTAAAATATGAAATCCCAGTCACTCCTAAAAAGTTCACAATTGTGTTTGAATAGATCACTTTAGATTGGGTAGTACTTCATTAATCCCTTTGAGAAAAACTCAACCAGGGACAAAGATGTATTAGAAGAAAAGAAAGACCTAAATAAAACTATTTAAGTACATAAATATAAATAAAATTAAAGTATTAAAGCAAAAAAATTAGAAATAAAAATAATGCTCTTATGGTCTCTTAACATTAGTGCAAGGGGGAGGAGATCATACAATATTCATCAGAGCTTATATTGTATGTGGTGTTCAGTTAATAAACAAACAATCTACCAATAAACATATGAGGAAACTCTACCACCAGACTGCAACTATTCAATCGAAACCCGTCTGGAATTCAAAAGTTGATAACAATTATTGGAAGTTTGTGTGGAATTGAAATCAGAAATACTATTTCACAATGAAAATCGAGGAAGTGGCATTAAAAGTAATGCGCCTGATTTTTTATTCAACTAGTTAAAGACTTCAGCAAAGACACTGTCTCCTATGTGAAGATGTATCCAAATTTGTTGTGTTTTAAGTATAACCACTTCCTTACAAGTATTTCTTTAATTTTACAGACCATTGTCATTGTTTGGACATTGTTCTATTTCTTGGAGAACACAATGGACTGATCATACTAAATGAAAAGCTTGATGTCTCATGGACTGAAGTGCCATGTGCTAAATGTTTTTTTTTTCTTTTTTAAAAATCTAATGTATTGTTAATTTGTTATACTGGTTTGTATTTGAGCTGTTGAGGTAATGAAGCACCTTTGTTTCCCATCGTTACCCTTCTTTTATTATATTTGGCAAAAATAAAATGAAGTTTATTCTTAAATTTAAAAAGAAATAATACATCCAACTTTTAGAGATGTTGCTAGGTTTTGAGTCATGAGAGATGCAGTGTTTTGTTACTGTGTAATTGAAACTGTTTGCTATTTGTTTTTTGAATGTTTATATAGCCGTGCATTTTGGTCAGGTGTCGAGGAACGCTTTAATGCACAAACCAGGTTCAGAGTTCAACTTACAGAAAAGGACGTTTTATATATTTATGAGTGAAAATAGAAACTGTCAGAGGATGTGTTTTCTTTATTTGCTTATACTATATGGGAAATGTTAAATTTATGTAAGTGTAAATGGACACAAAAATTACCAAAAATTAAACAATTCAAAAAGGAAATATTATATGAGCTCACTTAAAGGAATAGAAGACAAAAGAACAAATTAAACTCTGAACATTATGGAACCCTTTAGGTTTGATACTTTTTGAGATGCCTCTTTGTACTTTTGTATGTATGCGTATGTATGTATACATGTAAATATGTATTTAATGTAAAGTTTGTATATACGCGGTGTTGAAAATCTTTGCATATTGGTGTATGTGTTTCACATAAATAAAAAAATGTTAAAAGTAAAAAAAAAAGGAGGCAGTTTATGTTATCTCTTGCATGATTGCTGTCAATAAAAACAAAGGGCTATCCCATTCCTGTCTAGAGCACTTAAAGCCCTTGCAGCCTCAAGCACTCAGTCACTTTCCAGATGCAGTGACTTAAGTCAATGAGGGCTCAGGGCTCAGGGTTTAGGGAGGAGATTGAGATTCAGCCAATTTTTCCTCGTCCCTCTTCTGGTCCATAATGAGGGAAACAGACAAGTTTCAGATTTGAGGATGATAGTGAAGTGTCATTTCATTTTTGTCATGCTGACGTGTTTGGATTAAAAGTTAATTTTCATCTTTAATGTCACAAGTATTCAACAAAAGCTCCAACAGAGCATCTCAGGGAGACTGAGAATACAGGTGGATCAGGGACACTCAGGACATGGAAACGAGAAGATTGTTTAAATTCTTGCGATTGTGACCACACTCAAACTGTCTGCAACACGAAATATTTGAACCTAAGTTAAGGAAAAAAAATGGGCTCCTCCATATTCTTACTGATTTTTTATAACAGCAAATAACATCATTTTTTTAAACCATGTGAGACCTGTTGATGTCGTCACGACATCCATCCATTGAGTACAACTCTATTACTCTCAGGTTTGGAATCCTATCACAGCTGTCACGGGGCAAGAAGTGGGGTCAGGTGCACCCTAAACTGGTCCCCAGCCAATCACATGGCTGAATACAAACATATACCATCATTCCACAACAAGAAAGGCCCCTTACAACTGACACTCAACACAGGAAACATCTTGCTGTGAGGCAAAATCCCCACTGTGCAGCTAAAGTCTTCCAGAGGGACAGATACAAGAGAAAAAACTGCAGTATAAAACAATGAGTACTGATTTTAAGATCCAAAGAACAAAATAACCCAAAAGACAAATATATTATGATTTCAAAATTAAAAAAAAATGCAGAAAATGCACAAAAAATGGCATAAACACAAAAAACAAAAATCTTTATTTTATTCTGATCATTTGGAAAATCAGAAAACTTCTTCGTAAATTATTGCAGGAGATACAGTTTTATTTAATTTGTTGTTGTAAACTCTAGTGCCTTTATTTTCAAAGCTTTAATTTCTAAACAACAAAAATTTAAATACTTTATTAATACTCAAATTCAAATTTGAAGGTCTCCCGGTCCATGTTGAAGCTAGTAAATTCATTTACATATTCAATTTGGATCATCATCATCCTCATCATCATCCTCCTCCTCATGCTCCAGTGCTCTGGGAGAGTTTATAGTCCTGACACTTGAACTCTGGATGACTGACAGCTGTCCTTCATCACAGCAGAAGACACAGAAATCCTGGTCCTCATCACAAACATGACGTCCATCTGCGTCCTCATCTGGACTCTCCTCTGCTGCTGCTTCACAGGTAAAGTCCAGACAATCAAACTCCTCTCCTCTGTCAACATGTGTCCCTCTGAAATCAAGGCCACAAAACCATGACGCTGCTCTCTGTCCTTGTCTCTGTGTCCTCAGAGTCCAGAGGACAGGTCACAGTGACTCAGCCTGCAGCGGTCAGCTCTGCTCCAGGAGGCTCCGTCTCCATCTCATGTACCACCAGTCAGAATGTTAATAACAATCACTATTTAGCCTGGTATCAACAGAAATATGGAGGTGTTCCTAAACTCCTTATTTACACTGCCAGCACTCGACAATATGGGATTCCAGCTCGTTTTTCAGGCAGTGGATCACACTCGTCCTTCACCCTGACCATCAGTGGAGTCCAGGCTGAAGATGCAGCAGTTTACTTCTGTCAGAGTTATCACCACATCAACAGTCAGTATGTGTTCACACAGTGAAAAAGCGTCGTACAAAAACCTCCCTGTCAGACTGAACAGAAACTGAAGTGACTGCTGCAGCTGGAAGTTTCTGCACACACTGACACACTTCACTGAGAACACACATGCTTCCATGAACACTTTTAACAAATTAGCCCACATGACACTGTACTGTTTGATAAAATAAAAAATTCAAACACAACAAGACAAGAACCACTCCGAAGGTGTTTAAAGGTGCAGAAATGAGACTAAACCTATCTTGATCTCATATCTTACAGGAGCCATATCATGCTTGTTTCTCCTTTTCACTGTGCCAGACTAGGATGCCTGTAAAGCATTTCTGCCCTCAGTACAAGTCATTTAGTTCCTTCATTGCCCAGTAACCTCGCTCTGATTGGTCAGTTCTGTCAGAGCTGCCGAGAGGGTTGAGCCAGCCTGTCCTTCTTTACTGTATTTTCCGGCAGGCTCAAAGCAGCGACCGCGTATGGAGTCCCCGTACAGGCCAGAGCTGGTAATGAGTGAGTGTGAGCTAGGGAGCTATATACTGCTGGTTGGTGGATGTGTTCCTCACTGATGGTTGTGAGGCTAATGGACATCACAGAGGAGGAAGTGTTTTATCAGATTACTCCAATAAAAAGAAAGGTACCTCGTGTCGTCACGACGGTTTAAATCTCGCGGACATCTCGCAATGACCTATTTTCAGAGGCATCAAATCTCGTTCTAGGATATCAGAAAAAATACAATATCTAATTTTTTGAAAATTAAGGGGGTGTAAGTTCTTGTTTTCAAATTTATTATATATATTATATGTAAGTATTAAATCATGCATCAGCATGATTTGTCTCCTTTAATGACAGCATCACTGTTATTAATGTGTCCATGGACATATTGGGCTTTAAAGATTGTGAGGAGTTGTTTTCATGCATAGAATCAACAATAGCACTTTAGATCTCAAGCATATGGATTTCAGGTACACTTCGCAGTTTTAACAGTTTTTTCAGGTAAGTAAAAAATATACTCAGAGACAGTTAATTCTTAACACTACGTAATGCTGTTGATCAAATTCAACAATGTTAATTTTGACATTGTTTTTATTTTTCTCTTCAAAAAGATTCAGTATCTTCAATTTATGAGAGTTAAAGCTCTAGCTCTCCAAAAAGTGAGTTAACATCACTCTGGTGTGGACCCACAGACACTGAAGAGGTGTCAAATGAACTCTGACGGTGTTCATTTGTCCATGCAGCTGCTGTGTTTTATTCATCTACATGACTACATCTGGAGCTGAACTTCAGTTTCATTGTCCTACACAGACTCATGAGCTGGAGCAGACATCACAGGCTCAGACCAAAAAAGACAAACATTTCCTCATTTCACTTCTCATTTATTTGGACCTCCTGTCACCAAAGCAACAGCTCTTCTTCATGGAGACCATCCCAGCATGTGTTTTCAGACAGTACAGATTCACATTTATGTCTCACACACAACAGTCACAACAAACATAAACAACAGGACGAGGTGCATTCACTGACTCACTGCAGAGACAGAAGTCCATCAAGTTTACTGGAGGTGAACCAAACTGTCCAGTAGGTGACAGCAGAGACTTCTACATCTGCTGGTCTTTGTCAGAGAAGATGAAACTGGTCTAAAATTTTCCTCTTCCCTCTTTTAGGTCCATAATCAGGAAACAGACAAGTTTCAGCTTTGAAGGTGAGAAGTGCCATTTTGTTTCTGTCATGTTGTTAATTAAAATTTTCAAAGTCACAGGTAATCACTCATTTATTCCTGATTTCGTGGTGTTTTGAGTTTTATTGTTTAGAAAACTTCTATGCACAAGACGATGTGCTAGTACTACTAAGTTGACTGTTCAATCAATTACAGAAGATTGGACCAAAGCAAGGATTTGGGACTAAGAGGGAAGGAGCTCCAACAGAAAGGTGAGAATACAGGTGGATCAGGGACACTCAGGACATGAAAAACACAAGTTTTTTAAAACACTTGTGATTGTTGACACACTGCAAAATTGAAAATGTATGAACACAATTTTAGGCAAAATATGGGCTTCTGCACATCTTCGCAGATTTTTGTTTAAGAGCAAATAACAGAATGTTTTAAACCATCTTAGATTAGGAGTGTGCGATATGACGATATTAAATCGTTAAGGATTATAACGTGGGGATGATCTCATAAAGCAGAAAGATCGTCTGTGTGGGCACAGAGACTTTGACGTGCACCCGACAAGCTAATCGTAGTACATTACGCGCAGTGCATGGTGGGATCTCCTGTTTGGTTATTTATCCAATCCAATCCACTTTATTTATATAGCACATTTTAAAAACAATAAAGTTTACCAAAGTGCTGCACAGTTAAAATAACACAAAAGAACATCAAAAGAGAAATAAAATCAATTAAAATAAAACATTAAAACAAATAAGAGTCATAAAAAACAAAGGGGTTAAGACCATAAAAGACATAAAAGGACACGGATCACACAACTCTCATGCTGAATTAAAAGCCAAAGAATAAAAATGAGTTTTAAGACGCGATTTAAAAGTTGTTAGGGTGGGGGATGTTTTTAGCATGAAGCCATGGCAGAAAGAGAAAAGGAGATAAAAGCTTGAAGATGTCTGAACAAAAATCTGTTCTAAAGCAGCTGTATTATTCACTCAGATTATAGACATTGCAGTGAGATAACATTTGTTTTAAATTGTTGCACTTGAAGAGATAATATTGATATTGTTGTTCATTACCTTCTATGTTTACATTTATTGTACTTTTTTATAAAAACTGCACTATTTAAACTAAAACTCATTCAGAAAGTTTCTTTGGCTTCAATTGTCTTTTTTTTTTCTTTTAGGGTTTTACATGTTTTATATGTTAAACATACGGAAAAAAATGGTCAAACATGCAAACTAGTCTAGAAAAATCTACATAATAAAAGAATCGTGATAAAATTGTGATCGTGAATTTATTTTTAAAAAATCGTGATATGATATTTTTGCCATATCGCCCACCCCTATCTTAGATCAATTTATGTCCATCCATTCAGTACAAGTCTTATAACACTCAGATACTGAATCCTACCCCAGCTGCCATGGGACAAAAAGTGACATGCATCCGGAACTGGTCCAACAGCCAATCACAGGGCTGAATAACAAGAGATTTTCATTCACATGGTCAAAAAAGTTAAGAGTCACCACTTGACCGAACTACTATGTTGTCTGGTCTGTGGGAGGATGTTGGAGACTCTTGCTGTTGTGCAGCAGCATGACCTGCTGCACCACCATGCAGCCTTATTCTATAAGACAGACAAGGTCAGACCTGTTGAAAGACCAGCAACAGCAGTATATCACTTCAGAACTAACTAAACATGTGCATAGTTTCAGATATAATAAAAGAACAATGAATAAAAAATAATGAGAGTTAAATCTATTGATGTCGAGTAAATTTTCAGTGCATGGAAACCAAATGCTGAAATGCAGGAGACTGTAAACTATGTCCACAGAGACAAGGAGACTACTCAATGTAGAAAGACGTGACGTGAACACAAAAACACTAGTTTAATTTGTATTAATTAGAAAACTGACGGATCATCACATCACCAATTTGCAGAGAAAAAGTACGATCATGTACAAGGCCTCCATGAGATTATTGATTTGATTACCTATTCAAAATCAGTACACTAACAAGATAAGATTCTACCAATAATTTTCATAAAGAGAGACTTTGAGTCATCATCCTCATGCTCCAGTGCTCTGGGAGAGTTTATAGTCCTGACACTTGAACACTGGATGACTGACAGCTGTCCTTCATCACAGCAGAAGACACAGAAATCCTGGTCCTCATCACAAACATGACGTCCATCTGCGTCCTCATCTGGACTCTCCTCTGCTGCTGCTTCACAGGTAAAGTCCAGACAATCAAACTCCTCTCCTCTGTCAACATGTGTCCCTCTGAAATCAAGGCCACAAAACCATGACGCTGCTCTCTGTCTTTGTCTCTGTGTCCTCAGAGTCCAGAGGACAGGTCACAGTGACTCAGCCTGCAGCAGTCAGCTCTGCTCCAGGAGGCTCCGTCTCCATCTCATGTAGGGTCAGTCAGAATGTTGAGACCTATAACAGCAACCACTTATTAGCCTGGTACCAACAGAAAGATGGAGGTGTTCCAAAATTCCTTATTTACTACACTAGCACTCGAGCATCAGGGATTCCAGGTCGTTTTTCAGGCAGTGGATCACACTCGTCCTTCACTCTGACCATCAGTGGAGTCCAGGCTGAAGATGCAGCAGTTTACTACTGTCAGAGTCGTCATCTCCTCAGCAGTCAGTATGTGTTCACACAGTGAAAAAGCGTCGTACAAAAACCTCCCTGTCAGACTGAACAGAAACTGAAGTGACTGCTGCAGCTGGAAGTTTCTGCACACACTGACACACTTCACTGAGGACACACATGTTTACACGAGCATTTTTACTGAATTAGCCTGCATGACACTGTGCTGTTTGATAAAAGAAAAAATTCAAACACAACAAGACAAGAACCACTCTGCAGGTGCGTAAAGGTACAGAAATGAAACTAAACCTATCCTGAGCTCATATCTTGATGACATCATCACTGCTGTTAATGTGTCAAACATATTGGGCTTTTAAGAGAGTGAGGAGTTGTTTTCATGCATAGAATCAACAACAGCACTTTAGATCTCAAGCATATGGATTTCAGGTACACTTTGCAGTGTTAAAAGTTTTTTCAGGTAAATAAAAATATACTCAGAGACAGTTCATTCTTAACACTACATGATGCTGTTGATCAAATTCAACACTGTTAATTTTGACAGTGTTTTTATTTTTCTCTTCAAATAGATTCAGTATTTTCACTTTATGAGAGTTAAAGCACCAACTCTCCAAAAAGTGAGTTAACATCACTCTGTGGTGTGGACCCATATTGACACTTAACAGGTGTCGAATGAACTCTGACAGTGTTCATTTGTCCAAGGACATGTTGTGTTTCAATCATCTACATGACTACATCTGGAGCTGAGCTTCAATTTTCTGTCCTACACAAACTCATAATCTGGAGCAGACATCACAGGCTCAGACCACAAAAGACAAACATCTCCTCATTTCATTTCTCATTTATTTGGACCTCCTGTCACCAAAGCAACAGCTCTTCTCATGGAGACCATCCCAGCATGTGTTTTCAGACAGTACAGATTCACATTTATGTCTCACACACAACAGTCACAACAAACATAAACAACAGGTCAAGGTGCATTCACTGACTCATTGCAGAGACAGAAGTCCATCAAGTTTACTGGAGGTGAACCAAACTGTCCAGCAGGTGACAGCAGAGACTTCTACATCTGCTGGTCTTTGTCAGAGAAGATGAAACTGGTCACAAATTTTCCTCGTCCCTCTTTTAGGTCTATAGTCAGGGAAACAGACAACTTTCATCTTTGAGGATGAGAAGTGAAGTGTCATTTTGTTTTAGTGATGTTAATTTAATTTTCAAAGTCACAAGTAATCTCATTTATTCCTTGATTTATTCATGATTTCATTGTGTTTTGAGTTTTATTGTCTGGATTCTCTTTAATGTGTTTTACATGTTTGCTCTACAGAATAGAAAAATTCTATGCACAAGACAATGTGCTGGTACCACTAAGTAGACTGGTCAATCAATTACACAAGATTGGACTAAAGAAAGGATTTGGGACTGAGAGGGAAGGAGCTCCAACAGAGACTGAGGCCACATACACAAAAAGACCAAAAGCTTAACAGTTTCCAAAACGATCGTCATAAAGACGAAGGCGTCTCAGAAAATGTGTGCATCTCTGTGAATGCACTAGATACGCATCCAAAGTTTGTAATACACATGCCAGACCTCTTTGGGCGCTGTAACGATATGATGGAAACAAGCCGAGACAGACGAAAAAATAGTGGGCATGCGCACTTGCAGAAAAAGTTGTAAAATGAGATGTTGATTAAGGGATCATAAAGAGGCGTAATGTGTCCTCGATAATTTTTTGTTCAACTTGGTGGTGATTGATAGGGTCACTAGCTTCATCAGCACATATGCTTCATGTACGCTGCCATAGTTGTTGTCGTTGTTGCATGTAGCGCATGTGTGTCTATGAAGATATGAACCTATGACATAAGCGTATCTGAAAACTTGCGGAGAGCCAGTAATCACGGAACTGCATATACGGCATTTCAAAATCTTTCCAATGGAACCTGGTTTCAAAAATGATCGTTTACAGACCCCCAAAACGCCGTCTTTGTATGGATGACATGCAGATTATGCAAAAAACGTATGCGTTTAGACTTCGGTTTGTGAGTGGATGGGGCCTGAGAATACAGGTGGATCAGGGACACTCAGGCATGGAAAACAGAAGTTTTTTTTTTTCTTAAATACTTGTGATTGTTAACACACTGCAAAACTGAAAATATATGAACACAATTTCAGGCAAAATATGGGCTTCTGCATATCCTTACAGTTTTTTGAACAAGAGCGAATAAAAATGTTTTAAACCATCTTAGATCAATTTATGTCCATCCACTGAGTACAAGTCTTATAACTCTTAAATACTGAATCCTACCCCAGCTGTAACGGGACTAAAAGTGACGTGCATCCTGAACTGGTCACCAGCGAATCACAGGGCTGAATGACGAGAGAGATTTTTATTCACATGGTCAAAAAATTAAGAGTAACTACTTGACCGAACTACTATGTTGTCTGGTCTGTGGGAGGATGTTGGAGACTCTTGCTGTTGTGCAGCAGCATGACCTGCTGCACCACCATGCAGCCTTATTCTATAAGACAGACAAGGTCAGACCTGTTGAAAGACCAGCAAAAGCAGTATATCACTTGAGAATTAACTACACATGTGCATAGTTTCAGATATAATAAAAGAGTTAAATCTATTGACGTCGAGTAAATTTTCAATGCAGGGAAACCAAATGCTGAAATGCAGGAGACTGTAAACTATGTCCACAGAGACAAGGAGACTGCTCAGTGTAGAAAGATGTGACGTGAACACAAAAACACTAGTTTAATTTGTATTAATTAGAAAACTGACGGATCATCACATCACCAATTTGCAGAGAAAAAGGCCTCCATGAGATTATTGATTTGATAACCTATTCAAAGTCTGTACACTAACAAGATAAGACTCTACCAATAATTTTCATAAAGAGAGACTTTGAGTCATCATCCTCATGCTCCAGTGCTCTGGGAGAGTTTATAGTCCTGACACTTGAACACTGGATGACTGACAGCTGTCCTTCATCACAGCAGAAGACACAGAAATCCTGGTCCTCATCACAAACATGACGTCCATCTGCGTCCTCATCTGGACTCTCCTCTGCTGCTGCTTCACAGGTAAAGTCCAGACAATCAAACTCCTCTCCTCTGTCAACATGTGTCCCTCTGAAATCAAGGCCACAAAACCATGACGCTGCTCTCTGTCTTTGTCTCTGTGTCCTCAGAGTCCAGAGGACAGGTCACAGTGACTCAGCCTGCAGCAGTCAGCTCTGCTCCAGGAGGCTCCGTCTCCATCCCGTGTAGGGTTAGTCAGAATGTTGAGACCTATAACAGCAACCACTTATTAGCCTGGTACCAACAGAAAGATGGAGGTGTGCCCAAATTCATTATTTACTTTACTAGCACTCGAGCATCAGGGACTCCAGATCGTTTTTCAGGCAGTGGATCACACTCGTCCTTCACTCTGACCATCAGTGGAGTCCAGGCTGAAGATGCAGCAGTTTACTACTGTATGAGTCGTCATCTCCTCAACAGTCAGTATGTGTTCACACAGTGAAAAAGCGTCGTACAAAAACCTCCCTCAGTCAGACTGAACAGAAACTGAAGTGACTGCTGCAGCTGGAAGTTTCTGCACACACTGACACACTTCACTGAGGACACTTATTTACATTAACAAATAAGATTACATTACATGAGACCACTATTAAATTATGAAATTCAACACAAAACAAAACAAGAGCCACTCTACAGGTGTTATACAAAGTGTCCACTTTATAACAGTGAAACCTAAAGAGAGTAAAAGTCTTCTTCACATCATCACTATCAAAAACAGTTCTCTAGATCACGTGGAGGATTAAAGTGTATGAAGTGTTCATGTATTTTAGATCTTAAGACGTAGGCAAAAATATATCTCTTTATCTCCAAACACAACTATCAAATCACACTGTATGCTGATGATGGTCAAATATACATTATAGACCTCAAAATCTTATAGAACAGAAATTCTCAGTTTATTGAACCATTTCCTTTGTTATAATTTATACCTTCTAATCATATCCAATGGAAAGATTGATGGCAGTCAGATGGTATGAAGAATACATGACTTGTAGACATGATTCAGGCTGGTGACAATAGTGTAATTTGGTAGGATAATGCTCCACATTTTAAAGCTTAAATCACTTCAATATGGCTTCTCAAACATGATAGTGAGTTCTCTTTTCTCCTGTGTCCTTGGCGCCCATTTACACAGCAACATTTATCAGAAATGGATGGGTTTTTCATTTGTGTTTTCAAAGTGCTTCACCTTCACACAAAGACAGTGTAGTAATTACTCGTGCTCACGTGGATCCATGAGAAAAATTGAAAATGCTGTAGCAGCAATGCCAGGCCAGTAATTGGAAATGTAACTTTTTAGTCTCCTTGGCAAATGTGACAAATGTGTCTCCGTTGGTCAGAGTATTGATAAATGAAATCCACATGTTGTTGGAGTGATAACAAACTGAATGCTGTTAGCAGCACACATGTTGCTCGGTAGGCGGCCATAGCTGTTGTTGCTCAACCTTTATCTGAAAGAGTACTGCACAAAACATTTTCATCTTTTTCCTCTGGACTCTGGTTTCAAAAGTTTGCAGTTGCAGGCACTCCAGGCACCGTTCTTGCATAATCAGAAGGTGTGAGCACAACAAAAACTCTCTATTTTTAGATATTTTCACTGTTGTGTAAACGAGACCTCAATCAACAATCAAAAAGAGCTCTTTGGTAAGGAGGGTAAGAGGAATTCTGCTGCAACTGTCCAATGCAATCAAGCTGATATGGACCAAAATCTCTAAGGAATGAAGCAAAGTGTACCTAATAAAAAGGTCATCAAGTGTGTCAGTTTAAGTCTATCAGACTGTAAAGGAAAAACTTAGAAAAGAAAAACATCCTTTATTAGTCCCTCATGGGGGAATTCCATTCTTTACACTCTGTTGAACATGCTACATAAACAGGCTGTAATACGCGTGCACATGCAAACAGGTCCTACGATCATGCGTTAATGGAGAGATGTCAGAGTGATGGCTTGCTGCTCCTGAAGAAGTGCAGTTTTTGTGGTAAGGGGTTCAGTGCCCAGGAAGTCAGCTGGCACCGCTCCAGCTACTGAACCAACATCCAAACTTGGTCCGAGCGGGACTTGAACTGGCCACCCTTCGGCCCCCAGCCTGAGCCCTTACAGACTGAGCCACTGCCACCCCCAAAATATAAAATAAACCATATAAAATATAACTAAACCATAGCATCCCATGGTCACGTCAAACTATGCCTTTCAAATTGAGTTTTTTTTGGGATGTTTTCATGACCACATACTCAGTTATCAAAGCTAGTATGTGCTCAGCAAAGAAACAGAAGTAACTAGAAAGCACTCGGAGAGCGCAGACCTCTGCCAGCGCCACAGTCCTCAGCCATATTATCATTTTGACCATAAATATTACTCCTACCTTTATTTCATCTAAATATTTAGATTCCTTGACCATGAAAACATACCATTAGCAACTGGATTCATAATGATATCTATTTTAGTTCAGTAGTTATTCACAGAAATCACATTTTTCACCATGGCGGCCAGACGCTGATTCGGATCAACACCAAAATCTAATCAGTTCTTCCTTTTCCCATGATGAACATTTCCTGAAAATTTCATTCAAATCAGTCCATTACTTTTTGAGTTATTTTGTTCACAGACGGACAATACTGACGGACGGACAGACAGACAAACAAACTCTCCCGAAAACATAACCTCCTTGGCGGAAGTAATGATAAATACATGTATGGTGCCTAAAGACTACAGGACTGCTCAGAGAGTGAGAATACAGCTGGATCAGGAGTACTTAACTCTGGCAAGTTTCATGAACACTGGTGATGGTGGACATAATTTGGCAATTAGAACCCCTGTGAAGACAAAATATGACCTCTTAAATACAACACATTCTGCATGGATGAGCCAAATAATTTTTTATTGTTATTTTTTTCAACCAAATGAAGAAGAGAAATACTGAAATGACAAACAGTAAATGTGTTTCTGTGAGACACTGACAGAGACATCTGCAGTACAATGATGATGATGGAATGGCTATTTCAGTGTTTACACAAACATATCTAATCAAAAAATAAATTACATCTGATTACTTCACAAAATATACAAATATTAAAACATACAAAAAAAATCACAAATAACATGTTTAACTGGAGTTTGAACTATGAAAAAATTATAAAGATGCAATGATAAAGATAAGAACAATATCAACATTTATATCAAATGTATATTTACTTCTTAAGGTCCATATTTGAGTGTCTCCCATCTGTGGGAGGTGGCAGATCCCCTCATGACATCATCAGGGGATAACTGTCAAACTGAGGGAACAGATAAATGTGACATTTTTAGACAGGAGGACTGTGGACAGAACATTTACACACAGTTTTGATAAAAAAATACATTCAATTATGTATTACTATAATGTGTGACCTTTCATGTGAGTCAGCTTAGAACCACATGAACCTGTTCTTAGAACCATTCATGGAAACATACACTTCAATAGTTTCTCTATTCAGGAGGGTTTGTGAGAGGCATATCTCCGGCTCGTCTCCAAACATCTCAAATCTCTATGAAAATTAGGTCAATTATAGTTTGGCCATTACTGTCATCTGATCTCCTTTCTGTCATATAAGTCTGCAGTTTCATAGCAGCTTAACTCTGGATGTAAGTGTCTGATGTGCGTGTGAGTTGCCATGACCAGTGTTGCCAGATTTTTCAACTGAAATAAGGAACCAGTTCCATAAAACCAAGCCCAAAACAAGGTTCTTTCAGCTGTTTTTTCTGATTTGATATATAAAACTTTTTTAAAAAAAGAGAAGGCTACATAAAGTGTGTTTAGATTTTCCTCCGCAATACATTTTAATATCAAAGTGACATATTTCCTTAAGGAGAGGAAGACAGAGAAAAGGAGTGCTACCTGGACTTGACAGAGTTTGTCTGAGGTGCTCTTTGGAAAGGGATTCAAAAAGTCATTGAAATTAAAGAAGCACTTCTTTATAAAATGCCTTTATTTTAATGGCATGGTCATGTTGACATTAAAAACAAACTTCGTTTTTAAGGTCTACATGACCATGCTGTTAAAATAAAGGCATTTTAATAGTATAAAGAGAGTGCCTTGGAGTCTCCTCTTTTTGCCCCTCTGTTTACAGTAAAAGCAACTGCACTTTTGGAACAAGCCCCCCCCCACCAAAAAAAAACAACCCACAGCTGCTAATATTTACCAACTACTTTTCAAAACAAGAAGCCCAAAGGAGCTTGTAATAAGCAGATCTGGCAACTATGGCCGTGGCTCTCATACAGGAGCTTGTGAAATGTTGCGGCTGCACCTCATTGAATGACTGACTCAGGAAAACTTCAGAATAAAGTTGTCAAGACAAAGGGAGCTTTTCCACAAAGGTGAAAAGCTGAGATTTAACTTTAAGACTGACAGGAAGTGAGGGTGCTGATTTAGCAACCAGGCACCCCATGTACTTGTTTCTGCCGGTCCAGGTTAGAATCCTGCTTGTGACCAGTTTGCAGAGTGTCTTCCCCTACTCTCTCACCCTCTTTCACAAGCCTATCCATTGTCTCTCACCTATCAATAGAGGCACAAAATGCCCAAAAAATACATTTAAGACTGACAGGAAGTGTAACAGAATGGTTTCATACTTTCATGTTACACATTTTATCGGTGAAGCCTTACACAAATGCTGGAATAAGCTAAATATGGCTCTCTATTTTTCATTTTCCTGTCTGTTTCAGCCAAGATGTGCATGTGGGTAGTGGAAAAAAAGATGTGTGGCTAATGCTCTCACTCGATAACAAGCTCCTATGCCATCATGCAAGGCAAAAGCCCAACGTGAAACAGCCCTTAGAGTGCAGAAGAGTGGCCTTCCTTATCCTCCCCCCCCCCCCCCCCCCCCCCCCCCCCCCCCCCCCCCCCCCCCCCCCCCCCCCCCCCCCCCCCCCCCCCCCCCCCCCCCCCCCCCCCCCCCCCCCCCCCCCCCCCCCCCCCCCCCCCCCCCCCCCCCCCCCCCCCTCCATCAGCCCTCGTCTCTCCTTCTCGTCTTCAGTTTGGTTTTGACCTACAGCCTGATCACCAGCACACTTGTGATTACTCAATGATGTCACAAACATTTCATTCTAATGATTTCTCTGCTCTGCCATGTGAAGATTCAGGTTATTTTGTTTAATGTTTACCACAGAAGGCAGCTTAGAGTTTTTTCCCTCGTCTGTGGATCCGCATGTGTTTGGTCAAACTTCCTTTTCGGGAAAACCTTCCACCACATTCCAGACAGCTGAAGGGTTTCTCTCCCGTGTGAGTTCTCAAATGATCCGTCAGATGACTTTTTTGGTAAAATCTTTTACCGCACTCGGGGCAGCAATGGGATTTCCAGTCAACCTGTGATATCTTGAGTTTATTGTTCTCTACATGGTTTAAAACGGACTCGTCCTCTGTGGCCTCTTTCCAGTCTTCACTGTCGTCAGTCTCAGGCTCAGAGGGATCTTCAGTCCCACCCTCGGGCCTCGGATGTGAATGTTTCTTTGGATTTTTGTTCCAGGTCTGTCTTGGTGCTCTACAGTTGTCTCTATCAGCTCCTCTTGCCATCTCTTTTCCTGTTTGCTTCCCGAGGGGCTCTGAAGCCTGATCATCAACACACTTGTGCGTTTTAAACCGCTGAAGCTGAGAGAATCTTTGATTACAAACGCTGCAGCTGAAGGGTTTCCCCCTTGTGTGAATTTTCTTGTGTTTGATCATATTTCCCTTCTCGTTAAACCTTTTATCACACTCGGGGCAGCTGAAGGGTTTCTCTCCTGTGTGAATCCTCATGTGTCGGACCAAACTTGTCTTACAGTTAAACCTTTTGTCACACCCGGAGCAGATGAAGAGCTTCTCCCCGGTGTGAACTTTCATATGTTTGCTCAGGGAGCCCCGGTGGATAAACCTTTTGCCACACTCAGTGCAGGTGAACAGTCTGGTTCCTGTGTGGACGCTCATGTGATGGTTCAAATGATCCCTCGCTGTATATTTTTTGCCACATTCGGAGCAGCTGAATGGTTTCTCTCCGGTGTGTAATCTCATGTGTATAATCAGTCTGCTCTTCTTTTTGAATGTTTTGCCACACAGAGAGCACGTAAATGGTTTCATCTCCATCTTTGGTCCCTCATCTTTAACTATCTCCACAGAGCTTAAACTTGACTGATAGACTCTCATATCCATCACATTCTTATGGTCGTCAGCCTCAGGCTCAGATAAGTCCTCTATCAGGACCTCAATCTCATATTCTGAATCTCTATCAGGATCTGAGCTCCTGCTCTTTTCGGATCCATCAAAGTCCTCTTCATCGGCAGCTCTGTGCATCTGTCCTGGGTGAAGCTGTGAGGACTGAGGTTTCTCTTCATCATCTTCAGGACAAAAAGTGAACTTGATGATGTCCTCTTCTGGCCCTTGAAGGTACCCTCCTGCCTGACTGTCCCACAGTTCATTTGGTCCCTCTTCAGTGTTTGAAGGCGCAGCGTTGTCCTGGTCCAGACTGGAGCTCCACACCTGCAGCTCTGGAGGCTCTTCTCCACTCACAGACACCAGCTGGACATCAGCAGGAAGCTCTGAAATTCAGAGAGGCACATTAAAGACGCAAGTTTATATTCAAACCACAACTTAAGATAAAGGGTGGACAACTTTAACCTTTTAACTCCCAGAGCAGTGTTTGGCAGAGGTCAATAAATTCAGAAATATACATCATGTTAAAATAAAAATTATAAGGCATTGTTTTTTTTAGGATACAGAAAAAAAACTGCAAAAAAAACAGAAGAACGTATTCTCTTTATGTGGGATTTAAATGTTCAAAAAGCTTAAAGTTTTATTATGAACTTTATGAACTTGTATAATTATGACGTGTGCTGCTGACCTCTTGGCCAGGTCACCCTTGTAAATGAGATCCTGATCTCAATGGGTTTTTATCTGGTTAAATAAAGGTTAAATAAAAATAAATAAATTAGATTTGCCATAACTGTTTTAAATACTGAACCACTTACTGATACAATGATTTATTTATATAAAATCTGTTATTCATTTAAAACATGTTTGTGTGCCAAACACAGTATCATCTATTTTCTGTTTTTTAGTGCTACTTTATTTAAAAACACTTTTGCCTTTTCTGATGGATTTTGCCCAAAATAAATGTGCATTTTTCAGTATTCAATATTAAGTGTATAAACCTTTAAATTAGGGGTGGGCGATATGGCATTTCTAAAAAGAAAATCACGATCATGATTTTATCACGATTCTTTTTTACGTTGATTTTTCTAGACTTTGCATGTTTGACCATTTTTCCCTATGTTTAACATATAAAACCCTAAAAGAAAAAAATGACAAATAAAGCCAAAGAAACTTTCTGAACAGGTTTTAATTCAAATAGTGCAGTTTTTATAAAAATGTGCAATAAATGTAAACATAAAAGGTAATGAAGAACAATTTCAACATTATCTCTTAAAGTGCAACAATTTAGAATAAATGTTATCTAACTGCAATGTCTATAATCTGAGTGAATAATACAGCTGCTTTAGAACGGATTTTTGTTCAGACATCTTCAAGCTTTTATCTCCTTTTCTCTTTCTGCCATGGCTTCATGCTACATAACCAAACAGGAGATCGTCGTCATCAAAAGTTTGTTTACCAGGTCAGGGGACCCATCTGAAGACGGTAGACGAGCTGACTTTATGATAACACTGGCGATGGATGAAAAAATATAGCCGAAACGAGCGATTTTGCAGAGGTGATGTCCCGCGCTGAAGCTCCATTGCCGTGGCCCCCGCTAAGTGCGGCTAAATCGGTTGGATCGAAATAACTTCTGAAGGACTCCGAGCTGCATGATGTTTGTCTGAGTGAGTATATCAGCATGCACACACCTATAAATAAGGTCCAGGTGTCAAAAAACCGGAGTTTCCCTTTAACGATTTAATATCGTCATATCGCACACCCCTACTTTAAATCAAACATCAAGAAAATATCTGGTGTTTGACTTGTTTGTAGTTTTCTCTGTTCCCTGAAATGTTGACAGACTCACATCAATAATTTGATTTGTCCCATTTTTAGAACATTAAATATCCCTGAATTTATAGATGACTTCTGCCAAACAGTTGAGCTGGTAGTTAAAGGGTTAAAACAGTGTATGTAACCAGGGGCCCACAACCAAAACAAAATAAGAGAGCCAAGTGGAGATCAAAACCATAAAAAGATGGAGTGACCCACCACCACACTGCCTCATTTGGGTCTCTATGTGGATTTTTGCAGCCACTAGGGGCGCTACTTACGGCTAATTGACAATAACACTCACTCTACTAGAGAGAGTGAAATTATTTTTGATGAGGAGCCTTAAAGGTAGGGTCTGCAGGATTTTTCTATACTGTTCGTAATTACAACATTCAAACGAAGCCCCTCCTCCTGAACTCCTTGCGACCTGATGCACCCTCTCCAGCAGCAGATGGAGAACACGCCTCCCCAGCCCGATAGCCCAGCAGCCGGCTCGGAGCAGGAAACTGAGCGACGAGGTACCTTGCAAATTTTTATCAAATGTGTTTCATTATTAGGAGGCACTTTTTTTTGTATTTGAGTAAACACCTATGCTTATTTCTGGAGTATTAGCTAAAATAGGCAAGTGAGTTTGATCATCCTCAGTTACTAACAAAAAAAGTTGACATTATTTTGTGCCATGCTAACATGTTTATAACGAGTGGCCAACAACAACAAGTACATTTTTTACGTCAAGGCAGGTGCAGTAAGTTCACTTTCCCCGACCTCCCCTGACACAGAAGAGTCTGAATCAATGTTTAAACACTAGGGCCTGACCGGTGTGGATTTTTTGAGGCTGATGCCGATACCGATAGGTGGCAGAAAAAAATACAGATTACCGATTAATTTAAGAAATATATATATAAAAAATGAATTTATAAAAAATGGTCCCCAAACACAACAATGAATATATGAATTGCAGGTAGAACATTTTATAGTTTAACAATTGGTCCTTTAGTATTTGTTTAACTTTCCATCAGTGAGAAAATTTAAAGTACAATAACATAGAAAAAAAAAAGCACTGAACCTCTGGGACAATAATCATATAATCTCGTAAAAGTCACTCTGTATGTTGTACTTCTTGCTGATGAAAATAACATAGAACCGCAATTTAAATCTAATCAGCACCTAAAAAAAATTGTAAAACACCGAATTGGGAGAAAAGCGTAATTTCCCAGCCCTGGAGGTTTTATCACACTTTTGGATTTTTCAGATGTGATTAGAAAAACTATCGACACTGATTCAATGTTTTTGATCAAGGCTGAGCTTGATGAAGAGATTTGAGCAAAAAAAGGGTGAAAACAATATATATCTGACACTTTTTACAGCTTTATTGCAGCTAAAATTAGTGGCAAGATGAAGAGGTGTGTTTTTAATTCAGTACAGGAGGGTTAAATTTAAATTCTATTCAATGAAAACACAACTCCATGAGGTGTTTTAACTCAAAAGCATAACAGTATTAACAATCAGGGAGTAAATCATTCGAGGTGACTTCCAGTTCATGCTGTGAGATGTTTGCATATGTTTGCATGAACCAGAAAGACAACTTCTCGGAGCTTTTATTGTCATTTAGTGAAGCATATCCACAAAACTTGTAGCACTGGTTTGCCGTTTGGTGAATAATCCTCATTGACAAAGCTTTTGTTGGCTGAAGTCCTAAAATATCGAAAGAAAAATAAACAGTGAAGGCGTTAGAAATACCAGCAGGCCTCGACTTGACCTGGAAATGTCTGGTTTAGCTGCTGCCTTACTGCAGTCAGGGATGGATTTACACGTTAAGTGGAGTTTTAGCGACAGAGCTGACAGCAGTCAGAGAAAAATCCTGATCCACGTCACGTAAGGAAATGACGACAGAAAGTCAGCCTTCAGATTGGTCACAGTGAAAATGTCACTTAATCTACAAAAGTTAGGTTGTTTAACTATTTCATGCATGAATTATTAAAACACGAAGGAATAGTATTTTCAATGTTTTTACTTTCAATCAAGGTTAAAATCATGTTCAGTTTTTCAGGGAGTTATGCATCTGTCCACTTCACCATCATCATTGGTTTAAATAGTAAGTTAGTGGAGTTAAATATAGATCAACAAACATCTTTGACAAACTTTTAAGAGTAATAAAAGTATACTTTAAACTTTAAAGAGTAATAACAGCTTAAAAAAAGTCTGTATGTGTAATTTAAAATAAAAAATACAAAATTATGTAAAATCTGAATACAATAATTTTGACAATTAACTGAGTGTTGTGGAAATAATAAGGGATTTTATTTTCAGGCCATATTTCCCAGCCCTGGTCTGAACAGTTAAAAATTTTCCTGTAAAATTACGGTAATCAACTGGCAGCAGGGTTGCCATTATCTTACCGTAAAATTAACATTATCTTACTGTCACTATCATTTACAGTTTTTTACCGTTAATGAAAAATACAGTATGGGCCAGTTTTTTTATTGCTTTTCCTGTAAATAAACAGTAAACAACTGTAAGAAGGATTTACATTATTTTCCTTTAAAATTAACAGTATTTAATTGTTACTAAAATTCATGCTTTTGCGCTGTTCACTAAAAATATAGAATTAACTGATTTTTATTACCTTACAGTATTTTACAAATGACTGACTATAACTTTATATCTTTTTACATATATTTTAACAAACTCTTTTTTAATCAGAATTTTTCTGGCTTAGCAGGAAATGCACATAGGAATAGTTACTCTATTGCTATGCTAGCCCTTACTCGTAATCAGTCTTCACGAAATCACTATCCAAAGCTTAAAAGACACAGAATGCAAACCACAACAAAATGTATGAACTGAATGAAGAAGATAGCTCTATCACTGATTTTTCAATAGTATGATTACAAATGTCAGAGAAAAAAAATCCACAGCTTCAGCACTTTACTCTTTATTTTCATGTCCGACAAACTTCATATGCAGAACAATTGTACATATAACAAGATTAACAAAAACATGAGACAGTCCTTCTTTCTCAAAATGCCCTTAGCTTTTTGCTGAAAATTGTGTAATACAAGAGGCAAAATTACCAATCAATCAATCAGTCTTTATTTGTTTAGTTCATAACATAACAGGTGTCATCTCCAGGCACTTTACAATAGAGCAGCCCAAAGAAAATCTATTTATTATAGATACACATACTGTATATGCATGTGCACAAGTACATATACATATTTATAAATATACTTACAGAACGTACATGTACAAACTGTACAAGTATTAAACAAAAATGTTTTGTCCATCTGTCAAAAACAGTTCAAATAAAAGTCAAAGTATAATGAACACCACCAAACATGTTACATCATGATCAAATATAAACTTTACATTTTGGCTTGGTGTACAGGAATGAGAAAATAAGGCACAAGTCCAAAATTGGTTCTGGGTGATGACAGTGGTTAGTGAATTACTTACAGTATGACCCACTCTCAGTCCAGCTCAGGTAGCCCTGTGTGTGTGAGAGAGAGAGACAGAGAGATGAGTTTAAAAATATAGCAACTTCTCACATACAAATCGGTAAAAGTTATCTACGTATAGCTGGGCCATTTTCATTCATTCAGATGAACGAACAGCTAAAGTGTACAAACATTTGAAGCATACAAACAGCACTTCATCGACATATAAATGATTCAATTTACAGATTTATTGAAGACTTTACCTCCCTACTAATGATCTTTAATTGTCTGCCAAAAATACATTCACTAGAAATTCTAGCTTACATTAGCTGCTGGATCCTTCTGTCAGACATGCACTAGCATTCTGTATTCAATGACGTAACAAAAACCTGGTACATAACTCAACTTATAAGCCTTGGGCTCTTTTAACCAATATACAAATTGAATTTAATTGATACTCACCAAATAATTAGGAAGATGGTGATGGATGAAGAAACACACGTATCCAGTTCTCCATGTGCAGTTCCTCCATGTTCTTCTCCCAGAATTAAAAAAATACTGTATCATACTGTAATTTTGGGCAGACTATACCTAGGACAGCGGTAAAGTGCTGTATTTTTGGAATACAGTAGTGATCTGTTAAAAAATGGTCAGTAGAATGTAATTTAACAGTTTTTGTGTTATTTTAGCGGTAAGGCACTGTATTTTGAAGTAACAGCTGAATACTGTTGAAATCTCGCTGTAAATTCACAGCAATCGTTTACAGTGCAGCTGTCAGGCTTGTTTTTGCTCCTTTCTGAGGAGGTTAAAGTCACATCAGCTGTTTTCTGCTGGACAGAAACAATCACAGTGACTTAAATAAAACACCAAACGAAGCTTTGACAGGGTTACAGCAGTCTGGGGGAACTACTATGAGAATAAAAACAACACAAACAGTCAGAAATGAGCCTGAAGTCCAGAGTATTGATCTTTGTTGTTAGCATGTAGCTGTGGCTAACTCTGTGCTAACTAAATATGGACGTTAGCTTAGAGCAAACCTGCTACAGTCACATCAACACGTTTCCAGAGTTAGAGAGTGAACACACCTGCTCCCTGAGTCTTTATCTGAGGAGTTAAAGTCACACCCAGCGGCTCTGCGGGAGGATGAAGCTCCTCTTCTCCTGCTGAGGGGTCAGTCCAGCGCCATGTCCGGACATGATGGAGCTCCTTCAAACCGGACATGTCCCACCTCAGAGGCTAAAACAGGCCCCGACGAGCCTCCTGGGAGAACTTTCTGGATTTATTCTGCTCCTACAGGACGCCACATCAGCCCAACATACTCCTGTGCTAAGGTAAGAAAGATAGTTACTTCAGGACCCGGAAGCAAAACACGTACTGGTACGCCCATCTGCCCTTCAAAATAAAAGCCGAGCGCCAAAGGTTCGCCCTCTCTCAAGCTAAGAAATTATAATAATTAGCCTTTTAAATATTTCGCTACTCACATTTTTCCACATCAGGTTAGAGAGTCACAAAGGCACGGAAGAGTATTAGGGCCATGTTAGATAGAGAAAATAATTTTGGGGAAGTCAACATGAAAGTGGAATTTCGAGAATGAGGTGAAAGGGACTGTTAGAGTTTCTAAGTTATTGCAAAAAGTCTCACTTTTAGATATATGCCTGATCGAAATACACACTTTAAGATGAGTTTTATAGCATCAAAATAGGTTATCTATAAATGCTATTCCGACTAGCCTGGATACTTAACTTCGGGAACAAGACAATTAAAACTAGAGCAAATTTACATTATTCAGACACGTCTTAGAGCACCTGGCTATAAGTAGCGATATATAGCCGGCTACAAAACTACTAAGTTTTCCAAAAATTGCTTGTTGTCACACATCAAAAACTACCGCTACGTAACTAGAAAGAGATAAATTATCTCGTCGCTTTGCATCCTGTAAGTTGTTGAAAAAAGAAGTTGGAAAGAATGCAGAGTTCTGAGGAAGGTCTGCTGCATTCATTAGCATCACAACGAACACACGCTTTAGTTTGAGTCACGTCTTTGGTGCATTAGTCAGAAGTAGGAATTTCCGAGTTCCGAGTAGGAAACTGCAACTGGAACGTCCTCCGAAGTCGGAATTTCCGACTGGGAACTCGGTGAAACCTCGCACCCCCGAGTTGACAATCGAAGATGGATGCCCCCAGTGTGAACAGTTATTTAGCTCCTGTAAAAATCAATTTATTTGCACTTCTGACTGGGGTGTGTTGCTCTCGATCAGCTGTATAGATAGAATTGTTCGACTTATATTTACAGAAATGCTGCCATAGTGATAATCACATTCTTCATTTGTGAACAACAATGCAGGGCGTGCTAACAGCAGCTAATAGTAGCCTGGTAGATCTGCATGTTTTTTCTGACTTCAACGTTGTCACTCCCAGTTCCGAGGTTACTGGAACGCAGCATTACGACAGTCGCCGCGCGTGCTCATGGGTAGCAGAGTCTTGATGTCACCAGAAAAAGATTCTCCTCAAAGCACCTTTAAAAAGACGAGGATACAAGTTGAATAATAATTTCATGATTAAAGTTGAAATGTCCAGAATAAAGTCGATATATTGTGTATTTCAACTTTATTCTCATTTTTTTCTCGACACGTTAACCTTTTTTGTCGACATTTCCACTTTTTAACTCATTTCCGCTTTTTAGCTCATCTCCACTTTGTTCTCGACATTTCGACTTTTAACACGAAATCGTTATTCGACTTTATTCTCGTCATTTCAACTTTATTATACAAATTTTGACTTTAATATCTCCTTTAATGTCGACTTTCCCAAAATTATTTTCTCCATCTAGCATGGCCCTAATACTCTTCCGTAGATCTGAGGCTACCAAAAATTGTTAAGGGAACTATTTACAAATTTACAAAAGTCACATGTTAAATTCCTAAGTTATAGGAAAAACTAGAAAGCACTCGGAGAATGAAACCTCCACCAAGATTTGTGGCAGGTGATTAGTTAATATGATGAAATGAAGAAACTGTTTTTTTTGTTTGTTTACATATTGTGACATTTCATTTGTCTCATAAATTACTTAATCAACATCCTTCTTTGGAGGTGGAACTTCTTTTTCTGTATACAGAAGTGAAAGGAGAGACAACTGTTTTTTATAACTCTGTTATGAGGAAACAGTTTGTCTAACCTAGTTTTGTAACCATACAGACAAAGTCAGGCTTTTGTCTAAGTTTTATGTTGATCCTCTACAGCGTTATTATGAAGAAAACAGTAATACCCACATAAGAAATAAATTTAATTCTGGCTGTAAGGACTTCTTTTGTTTCGTTGAAAAAAAGTTCAAGTTTAACTGTAGTGGAATTATTTTTCATACAATAGTTCAATTTTAGGTAGCTGATGAAATTCAAATAAATGTGGTATTATTAAATATATTTTGTTCATGTTTTAGAGAATAAAAAATGTGACCTGTTTTTACAGCATAACTTTGAATGTGAATGATCAGAAATGGTTTAATCAAATGGTTGCTGATTATAAACACAAGTGTAACACTGTTAATTTCAAGTGTCTTGTGAAAATCAAAACTATGCCCACAGTGCACCTTCAAAAGTCTTCAACAAGCATTTTTTGTAGTTGTATAAACATCTGGCTACAATAGTGTTTTTTTTTTCAAATTGCAAAATGATTATTTTAATACTTTAAATAAAAAAGGTTTAATCAGTTCTTTGTCTTAAATAGGTACTTTCAGAACACCAGAATTTGATTTAGTAAAATCCATCCTAACTGTGACCAGCTGATATCAGTCAATTCCAGGTGGAGCCACTTTGCATCCTCATCATCATCATCATCATCATCATCATCATCATCATCCTCCTCCTCATGCTCCAGTGCTCTGGGAGAGTTTATAGTCCTGACACTTGAACACTGGATGACTGACAGCTGTCCTTCATCACAGCAGAAGACACAGAAATCCTGGTCCTCATCACAAACATGACGTCCATCTGCATCCTCATCTGGACTCTCCTCTGCTGCTGCTTCACAGGTAAAGTCCAGACAATCAAACTCCTCTCCTCTGTCAACATGTGTCCCTCTGAAATCAAGGCCACAAAACCATGACGCTGCTCTCTGTCTTTGTCTCTGTGTCCTCAGAGTCCAGAGGACAGGTCACAGTGACTCAGCCTGCAGCAGTCAGCTCTGCTCCAGGAGGCTCCGTCTCCATCTCATGTAGGACCAGTCAGGATGTTTATGGCAATAACTATTTAGCCTGGTACCAACAGAAAGATGGAGGTGTTCCTAAACTCCTGATTAAATATGCTAGCACTCGAGAATCAGGGATTCCAGATCGTTTTTCAGGCAGTGGATCTGGATCTTCCTTCACTCTGACCATCAGTGGAGTCCAGGCTGAAGATGCAGCAGTTTACTACTGCCAGAGTATTCATTACCGCAACAGTCAGTATGTGTTCACACAGTGAAAAAGTGTCGTACAAAAACCTCCCTCAGTCAGACTGAACAGAAACTGAAGTGACTGCTGCAGCTGGAAGTTTCTGCACACACTGACACACTTCACTGAGGACACACAAGCTCACTTGTGCACTCTGTTTTTTTTCTGTTTCCTCTTTTAAAACAAATACAAATTCATTTTATGTTAAAAGCTGACATCAAATCGAAGGTTAAATCATCAACACATCTAAATAATTTATCAACAAAGGATAAACTGGGAGAACTTTAAGAGCACAAACCTCCACTGGGGAATTTCTGAAATAATTTCTGAGAAACTGCCCTATTTTGCAATGGTAACAAATATTTTAAAGGCTTTATCTAAGTCTGATATTCCTCTGAAGACTGAGCTGTGGTGGATCCACTTATTTCCCTCATTGTGTATCTGTGTGGGCAGAGCGTGACAGGGGTGTAAATATGGCCTGAAAAAACAGCGTGAATGGGTCTGTGGTCTGTCTTTATATCAGCTCCAAAATGAATCCATATCAATGGGATCATATTTGAATAGACAGAGTTGTTGATAGACTGTTGCATCTGTAAAATCTGGGTAAAATCCATGGTCTGGAGTTTGTATGAGAAAAAAAATAAATTATTAAAATTACATGTTTAAAAAAAAAAAAACATCCATCAAGCACTAATAACTGGTCAAATAAACTGCCCCTTGGGATACTGAGGACATTTCATCACTAAGTTTTCATGATTTACTGCAACCTTTGTTACATGGTCAATGGACTTGAGCTTATAAGTCGCTTTTCTAGTCTCTTTAACTCAAAGCAGCTTCACACAGCAGGTCACATCTACACACTCACAACTGGAGTTGCCAGGTCTGCTTGTTATAAGCTACTTTGGGCTTTTTGTTTTGAAAAGCTGCTTGCAAATATTGGCATTTGCAGGTTGTGTTTTTTGGGCTTGTTGTAGCCCCAAACCCAGCAGTGATCTGATGCTCACTTCACTACTGATATAAACTCAATTCAGAAGTTACACAAGCTATTTTGTCCCACTCCAAACACAATTGTAAATTTTACTGTAACAAAATGAACATAAAGAAATCCTTCCAGCCAGAATTAAATTTATTTCTAATGTAACTGTTACTGTTTTCACCATAATAAAGCAGTAGAGGATCCAGATAAAACTCAGATTAAAGCCTGACTTTTGTCTGTTTGGCTACAACAATCAAGGTTTGACAGACTTTAGTGATAACAGAGTTATAAATAACAGATGCCCTTCTCTTTACTTCTGTATAAAGAAAAGTATACTCTAACAACAAAGAAAGGATGTTGAATAAGTAAATTAAGAGCAAAGTAAGAAATTTCACAGTGAAATTTAAATGTAATGTAGATAAAGTTAAGAACATGCTTTAAGTAGACTTCTCTTAAAAAAAGGAATATATTGTCATAGAGAAAAATAAAATTATTCATTGTTTATTTGATGTGGATGTTTGACAATTACGTTGAACAAACCAAAGGCATTGTTTGAGTGTTTTCGCACATGTGCTAATTTGCAACACTTAATCCCAGCTGCAAAAATCAGTGTACAATAACATTACAACAATGAATGAGACACAGTTTTTCCAGATTAGATAAATACATGATAGCTGGAGTTTGCCTGTTTGGGGCTTGTTTTTATTGACTCGGTTTCTTTTTTCAGTCCAGCAACAGTATCAACCAACACGTCATACTGTTTTTTTACACATCTACACATCACTGACACAACAGTGGAAGCAACATGGAGTTGTGTCATCCTAAAAGACACATCAGCATAATAACTCGAGCTGAACCTGCAACCCCTCTGATTCCTGACAGTGAGCACAGACTTCACCGCTGACGCCTCTATGGAAACTCTCAGCATAGATGTGTTATAATTATATACAAGCTAATGCTAACATTTACCCAAAGATGTCATTTTATGCGAACAGTTATCCAAACATGTTATATTGGGGCAGATCAGGTCAAACATGTTTGTTCAACAGGACAAATGTGTCATTAATCTTAACGGTGCAGTCTCAGTTAGACAGGACTGTGGTTTCAGTTAAGGTCTGGGGGGCTGTTTCCCCATTTCATATCCTGTAGTTGGTCCTGTGGTTTTGCGGAACTGAGAGAACTTTCGTTGAACTCTTAGTTGAACTTCTGCCTTAAGTCTGACCTTTATCTAGCCATTATGTTTGTCTTTCTTGACAGACATAGCTTATGAAACCAGCCATGATCTTAAAGGATAAGTTCGGTTCCTGCAGCTTTCACATTGTTTATAGAATGAAGTAGAACAATATACTCACCCAGAAGGCTTTCCTGATCCAAACAGTGCTTCGGGAGATATTTAGATCCAAAATCGAGCGGCGGACATCCGTATAATGGTAGCACATAGGGCATGTATAGCGCTGCTCCTAAAACTGCATTAATCGTCCAAAAACTCATTAGTTTCACCAATATTCCACCATGGTCTGCTCACACTACTCCTCCATGACAGTCTGTGTCGCTCCAGACATGTTTTGTGACTGTGATGACCTCTGAACTGAAGAAGAAGAAGAATGTTTGCCTCCACGCATGCGCAGTTCTCTCTGGAGAGCTGTTCTTCTCTTTGCCTCCGCATCCTCCTTTCGATGAGCTCCTCATCTGTAAACTCTGGCTCGAAACTGTAAGGACACCCATCACATTAAAAGTTCTCCTCCACAACATCTTCATCTGATAGATATCTGTCCATTTTGCACAAAACTGGAAGAAGAAAGTCGTTGTATAGCCGACGGTCTTCCCCTGAAACAATGAGCCGTACTGCACATGCGCGGAGGTAAACACTCTTCTTCTTCAGTTCAGAGGTCAGAGTCACAGTCACAAAAACATGTCTGGAGCAACACAGACTGTAATGGAGGAGTAGTGTGAGCGTACCATGATGAAATATTGGTGAAACTAATGAGTTTTTGGACGATTAATGCAGTTTTAGGAGCGGCGCTATACATGCCCTGTGTGCTACCATTATACGGATGTCCGCCGCTCAATTTTGGATCTAAATATCTCCTGAAGCACTGTTTGGATCAGGAAAGCCTTCTGGGTGAGTGTATTGTTCTACTTCATTCTATAAACAATGTGAAAGCTGTAGAAACCGAACTTACCCTTTAACACGTGATAAGTTGGTACTTTCAAATCCTGATGTGTATAAGATCTTGCGTATGCTTGTGTTCAGTGCTCTTTGTCTGTACATCTCAGGTGAGGTGCAGAACTGACCCCTTAGCAGCTGAGTATTTTTATTATTTTATGTATTGTCTCACATATTGTCAATAAATGGATGGCTAACCGACCTAATCTGGACTTGTGCCTTCTTCCAAACTGAGCATGAACTTTCAACAGATGTCATCTCAGAGCCAATCATGCTGCTGTTGGATTCAAACCAGAACTGCAACTTTTCTTCTTTTCTTGATTTTGTACAGCTTAACTTTGTCTAAACTCACTACAGATGAGCTTATTCAGACTAAACCACACTGCACGCAGTTTGTGATCTTCCTGCACATTAAAAAAAATTAATCTAAAGACATGTTAACAGCTCCAACACTGGCTAAGTAACTTTTCTATTTTGTCTTTCTTTCATAATTAGAAAAAAAAGTGTAGCTTTACTGAACATTTAAACAAAAGTCCACTTTCAGATTCAAACTGCAACAAAAACCCCTCAGCAGCACATGATCAACTTTAAACAGTTACAAATAGTCTTACTGTGGAAATGTCTTTTTTAAAGAAATTGTGCCCATAAATTGTGCAGACAGTTGTAAACCTTGAGCTTATCTGCAGAGTCAACAGAGGAACGTGATAGTATTTATCTGAAGGCTGTTGTGCACATTTTCTGTAAACCAGTTATTAGTGACACTTGTATCTCTATCTGCCAATCAAAGCAATCAAATTTAAACTGCTCTGTTTTAACTATTGTTAACATCATAATTTTATATGTGCTGCGAGTATGGTTACAACAAGCTGTTAACTTCCTCTATATATCTTCACATTTTTATTTGTGTCTGTATGATGACACAACTTTTAATAAATTAATTGGACATCATTACAGCAAAAGAATATCGAAAGCCCTGAAAAAGACTTTACCTTGATTGTACTTGATGAGTTGAGATTTTTCATTCATTATTAAAAAATACAAAAAAAGAAAGAAAGAAATCCAGGTATATAAATAAAATAACAGAAAACAGCTTGAAGCTGGAAATGTAAAGTGTTTTTTTAAGAGCAGAGATCATTTAGAGCTGCCTGGTTTAAAACATTTAAAAAGTAAAAAAGAAAGAAATGAAACAAGTAAGAGGTATATTTAATAAAAGAAGCTTGATTAGTCTGGCTGAGTATGAATAAAACGGTCAACACCACTGACTGTTAATATTGGATTTTTAATAGTAATAATAAAAAAATAACTAGAAGTGCTTATAGGGATTTTTTGCAATACCCATCCTCATCTCACTGTGCTATAGGGCTGGGCGATATGACCTAGAAATTAAATCCCTGATATTTTCCCACAACACTCAATTTTCGATTTTCATCAATTTTTTCCCTCCCTAAAAGAAACAAAACTCCCAGTGACATAAAAATGAAACAAATCAAGTTTTGCCTTCATGTTGTCTAAATGTTTCCCTCTTAAAGTCAAAGTCTGGGTCATAAAAGGTTGATTATGTAGTATAAACGTAGGCAGGTTTGTCTACTTAAACACTAACAGGCTGAGTTTTTATTTTACAGTATTAGAATGAAACTCTCTGATCAATATTTAATCTACTTAAATAACAAATACAAGCCTATTAAAGTGCTTGTGCATACCAAAATTGTATTTTTTTTTCCAAAAATTGCAACTACTTACAATTGGACTATGTCAAGAAAAAAATCTAATTTTTAAATTTTTAAATCTTCTGCAGAAAATAATTTGAATTAATCGATTTTTTTCTTTTTTTTGCCCAGCTCTACTGTACTGAGAGTATGTTTACAAGCTGTAGCTACCTCTATACGTCTTCATTTTAAACTCCGTCTAGTCGTCCAGATGGAAGCCAGAAAGCAGTTTCAATAATTCTGTATGTCATGCATGGACAAAGAATAGACAAATAAAACCTTGAATCCTTGAAGAATGTATGGAACATAGTGATTTTGATTGTTTGACGAAAGAGGTAACATCCATCTGGATAGTCTCCTTTAAAAGTATCAATACATATCACAGGAAGAAAAGCTGTTAAAATATTATTTCCCAGTGTTTTTCACCCAATGGACACACATCCATACCAATCAGACTTGTGCAAGTTTTTCATCACATTAAAAGTTTCAGCTGCCTGTTATCCACCCGTCCTTCAAACTGTGACATTTCCACTCATATGAAAAAGTTAAAAGACATGAGGCGCTCTTTTTTATACTTTTATTTTTCCAATGGATGCCACAGAACAATGATGACATCTGATGGTCGCCCTTTTTAAGTTTGTATTTACAAATACAACGGTTAACAAAAATAAATAGCAGGTTCTTCATTCATAAATAAAATTAATCCACACAAGCCATTACATATTCACATTTGTTCTTTCTTGCGTGTATTAGCATGTGTGCGTTCAGGTTTCTGTTCTGGCTGAATCTGTTCCCACACACGGAGCAGCTGAAGGGTTTCTCTCCCGTGTGAACCCTCATGTGATCTATCAGGTGACCTCTTTGGTAAAATACTTTACCACAGTCAGAGCACCCAAAGGAGTTCTCTCCTGAATGAATCCTCATATGTTTCTTCAGGTTTTGATTCAGGTTGAATCCTTTGCCGCACTGGGAGCAGCGGAAGGGTTTCTCCCCCGTGTGAATTGTCATGTGTCGAACCATACTTTCTTTCTGGTTGAATCTTTTGCTACATTTGAGGCAGCCGAAGGGTTTCTCTTTCAAGTGAACTAACATATGCGTGGTCAGACTTCTGTTGTAGTTGTATCTTTTGCCGCAAACGGAGCAGCTGAAGGGTTTCTCTCCTGTGTGAATTCTCATGTGATCGGCCAGGTGACTTCTTTGGTAGAATATTTTACCACAGTCAGAGCAGCTGAAGGGTTTTTCTCCCGAATGAATCCTCATATGTCTGAGCAGATTCCTCTTCAGACTGAATCCTTTATCACACTGAGAGCAGCTGAAGGGTTTCTCTCTTGTATGAGTTTTCATGTGTTCTGTTAGATGATCCTTTAAGTAAAATATTCTGCTGCAGTCAGAGCAGTGATATGATTTTGATGACGGCTGGTCTGCTGTAGTCTTTCTCCAGTCGTCGCTGTCATCAGTCTCGGGTCCCGAGGAAACGTCAGCCATAACTTCAATCTTTGGTTGCACATGAATCTTCAGATCGGCTTGTCCATAATCATCTCCATCAACCCTTGTTTCTGTCTCTCTTTTTATCTTTTTTTGTTTTTTATCTGCATGAACATCCACACACTTGTGTCTTTTTAGCTGAACCAGACGAGTGAATCTTTGGTCACAAACGCTGCAGCTGAAGGGTTTCTCTCCCGTATGGATTCTCATGTGTTTGATCATGTTTCCTTTATCGTTAAATCTCCGACTGCACTGGGAGCAGCTGAAGGGTTTCTCTCCAGTGTGGATTCTCTTGTGTCTGGCCAAACATGTCTTACGACTGAATCTTTTCCCGCACCACGGGCAGAGACATGATTTCTTATCACCCTTTGGTCTCCTATCTTTGACTCTTTTCACAGAGTTTAAACCTGGCTGATAAACTCTCATGTCCGTCACATTCTCACAGCCTGCAGTCTCGTCTTCAGAGCAAACTTCAGCCTTGACCTCAGTCTTAAAGTGAACAACAGGGTGTGAGTTCCAGGCTTGATCTGGTCCTCTACAGTCCTCTCCATCGGCTCCGGTCCCCGTGTGCTCGGTTTGTTTTGGGTGAAGCTGTGAGGGCTGAGGTTCCTCTACATCACATCCACTCTGCACCGGGACAGGAATGAACGGGTACTTCACGATGTAAACCTCCTCCAGTCCCTGCTGGGTCATCAAAACGTCTTTCTGTTTTTCTTTCACATGTTGGAGTTCAGTCAGATCCAGAGCTCTAGGCCTCTCCTGCTGCTGAGGCTGACGGACATCCGAGGGAAGCACTAAAATACAGAAAGACACCACAGGAAGCCGTGAGTTCATGACGAATCACAGGATGAAAGACTTTTAATATTCCCCTAAGATTCCCAGTTGCCCTATAATGTCTGACCCATGAAATCAGGGACTAATCATTTTATTTTTTGTATCTTAATTCTTTATTTTGGCCCTTTTAAAAATAACATAAAAATAATTTCCATGTTTGCATTCTGTTTGTATCATATTTGATACATCAAGCAATAACAAGAACTTTCTTCAGCTTGGCTGTCTGTAACATCATCTTTATTTTTCTCAAACAGCTGCCTTTTCCTAGCCTTGCAGAGCAGACAGACCTGCCTGATTCTGAAATCCTGCAGGTCCGTCTGCCAGCCTCTGTTGTCCAACGAATTCACTCGCCTGAATTCTTAATGGCCCAATCAGGGAAGAGAGGCGGGAGCTGCAGAATGCAGACGTGACGACAACCGGAAGTTGAGAACGGGCATTCCAATTAGCCTGTTGTCCTCATGGCTACTCAGTGAAACTTGGTGAAATCTGCCCTCCTCAGAAGTTTACCTGTAGGGATTGTCTTTGACGAGGTTCATGTCACATGTAAGTGTTAAATGAATCATCTGTGTGGTATAATTTAGCTTAAGATGATAATAAAAGGCAATTAGCAGCTAAGTTAGCGGCTAACGGCTAACAGTCATTAACTGTTGTTAGCTGTCAGCGGTTAAGTTAGTCACTATGGCCAGCGTCCATGAAGTGTTTTTAACTGTTGTTAGCTATTAGCTGCTACATTAGCCGCTATGTATGCTGTACTATAGGAGGCAGCCCTGCTTGATGTGGATTGGTCTGTGATGAATGTGACGAGCCAAACAATTGTCCAATCACAAGCTTGTGTTTTTATAACGTTGTGCCCCCAAAAACAAATTTAAAGGGCCCCTACCCAGATGGACTAGTGAAATATTTCCGTGGCAGATATATGGAGCTGTCCATCTGGCTTGTCAGGTTAGAATTTTCCAGTAACCCTTCTTAATATTTTTTAGATATTTACCTGGATATAAGAGGAAAACAATGAGGAATTAGTGGGTAATAAAGTTACTCTACACAGAAAGACACTTTGTTTAAAGAAAGAAAAAACTGCTGAAATTACTAAGAAAAACTTGAATACTAGCCTAAAACTCAGCTAAGCACCTTGGAGTTCTGACTAAATTAGGATAGTAAAAATTTTTAATTCAATGTATATATATTTCTAAGAAATGTATGAATCAAATATGACACCTTTGGCATTATATGGCTACTGTCTCATATTCAAACAAACCATCAACTGCTAACAACTGACAGATCATACATTATAATTCCAAAAAAACTGGTTGAGCAAAAACACATATTAATTTCATATTGTTAAGGATAAAATATCGAGTATCATCCTTATATACAGAGCAGACTGATAAACCAGGCAGCCTCATACAGTCTAGAAAACATTAGGATCAGTTAGGTCTCAGGTCTTGAACAGGCTGAGCAGACCTTCTACACACAAGACATATTTTACAAATACTGTAATTTAATTCAACTGAAGAGAAAATTATAGATTTGAAAGGAACACAAAGGACCCCTAACCCCATTAATATGAATCAGTCTTTACTTAATTAATCATTATTGTACAGCACTGATTCATAAGTTGATAATTTATTACACATCTTAATACTCATTCATTCGTTTTGGGAGACGAGGCATCTTGTCTGCCTGTCATTCCCTCTCACTCACTGGCACAAAGCATTTACCGTAAAGACTCCAATACACAAGCACTTAAATTAAGGATTAGCTGCTTTGACCACAGACACAGAGGAGCGCTCTCCCACACACCCTGCAGCCCTGGAGCACTTCTGTGGTTGTTCAAAATATCTCAGCATTCATTTATGGAGCAGATATTTTCACTCACTGGTAGTTTCTGCCCTTGTCCAGAAACAAACTGAGACTAAAAAGATTTGATGTTAAAGACTTTTTTATCATGACGATCTGTGTGATTACCAAATTTTAATTTTGATGGACAAAATGTGGTAAATGTGCCAAATTGTTTTGTTGTATTTTATTTTGGTGTTGGTGTACACTCTTGTTTTGGTCAAATGTATTTTTAACATTTAATTTGTGTTTACTTTAATTTATTATTTTCTATTAATTTATATGTGTTTACTCTTAAGGCAGATTTGCATTGGGTTTCTACCTCACCTGCACATGCACCTTAATTTTACCCACTTACTCTTTGACTTTCCCCTTAAAATTGAGCAGATCAATAAAACTAAAACTGCAACTCATTAAATGTCTAATAACCCTCTACTGAATGCTAGTAAAGTTTGAATGTATAAATGAACAAAAACAAATTTAACTTTGTGTGAAATGCAGTCATCTTTATTTAGGCTACCTGGCAGAGCATCTCAGTTACAATACCAGAACAGACCACAAACAGTGAACCTGCTCGACATGAATATATCAATTCATAAAGAGAGCAGCTCTGATTGGATCACTCCACAACTTATCCCACCACCATGAAGCTAAGGCAGCTGTGATTGGATATATTCCTAACTTGTCTCTACTTTCTACATGACCAAATTTGGTCTGATTGGATTAAGTCTCTGTCAAACATTTTCGCTGGTTTTCATTTGTTAAAATGTCAGTTGATGTAGTTTTACTTTTTGTCCATGTGCACATTTTTTTTATTAATTACCATCTTGTTTTTGGGAAAAACGGTTATTGAAAAAACTATGATGAAACTAAGTAGTCAACAAAATCAACACCATGTCGGAGCATGTGTTGGGACAGGAAGAAAGCCCTGACATTGGTTATTTCAGATTATTTGGTATTTAAAATTATATGTTAGAAAAAAAGTTTCCCTCAGGAATCTTTACAGTTTTGCCTCACAACATCTAACATTTGAAAAATAACCCTCTCTTCAGACTTCTTACAAATATGATTTGAAATAACACTGTTGGGAAGGAAAATGTACTCACATTTTGAAATGTCTGCTTTAATAAAATTTAAAAAAAAATTAATTTAGATTAAAAATATTTGGTCCCCCTTGTCTGTAGAGGTGAAATTCAGACACATCATTGAACAGACAGTAAAGTTTGAAAAGTCCAAACCAAAACCAATTTGGCATGACCGAGCAAAGTGATCAAGTAAAGAAAAATATGTTGTTAATTTATCAGTACTGCTGAAAACTATTTACAAAAAAAACAACTTGACAACATAAAGTCCCCTCCTTTAAGCATTTTGAAATTCTATAGGAAATATCCATCCACCCATCATCTATACCACGCATTCAAGGGTCCCGTGGGCTACACTCTGAACCCAGCCAATCACAAGGCCACACATAGAGCCAGACAACCAATCACACTCATACTCTTTAACACAGCCAATATAGAGTCACCAATTAAAGGTGCTATGAGGAGAATCTATTACCGGCGAAATAAAGACTCTGCTACCCATGAGCATGCATGGCAACTGTCGTAATGATGCCTTCCAGTAACCTCGGAACTGGGAGTGACATCATCTCTGACTTATCGCCGTTCCAGTTGAAGTCGGAAAAAACATGCCGATCTACCAGGCTATTGTTAGCTGTTGTTAGCACGCCCTGTGTTGTTGTTCACAAATATCACATGAAGAATGTGATTATCACTATGGCAGCATTTTTGTAAATATAAGTCTAACAATACTATGTATACAGCTGATCTAGAGCGACACATCCCAGTCAGAAGTGCAAATAAATGGATTATTACAGGAGCTAAATAACTGTTCACACTGGGGGCATCCATCTTCGATTGCCAACTCAGGGGTGGCGAGGTTTTACCGAGTTCCCAGTAGGAAATTCCGACTTCGGGGAAGTTCCAGTTCCGGTTTCCTACTCATAACTCGGAAATTCCTACTTCTGACAACAACTGGAACGCACCAAAAGATGTGACCCAAGCCAAAGCATGTGTTTGTTGTGATGCTAATAAAAATGCAGCTCGGACCTTCCTCAGAACTCTGCATTGCTTTACAACTTCTTTTTTCAACAACTTACAGGATTCAAAGCGACGAGGTAATGTATCTCTTCCTAGTTACGTAGCGGTAGTTTTTGATGTGTGACAACAAGCAATTTTTGGAAAACTTCGTATTGTAGTTTTGTAGCCGGCTATATATCGCTACGTACAGCCTGGGGCTCTAAGACGTGTCTGAATAATATAAATTTGCTCCAGTTTTAATTGTCTTGTTCCTGAAGTTAATATCCAGGCCAGTCCAGCCCTGTCCGACCTGACCACGAAGCTAAGGAATAGCTAGAGCTGGGCAAAAAATTGCTTAAATCAATTAATTCTAATTATTTTCTGCAGAAGATTTAAAAAAATTAAAACTTGATTTTATTTCTTGCCTTAGTCCAATGGTAAGAAGTTGCAATTTTTGAAAAAAATTACAATTTTCATGATGGTCAGCCTTGTAGGGTTTGCACAAGCACTTTTATAGGCTTGTATTTGTCATTTAAGTAGATTAAATATTGATCAGAGAGTTTCATGCTAATACTGTTAAAATACCTCAGCCTTTTAGTGTTTATGTAGACAAACCTGACTACGTTTATACTACATAATCAACCTTTTATGACCCAGACTTTAACTTTAAGAGGGAAACATTTAGACAACAGAAAGGCAAAACTTGATTTGTTTCATTTATTTGGGAGTTTTGTTTCTTTTAGGGAAGGAAAAATCAATTAAAATCATAAATCGAGTATTGTGTAAAAAAAAATCAGAGATTTAATTTCTAGGCCAAATCGCCCAGCCCTAGGAATGGCATTTATAGATAACTTATTTAGATGTTATAAAACTCATCTTAAAGTGTGTATTTCGATCAGGCATATATCTAAAAGTGAGACTTTTTTGTAATTACTTAGAAACTCCTAACAGCCCCTTTAATTTTACATGCATGTTTTTTTTTTTTTACTGAGCTTGGAGAGAACCCACACATGCACGGGGAGAACCCTGACTGACTCTAGGTTGGAACCAGAAAGGTGTGCACTACCTGCTGCACCACCGCGCTGCCCTAATCTAGAAAATGAAAGACACAAAAACACTAGATGAGGAAAACCAGTCAGATTACTCCAGGGGTGTAGGATCAAGGATTTGCATGAATGTTTTGTTTATTATTGTGATTTTCTTTCTTTCTTTTTTTTTTTTTTCATTTTTTGTTTTGCTAATTTTAATTCTATTATTGACACAGCCAGGTTGTGACTTTGTGTGTTGTGTTATGTGTCTCAGCTGGTTGAATGTTTTGTTGAGAATTGAAACATAAAGAGTAGCAGCTAGCTGCGGCTAACACTGCGCTGTGTGCAGATGTAAACATTAGCTCGAGGCTAACCTGCTACAGTCACAGTAAACATGAGAGGACAGTAAACACACCTGCTCCCTGTGTCTTTGTCTCAGGTGTTAGGGTCTCACTCAGCTGTCGGTGAGGGTCCTCTTCGTGTCCACATGCTGATGTTTGTCTCAGTTTCTCTCTCAGACGTCTCCTGATCAACTCTTTGACGTCCTGGGACATTTTAGATCCACCAGAGGGACAGGAGGACAGAAGGACAACAGACTGAGCTGTGGACACAGTCACATCACATCTCTTTTCTCACAGGACGATGGATCAGCTCAACATGCTAAAAACATCAGAGGAGACGAGCCATGAAGACCCGGAAGCAAAAGCCCATTTCCTGTACACTCAGCTGTCCTTCAAAATAAAACCAGGAAGTCCCTTTTCTTCTTCTTTGGTTTCAAAAGCGGTGGTATACAAAGAGCGGTGTTAAAGGACAATCAAAATAACATTTACCCTTTTTATTTCTTCCCTTGTGTCAATAATCAAGTCTTGTTCTTTTAAATATGGATGAAAAAGGATATACAAATAAAATGTTTATAATTAAAGGCTACAGGTTGTGAAGCTAAATAATTACCTCATAGGTTAAAGGAGACATATCATGCTGATGCATGATTTAATACTTACATATAATATAATAAATTTGAAAACAAGACCTTACACCCCCTTAATTTTCAAAAAATGAGATTTGATGCCTCTGAAAATAGGTCATTGTGAGATGTCCGCGAGATTTAAATCATCGTGACGACACGAGGTACCTTTCTTTTTATTGGAGTAATCTGATAAAACACTTCCTCCTCTGTGATGTCTGTTAGCCACAAAACCGTCACTGAGGAACACATCCACCAGCAGCAGTATATAGCTCCCTGGCTCACACTCACTCATTACCAACTCTGGCCTGTAGGGGGACTCAATACGCGGTCGCTGCTTTGAGCCTGCCGGAAAATACAGTAGAAGAAGAAGGACAGGCTGGCTCAGCCCCCGATAGAATTGACCAATCAGAGCACCAAGGGCTGTGACGTCGCGAGGTAACTGTAGGTCATCCTGAGATCCGAGTGTTTCAACGAGACCTTGTTAATGACCTAAAATGAGGATTTTGAGAACACTATTGTGGGGCAATGAAGGAACTAAATGACTTGTACTGAGGGCAGAAATGCTTTACAGGCATCCTAGTCTGGCATAGTGAAAAGGAGAAACAAGCATGATATGTCTCCTTTAATAGAGAGAAGGTGAGACAATTAAGTTTAAACTTACTTTCACTCCCTTACAGGCATTTTGAGAGGTAATTTCTTTTGTATTTGTACGTTTATTATTCCCCTATCTTCTGTTTTAAACAACTTATCAATCAATCAATCAATCAATCACTCTCCCTGTCTAACATGGTTGGCCTCCCCAAATAATTCTTTGACAATTCCTAAAGGCTGACCAGATGTCCCTATAAGAATATAAAAAATACCACAATGTTCCAATTTGTGACAAATATAAAACAGTGTCCCCATTTTTGCCAGCTGAAATAAGATACTAAAATATTTTCCTATGCTTGCACTGTCTGCGTACAGATGTCTTATTATCTTAATGCTAAGACAGTAGAGAGGTGCGAGTCCAAAATGTGAGGTGAGTTAGCATTAGCACTTCCCGGTTCCCAAACCCCCTCAGAGGAAATGGGATTTAGAATATTTGTTCCGGATAAGTGCCCATTAGAAGGTTTGTGACGAATCACACACTAGAGATTTTTAAGATCTAATGGAAAATGTTAAATTACATCTCATGTTGCCTATTTTTAATTTTAAGCAGTATGACCAGGATGTAGGACCAGGTAGCTTTATATGAGGCTGTAAATCTCTGTTTTCTTCCTGTAAATTCATATGGAAATTTCCAAACTTTGAAAATTTTAAGAATTCTTTTGGCTCTAGTAGAGAAATCCTGTTCATTTATTTCTTTTGGTAAAACAGTGCTCTTGGTGCTGCCATATTGAGGGCTATTCATATAGCAGGGTAAATGTTAATGGTAAATCCTTTACTTATTTTGTTTATTTTTTTCTTTCATTGAGGAAGTTGATACAGTTTAAAGATTTTACATGTTGCAACTTGTTTATTTAAATTCTTTTAAGCTCTTACCTTCTTTAATGTCTATACCTGACATTCCTACAGCTTTACTGTGTATAAAATCAGCTGATTCAGCATAGTTTCCCATTTCTGGAATATTAAAGTATTTTTGATTCTGATTATTCTAATTCTATCAAACAGTTTTAATCACTATTTAATTTACTATTTAACCATTGATTATCCTTTACTCTAAACATGATGTCCAGCTCATTACTCAACAATGAAAGTTTTAGTTGGTTAGAGTCAGAATCAGAGTCAGAATATCTTCATTACCTTTGTAACAAGTACATAAAAACAACAGATCCATCCAATCAGTGCATCATTTATATAAAAATGCAAGAGCGTACATTTATTTATTTTTTTTATTCAGTCTGTTAATACCATAAATGGTAACACCACAAAACATTTTCTTTTTGGAACAGAAGTGACTGAAAAGGCACAGGAAGAAGCATAATGCTTGTATCTTTGCATGTCCATGTAACAAATATGAAATAAATCACAAAACAGCTAGAATAAATAAATAAACAAACAGGAACCATACCTACACACATGCTTATTTTGCTATCGTCTGTCTCCCTCTCTTTCAAGTCTACTTTGTCTCCCCCCTGTGTGACTACTTGACCACCAGGTGTTTCACCTGTGTCTTACCTGTACTCCCCACACTTTTACATACACTGCATCCTCTTTTACAATTTGCCAGCTCAACTCACGTCCTCTTAGTTATCCACTCCTTCCTGACCAGCTCCCAGTGTTTTTTTGACCTGTTTCTGCTTCCAGGTTTTTTGATTCCTTTCCTGCCAACCGGCTTCTGTCAGTTTATCTGCTTCCTGGTATTTTTTATTGTTATATTTATGTATGCTTTCTAAATTAAGACAAAGTTCAATGGATCACGATCACCTCTGCATTTGAGTCCTTTCTTGTCTGTGCCGTGACTGTTAAAGCTGTCCTGTATCGTCAGGTTAATGGGTTTGTAGATCCTGGTATGAAGCCATATGAATCTTTCTTATTGCTCTTTTTAGTAGAGGTGAATGTGATTTTCATAAATCCTTGAATGTGTTCCTTCAATTTTCTTGTTCTGTAAAGCACTTTGAATTGCCTTGTGTATGAATTGTGCTCTACTGCCTTGCCTTCAAGCCTCTGCATCGTAATTTGTGTATAGTTTAACTAGTAGACAGTAGAGGTAAAAGGGAAGTCAGCTTGGTAGCTAGATTTGGGTACATTTACATTTTATTTTTTTAAAGTGTGTATGAATGTACATTGTCCCTCCTTATCAAATAAACTAAATTGAAATTAAATTGAAATTGAAGTTGTGAAAAATGCACTATTTAATTAACTTAACCAAGCTAAACTTATACAAAGTCCTTAAGTTTGCATCAGTAGTAGACAGAAAACTGAAGATGGCTCTGAGTGACACAGCACAGTCAGGCTGGCGGTCACATGGCTCACAGCACAGAGAGATGAATGATGTTAATGTGAGGTAATCTGAACTGTGTCCTGTAGGTGACAGCAGAGACGGCCTCTACATCTGCTGCTCTTTATCTGATCTCATGTTTCCCTTCCCCCCCTTAAGATCAGCAGCATGACAGCAGATGAACTGCAGGAAGACAAAAGATCATTTTCTTCTTAGATTAATCACTGATCGGTCTGGAATCTAAATGTATTCAAATTCATTTATCAGATAGGATTTAAGATGTTTTATAAGTGCAATGTGAGGAAAATCTAAATGATAAGGAGGTGGTGTAGCAGGTAGTGCACATGCCTCACAGTGAGACTGTTACGAGTTGGATTTCCACGGCTATCAGGGATTTTCTGTGTGAAACACTACAATTGTGCAGTGTTGTCTAAGTTCAGAAAAAGTGAAACATATAGACTGAGGATTCAGTATCACTGTGGAAAAAATACATTAATTGATCAAAATCTACCAAACACTGATGGACATTAACTGACCTACTGCGATTAGTCATTTCCATTGAGAGACACTTCGCATCATCCTAATCATCACCACCACCACCACCATCATCATCATCATCATCATCATCATCATCATCATCATCATCATCATCATCATCATCCTCCTCCTCATGCTCCAGTGCTCTGGGAGAGTTTATAGTCCTGACACTTGAACACTGGATGACTGACAGCTGTCCTTCATCACAGCAGAAGACACAGAAATCCTGGTCCTCATCACAAACATGATGTCCATCTGCGTCCTCATCTGGACTCTCCTCTGCTGCTGCTTCACAGGTAAAGTCCAGACAATCAAACTCCTGTCCTCTGTCAACATGTGTCCCTCTGAAATCAAGGCCACAAAACCATGATGCTGCTCTCTGTCTTTGTCTCTGTGTCCTCAGAGTCCAGAGGACAGTACGTAGTGACTCAGCCTGCAGCAGTCAGCTTTGCTCCAGGAGGCTCCGTCTCCATCTCATGTAGGCCGAGTCCGGCTGTTGGCAGCACAAGCCATTTGCACTGGTACCAACAGAAAGATGGAGGTGTTCCTAAACTCCTTATTTACCAAACTAGCACTCGACAATCAGGGATTCCAGGTCGTTTTTCAGGCAGTGGATATGGATCTTCCTTCACTCTGACCATCAGTGGAGTCCAGGCTGAAGATGCAGCAGTTTACTACTGTCAGAGTTATCACTACATCAACAGCCAGGTTGTGCTCACACAGTAAAAAAGCGTCATACAAAAACCTCCCTCAGTCAGACTGAACAGAAACTGAAGTGACTGCTGCAGCTGGAAGTTTCTGCACACACTGACACACTTCACTGAGAACACACATGTTTACATGATCACTCTTTAATAAATTAGATTACATTATATGAGGCTGTTTGGTAATGATGAAATTCAACACAAAACAAAACAAGACACAATATTCAGGTGTTATAAAGTGACCAAATGAGGTGACACCTAAAGAGAGTGAAAGTCTTAATGACTGTATTATTATCATTTAATGACCATAAACATAATGAACCTTAAAGAGAGTGAGGACTTGTTTTCATATGGATTGAAGTAAATGATTTGATTGAGTCATGTTTTTAAGATCTGAAGACAGAAGTAAAGTCTTACACTGTATCTCCAATCACACAACTATTGAAATCACACTGTATGCTGATAATGGTCAAATGTACATAATAGTCCTCAAATTCTTAAAGAGCAGAATTTCTCAGGTTATTTAACCATTCCTTCAATTACAATTTAAACCTTATACATGCTAACAAGTGAAAAAACAATCTGATGACATTCAATTTCTGCTGTGGCAGTCCGATGGTGTGACAAAACATGACTTACAGAAATGATTCAGGCTGGCGGTAGTAGAGTAATGGTGTCAGGGATATTTTTCTTAGCACACTTTAGCCCACTTTGTACCAATTTGAGCACAGTTTAAACTCCACAGCCTGTATTAGGATTGTTGCTGACCATGTCCACCTCTTAATGGCTACATCTCCTGATTCAGCGGGACAATGGTCCAGGTTTCAAAGCTTAAATAATCTCAAACATGACGGAGTTCTCTGTTCTCCAGTCAACAACTGAGCAGAGCACTTTTGAGACTGCAACTGCTCAATGTCATTGAGATTCAGATTGAGATTTTTTTTTTAAATGGGAAAGCATGCTTTAAAGGGGACATATCATGCTTGTTTCTCCTTTTCACTATGCCAGACTAGGATGCCTGTAAAGCATTTCTGCCCTCAGTACAAGTCATTTAGTTCCTTCATTGCCCCACAATAGCGTTCTCAAAATCCTCATTTTAGGCCATTAACAAGGTCTTGTTGAAACACTCGGATCTGAGGATGACCTACAGTTACCTCGCAACGTCACAGTCCTTTGTGCTCTGATTGTTCAGTTCTATCGGGGGTAGGGCCAGCCTGTCCTTCTTCTTCCACTGTTTTTTCCGGCAGGCTCAAAGCAGCGAGCGCGTATTGAGTCCCCCTACAGGCCAGAGCAGGTAATGAGTGAGTGTGAGCTAGGGATCTATAAACCCCTGCTGGACGGATGTGTTCCTCGGTGACGGTTTTGTGGCTAACGGACATCACAGAGGAGGAAGTGTTTTATCAGATTACTCCAATAAAAAGAAAGGTATCTCATGATGTCCCGACGTTTGAAATCTCGCGGGCATCTCACAATGACCTATTTTCAGAGGCATCAAATCTCGTTCTAGGATATCAGAAAAAAATACAATATCTCATTTTTTGAAAATTAAGGGGGTGTAAGGTCTTGTTTTCAAATTTATTATATTATATGTAAGTATTAAATCATGCATCAGCATGATATGTCTCCTTTAATAAACACTGACATGTAAATGCATGGTAGTAAAGCAGAGTGACTAATGTCTATCCCTATTCCCATTAACAGGTTGGTGTCAACACACAGAATCAAGAAATAGGCATCCATAATATGAGTTTATACAAATGAGCGCATTTAAAGACATACAGACTAAAATATCATATAGTCCAAAGGAAAATGGTCAGGAGTTGGGGGACCATGGGAGGTATTATAATAGTTTCTGAAGAACTTGGCAGTGTTTACACAAAAAAGGCCATAAAGAGTGTAATCCTCCATAAAAACAGACACAATGTGAAAACATTCAACATTTGTGTCACTTTTAATAATATGATAACTCAAGGATCATAATGACAACTCATGTCAAAAGACAAAATATGAAGCCACGCAACACCTCCCAGGAATTATTGATTTGATTATCTGTTATTCAAAATCAATTTTTAATTTAAAAATTACATATCCGAGATGAAATTAGTCAAATCATTTTTCATAGGGACACTTTGCATCATCATCACCATCACCATCATCATCATCATCATCATCATCATCATCATCCTCCTCCTCATGCTCCAGTGCTCTGGGAGAGTTTATAGTCCTGACACTTGAACACTGGATGACTGACAGCTGTCCTTCATCACAGCAGAAGACACAGAAATCCTGGTCCTCATCACAAACATGACGTCCATCTGCATCCTCATCTGGACTCTCCTCTGCTGCTGCTTCACAGGTAAAGTCCAGACAATCAAACTCCTCTCCTCTGTCAACATGTGTCCCTCTGAAATCAAGGCCACAAAACCATGACGCTGCTCTCTGTCTTTGTCTCTGTGTCCTCAGAGTCCAGAGGACAGGTCACAGTGACTCAGCCTGCAGCAGTCAGCTCTGCTCCAGGAGGCTCCGTCTCCATCTCATGTAGGACCAGCCAGAATGTTGAAGGAAATAACTATTTATCCTGGTACCAACAGAAAGATGGAAGCGTTCCTAAACTCCTTATTAAATTTGCTACCACTCGAGAGTCAGGGATTCCAGGTCGTTTTTCAGGCACTGGATCACACTCTTCCTTCACTCTGACCATCAGTGGAGTCCAGGCTGAAGATGCAGCAGTTTACTACTGTCTGAGTCGACACTACATCAATAGTCTGTATGTGTGCACACAGTGAAAAAGTGTCGTACAAAAACCTCCCTCAGTCAGACTGAACAGAAACTGAAGTGACTGCTGCAGCTGGAAGTTTCTGCACACACTGACACACTTCACTGAGGACACACACACTAACCCCCTCACAAACACGTTTTGAAATTCTGTCTTAAAACAGTCTCCATAAGATGTCCACAAGTGTCCAACTGACTCCTAAAGTTGATAGGCCCAAACCTCAGAGGCACACACACAGACGACAGACCTGGACCACCAACACCCACTCCCTGGGTCCACAGCTCCCTCCACCCTCCCTACAATAAGAACCTGTTTCTGTGTCATAAGAACCCAGACAAGACAAGAACCCAGCAACATAAAATCAGACTATGAGGACCAGAAATAAAAGAGAAAAACATAAATTAAGAAAAAAGAATAAAAAGGGGAAGAAGCAGAAAACAGAATACTATGCTTGGGTAAACTGATTAGGGGTGTGGGTAACATGGTGCAAATACCTTATAGTAGGCTGTCTTATTGAGGGGGCAGCCTGCACCTGGATTCTCCTTGAGGCCCATTTGCTGCATGTCTTCCCCGACTGCCTCTCCATCTTTATGAATCTGTCCACTGCCTCACCTTTATCAATTAAGTCCAAACATGAACATAAATGTCTTACAAAAATCAAATTACTGTGTCACATGACCTGTTGCACTTGTTTTCTGTTTTAATATTGATTGAATTTGTTCAGTGAATTATCTCAATATCTTAAAATAATCACAGTTTGGTGTTTTGCCATGATGTAGCAGTACCAACATGTATTTGTAAAACCCAATATCCTCAACCAAATAAGATCTTAAAGTCAACTTTTGTAAATTAAAAAAAAAAATCGAATAATAAATCAGAGTTATCAAACTGTAGATTATGAAACTGTGAAATCAAACTTGTGCTAATAAAGACACCAGAATCGGTTTGTCACTAGCATAGGCTTGGTGCGGCTGTGGGGGTCAGGCCTCGCTGGCTGTGACTGTGTGGGGGGGTTGGGCGGATGCCGACGGCTTTTGTGGTGCGGCTGGGCCCTGGTTCCTGCGAGTGGGGGCCTGGCGCGGTCTATCATGGCCTCGGCTTTTCTGGGGGGCAGGACGTGGCCTCGACCCCACCGATACACGCCCACATCCCGCCCCACCTGACCTACCTATGGTCTGTGGCCCCCTCTCTGGGGAGGGGTCTGGTCCCCGGGGATTTGGCTCCCGGGGGGGCTTGGGGCCTCTGACCCTCCGTGGCTGGGTGCTGGGAGGGGGGGGCTTGGGGCCGGGTGAACGGGTGGTCGGGGAGGGCGGGTGCTGTCTGCGGGGGGGCCCGCCCTGGGCCCTGGGTGCTGTCCTTGGTGTCGGTGGGGAGGCGGGTCTGTGTGTGCGGGGCTGTCCCTGGGCCTGGTGGTTTGGTGACCATGTGGGGGGTCTCGGGTGCCCTGGTAGCCTGGGGGGCGCCCGTGTTTTCCCTGTGCTTGGGCAACTACTTGGGTATTCGGTGACCACCTCACATGCATGCGTATACAGATACTCAAGCTCCTGTCGAGACAAATTAAGAGACATGATAGATCCCGTCAGGTCACGCTGAGTTGGGTACTCTTACACATCTTCTCACATCCTGTGATGCATGCCACCCCATCTCTTATCCATGTAGGCCCACATCCCCCTACTATCAAGACTCCACATTTCTGGTGTCCCTGGCTTCTTACAGCCTGTACTTCCTGTAAAGACTTAAATTAGCACAAAAGTTGAACTGCTATCTCAAATCAATAACAGTAGACGTTTGTCCTCCCTTCCGTTTCTCTTGTCTCGTCCTATCTGTCACTATTTCCCATTCTTTCACACTGTGGTGTGGTACGGCTCTCCCCCTCAGATCACATCGGGGGTTAAATAAAGTTAAAAAAGATGGAGCAGCCTACAGGGAGGGCTGGTGATGGTCACTATAGCAGTTAATCATATTCACATCTCTGACTGTGAGAAAAGAATATTCATTGGTCTTTTCAACGCTGTCACCAGACACAGTGCTCAGCAGAAAAGATAATGCAGACAAGGGGGAAAAAAATAAAATAAAATAAAGACACCAGAATCTTATTTAAATACATCAAACAATGTTTTCAGTTAAAAGACCTGCTGAGATCAGTCATTGCCATATAAAGACACTTTGCATTATCATCATCATCATCATCATCATCATCATCATCATCATCATCATCATCATCATAATCATCATCCTCCTCCTCATGCTCCAGTGCTCTGGGAGAGTTTATAGTCCTGACACTTGAACACTGGATGACTGACAGCTGTCCTTCTTCACAGCAGAAGACACAGAAATCCTGGTCCTCATCACAAACATGACGTCCATCTGCGTCCTCATCTGGACTCTCCTCTGCTGCTGCTTCACAGGTAAAGTCCAGACAATCAAACTCCTCTCCTCTGTCAACATGTGTCCCTCTGAAATCAAGGCCACAAAACCATGACGCTGCTCTCTGTCTTTGTCTCTGTGTCCTCAGAGTCCAGAGGACAGTACACAGTGACTCAGCCTGCTGAAGTCAGCTCTGCTCCAGGAGGCTCCGTCTCCATCTCATGTAGGATTAGTCAGAATGTTTATAGCAATAACTGGTTGCACTGGTACCAACAGAAAGATGGAGGTGTTCCTAAACTCCTTATTTACTATGCTAGCACTCGACAATCAGGGATTCCAGATCGTTTTTCAGGCAGTGGATCTGGATCTTCCTTCACTCTGACCATCAGTGGAGTCCAGACTGAAGATGCAGCAGTTTACTACTGTCTGAGTTATCACACCCCTTATGTGTTCACACAGTGAAAAAGTGTCGTACAAAAACCTCCCTCAGTCAGACTGAACAGAAACTGAAGTGACTGCTGCAGCTGGAAGTTTCTGCACACACTGACACACTTCACTGAGTTTACTGTAGGCCTATTTTCTGTAATGCAGCCATTTTACTCATGTCACATGTGTTTAATGGTTTCTGATAAAGATGAGTCCAAACCTCAATTAGGTTGGTATGTCACCTTCATGTCCGAAGATCATAATTAACTTCATCATTTACTTCCTGTCACTGTACTTCTTTTTTTCTTCCCTCATCCAAATGATTTAGTCTTGTCCTTTCAGACGTGGATGAAATAATAAGTAAAAAGTTGTTTACACTGTGAAGCTAAAAAAAATAGCTGATGACTAACAGGAAGAATGAGGGATGAAATAAGTTCAAATTATTGTCTCACTCCCTTCAAGACTTGCAAAATTAAAGTGACCATTTTCCTTTTTGTCTATCTGTACTTCAAATCTTGCCTTCTCTGATATGTTTGAAAGAAACCTATCAATCAATCGAACAAGCACCCTATCATCCAAAAATCTAAAAATAACTGTATGTTAGGTTACTTTAGGACAGATAATACATGATTGATTGATTGATTGATTGATTGAATTGATTGATTGATTGATTGATTGATTGATAATACATGTCACCAAAAGAGAGTTAAAAGTAATAACAAGCAGGGACTACGTCAACACACTCAAGCACACATTTTGTCACCACTGCACTGATCATGAAAAAACATTTATTACATACCAGACGATCTTAGCAGGATTAAGTGAGGTGACTGTTGTTGGAGGAAAACTGTTCTTACACCTGTTGGTCCATGTTTTGACTGTTCTGAAGGAAGCAGGCTAATGGGTTTGTGTGATCCTGTCACCTTATGAATCTGTCTTTGGCTCAATTTTTGAACAAGTGGATGAAATTTGAATAAACTTTTAAACAGGTTCCTTCAAACCTCTGCATAGTAATTGATTTATGATTTGACACAAAATAGGGTATTAAGCGAGCTGTGTAAAACAAACTAAAACAAACTACATTTATCTAAAGTCAGAAAGTTTGTCTTTCCCTAGAAGACAGAAATCTGAAGATGGCTGTGAGTGACACAGCACAGTCAGGCTGGTGATCACATGGCTCACAGCACAGAGAGATGAATGATGTTAATGTGAGGCAAACTGAACTGTGTCCTGTAGGTGACAGCAGAGACGGCCTCTACATCTGCTGCTCTTTGTCTGATCTCACGTTTCCCTTCCTTCCTTAGATCAGCAACTTCAAAACAGACGAACTGCAGGAAAAAGAGAGAAGATCATTTTCTGTACTGATTGAACACTGGAAAGAATGATTTAGGATGTTTTATAAGAAAAATGTGAGTAAAGTCTATTTATAAGGAGGCATGATTGTGCAGCAGGTAGTGCACATGCCTGATGTGAGAAGGTGACTGGTTCTATTTCCACATATATCAGGGCTTTTCTGTGTGAATCACTACAATTGTGTAGTGTTGTCAAAATTTAAATAATGTGAAACATATGGACTGAGGATTAAAAATCACCATGAAAAAAGACATCAAATGATCAAAACTCATCAGACACTGATACAAACAGTACATTAAGTTACCGGCAGAGACCGGTCATTTCCATATAGAGACACTTTGCATCATCATCATCATCATCATCATCATCATCATCATCATCATCATCATCATCATCATCATCCTCCTCATCATCCTCCTCATGCTCCAGTGCTCTGGGAGAGTTTATAGTCCTGACACTTGAACACTGGATGACTGACAGCTGTCCTTCATCACAGCAGAACACACAGAAATCCTGGTCCTCATCACAAACATGACGTCCATCTGCGTCCTCATCTGGACTCTCCTCTGCTGCTGCTTCACAGGTAAAGTCCAGACAATCAAACTCCTCTCCTCTGTCAACATGTGTCCCTCTGAAATCAAGGCCACAAAACCATGACGCTGCTCTCTGTCTTTGTCTCTGTGTCCTCAGAGTCCAGAGGACAGGTCACAGTGACTCAGCCTGCAGCAGTCAGCTCTGCTCCAGGAGGCTCCGTCTCCATCTCATGTAGGACCAGTCAGAATCCAAGCTATGTGCACTGGTACCAACAGAAAGATGAAGGTGTTCCTAAACTCTTTATCTACCAAACTAACAGTCGACAATCAGGGATTCCAGGTCGTTTTTCAGGCAGTGGATCTGGATCTTCCTTCACTCTGACCATCAGTGGAGTCCAGGCTGAAGATACAGCAGTTTACTACTGTCAGAGTTATCACTGGATCAACAGTCAGGATGTGTTCACACAGTGAAAAAGCGTCGTACAAAAACCTCCCTCAGTCAGACTGAACAGAAACTGAAGTGACTGCTGCAGCTGGAAGTTTCTGCACACACTGACACACTTCACTGAGTTTACTGTATTTTCTATAATACAGCCATTTTACTCACGTGACATGTGTTTAATGGCTTGGATAAAGATGAGTCCAAACCTCAAAAGTTAGCATGTCACCTTCATGTCCTGAGATCATTATTCTTTACATCATTTACTTCAGTGATGCCTCTTGAAATGTCATAAGTCCTCACACCCGCTACCTATGTCAGCCCAAAGTAAACAGATTTTAGCATTTGTAAAGATTCTCTTCAAAATTATTTTCTAACCTCATGAGCTGAGGTAGTGATCCAGAGAGTGAACTCAGGGACGCAAGTTGCTGAAATGAGTTTCTTCCAAAAGGTTGCCAGATTCAGACCTGTAGAAAAGGTATAGGAGACATGGAAATTTGAACGAGGCTCAAAGTAGATTTGCCAGTGTGAAAGGAATCTGAAATAACTCTAATGCAACTAAAACCAAACAAAAACAATCACTATCCTTCTTTTTTCTTCCCTCATCCAAATGATTTAGTTTTGTTCTTTCAAACATGGATGAAATAATAACTAATAAGTTGTTTACACTGTGAAGCAAAAAAATAGCTGATAATAAACAGGAAGAATGAGGGATTAAATAAGTTCAAGTTTCGTCTCACTCCCTTCCAGACTTGTAAAATTCAAGTGATAATTTTTATCTTTCTGTACTTCAATTCTTGCCTTCTCTAATATGTTTGAAATAAACCTATCAATCTATCAATCAATCAATCAATCAATCAATCATCTAAAAATCTAAAAAACTGTATGTTAGGTTAATTTGAGATGGATTGTAAATGTCATATAAGAGAGGTAAAAGTAATTAGTATTAGCTATCGAGATTGCAGCTGACATAATCCATTTTAGTTAGCTGATCCTTATTTAGTTGCTGATCTTTGTAGTTAGAAATTAGCTAAATTGATTGCTAGGCTGGTGATAAAAGTTGTTAGCTAGGCTATTTTAGTTAGTTTGCTAATCCATTAAATATAGCTAATTGTAATTTATTTGTTAACCACTGTAGTTAGATACCAGCTTTGTAAAGTTCATTGTTAGACTGTTGAGAAAATGACTGTAGGTAAGCAATTTTAGCCTGTCTTTTAGCTAATCTATCTTAGACAAATTGCTCAACTATTTCAGCCAACTAGCTAATCCAGCATTGACAAGTACTTAGCTTAACTATCTTAGAAATGGTTTGATAGCAGTTTGTTCTCCACTGCAGTTGTGTTTTCATTTAACCAGGAAAAAACATCAGAAATTTATAGTTAATTAACAAAAGTACAGTTCATTAGTCATGTCGACCATGACCTGGTATGAGTAGCGATGACAAAATAACAAACATTTGGCAAATATTCACTACATAGGCCAGGTGTTTGGTCACATTCACTGCTAAATAAATAAAATAAAATAAAATAAAAATTCGAGATCAATTCATTAAATGAGTCACAGGTAGAAGAATCCGCCATTTCTACGCCATGTGTGCAAAAATGTGACTGTCAAAATATAAAAACTGGTTCTTTTCATATCAATAGGAACAATGAAAATAAGGATAAGTGGAAATCAAAATAAATACTAGGAAAAATTAATAATAAAATGATTTGATTTAAAGAAAAACGATGGAGCAAAGATAATCAGGTAGCATTAAATGATAAGAGAAATTAATGTGGAATAGTTTTGACCCATGTTCTACATTGTTGTGAATCAGAGGTAAAAACAAGCAGGGACCGTGTCCACACATACAAGCACACATTCTGTCATCACTGCACTGATATCTTCAAGCATTTATTACACATCACATGATGATCTTAGAAGGATTAAGGGACTGCTTATATTTAATGGAGACAAATATGGTGGGGATGCACTTGTGGTCTGGGCACCCATGAGTTTGTCACTACCATAAATTCTTATTTTCAGTTGAATATCATTGATTATACTTCTATAAAATGATCACCACAACCATTCAGATATGAGGACCCTCCTGAAAATGAGATCTCAAGAGGCTAACCTCTAATAAATCAGACGACAGGTCTATGGTTCATGGATCTGTCCCTAACTTTAGTTCTTATTCCAGTCCACTTGTCTCCTCTTAACTCCCTTCCTTTGCCCTCACACCCGACACAGCATCGTGTGGATTTGCTGTTCATCATGAGACTGGGATCCACATTCAAGATTTCCTGCTGCTTAACAGAAGGTTTTTTCTTGCCGCCATGATGGAGGGATTCATGATTGGCTATATGGATTCATGCTGGCTGTTGGATGTATATATGTATATGTGTATTTTTATATGTATAAATGTATCTATGCATTTATGTGTATCCACAAAATGAAGAGCTTTGTGCTCTATTGTAAAGTGTCTTGAGATAACAATTGTTATGAATTGGCGCTATACAAATAAAGATTGATTGATTAATTGACTGCTGTTGGAGGAAAACAGTTCTTACATCTGTTGGTCCTTGTTGTGACTGCTCTGAAGGAAGCAGGCTAATGGGTTTGTGTGATCCTGGCGCCTTAGGAATCTGTTTTGGCTCAATGTTTGAAGAAGTGGATGAGATTTGGATAAACTTTTAAACAAGTTCCTTCAAGCCTCTGCATAGTAATTGATGCATGATTTGACACAAAATAGGGTATGATTAAGCAAGCTGTGTAAAACATACTAAACCAAACTACATTTGACTAAAGTCAGAAAGTTTGCATCAATAGTGGGCAGAAATCTAAAGATGGCTCTGAGTGACACAGCACAGTCAGGCTGGTGGTCACATGGCTCACAGCACAGAGAGATGAATGATGATAATGTGAGGCAAACTGAAATGTGTCCTGTAGGTGACAGCAGAGACGGTCTCTACATCTGCCACTCTTTGTCTGATCTCATGTTTCCCTCCCCCACTTATGATCAGCAATGTAACAACAGAAGAACTGCATGAAGAAGACAGAAGATCATTTTCTTTACTGACTGACGACTGTAAAGAATGATTTTAGATGTTTTATAAGAAAAATGTGAGAAAAGTATATTTGTAAGAGGGCATGGTTTTGCAGCAGGTAGTGCACATGCCTGACAGTGAGAAGGTGACTGGTTCTATTTCCACATTAATCAGGGCTTTTCTGTGTTAAACACTACAATTGTGTAGTGTTGTCAAAATTCAGACAAAGTGAAACATATAAGCTGAGAATTAAAAATCACCATGAAAAAAAGACATCAAATGATCAAAATCTATCAAACGCTGATATGTATGACACATTAAATGACCTCCTGAGATCCTGCATTTCCATATAGAGACACTTTGCATCACCATCATCCTCATCATCATCATCATCATCATCATCACCATCCTCCTCCTCATGCTCCAGTGCTCTGGGAGAGTTTATAGTCCTGACACTTGAACACTGGATGACTGACAGCTGTCCTTCATCACAGCAGAAGACACAGAAATCCTGGTCCTCATCACAAACATGACGTCCATCTGCGTCCTCATCTGGACTCTCCTCTGCTGCTGCTTCACAGGTAAAGTCCAGACAATCAAACTCCTCTCCTCTGTCAACATGTGTCCCTCTGAAATCAAGGCCACAAAACCATGACGCTGCTCTCTGTCTTTGTCTCTGTGTCCTCAGAGTCCAGAGGACAGGTCACAGTGACTCAGCCTGCAGCAGTCAGCTCTGCTCCAGGAGGCTCCGTCTCCATCTCATGTAGGCCTAGTCCAGCTGTTACCAGCACAAGCTATTTGCACTGGTATCAACAGAAAGATGGAGGTGTTCCTAAACTCTTTATTTACCAAACTAACAGTCGACAATCAGGGATTCCAGATCGTTTTTCAGGCAGTGGATCTGGATCTTCCTTCACTCTGACCATCAGTGGGGTCCAGGCTGAAGATGCAGCAGTTTACTACTGTCTGAGTTATCATGACATCAACAGTCAGGCTGTGTTCACACAGTGAAAAAGCGTGGTACAAAAACCTCCCTCAGTCAGACTGAACAGAAACTGAAGTGACTGCTGCAGCTGGAAGTTTCTGCACACACTGACACACTTCACTGAGTTTACTGTATTTTCTGTAATGCAGCAATTTTACTCACATCATTTGTTTTTAATGGATTCTGATAAAGATGTGTCCAAATCTCAAAAAGTTATCATTTCACCTTCATGTCCTGAGATCATTATTCTTTTTATCATTTACTTCAGTGATGCCTCTTGAAATGTCACAAGTCCTCATACCCACTACCTGTGTCAGCCCAAAGTAAACAGATTAAGCATTTGTAAAGATTCTGTTCATGATTATGTCCATTCCTCATGAGCTGAGGTAGTGATCCAGAGAGTGAGCTCAGGGACACAAGTTGCTGAAATGAGTTTCTTCCAAAAGGTGTTCAGACTCAGCCCTGGAGAAAAAATAGGAGGTATGGAAATTTGGACAAGGCTCAAAGTAGATTTGCCACTGTGTAAGGAATCTGAAATAACTCTAATGCAACTAAAAACAAACAAAGACAAACACTATCCTTCTTTTTTTCTTCGCTCATCCAAATGATTTAGTCTTGTCCTTTCAGTCATGGATGACATAATAACTCATAAGTTGTTTACACTGTGAATCTAAAAAATAATAGCTGATAATAAACAGAATGAAAGATTAAATAAGTTCAAATTTTGTCTCACTCGCTTCCAGACTTATAACTTTAAAGTGATCATTTTTCTCTATCTGTACCTCAATTCTTGCCTTTTCTGATAGATTTGACATAAACCTATCAATCAGTCATCTAAAAATCTTAAAATAACTAAATGTTAGATTAATTTTAGACGGATAACAAATGTCAAACTAGAAAGCACTCGGAGAGCGCAGACCTCCGCCAGCGCCACAGCCCTCAGCCATATTGTCATTTTGACCATAAATATTACTCCTACCTTTATTTAATCGAAATATTTAGATTCTTTGACCATGAAAACATACCATTAGCAACTGGATTCATAATGATATCTATTTTAGTTCAGTAGTTATTCACAGGAATCACATTTTTCGCCATGGCGGCCAGACCTGATCCGGATCAACGCCAAAATCGAATCAGTCTCCTTTTCCCATGCTGAACATTTCCTGAAAATTTCATCCGAATCCGTCCATGACTTTTTGAGTTATTTTGTTCACGGACGGACGGACGGACAGACAGACGGACAAACTCTCCCAAAAACATAACCTCCTTGGCAGAGGCAAAAAGAGAGTTAAAAGTAATAACTATTAGCTATCAGTCTTGCCGCTGACATAATCCATTATAGTTAGCTGATCCTTTAGTCCTTAACCTTTGTAGTTAGAAATCTACTCAGATAAGTTGATTGCTAGGCTCAGAGTAACTGCACCCCAAAGAAGGAACAGCACAGTCCACAATGACAATAAAAGGCCCCACATGTTCCTGGAACCACAGCAAGATGACAGACCTGGACCACCAACACCCACTCCCTGGGTCCACAGCTTCCTCCACCCTCCCTACAATAAGAACCTGTTTCTGTGTCATAAGAATCTGGACAAGAACCCAGCAACATAAAATGAGACCATGAGGACCAGAAATAAAAGATCAAAATGGAATTTAAGATAAAAAGACATCAAAAGGGGAAGAAGCAGAAAACAGGAGACCATGCTTGGGTAAACTGATTAGGGGTGTGGGTAACATGGTGCAAATACCTTATAGTAGGCTGTCTTATGGAGGGGGCAGCCCGTGGCCTTGATTCTCCTTGAGGTCCATTTGCTACGTGTCTTCCCTGACTGTCTCTCTATCTTTGTTAATCTGTCCACTGACTTCCTTCTATCAACAAAGTCCAAACATGAACATAAATGTCTTACAAAAATCAAATTACTGTGTCACATGTCCTGTTGCACTTGTTTTCTGTTTTTCAATCCATATTTTTTGCCAGTGTATTTTGAAATGATATGTTATATTAACTGTTTGTTCTTAACTGTTAAGAATGAAAGTGCCACATGTTGTGACATAAGTTAATTATCTCAACATCTATTAACTAGTCACAATTAGGATTGTTGTCTTCATGGAGCAGCTCCGACATGTTCTTAACAGACCAGAAAACCTCAATCCAAAGACATTTTTAAGACAATGTTTGAAACTGATTAAGAAAAATCAAACAGTAATTCAGGGTTATCAAACTGTCACTGATGATACTGTGATGTCAAATCAGTGCTGATAGAGACACCAAAATCTGATATCAGTCATTTTCATATAGAAACACTTTGCATCATCATCATCAGTTGTATGAAAGCTTTTGAAGATACATTCATTGAAATACAAAAGTGTGCCTGATGGTGGAGCTAGAGGACAGGTCAACTCATGGATAGGTTTAATTTTTAAGGGTGTATTTATGTTCCTAACAAACAAACAAAGTGCCTGATATAAAACTTGGTCAGCAGGTTTATGAAAAACATTTTCTGGAGATAAATATCCCTTGGGTCAGATTGGCACCAAAGTAAAATATGTCAGAAATGTCTGAGGATAATAGGAGGGTTAAAGTTAATTGAGCAAATTCCCGAAATTTCCATTGAAAGCTACTTTGCATCATCATCATCATCATCATCATCCTCCTCCTCCTCCTCCTCCTCATGCTCCAGTGCTCCTGGAGAGTTTATAGTCCTGACACTTGAACACTGGATGACTGACAGCTGTCCTTCATCACAGCAGAAGACACAGAAATCTTGGTCCTCATCACATACTTTAGTTCTTGCCTTTTTTCAATATGTTTGAAATAAACCTGTCCATTAATCAATCAATCAATCAATCAATCACCCTATTGTCTGAAATCCAAAAATAACTGTATGTTAGGTAACTTCGAGACAGTAAATGTCAAAAAAGAGAGGCAAAAGTAATAACTATAAGCTATCGAGCTTGCCACTGACATAATCCATTTTAGTTAGCTGATCCTTATTTAGTTGCTAACCTTCTTAGTTGGAAATTAGCTAAGTTGATGCTAGGCTGGTGATAAAAGTAGTTAGCTTGGCTATTTTAGTCAAACAGTTTGCTAATCCATTAATTCTAATTTATTTGCTAACCATTGTAGTTAGCTACCAATTTTGCAAAGTTGATTGCTAGGCCATTGAGGAAATGACTGTAGGTAAGCAATTTTAGCCAGTCTTTTAGCTAATCTATCTTAGACGAATTGCCAAACTATTTCAGCCAAATAGCTAATCCATCAGAGACAAGTGTTAAGCTAGGCGATATTAGACAAGCAAAGATGGCAGTTCGTTCTCTACTGCAGTCGTGTTTTTATTTGACCAGGAAAAAAAATCAGACATGTACAGTTATAAAACAAAAGTACAGTTTAGTAGTCAAGTTAAGTGACCATGACCTGTTATGAGTAGCTCATGTATGACAAAATAACAAATCAACATTTTGCAAATATTCACTATAGGCGAAGTGTTTGCACTCACTGCTAAATAAATAAAATGAACTAAAATACTAAAACAAGATCTAATCATTTAATAAATCACAGGTAGAAGAATCTGTCATTTCTGAGCCATGTGTGCAAAAAATTTGACTGTCAAAATATAAAAACTGGCTCTGTTCTTTCCAATAAATGGGAAAAATAAAAATAAGGATAAGTGGTAATCAGGATACTTTATAAATACCAGGAATAATTAATAATAAAAATTATTTGATTTAGAAAAAGATGGAGCAAGATAAACTTAGGCAGCATTAAATGATAAGGGAAATTAATATGGGATAGTTTTCACCCATGTTGTACATTGCTGTGCATCAGAGGGAAAAACAAGCAGGGACCACGTCCACACATACAAGCACACTTTCTGTCATCACTGCACTGAGATCTTAAAGCATTTATTACACATCAGACAATCTTAGCAGGATTAAGTGACTGCTGTTGGATAAAAGCTGTTCTTACGACAGCAGGCTTATGGGTTTGTGTGATCCTGGTGCATGAGGAATCTTTTTTTCAGGGCTCAAATCCAGAGAGGTGGATGGGACTTTATTTAACCGTTCTACGTGATCCGTCATCCTCTGCAAATTAACTTACATATGGTATGAGGAGGCTGAAGGGTGTCTAGAAAGTTGTAAAAAAAAAATGAACTAAGCTAAACTGAATTGATGTAAAGTCTGAAAGTTTGAGTCACTAGTAGACAGAAATCTGAAGATGGCTTTGAGTGACACAGCACAGTCAGGCTGGTGGTCACATGGCTCACAGCACAGAGAGATGAATGATGTTAATGTGAGGTAAACTGAACTGTGTTGTCATGTCAGCAACATGACAACAGAAGAACTGCATGAAGACGAGAGAAGATCATTTTCTCTACTGATTGACCACTGATTCGTCTGCAATCTAAATTTTTGACATTTTATAACAAGTGTGATTTTAGACGTTTTATAAGAGCAATGTGATCAAAATCTATTAAAAAGGGGGGATGGTGGCACAGCAGGTAGTGCACATGCCTCACAGCAAAAAGGTAACTGGTTGAATGTTTTTCTATGTGAAACACCAAATTCTGTTTGGTGAAGATAAAACAAATACCATAATTAAAATCATCATTTGAATAAAACCAATCGAACATAGAGTTGCATTAAATGACCCACTGAGATCACCCATTTCCATATAGAGACACTTTGCATCATCATCATCATCATCATCCTCCTCCTCCTCATGCTCCAGTGCTCTGGGAGAGTTTATAGTCCTGACACTTGAACACTGGATGACTGACAGCTGTCCTTCATCACAGCAGAAGACACAGAAATCCTGGTCCTCATCACAAACATGACGTCCATCTGCGTCCTCATCTGGACTCTCCTCTGCTGCTGCTTCACAGGTAAAGTCCAGACAATCAAACTCCTCTCCTCTGTCAACATGTGTCCCTCTGAAATCAAGGCCACAAAACCATGACACTGCTCTCTGTCTTTGTCTCTGTGTCCTCAGAGTCCAGAGGACAGTACACAGTGATTCAGCCTGCAGCAGTCAGCTCTGCTCCAGGAGGCTCCGTCTCCATCTCATGTACCACCAGTCAGGATGTTTATTACTCCAGCGTCACGGGGCACTACTTAGCCTGGTACCAACAGAAAGATGGAGGTGTTCCTAAACTCCTTATTTACCTTGCTAGCAGACGACAATCAAGGATTTCAGGTCGTTATTCAGGCAGTGGATCTGGATCGTCCTTCACTTTGACCATCAGTGGAGTCCAGGCTGAAGATGAAGCAGTTTACTACTGTCAGAGTTATCATGACATCAACAGTCAGGCTGTGTTCACACAGTGAAAAAGCATCGTACAAAAACCTCCCTCAGTCAGACTGAACAGAAACTGAAGTGACTGCTGCAGCTGGAAGTTTCTGCACACACTGACACACTTCACTGAGGACACACGTACCAACCCCTCACAAACACGTCTCCTGTAATACTGCACTCAGACAGTCCTTGTGAAATGTCCACAAGAGTCTTACTGACTCCCAAAGACGATGAGTCCAAACCTCAGAGGCACAGACACCTTTATTTTAAGTGATCACCAATATCTTGATAATTTCCTGTAATGGTTTCTTCTTCATGGAGAAGCTCAAGTGTTCATGTCCCTCTCACTCTGTCCTTAACTGCAGAAACACATAAAGTAATAATAACTTTATTTATATTGAACATTTAAAATGCAAAGGTTTGCGAAGTGCTTGGAAAAATGGACAAGAACTAACAGAAGGCAAAACACAAGAGCATAAACACAAAAGGAACTAAAAACACAAGAAGTAAAACTGAATCAAAGAAGCCTGACAAACTCACAAAAGGCCGAACAAACTGGAGCACAATCAGAACCTCAGAGGAGAGAGCAGGAGCACTGCAGGTGTCTCTCAGACCAACGTGCTCATGGGAGGAAACATTTTAAGAGCGTGAAGACAACTACAGACCCCAGGAGTTGACAAGAAAAACACCAGGGCCCCCAAACCATAGATCCAGAAACACGGAGACCACTTCAACAGGCATCAGCCTGTGCTCCCCAAGGGGGGCAGAGACACACCAAGAGCTGCAGGGACTCAGAGTGTCACTGCACCACAAAGAAGGACCAAAACACGGGCCTGCACAGTCCAGGATGACAATAAAAGGCCCCACATGTTCCTAAAACCACAGCAAGATGACAGACCTGGACCAGCAACACCCACTCCCTGGGTCCACAGATACTTCCACCCTACCTACAATAAGAACCTGTTTCTGTGTCATAAGAACTTGGGCAAGACAAGAACCCAGCAGCATAAAATGAGACCATGAGGAGCAGAAATAAAAGATCAAAATTTAATTTAAGATAAAGAGACATCAAAAGGTGAAGAAGCAGAAAACAGAAGACTATGCTGGGGTAAACTCATTAGGGGTTCGGGTAACATGGTGCAATGGACTTATAGTAGGCTGTCTTATTGAGGGGGCAGCCTGGGCCTGGATTCTCCTTGAAGTCCATTTGCTGCGTGTCTTCCCCGACTGTCTCTCCATCTTTATAAATCTGTCCACTGCCTCTCTTCTATCAGTTAAGTCCAAACATGAACATAAATGTCTTACAAAATCAAATTACTGTGTCACATGTTCTGTTGCACTTGTTTTCTGTTTTCAATCCATATTTTTTGCCAGTGTATTTTGAAATGATATTTTTTATTAACTGTTTGTTCTTAACTGTTAAGAATGCAAGCCCCACATGTTGTGACATAAGTTATTTATCTCAATATCTACTAACTAATCACAATAAGGATTGTTGTCTTAATGGAGCAGCTCTGACATGTTCTTAACAGACCAGAAAACCTCAACCCAAAGACATTTGTAAGACAACGTTTGAAATTGATTAAGAAAAATCAAACAGTAATTCAGGGTTATCAAACTGTCACTGATAATACTGTGATATCAAATCAGTGCTAAAAAAGACACTGAAATCTGAGACTAGTTGTTTTCATAGAAACACTTTGCATCATCATCAGTTGTATGAAAGCTTTTGAAGATACATTCATTGAAATAGAAAAGTGTGCCTGATGGTGGAGCTAGAGGACAGGTCAACTCATGGATAGGTTTAATTTTTAAGAGTGTATTTATGTTTTTAACAAACAAACAAAGTGCCTGACATGAAACTTGGTCAGCAGGTTTATGAAAAACATTTTCTGGAGACAAATATCCCTGGGGTCGGATTGACTCAAAGGACAATTATGTCAGAAATGTCTGAAGATAATAGGAGGGTTAAAGTTGATTGAACAAACTCCAGAAATTTCCATTGAAATACTTTGCATCATCATCATCATCATCATCATCATCATCATCACCATCATCATCATCCTCCTCCTCCTCATGCTCCAGTGCTCTGGGAGAGTTTATAGTCCTGACTCTTGAACACTGGATGACTGACAGCTGTCCTTCATCACAGCAGAAGACACAGAAATCCTGGTCCTCATCACAAACATGACGTCCATCTGCGTCCTCATCTGGACTCTCCTCTGCTGCTGCTTCACAGGTAAAGTCCAGACAATCAAAGTCCTCTCCTCTGTCAACATGTGTCCCTCTGAAATCAAGGCCACAAAACCATGACGCTGCTCTCTGTCTTTGTCTCTGTGTCCTCAGAGTCCAGAGGACAGGTCACAGTGACTCAGCCTGCAGCAGTCAGCTCTGCTCCAGGAGGTTCTGTCTCCATCTCATGTAGGATTAGTCAGAATGTTTATAGCAATAACTGGTTGCACTGGTACCAACAGAAAGATGGAGGTGTTCCTAAACTCCTGATTTATGATGCTAGCACTCGAGCATCAGGGATTCCAGATCGTTTTTCAGGCAGTGGATTTGGATCTTCCTTCACTCTGACCATCAGTGGAGTCCAGGCTGAAGATGCAGCAGTTTACTACTGTCAGAGTTATCATGACATCAACAGTCAGGCTGTGTTCACACAGTGAAAAAGCGTCGTACAAAAACCTCCCTCAGTCAGACTGAACAGAAACTGAAGTGACTGCTGCAGCTGGAAGTTTCTGCACACACTGACACACTTCACTGAGGACACACGTACTAACCCCTCACAAACACGTCTCCTGTAATACTGCACTCAGACAGTCCTTGTGAAATGTCCACAAGAGTCTTACTGACTCCCAAAGACGATGAGTCCAAACCTCAGAGGCATAGACACCTTTATTTCAAGTGATCACCAATATCTTGATAATTTCCTGTAATGGTTTCTTCTTCATGGAGAAGCTCAAGTGTTCATGTCCCTCTCACTCTGTCCTTCACTGCAGAAACACATAAAGTAATAATAACTTTATTTATATTGAACATTTAAAATGCAAAGGTTTAGGAAGTGCTTTGATAAATGGACAAGAACTAACAGAAGGCAAAACACAAGAGCTTAAACACAAAAGGAACTAAAAACACAAGAAGTAAAACTGAATCAAAGAAGCCTGACAAACTCACAAAAGGCCGAACAAACTGGAGCACAATCAGAACCTCAGAGGAGAGAGCAGGAGCACTGCAGGTGTCTCTCAGACCAAGCGTGCTCATGGGAGGAAACATTTTAAAGAGCCTGAAGACAACTAAAGACCCCAGGAGTTGACAAGAAAAAACACCGGGGCCCCCAAACCATAGATCCAGAAACACCGGAGACCACTTCAACAGGCATCAGCCTGTGCTCCCCAAGGGGGGCAGAGACACACCAAGAGCTGCAGGGACTCAGAGTGTCACTGCACCACAAAGAAGGACCAAAACACGGGCCTGCACAGTCCAGGATGACAATAAAAGGCCCCACATGTTCCTAAAACCACAGCAAGACGACAGACCTGGACCAGCAACACCCACTCCCTGGGTCCACAGATACTTCCCCCCTGCTTACAATAAGAACCTGTTTCTGTGTCATAAGAACTTGGGCAAGACAAGAACCCAGCAGCATAAAATGAGACCATGAGGAGCAGAAATAAAAGATCAAAATTTAATTTAAGATAAAGAGACATCAAAAGGTGAAGAAGCAGAAAACAGAAGACTATGCTGGGGTAAACTCATTAGGGGTTCGGGTAACATGGTGCAATTGACTTATAGTAGACTGTCTGATGGAGGGGCAGCCTGGGCCTGGATTCTCCTTGAAGTCCATTTGCTGCGTGTCTTCCCCGACTGTCTCTCCATCTTTATAAATCTGTCCACTGCCTCTCTTCTATCAGTTAAGTCCAAACATGAACATAAATGTCTTACAAAATCAAATTACTGTGTCACATGTTCTGTTGCACTTGTTTTCTGTTCTTCAATCCATATTTTTTGCCAGTGTATTTTGAAATGATATGTTATATTAACTTTTTGTTCTTAACTGTTAAGAATGCAAGCGCCACATGTTGTGACATAAGTTATTTATCTCAATATCTACTAACTAATCACAATAAGGATTGTTGTCTTAATGGAGCAGCTCTGACATGTTCTTAACAGACCAGAAAACCTCAACCCAAAGACATTTTTAAGACAACGTTTGAAACTGATTAAGAAAAATCAAACAGTAATTCAGGGTTATCAAACTGTCACTGATAATACTGTAATATCAAATCAGTGCTAAAAAAGACACTGAAATCAAAGTGTTTCTATGAAGTTGTTTTCATAGAAACACTTTGCATCATCATCATCATCAGTTGTATGAAAGCTTTTGTAGATACATTCATTGAAATACAAAAGTGTGCCTGATGGTGGAGCTAGAGGACAGGTCAAGTCATGGATAGGTTTAATTTTTAAGGGTGTATTTATGTTTTTAACAAACAAACAAAGTGCCTGACATGAAACTTGGTCAGCAGGTTTATGAAAAACATTTTCTGGAGACAAATATCCCTGGGGTCGGATTGACTCAAAGGACAATTATGTCAGAAATGTCTGAAGATAATAGGAGGGTTAAAGTTGATTGAACAAACTCCAGAAATTTCCATTGAAATACTTTGCATCATCATCATCATCATCATCATCATCCTCCTCATGCTCCAGTGCTCTGGGAGAGTTTATAGTCCTGACACTTGAACACTGGATGACTGACAGCTGTCCTTCATCACAGCAGAAGACACAGAAATCCTGGTCCTCATCACAAACATGACGTCCATCTGCATCCTCATCTGGACTCTCCTCTGCTGCTGCTTCACAGGTAAAGTCCAGACAATCAAACTCCTCTCCTCTGTCAACATGTGTCCCTCTGAAATCAAGACCACAAAACCATGACGCTGCTCTCTGTCTTTGTCTCTGTGTCCTCAGAGTCCAGAGGACAGGTCACAGTGACTCAGCCTGCAGCAGTCAGCTCTGCTCCAGGAGGTTCTGTCTCCATCTCATGTAGGACCAGTCAGAATGTTTATGGCAATAACTATTTGCACTGGTACCAACAGAAAGATGGAGGTGTTCCTAAACTCCTTATTTACCAAACTAGCACTCGACAATCAGGGATTCCAGATCGTTTTTCAGGCAGTGGATCTGGATCTTCCTTCACTCTGACCATCAGTGGAGTCCAGGCTGAAGATGCAGCAGTTTACTACTGTCAGAGTTATCATGACATCAACAGTCAGGCTGTGTTCACACAGTGAAAAAGCGTCGTACAAAAACCTTCCTCAGTCAGACTGAACAGAAACTGAAGTGACTGCTGCAGCTGGAAGTTTCTGCACACACTGACACACTTCACTGAGGACACACGTACTAACCCCTCACAAACACGTCTCCTGTAATACTGCACTCAGACAGTCCTTGTGAAATGTCCACAAGAGTCTTACTGACTCCCAAAGACGATGAGTCCAAACCTCAGAGGCACAGACACCTTTATTTTAAGTGATCACCAATATCTTGATAATTTCCTGTAATGGTTTCTTCTTCATGGAGAAGCTCAAGTGTTCATGTCCCTCTCACTCTGTCCTTCACTGCAGAAACACATAAAGTAATAATAACTTTATTTATATTGAACATTTAAAATGCAAAGGTTTGCGAAGTGCTTGGACAAATGGACAAGAACTAACAGAAGGCAAAACACAAGAGCTTAAACACAAAAGGAACTAAAAACACAAGAAGTAAAACTGAATCAAAGAAGCCTGACAAACTCACAAAAGGCCGAACAAACTGGAGCACAATCAGAACCTCAGAGGAGAGAGCAGGAGCACTGCAGGTGTCTCTCAGACCAACGTGCTCATGGGAGGGAAACATTTTAAAGAGCCTGAAGACAACTAAAGACCCCAGGAGTTGACAAGAAAAAACACCAGGGCCCCCAAACCATAGATCCAGAAACACCAGAGACCACATCAACGGGCATCAGCCTGTGCTCCCCAAGGGGGGCAGAGACACACCAAGAGCTGCAGGGACTCAGAGTCACTGCACCCCAAAGAAGGACCAAAACACGGGCCTGCACAGTCCATGATGACAATAAAAGGCCCCACATGTTCCTAAAACCACAGCAAGACGACAGACCTGGACCAGCAACACCCACTCCCTGGGTCCACAGATACTTCCACCCTCCCTACAATAAGAACCTGTTTCTGTGTCATAAGAACTTGGGCAAGACAAGAACCCAGCAACATAAAATGAGACCATGAGGAGCAGAAATAAAAGATCAAAATTTAATTTAAGATAAAGAGACATCAAAAGGTGAAGAAGCAGAAAACAGAAGACTATGCTGGGGTAAACTCATTAGGGGTTCGGGTAACATGGTGCAATTGACTTATAGTAGACTGTCTGATGGAGGGGGCAGCCTGGGCCTGGATTCTCCTTGAAGTCCATTTGCTGCGTGTCTTCCCCGACTGTCTCTCCATCTTTATAAATCTGTCCACTGCCTCTCTTCTATCAGTTAAGTCCAAACATGAACATAAATGTCTTACAAAATCAAATTACTGTGTCACATGTTCTGTTGCGCTTGTTTTCTGTTTTCAATCCATATTTTCTGCCAGTGTATTTTGAAATGATATGTTATATTAACTTTTTGTTCTTAACTGTTAAGAATGAAAGTGCCAAATATTGTGACATAAGTTAATTATCTCAATATCTATTAACTAATCACAATAAGGATTGTTGTCTTAATGGAGCAGCTCCAACATGTTCTTAACAGACCAGAAAACCTCAACCCAAAGACATTTTTAAGACAATGTTTGAAACTGATTAAGAAAAATCAAACAGTAATTCAGGGTTATCAAACTGTCACTGATAATACTGTGATATCAAATCAGTGCTAAAGACACCAAAATCTGAGATCAGTCGTTTTCATATGGAAACACTTTGCATCATCATCATCAGTTGTATGAAAGCTTTTGTAAATAAAAAATAGAAATCGAAAAGTGTGCCTGATGGTGGAGGTAGAGGACAGGTCAACTCATGGATAGGTTTCATTTTTGAGGGTGTATTTATGTTTTTAACAAACAAACAAAGTGCCTGACATGAAACTTGGTCAGCAGGTTTATGAAAAACATTTTCTGAATACAAATATCCCTGGGGTCAGATTGACTCCAAGGAAAATTATGTCAGAAAATGTCTGAAGATAATAGGAGGGTTAAAGTTGATTGAACAAACCCCAGAAATTTCCACTGAAAGCTACTTTGCATCATCATCATCATCATCATCATCATCCTCCTCCTCCTCATGCTCCAGTGCTCTGGGAGAGTTTATAGTCCTGACACTTGAACACTGGATGACTGACAGCTGTCCTTCATCACAGCAGAACACACAGAAATCCTGGTCCTCATCACAAACATGACGTCCATCTGCGTCCTCATCTGGACTCTCCTCTGCTGCTGCTTCACAGGTAAAGTCCAGACAATCAAACTCCTCTCCTCTGTCAACATGTGTCCCTCTGAAATCAAGGCCACAAAACCATGACGCTGCTCTCTGTCTTTGTCTCTGTGTCCTCAGAGTCCAGAGGACAGGTCACAGTGACTCAGCCTGCAGCAGTCAGCTCTGCTCCAGGAGGCTCCGTCTCCATCTCATGTAGGACCAGTCAGAATCCAAGCTATGTGCACTGGTACCAACAGAAAGATGAAGGTGTTCCTAAACTCTTTATCTACCAAACTAACAGTCGACAATCAGGGATTCCAGGTCGTTTTTCAGGCAGTGGATCTGGATCTTCCTTCACTCTGACCATCAGTGGAGTCCAGGCTGAAGATACAGCAGTTTACTACTGTCAGAGTTATCACTGGATCAACAGTCAGGATGTGTTCACACAGTGAAAAAGCGTCGTACAAAAACCTCCCTCAGTCAGACTGAACAGAAACTGAAGTGACTGCTGCAGCTGGAAGTTTCTGCACACACTGACACACTTCACTGAGTTTACTGTATTTTCTATAATACAGCCATTTTACTCACGTGACATGTGTTTAATGGCTTGGATAAAGATGAGTCCAAACCTCAAAAGTTAGCATGTCACCTTCATGTCCTGAGATCATTATTCTTTACATCATTTACTTCAGTGATGCCTCTTGAAATGTCATAAGTCCTCACACCCGCTACCTATGTCAGCCCAAAGTAAACAGATTTTAGCATTTGTAAAGATTCTCTTCAAAATTATTTTCTAACCTCATGAGCTGAGGTAGTGATCCAGAGAGTGAACTCAGGGACGCAAGTTGCTGAAATGAGTTTCTTCCAAAAGGTTGCCAGATTCAGACCTGTAGAAAAGGTATAGGAGACATGGAAATTTGAACGAGGCTCAAAGTAGATTTGCCAGTGTGAAAGGAATCTGAAATAACTCTAATGCAACTAAAACCAAACAAAAACAATCACTATCCTTCTTTTTTCTTCCCTCATCCAAATGATTTAGTTTTGTTCTTTCAAACATGGATGAAATAATAACTAATAAGTTGTTTACACTGTGAAGCAAAAAAATAGCTGATAATAAACAGGAAGAATGAGGGATTAAATAAGTTCAAGTTTCGTCTCACTCCCTTCCAGACTTGTAAAATTCAAGTGATAATTTTTATCTTTCTGTACTTCAATTCTTGCCTTCTCTAATATGTTTGAAATAAACCTATCAATCTATCAATCAATCAATCAATCAATCAATCATCTAAAAATCTAAAAAACTGTATGTTAGGTTAATTTGAGATGGATTGTAAATGTCATATAAGAGAGGTAAAAGTAATTAGTATTAGCTATCGAGATTGCAGCTGACATAATCCATTTTAGTTAGCTGATCCTTATTTAGTTGCTAATCTTTGTTGTTAGAAATTAGCTAAGTTGATTGCTAGGCTGGTGATAAAAGTTGTTAGCTAGGCTATTTTAGTTAGTTTGCTAATCCATTAAATATAGCTAATTGTAATTTATTTGTTAACCACTGTAGTTAGATACCAGCTTTGTAAAGTTCATTGTTAGACTGTTGAGAAAATGACTGTAAGTAAGGAATTTTAGCCAGTCTTTCAGCTAATCTATCTTAGACAAATTGCTCAACTATTTCAGCCAAATAGCTAATCCATCATTGACAAGTACTTAGCTTAACTATCTTAGAAATGGTTTGATAGCAGTTTGTTCTCTACTGCAGTTGTGTTTTCATTTAACCAGGAAAAAACATCAGAAATTTATAGTTAATTAACAAAAGTAAAGTTCATTAGTCATGTCGACCATGACCTGGTATGAGTAGCGATGACAAAATAACAAACATTTGGCAAATATTCACTACATAGGCCAGATGTTTGGTCACATTCACTGCTAAATAAATAAAATAAAATAAAATAAAAATTTGAGATCAAATCATTAAATAGTCACAGGTAGAAGAATCCGCCATTTCTAAGCCATGAGTGCAAAAATGTTGCTGTCAAAATATAAAAACTGGTTCTTTTCATGTCAATGGGAACAATGAAAATAAGGATAAGTGGAAATCAAAATAAATACTAGGAATAATTAATAATAAAATGATTTGATTTAAAAGAAAAACGATGGAGCAAAGACAATCAGGTAGCATTAAATGATAAGGGAAATTAATGTGGAATAGTTTTGACCCATGTTCTACATTGTTGTGAATCAGAGGTAAAAACAAGCAGGGACCACGTCCACACATACAAGCACACTTTCTGTCATTACTGCACTGAGATCTTCAAGCATTTATTACACATCAGATGATGATCTTCGAAGGATTAAGTGACTGCTTATATTTAATGGAGACAAATATGGTTGAGATGCACTTGTGGTCTGGGCACCCATGAGTTTGTCACTACCATAAATTCTTATTTTCAGTAAGAATATCATTGATTATACTTCTATAAAATGATTACCACAACCATTTAGACATGAGGACCCTCCTGAAAATGAGATGTAGTATCTCAAGAGGTTAACCTCTAATAAATCAGACGACAGGTTTATGGTTCATGGACCTGTCCCTAATTTTAGTTCTTATTCCAGTCCACTTGTCTCCTCTTAACTCCCTTCCTTTGCCCTCACACCCAACACAGCATCGTGTGGATTTGCTGTTCATCATGAGACTGGGATCCACATTCAAGATTTCCTGCTGCTTAACAGAGGGTTTTTTCTTGCCGCCATGATGGAGGGATTCATGATTGGCTATATGGATTCATGTTGGCTGTTGGATGTATATATGTATATGTGTATTTTTATATGTATAAATGTATCCATTCCTATATGTGTATCCACAAAAAGACGAGCTTTATGCTCTATTGTAAAGTGTCTTGAGATAACAATTGTTATGAATTGGCGCTATACAAATAAAGACTGATTGATTGATTAATTGACTTCTGTTGGAGGAAAACTGTTCTTACATCTGTTGGTCCTTGTTGTGACTGTTCTGAAGGAAGCAGGCTAATGGGTTTGTGTGATCGCCTTATGAATCTTTTTTTGGCTCAATTTTTGAAGAAGTGGATGAGATTTGGATAAACTTTTAAACAAGTTCCTTCAAACCTCTGCATAGTAATTGATTTATGATTTGACACAAAATAGGGTATGATTAAGCAAGCTGTGTAAAACAGACTAAACCAAACTACATTTATCTAAAGTCAGAAAGTTTGCATCAATAGTGGGCAGAATTCTGAAGATGGCTTTGAGTGACACAGCACAGTCAGGCTGGTGGTCACATGGCTCACAGCACAGAGATGAATGATGTTAATGTGAGGCAAACTGAACTGTGTCCTGTAGGTGACAGCAGAGACGGCCTTCACATCTGCTGCTCTTTGTCTGCTCTCACGTTTCCCTCCCCCATCAGCAATGTAACAACTGAAGAACTGCATGAAGACGAGAGAAGATCATTTTCTTTACTGACTGACGACTGTAAAGAATGATTTTAGATGTTTTATAAGAAAAATGTGAGAAAAGTAGATTTATAAGAGGGCATGGTTTTGCAGCAGGTAGTGCACATGCCTGACAGTGAGAAGGTGACTGATTCTATTTCCACATTAATCAGGGCTTTTCTGTGTGAAACACTACAATTGTGTAGTGTTGTCAAAATTCAGACAAAGTGAAACATATGAGCTGAGGATTAAAAATCACAGTGAAAAAAGACATCAAATGATCAAAATCTATCAGACACTGATACGTATGACACATTAAATGACCTCCTGAGACCCTGCATTTCCATATAGAGACACTTTGCATCATCATCATCATCATCATCATCATCATCATCATCATCATCATCATCATCCTCCTCATGCTCCAGTGCTCTGGGAGAGTTTATAGTCCTGACACTTGAACACTGGATGACTGACAGCTGTCCTTCATCACAGCAGAACACACAGAAATCCTGGTCCTCATCACAAACATGACGTCCATCTGCGTCCTCATCTGGACTCTCCTCTGCTGCTGCTTCACAGGTAAAGTCCAGACAATCAAACTCCTCTCCTCTGTCAACATGTGTCCCTCTGAAATCAAGGCCACAAAACCATGACGCTGCTCTCTGTCTTTGTCTCTGTGTCCTCAGAGTCCAGAGGACAGGTCACAGTGACTCAGCCTGCAGCAGTCAGCTCTGCTCCAGGAGGCTCCGTCTCCATCTCATGTAGGCCGAGTCCGGCTGTTACCAGCACAAGCTATTTGCACTGGTATCAACAGAAAGATGGAGGTGTTCCTAAACTCCTTATTGCCTATACAAGCACTAGACAATCAGGGATTCCAGATCGTTTTTCAGGCAGTGGATCTGGATCTTCCTTCACTCTGACCATCAGTGGAGTCCAGACTGAAGATGCAGCAGTTTACTACTGTCAGAGTTATCATAGCCTCAACAGTCAGGCTGTGTTCACACAGTGAAAAAGCGTGATACAAAAACCTCCCTCAGTCAGACTGAACAGAAACTGAAGTGACTGCTGCAGCTGGAAGCTTCTGCACACACTGACACACTTCACTGAGTTTACTGTATTTTCTGTAATGCAGCCATTTTACTCACGTGACATGTGTTTAATGGATTCTGATAATGATGATTCCTAACCTCACTCAGGTTGGCAGGTCACCTTCATGTCCTGAGATCATTATTCTTTTCATCTTTTACTTCAGTGATGCCTCTTGAAATGTCACAAGTCCTCACACCTGCTACCTACGTCAACCCAAAGTAAACAGATTTAAGCATTTGTAAAGATTCTCTTCATAATTATTTTCTAACCTCATGAGCTGAGGTAGTGATCCAGAGAGTGAGCTCAGGGTTACAAGTGGCTGAAATGAGTTTCTTTCAAAAGGTGTTAAGACTCAGCCTTGGAGAAAAGGTAGGAGACATGGAAATTTGAAAGAGGCTCAAGGTAAATAAGCAAGTGTGCGAGGAATGTGCAATAACACTAATGCAACTAAAAACAAACAATAAAAACAGTCACTATCCTTCTTTTTTTCTTCCCTCATTTAAATGATTAAAGTCTTCTTCTTTCAGACATGGAGCAAATAATAACTAGCCTAATAGGCTACGTTGTTGATACAGATTGTAAAACAAAAATAATTAAACAGAAAGAAGGTGGGATTAAGAAGGTTTAAACCTCTCACTTCATATCAGACATTTCTCATTTATTTAACTGCTAATTTTCTCTGTCAGTACTTTAGTTCTTGCCTTTTTTCAATATGTTTGAAATAAACCTATCCATTAATCAATCAATCAATCAACCACCCTATTGTCTGAAATCCAATAATAACTGTATGTTAGGTAACTTTGAGACAGATAGTAAATGTCAAAAAAGAGAGGTAAAAGTAATAATTAGTATTAGCTATCGAGCTTGCCGCTGACATAATCCATTTTAGTTAGCTAATCCTTATTTAGTTGCTCACCATTGTAGTTAGAAATTAGCTAAATTGATTGCTAGGCTGGTGATAAAAGTAGTTAGCTTGGATTTTTAAAGTCAAACAGTTTGCTAATCCATTAAATGTAGCTAATTCTAATCTATTTGCTAACCATTGCAGTTAGCTACCAATTTTGCAAAGTTGATTGCTAGGCCATTGAGGAAATGACTGTAGGTAAGCAATTTTAGCCAGTCTTTTAGCTAAGCTATCTTAGATGAATTGCCAAACTATTGCGGCCAAATAGCTAATCCATCAGAGACAAGTGTTAAGCTAGGCGATATTAGACTAGCAAAGATGGCAGTTCGTTCTCCACTGCAGTTGTGTTTTTATTTGACCGGGAAAAAAAATCAGAAATGTACAGTTATAAAACAAAAGTACAGTTTAGAAGTCAAGTTAAAGCTGGGGTTGGCAATTTTGGAAAACAAGCATGAATTTGAAAGTAGCATCTCCTCAGGGCTCCGCCTAGCCCCACCCCCTGCTCACATGCACGCGCGCAACCGCTATATCCAGAAGACTGATTCAACTCCAAACCCTCAGCACAACGTGTTTGTTTTACACTACACCAAGTCATGTCTCAGTCAGCACGAAGAAAACACCAAACAAACATGTAAAGTCAGTTAGTACTCACAGCCAATGTTGATCGGGGTATAGGTAGTTCCTCTGACATTCTCCACATAGCTGTCAAGTCTCCCGTTTTGGCCGTTAAACTACCGTATCTTCCGTATTTTCTCCTCTTTTCTCCCATCCTCCTGTATCAGTATTCTCCTGTAAATCTCCCGTGTGACGATATAATAATAAAAGCATTCCTCTGCCTCTCCAAACTGAGCTCCGTCTCTAGCCTGAATGGGGCGGTAATGCTCCAAAATGATGGATGCGGACCACCGAAGAAGAAGAAGTCTCACGAGAACTGCCACCTGCAGTAGTATAGATGGCAGTTCTCGCGAGATTAGAGCCAACAGCGGAACAAACTTAGAAAAATAAAGAGTTTATTTTAGATTTCTTGTACATCTGTCTTAAAATGTGAGGGATACTGGAGCTTGGTTGGTGTTGTGGGACAGCTCACAGCGGACTTCCCTTATTTTCAAAGACAAAACTTAAAAGGTAAGCATTCTCCAGCGGAGTCTGTACCCTACACACTACATGCTACATGCTACATGCTACATGCTACACGCACTGTCTGTGCACGCCGGGAAAATGCACGCGCAGCAGGCACGCAGAATGGCGACGGGATTTGATTGGTGTAAAAAAAGGTATCCCTGCAAGATTATTGGTTGGTGTTTTCCCTGTTTTACTCCTGCTGTAGATAGCGGATATTTTTCGCTCTGTTTTAAGAACACATTATGAGTTGATTACCATCGGGTCATAAAGACCATTTTTACCAGTATTTCAAAAAGTGTATCTAAATCAGATCGCCAACCCCAGCTTTAAGTGAGCATGACCTGTTATGAATAGCTCATGTATGACAAAATAACAACTCAACATTTTGCAAATATTCACTACATAGGCGAAGTGTTTGCACTCACTGCTAAATAAATAAAATGAACTAAAATACTAAAACAAGATCTAATCATTTAATAAATCACAGGTAGAAGAATCTGTCATTTCTGAGCCATGTGTGCAAAAAATTTGACTGTCAAAATATAAAAACTGGCTCTGTTCTTTCCAATAAATGGGAAAAATAAAAATAAGGATAAGGGGTAATCAAAAACAGGATACTTTATAAATACCAGGAATAATTAATAATAAAATTGTTTGATTTAGAAAAAGATGGAGCAAGATAAACTTAGGCAGCATTAAATGATAAGAGAAATTAATGTGGGATAGTTTTCACCCATGTTGTACATTGCTGTGCATCAGAGGGAAAAACAAGCAGGGACCACGTCCACACATACAAGCACACATTCTGTCATCACTGCACTGAGATCTTAAAGCATTTATTACACATCAGACAATCTTAGCAGGATTAAGTGACTGCTGTTGGATAAAAGCTGTTCTTATGAGAGCAGGCGTATGGGTTTGTGTGATCCTGGTGCATGAGGAATCTTTTTTTCAGGGCTCAAATCTAGAGAGGTTGATGGGACTTTATTTAACCGTTCTACGTGATCTGTCAAGTCTCTGCAAATTAACTTACATATGGTATGAGGAGGCTGAAGGGTGTCTAGAAAGTTGTAAAAAAATGAACTAAGCTAAACTGAATTGAGGTAAACTCTGAAAGTTTGAGTTACTAGAAGACAGAAATCTGAAGATGGCTCTGAGTGACACAGCACAGTCAGGCTGGTGGTCACATGGCTCACAGCACAGAGAGATGAATGATGTTAATGTGAGGTAAACTGAACTGTGTCCTGTAGGTGACAGCAGAGACGGCCTCTACATCTGCTGCTCTTTGTCTGATCTCACATGTCTTCCTTCCCCCCTTAAATCAGCAACTCGAAAACAGATGAACTGCAGGAAGACGATAGAAGATCATTTTCTTTACTGATTGAGCACTGATTTTTCTGAAATCTAAATTTATTGATACTATATAGGCAGTATGATTTTAGATGAGAGCAATGTGATCAAAATCTATTAAAAAGGAGGGATGGTGGCACAGCAGGAAGTGCACATGACTCACAGCAAAAAGGTAACTGGTTGAAGTTCCATGACTATAAAAGTTTTTCTATATGAATCACTAAATTCTGTTTAGTGAAGAGAAAACAAATACCACGATCAAAACAATCATTTTAAATAACACCAATCAAACAAAAAATGACCCACTAAGAACCCCATTTCCATATAGAGATACTTTGCATTATCATCATCATCATCAACATCAACATCACCATCCTCCTCCTCATGCTCCAGTGCTCTGGGAGAGTTTATAGTCCTGACACTTGAACACTGGATGACTGACAGCTGTCCTTCATCACAGCAGAAGACACAGAAATCCTGGTCCTCATCACAAACATGACGTCCATCTGCGTCCTCATCTGGACTCTCCTCTGCTGCTGCTTCACAGGTAAAGTCCAGACAATCAAACTCCTCTCCTCTGTCAACATGTGTCCCTCTGAAATCAAGGCCACAAAACCATGACACTGCTCTCTGTCTTTGTCTCTGTGTCCTCAGAGTCCAGAGGACAGTACACAGTGACTCAGCCTGCAGCAGTCAGCTCTGCTCCAGGAGGCTCCGTCTCCATCTCATGTACGACCAGCCAGAATGTTTATAGCAATAACTATTTACACTGGTACCAACAGAAAGATGGAGGTGTTCCCAAACTCCTCATTAGATATGCTAGCACTCGAGAATCAGGGACCCCAGATCGTTTTTCAGGCAGTGGATCTGGATCTTCCTTCACTCTGACCATCAGTGGAGTCCAGGCTGAAGATGCAGCAGTTTACTACTGTCAGAGTTATCACTACATCAACAGTCAGAATGTGTTCACACAGTGAAAAAGCGTCGTACAAAAACCTCCCTCAGTCAGGCTGAACAGAAACTGAAGTGACTGCTGCAGCTGGAAGTTTCTGCACTCACTGACACACTTCACTGAGTTTACTGTATTTTCTGTAATGCAACCATTTTACTCACGTCATTTGTTTTTAATGGATTCTGATAAAGATGAGTCCAAACCTCAAAAAGTTATTCCACCTTCATGTCCTGAGATCATTATTATTTTTATCATTTACTTCAGTGATGCCTCTTGAAATGTCCTAAGTCCTCACACCCACTACTTACGTATGTCAACCCAAAGTAAACAGATTAAGCATTTGTAAAGATTCCGTTCATGATTATGCCCATCCCTCATGAGCTGAGGTAGTGATCCAGAGAGTGAGCTCAGCTACACAAGTTGCTGAAATGAGTTTTTTCCAAAAGGTGGTCAGACTCAGCCCTGGAGAAAAAATAGGAGGTATGGAAATTTGGACAAGGCTCAAAGTAGATTTGCCAGTGTGAAAGGAATCTGAAATAACACCAATGCAACTAAAAACAAACAAAGACAAACACTATCCTTCTTTTTTTCTTCGCTCATCCTAATGATTTAGTCTTGTCCTTTCAGTCATGGATGTCAACTCATAAGTTGTGTACACTGTGAATCTAAAAAAAAAATAGCTGACAATAAACAGGAAGAATGAGGAATTAAATAAGTTCAAATTTTGTCTCATTCCCTTCCAGACTTGTAACTTTAAAGTGATCATTTTTCTCTTTCTGTGCTTCAATTCTTGCCTTTTCTGATAGGTTTGACATAAACCTATCAATCAGTCAATCACCCTATCATCTAAAAATCTAAAAATAACTGAATGTTAGATTAATTTGAGACGGATAACAAATGTCAAACGAGAAAGCACTCGGAGAGCGCAGACCTCCACCAGCGCCGCAGTCCTCAGCCATATTGTCATTTTGACCATAAATATCACTCCTAACTTTATTTCATCGAAATATTTAGATTCCTTGACCATGAAAACATACCATTAGCAACTGGATTCATAATGATATCTATTTTAGTTCAGTAGTTATTCACAGGAATCACATTTTTCGCCATGGCGGCCAGACGCTGATCCGGATCAACACCAAAATCGAATCAGTTCTTCCTTTTCCCATGCTGATCATTTCCTGAAAATTTCATCCAAATCCGTCCATTACTTTTTGAGTTATTTTGTTCATGGACGGACGGACAGACAGACGGAGACGGACGGACAAACTCTCCCAAAAACATAACCTCCTTGGCGGAGGCAAAAAGAGAGTTAAAAGTAATAACTATTAGCTTTCAGTCTTGCCGTTGACATAATCCATTATAGTTAGCTGATCCTTCTTTGGTCCTTAACGTTTGTAGTTAGAAATCTACTCAGATAAGTTGATTGCTAGGCTGGTCTTAAAAGTAGTTTGCTAGGCTCAGAGTAACTGCACCCCAAAGAAGGAACAACAAAGGCTGGCACAGTCCACAATGACAATAAAAGGCCCCACATGTTCCTGAAATCATGCCAAGACAACGAAAGTTGTAAAAAAAAAATGAACTAAGCTAAACTGAATTGATGTAAAGTCTGAAAGTTTGAGTCACTAGTAGACAGAAATCTGAAGATGGCTTTGAGTGACACAGCACAGTCAGGCTGGTGGTCACATGGCTCACAGCACAGAGAGATGAATGATGTTAATGTGAGGTAAACTGAACTGTGTTGTTATGTCAGCAACATGACAACAGAAGAACTGCATGAAGACGAGAGAAGATCATTTTCTCTACTGATTGACCACTGATTCGTCTGCAATCTAAATTTTTGACATTTTATAACAAGTGTGATTTTAGACGTTTTATAAGAGCAATGTGATCAAAATCTATTAAAAAGGGGGGATGGTGGCACAGCAGGTAGTGCACATGCCTCACAGCAAAAAGGTAACTGGTTGAATGTTTTTCTATGTGAAACACCAAATTCTGTTTGGTGAAGATAAAACAAATACCATAATTAAAATCATCATTTGAATAACACCAATCGAACATAGAGTTGCATTAAATGACCCACTGAGATCACCCATTTCCATATAGAGACACTTTGCATCATCATCATCATCATCATCCTCCTCCTCCTCATGCTCCAGTGCTCTGGGAGAGTTTATAGTCCTGACACTTGAACACTGGATGACTGACAGCTGTCCTTCATCACAGCATAAGACACAGAAATCCTGGTCCTCATCACAAACATGACGTCCATCTGCGTCCTCATCTGGACTCTCCTCTGCTGCTGCTTCACAGGTAAAGTCCAGACAATCAAACTCCTCTCCTCTGTCAACATGTGTCCCTCTGAAATCAAGGCCACAAAACCATGACACTGCTCTCTGTCTTTGTCTCTGTGTCCTCAGAGTCCAGAGGACAGTACACAGTGACTCAGCCTGCAGCAGTCAGCTCTGCTCCAGGAGGCTCCGTCTCCATCTCATGTACCACCAGTCAGGATGTTTATTACTCCAGCGTCACGGGGCACTACTTAGCCTGGTACCAACAGAAAGATGGAGGTGTTCCTAAACTCCTTATTTACCTTGCTAGCAGACGACAATCAAGGATTTCAGGTCGTTATTCAGGCAGTGGATCTGGATCGTCCTTCACTTTGACCATCAGTGGAGTCCAGGCTGAAGATGAAGCAGTTTACTACTGTCAGAGTTATCATGACATCAACAGTCAGGCTGTGTTCACACAGTGAAAAAGCATCGTACAAAAACCTCCCTCAGTCAGACTGAACAGAAACTGAAGTGACTGCTGCAGCTGGAAGTTTCTGCACACACTGACACACTTCACTGAGGACACACGTACCAACCCCTCACAAACACGTCTCCTGTAATACTGCACTCAGACAGTCCTTGTGAAATGTCCACAAGAGTCTTACTGACTCCCAAAGACGATGAGTCCAAACCTCAGAGGCACAGACACCTTTATTTTAAGTGATCACCAATATCTTGATAATTTCCTGTAATGGTTTCTTCTTCATGGAGAAGCTCAAGTGTTCATGTCCCTCTCACTCTGTCCTTCACTGCAGAAACACATAAAGTAATAATAACTTTATTTATATTGAACATTTAAAATGCAAAGGTTTGCGAAGTGCTTGGAAAAATGGACAAGAACTAACAGAAGGCAAAACACAAGAGCTTAAACACAAAAGGAACTAAAAACACAAGAAGTAAAACTGAATCAAAGAAGCCTGACAAACTCACAAAAGGCCGAACAAACTGGAGCACAATCAGAACCTCAGAGGAGAGAGCAGGAGCACTGCAGGTGTCTCTCAGACCAACGTGCTCATGGGAGGGAAACATTTTAAAGAGCGTGAAGACAACTACAGACCCCAGGAGTTGACAAGAAAAAACACCAGGGCCCCCAAACCATAGATCCAGAAACACCGGAGACCACTTCAACAGGCATCAGCCTGTGCTCCCCAAGGGGGGCAGAGACACACCAAGAGCTGCAGGGACTCAGAGTGTCACTGCACCACAAAGAAGGACCAAAACACGGGCCTGCACAGTCCAGGATGACAATAAAAGGCCCCACATGTTCCTAAAACCACAGCAAGATGACAGACCTGGACCAGCAACACCCACTCCCTGGGTCCACAGATACTTCCACCCTACCTACAATAAGAACCTGTTTCTGTGTCATAAGAACCTGGGCAAGACAAGAACCCAGCAGCATAAAATGAGACCATGAGGAGCAGAAATAAAAGATCAAAATTTAATTTAAGATAAAGAGACATCAAAAGGTGAAGAAGCAGAAAACAGAAGACTATGCTGGGGTAAACTCATTAGGGGTTCGGGTAACATGGTGCAATGGACTTATAGTAGGCTGTCTTATTGAGGGGGCAGCCTGGGCCTGGATTCTCCTTGAAGTCCATTTGCTGCGTGTCTTCCCCGACTGTCTCTCCATCTTTATAAATCTGTCCACTGCCTCTCTTCTATCAGTTAAGTCCAAACATGAACATAAATGTCTTACAAAATCAAATTACTGTGTCACATGTTCTGTTGCGCTTGTTTTCTGTTCTTCAATCCATATTTTTTGCCAGTGTATTTTGAAATGATATTTTTTATTAACTGTTTGTTCTTAACTGTTAAGAATGCAAGCCCCACATGTTGTGACATAAGTTATTTATCTCAATATCTACTAACTAATCACAATAAGGATTGTTGTCTTAATGGAGCAGCTCTGACATGTTCTTAACAGACCAGAAAACCTCAACCCAAAGACATTTGTAAGACAACGTTTGAAATTGATTAAGAAAAATCAAACAGTAATTCAGGGTTATCAAACTGTCACTGATAATACTGTGATATCAAATCAGTGCTAAAAAAGACACTGAAATCTGAGACTAGTTGTTTTCATAGAAACACTTTGCATCATCATCAGTTGTATGAAAGCTTTTGAAGATACATTCATTGAAATAGAAAAGTGTGCCTGATGGTGGAGCTAGAGGACAGGTCAACTCATGGATAGGTTTAATTTTTAAGAGTGTATTTATGTTTTTAACAAACAAACAAAGTGCCTGACATGAAACTTGGTCAGCAGGTTTATGAAAAACATTTTCTGGAGACAAATATCCCTGGGGTCGGATTGACTCAAAGGACAATTATGTCAGAAATGTCTGAAGATAATAGGAGGGTAAAGTTAATTGAACAAACTCCAGAAATTTCCATTGAAATACTTTGCATCATCATCATCATCATCATCATCATCATCATCACCATCATCATCATCCTCCTCCTCCTCATGCTCCAGTGCTCTGGGAGAGTTTATAGTCCTGACTCTTGAACACTGGATGACTGACAGCTGTCCTTCATCACAGCAGAAGACACAGAAATCCTGGTCCTCATCACAAACATGACGTCCATCTGCGTCCTCATCTGGACTCTCCTCTGCTGCTGCTTCACAGGTAAAGTCCAGACAATCAAAGTCCTCTCCTCTGTCAACATGTGTCCCTCTGAAATCAAGGCCACAAAACCATGACGCTGCTCTCTGTCTTTGTCTCTGTGTCCTCAGAGTCCAGAGGACAGGTCACAGTGACTCAGCCTGCAGCAGTCAGCTCTGCTCCAGGAGGTTCTGTCTCCATCTCATGTAGGATTAGTCAGAATGTTTATAGCAATAACTGGTTGCACTGGTACCAACAGAAAGATGGAGGTGTTCCTAAACTCCTTATTTACCAAACTAGCACTCGACAATCAGGGATTCCAGATCGTTTTTCAGGCAGTGGATTTGGATCTTCCTTCACTCTGACCATCAGTGGAGTCCAGGCTGAAGATGCAGCAGTTTACTACTGTCAGAGTTATCATGACATCAACAGTCAGGCTGTGTTCACACAGTGAAAAAGCGTCGTACAAAAACCTCCCTCAGTCAGACTGAACAGAAACTGAAGTGACTGCTGCAGCTGGAAGTTTCTGCACACACTGACACACTTCACTGAGGACACACGTACTAACCCCTCACAAACACGTCTCCTGTAATACTGCACTCAGACAGTCCTTGTGAAATGTCCACAAGAGTCTTACTGACTCCCAAAGACGATGAGTCCAAACCTCAGAGGCATAGACACCTTTATTTCAAGTGATCACCAATATCTTGATAATTTCCTGTAATGGTTTCTTCTTCATGGAGAAGCTCAAGTGTTCATGTCCCTCTCACTCTGTCCTTCACTGCAGAAACACATAAAGTAATAATAACTTTATTTATATTGAACATTTAAAATGCAAAGGTTTAGGAAGTGCTTTGATAAATGGACAAGAACTAATAGAAGGCAAAACACAAGAGCTTAAACACAAAAGGAACTAAAAACACAAGAAGTAAAACTGAATCAAAGAAGCCTGACAAACTCACAAAAGGCCGAACAAACTGGAGCACAATCAGAACCTCAGAGGAGAGAGCAGGAGCACTGCAGGTGTCTCTCAGACCAACGTGCTCATGGGAGGGAAACATTTTAAAGAGCCTGAAGACAACTAAAGACCCCAGGAGTTGACAAGAAAAAACACCAGGGCCCCCAAACCATAGATCCAGAAACACCGGAGACCACTTCAACAGGCATCAGCCTGTGCTCCCCAAGGGGGGCAGAGACACACCAAGAGCTGCAGGGACTCAGAGTGTCACTGCACCACAAAGAAGGACCAAAACACGGGCCTGCACAGTCCAGGATGACAATAAAAGGCCCCACATGTTCCTAAAACCACAGCAAGACGACAGACCTGGACCAGCAACACCCACTCCCTGGGTCCACAGATACTTCCCCCCTGCTTACAATAAGAACCTGTTTCTGTGTCATAAGAACTTGGGCAAGACAAGAACCCAGCAGCATAAAATGAGACCATGAGGAGCAGAAATAAAAGATCAAAATTTAATTTAAGATAAAGAGACATCAAAAGGTGAAGAAGCAGAAAACAGAAGACTATGCTGGGGTAAACTCATTAGGGGTTCGGGTAACATGGTGCAATTGACTTATAGTAGACTGTCTGATGGAGGGGGCAGCCTGGGCCTGGATTCTCCTTGAAGTCCATTTGCTGCGTGTCTTCCCCGACTGTCTCTCCATCTTTATAAATCTGTCCACTGCCTCTCTTCTATCAGTTAAGTCCAAACATGAACATAAATGTCTTACAAAATCAAATTACTGTGTCACATGTTCTGTTGCACTTGTTTTCTGTTCTTCAATCCATATTTTTTGCCAGTGTATTTTGAAATGATATGTTATATTAACTTTTTGTTCTTAACTGTTAAGAATGCAAGCGCCACATGTTGTGACATAAGTTATTTATCTCAATATCTACTAACTAATCACAATAAGGATTGTTGTCTTAATGGAGCAGCTCTGACATGTTCTTAACAGACCAGAAAACCTCAACCCAAAGACATTTTTAAGACAACGTTTGAAACTGATTAAGAAAAATCAAACAGTAATTCAGGGTTATCAAACTGTCACTGATAATACTGTAATATCAAATCAGTGCTAAAAAAGACACTGAAATCAAAGTGTTTCTATGAAGTTGTTTTCATAGAAACACTTTGCATCATCATCATCATCAGTTGTATGAAAGCTTTTGTAGATACATTCATTGAAATACAAAAGTGTGCCTGATGGTGGAGCTAGAGGACAGGTCAAGTCATGGATAGGTTTAATTTTTAAGGGTGTATTTATGTTTTTAACAAACAAACAAAGTGCCTGACATGAAACTTGGTCAGCAGGTTTATGAAAAACATTTTCTGGAGACAAATATCCCTGGGGTCGGATTGACTCAAAGGACAATTATGTCAGAAATGTCTGAAGATAATAGGAGGGTTAAAGTTGATTGAACAAACTCCAGAAATTTCCATTGAAATACTTTGCATCATCATCATCATCATCATCATCATCATCCTCCTCATGCTCCAGTGCTCTGGGAGAGTTTATAGTCCTGACACTTGAACACTGGATGACTGACAGCTGTCCTTCATCACAGCAGAAGACACAGAAATCCTGGTCCTCATCACAAACATGACGTCCATCTGCATCCTCATCTGGACTCTCCTCTGCTGCTGCTTCACAGGTAAAGTCCAGACAATCAAACTCCTCTCCTCTGTCAACATGTGTCCCTCTGAAATCAAGACCACAAAACCATGACGCTGCTCTCTGTCTTTGTCTCTGTGTCCTCAGAGTCCAGAGGACAGGTCACAGTGACTCAGCCTGCAGCAGTCAGCTCTGATCCAGGAGGTTCTGTCTCCATCTCATGTAGGACCAGTCAGAATGTTTATGGCAATAACTATTTGCACTGGTACCAACAGAAAGATGGAGGTGTTCCTAAACTCCTTATTTACCAAACTAGCACTCGACAATCAGGGATTCCAGATCGTTTTTCAGGCAGTGGATCTGGATCTTCCTTCACTCTGACCATCAGTGGAGTCCAGGCTGAAGATGCAGCAGTTTACTACTGTCAGAGTTATCATGACATCAACAGTCAGGCTGTGTTCACACAGTGAAAAAGCGTCGTACAAAAACCTCCCTCAGTCAGACTGAACAGAAACTGAAGTGACTGCTGCAGCTGGAAGTTTCTGCACACACTGACACACTTCACTGAGGACACACGTACTAACCCCTCACAAACACGTCTCCTGTAATACTGCACTCAGACAGTCCTTGTGAAATGTCCACAAGAGTCTTACTGACTCCCAAAGACGATGAGTCCAAACCTCAGAGGCACAGACACCTTTATTTTAAGTGATCACCAATATCTTGATAATTTCCTGTAATGGTTTCTTCTTCATGGAGAAGCTCAAGTGTTCATGTCCCTCTCACTCTGTCCTTCACTGCAGAAACACATAAAGTAATAATAACTTTATTTATATTGAACATTTAAAATGCAAAGGTTTGCGAAGTGCTTGGACAAATGGACAAGAACTAACAGAAGGCAAAACACAAGAGCTTAAACACAAAAGGAACTAAAAACACAAGAAGTAAAACTGAATCAAAGAAGCCTGACAAACTCACAAAAGGCCGAACAAACTGGAGCACAATCAGAACCTCAGAGGAGAGAGCAGGAGCGCTGCAGGTGTCTCTCAGACCAACGTGCTCATGGGAGGGAAACATTTTAAAGAGCCTGAAGACAACTAAAGACCCCAGGAGTTGACAAGAAAAAACACCAGGGCCCCCAAACCATTGATCCAGAAACACCAGAGACCACTTCAACAGGCATCAGCCTGTGCTCCCCCAGGGGGGCAGAGACACACCAAGAGCTGCAGGGACTCAGAGTGTCACTGCACCACAAAAGAAGGACCAAAACACGGGCCTGCACAGTCCATGATGACAATAAAAGGCCCCACATGTTCCTAAAACCACAGCAAGACGACAGACCTGGACCAGCAACACCCACTCCCTGGGTCCACAGATACTTCCCCCCTGCTTACAATAAGAACCTGTTTCTGTGTCATAAGAACTTGGGCAAGACAAGAACCCAGCAACATAAAATGAGACCATGAGGAGCAGAAATAAAAGATCAAAATTTAATTTAAGATAAAGAGACATCAAAAGGTGAAGAAGCAGAAAACAGAAGACTATGCTGGGGTAAACTCATTAGGGGTTCGGGTAACATGGTGCAATTGACTTATAGTAGACTGTCTGATGGAGGGGGCAGCCTGGGCCTGGATTCTCCTTGAAGTCCATTTGCTGCGTGTCTTCCCCGACTGTCTCTCCATCTTTATAAATCTGTCCACTGCCTCTCTTCTATCAGTTAAGTCCAAACATGAACATAAATGTCTTACAAAATCAAATTACTGTGTCACATGTTCTGTTGCACTTGCTTTCTGTTTTCAATCCATATTTTCTGCCAGTGTATTTTGAAATGATATGTTATATTAACTTTTTGTTCTTAACTGTTAAGAATGAAAGTGCCAAATATTGTGACATAAGTTAATTATCTCAATATCTATTAACTAATCACAATAAGGATTGTTGTCTTAATGGAGCAGCTCCAACATGTTCTTAACAGACCAGAAAACCTCAACCCAAAGACATTTTTAAGACAATGTTTGAAACTGATTAAGAAAAATCAAACAGTAATTCAAGGTTATCAAACTGTCACTGATAATACTGTGATATCAAATCAGTGCTAAAGACACCAAAATCTGAGATCAGTCGTTTTCATATGGAAACACTTTGCATCATCATCATCAGTTGTATGAAAGCTTTTGTAAATAAAAAATAGAAATCGAAAAGTGTGCCTGATGGTGGAGGTAGAGGACAGGTCAACTCATGGATAGGTTTCATTTTTGAGGGTGTATTTATGTTTTTAACAAACAAACAAAGTGCCTGACATGAAACTTGGTCAGCAGGTTTATGAAAAACATTTTCTGAATACAAATATCCCTGGGGTCAGATTGACTCCAAGGAAAATTATGTCAGAAAATGTCTGAAGATAATAGGAGGGTTAAAGTTGATTGAACAAACCCCAGAAATTTCCACTGAAAGCTACTTTGCATCATCATCATCATCATCATCATCATCCTCCTCCTCCTCATGCTCCAGTGCTCTGGGAGAGTTTATAGTCCTGACACTTGAACACTGGATGACTGACAGCTGTCCTTCATCAAAGCAGAAGACACAGAAATCCTGGTCCTCATCACAAACATGACGTCCATCTGCGTCCTCATCTGGACTCTCCTCTGCTGCTGCTTCACAGGTAAAGTCCAGACAATCAAACTCCTCTCCTCTGTCAACATGTGTCCCTCTGAAATCAAGGCCACAAAACCATGACGCTGCTCTCTGTCTTTGTCTCTGTGTCCTCAGAGTCCAGAGGACAGGTCACAGTGACTCAGCCTGCAGCAGTCAGCTCTGCTCCAGGAGGCTCCGTCTCCATCTCATGTAGGGTTAGTCAGAATGTTTATAGCAATAACTGGTTGTCGTGGCTCCAACAGAAAGATGGAGGTGTTCCTAAACTCCTTATTTATGGTGCTAACGGTCGAGCATCAGGAACTCCAGATCGTTTTTCAGGCAGTGGATCTGGATCTTCCTTCACTCTGACCATCAGTGGAGTCCAGGCTGAAGATGCAGCAGTTTACTACTGTCAGAGTGGACATGTCATCAACAGTCAGTGGGTGTTCACACAGTGAAAAAGCGTGGTACAAAAACCTCCCTCAGTCAGACTGAACAGAAACTGAAGTGACTGCAGCAGCTGGAAGTTTCTGCACACACTGACACACTTCACTGAGTTTATTTTCTGTAATGCAGTTATTTTACTGATGTCACTTGTGTTTAATGGTTTCTGATAAAGATGAGTCCAAACCTCACAGAGGTTCATGTCCTGAGATCATAATTCTTTTCATTTTTTACTTCAGTGATGACTCTTGCACAGTTACAAGTCCTCATACCTCTTTTACTCTGCCAACACAAAGTAAAGAGATTTAAGCATTGAAAAAACTTCTGTTCATGATCATGTCCTGTCCTTATGAGCTGAGGTAGTGATCCAGAGAGTGATCTCAGGGACACAAGCTGCTGAAATGAGTTTCTTCCAAAAGGTGGCCAGGCTCAGCCTTGGACCAAAGATAGGAGACATGGAAATTTGAAAGAGACTCAGATTTAATAAGCCAGAGTGCGAGGAATCTGAAATAACATTAAAGCAACTAAGAACAAATAACAAAAACAATCACTATCCGTCTTTGTTTCTTCCCTCCTCCAAATGATTAGTTCTTGTTCTTTCAGACATGGATGAAATTGCAATGAATAAAATGTTGATACAGATTGTGAAGCTAAAAAATTAGTTAATTAACAGAGCAAAGGTGGGATTAAACAAGTCTTAACTTTGTCTTACTCCTTTTCAGACATGTAACATTTATTTAACTTCTATTTTCCTTTTTTCTGTCTGTAGTTCAATTCTTGCCTTTTTAAATGTTGACATAAACCTGTCAATCAACCAATCAGTTTCCTTCTCATCTAAAAATCTGAAAGATAACTATAACAAAGTTTAGGTTGCCCTGAGAGAGATTAAAAATTTTATATAAGAGAGCTAAAGTCAGTGTTATTTTCAGATGACGAGGAACAAAATTCAGCAGTTTTCAGTCACAAAACAAAAATAAACATGGAGGAATCTGTCATGTCTGACACGAATGTGCAAACTTGCCATCATAATATATAAAACACTGGATCTGCTCATATCATAAGAAAGGGGAAAAATAAAAAGGATATGGGGTAGGCTAATCAAAACAGGATCGGCCTACTCTGAATAACTATTTATAGAATCAATTGATTTATAAAAAGAAATTTAGCCAGCATTAAATGGTAAGACAAATTGTTGACCCATGTTGTACATTAACGTGAAAAACAAACAGTGACCACGTCCACACACACAAGCTCACATTCTGTCATCACTGCACTGATGTCTTAAAACATCTATTCCACATCAGATGATGATCTTAGCAGGATTAAGTGGCTGCTGTTGGATGAAAACCGTTCTTACATCTGTTGGTCCTTGTTATGACTGCTCTGTATTGTCTACTTAACGGCAGGAGGCTAATGGGTTTGTGTGATGCTGGCATGAGGGATTATGAATATTTTATTCAGATAATTTTTGGAGAAGTGGATGTGACTTTAATAAACCTTTAAACGTGTTTCTTCAAGCCTCTGCATAGTAATTTATGTATGGTATGAGCAGGATACAGGGTATCAGGAATGTTGTGAAAAATTATATAAACTAAACTAAATTGATCTAAAGTCCAAAAGATTGAGTCACTTATAAGCAGAATTCTGAAGATGGCTCTGAGTGACACAGCACAGTCAGGCTGGTGGTCACATGGCTCACAGCACACAGAGATGAATGATGTTAATGTGAGGTAAACTGAACTGTGTCCTGTAGGTGACAGCAGAGACAGCCTCTACATCTGCTGCTCTTTGTCTACTCTCTGATGTTTCCCTCCCCCCTTAAGATCAGCAACGTGACAACAGACGAACTGCAGAAAGTCGAGAGATCATTTTCTTTACTGTCTGACCACTGTAAAGAATGATTTTAGATGTTTAATAAGAAAAATGTGAGTAAAGTCTATTTATAAGGAGCCATGGTGGTGCAGCAGGTAGTGCACATGCCTGACAGTGAGAAGGAGACTGATTCTATTTCCACATTAATCAGGGCTTTTCTGTGGAAACACTAAAATTGTGTGGTGTTGTCAACATTCAGATAAAGTGAAATATATGGAATGAATGAATAAAAATCACAGTGAAAAAAGACATCAAATGATCAACACCTATCAAGCAAATGAAAAAATAAAAATGACACATTAAATGACCTGCTGCAATCTGTCATTTCCATATAGAGACACTTTGCATCATCATCATCATCGTCCTCATGCTCCAGTGCTCTGGGAGAGTTTATAGTCCTGACACTTGAACACTGGATGACTGACAGCTGTCCTTCATCACAGCAGAAGACACAGAAATCCTGGTCCTCATCACAAACATGACGTCCATCTGCGTCCTCATCTGGACTCTCCTCTGCTGCTGCTTCACAGGTAAAGTCCAGACAATCAAACTCCTCTCCTCTGTCAACATGTGTCCCTCTGAAATCAAGGCTACAAAACCATGACGCTGCTCTCTGTCTTTGTCTCTGTGTCCTCAGAGTCCAGAGGACAGTACACAGTGACTCAGCCTGCAGCAGTCAGCTCTGCTCCAGGAGGCTCCGTCTCATTCTCTTGTACGACCAGTCAGAATGTTTATAGCAATAGCTATTTACACTGGTACCAACAGAAAGATGGAGGTGTTCCTAAACTCCTTATTTACTATACAAGCACTCGAGCATCAGGAATTCCAGGTCGTTTTTCAGGCAGTGGATCTGGATCTTCCTTCACTCTGACCATCAGTGGATTCCAGGCTGAAGATGCAGCAGTTTACTACTGTCAGAGTGTTCATTACCCCAACAGTCAGTGGGTGTTCACACAGTGAAAAAGCGTGGTACAAAAACCTCCCTCAGTCAGACTGAACAGAAACTGAAGTGACTGCTGCAGCTGGAAGTTTCTGCACACACTGACACACTTCACTGAGAACACACACACTAACCCCCTCACAACCACATCCTATTGGACTGCCTTTAAACTGTCGTCATGAGATGTCCACAAGTGTTCATCTGACTCCCTCTGTCCTTACACTGCAGAAACACACATAAAAGTAAAAATAATAACTTTATTTGTATTGAATGTTGAAAAAGCAAATGTTTACAAAGTGCTTGGACAAATGGACATGAACTTACAGAAGGCAAAACACAAGAGCTTAAACACAAAAGGACCTAAAAACACAAGAAGTAAAACTGAATCAAAGAAGCCTGACAAACTCTGACCAACGTGGTCATGGGGGGGGGGGGGGGATTTAAAGAGCATGAGGACAACTAAAGACCCAAAGGGTGGACAAGAAAAAACACCAGGATCTCGAAACCATTGATCCAGAAACACCAGAGACCACATCAAAGGGCATCAGCCTGTGCTCCCTCAGGGGGGCAGAGACACACCAAGAGCTGCAGGGACTCAGAGTGTCACTGCGCCACAAAGAAGGAACAACAACACGGGCCTGTACAGTGCACAATGACAATAAAAGGCCCCACATGTTCCTAAAACCACAGCAAGACGACAGACCTGGACCACCAACACCCACTCCCTGGGTCCAGAGCTACTTCAACCCTCCCTAGAATAAGAACCTGTTTCTGTGTCATAAGAACCCGGACAAGACAAGAACCCAGCAACATAAAATAAGACCATGAGGACCAGAAATAAAAGATAAAAATTGAATTTAAGATAAAAAGAAATAAAAATGTGAAGAAGCAGAAAACAGAAGACTATGCTGGGGTAAAATGATTAGGGGTGTGGGTAACATGGTGCAAATACCTTATAGTAGGCGGTCTTATGGAGGGGGCAGCCTGGGCCTGGATTCTCCTTGGGGCCCATTAGTTGTGTGTCTTCCCCGACTGTCTCTTCATCTGACACACTGACACACTTCACTGACTTTCTGTATTTTCTGTAATGCAGTAATTTTACTGATGTCACTTGTGTTTAATGGTTTCTGATAAAGATGAGTCCAAACCTCACAGAGGTTGGCAGGTCACCTTCATGTCCTGAGATCATAATTCTTTTTATCATTTACTTCAGTGATGGCTCTGGAAATGTCACAAGTCCTCACACCCGCAACCTATGTCAACCCAAAGTAATCAGATTATTCATTTGTAAAGATTCTGTTCATGATTATGTCCAAAACCTCATGAGCTGAGGTATTGATCCATAGAGTGAGCTCAGACAAGTTGCTGAAATGAGTTCCTTCCAAAAGGTGGTCAGACTCAGCCCTGCAGAAAACTTCGGAGACATGGAAATTTGAAGGAGGCTCAAGATTTATCAGTGTAAAAAGGAATATGAAATAACTCTAATGCAACTAAAAACAAACACTATCCTGCTTTTTTTCTTCGCTCATCCAAATGATTTAGTTTTCTTCTTTCAAACATGGATGAAATAATAACTAATAAGTTGGTTATACTGTGAACTTAAAAAAATAGCTGATAATAACCAGGAGTAATTAGATGAAATAAGTTCAAATTTTGTCTCACTCCCTTCCAGACTTGTGACGTTAAAGTGCAGTTTTCTCTTTCTGTACTTCAATTCTTGCCTTCTCTGCTATGTTTGAAATAAACCTATCAATCAATCAATCAATCAATCAATCAATCAATCAATCAATCAATCAATCAATCACCCTATTATCTAAAAATCTAAAAATAACTGTATGTTAGGTTACTTTAGGACAGATAAAATATGTCAAAAAAGAGAGTTAACAACAATTGCCTGTCAGTCTTGCCGCTGACATAATAAATTTTAGTTAGCTGATGCTGATTAAGTTGCTCACCATTGTAGTTAGCAACCTACTTAGCTAAGTTGATTGCTAGGCTGGTGGTAAAAGTAGTTAGCTAACATTTTGCTAATCCATTAAATATAGCTAATTGTAATTTATTTGCTAACCATTGTAGTTAGCTACCAATGTTGCAAAGTTGATTGCTAGGCTGTTGAGAAAATGACTGTAGGTAAGCAATTTCAGCCAGTCTTTTAGCTAATCTATCTTAGACGAATTGTCAAACTATTTCAGCCAAATAGCTAATCCATCAGAGACAAGTGTTAAGCTAGGCTATATTAGTCTAGCAAAGATAGCAGTTTGTTCTCTACCGCAGTCGTGTTTTTATTTGACCAGGAAAAAAAAAATCAGAAATTTACAATTATAAAACAAAAGCACAGTTCGGTATCCATGTTGACCATGACCTGTTATGAGTAGCTAATGTATGACAAAATAACAAACATTTGCAAATATTCACTACATTGGCTAAGTGTTTGGTCACACTCACTGCTAAATATATAAAATGAACTAAAATACCAATAGAAGATCAAATCATTTAATGAGTCACAGGTAGAAGATTCCTTCATTTCTGAGCCATGTGTGCCAAAAAGTTGATTGTCAAAATGAATAAAGTGGTTCTGTTTATATCAGTTAAACAGATGTTGGTCCTTGTTGTGACTGTTCTGTATCTTCCATAAGAGCAGCATGCTTATGGTTTTGTGTGATCCTGGTGTGTGACCAATCTTTTTTAGGGCTCATTTCTAGAGAGGTGGATGGGACATTAATAAACTGTTCTACATATTCCGTCAAGCTTCTGCAAATTAAATTATGTATGTTATGAGCAGGCTACAGAGTATCAGGAATGTTGTGATAAATGAACTTAACCAAGCTAAACTTATATTAAGTCCTAAAGTTTTTGTCAGTAGTGGACAGAAATGTGAAGATGGCTCTGAGTGATGGCCTGTACAGTGGGAGGAAAAAAGTAAGCACACCCTTTGTAATTTTGTACATTTCTGCCTAAATTGGTCATAAAATGTGGTCTGATCTTAACTCAAATCACAAGAATGAGTAAACAGTGTCTGCTTAAACTAATGCCACCCAAACAATTACATGTTATCATTTTTTTATTGGCCATTAGATGTAAACATTCACAAGACAGGGGGGAATAAGTAAGTACACCCTTGGAATCAAAAGCTGGTTGACCCTCCTTTGGCAGCAATAACTTCAACTAGACGTTTCCTGCAGCTGCAGATTGGGCGCACACAACGATCAGGATGAATCTTGCACCATTCCTCTTCACAAAACTGCTGCAGTTCTGCAAGATTCTTAGGATGTCTGGTGTGAACAGCATTTCTTGAGGTCATGCCACAGCATCTCAATTGGGTTTAGGTCAGGACTTTGACTGGGCCACTCCAGAACATTTATTTTATTCTTCTGAAACCATTCTGAAGTTGATTTGCTTCTGTGCTTTGGGTCGTTGTCCTGTTGCAGCACCCATCCTCTTTTGAGCTTCAACTGTTTGACAGATTGTCTCAAGTTTTTCTGCAAAATATCTTGGTAAACTTGTGAGTTCATTTTTCCATTGATGATGGCGAGCTGTCCAGGCCCTGAGGCAGCAAAGCAGCCCCACACCATGATGCTCCCCCCACCATACTTAACAGTGGGAATAAGGTTTTGATGATGGTGTGCTGTTCCATTTTTTCTCCACACATGAGTTGTGTGTTCCCACCAAACAATTCAACTTTGGTTTCATCACTCCACAGAATATTTTCCCAGTTGTTCTGAGAAACATCTAAATGCTTTGTTGCAAACTTCAAATGTGCAGCAATGTTCTTTTTAGACAGCAATGGCTTCCTGTATGGTGTTCTCCCATGAGACCCATTTTTGTTTAATGTTTTACGTACTGTAGATGTGTCAACAGAGATGTTGGCATGTTCCAGTGACTTCTGTAAGTCTTTCACTGACACTCTAGGGTTCTTTTTTACCTCATTGAGGATCCTGCGCTGTGCCCTTGGAGTCATCTTTACAGGGCGACCACTCCTTGGAAGAGAAGCAACAGTGCTGAACTGTCTCCATTTGTAGACAATTTTTCTCACCGTGGATTTGTGAACATCAAGACTTTTAGAGATGGTTTTGTAACCTTTTCCAGCTTTACACAAATCAACAATTCTTGATCTTAGGCCTTCAGTTCTTTTGAGTGAGGCATGGTGCACATCAGACAGTGCCCCTCATCAAGAGACAACTCTTAACTGTGTTTTCCAGTGGGCAGGGCAGCTTTAAGCCACACTTCAGTAATTGAACTTCAGGTTGGCTCACACCTGACTCATAAATTTGACTAACTAGCTCTTGGTGGATCCTTAGCCAGGGGGGTGTACCTACTTATTCCCCCCTGTCTTGTGAATGTTTACATCTAATGGCCAATAAAAATACGATAACATGTTAATTGTTTGGGTGGTATTAGTTTAAGCAGACACTGTTTACTCATTCTTGTGATTTGAGTTAAGATCAGACCACATTTTATGACCAATTTAGGCAGAAATGTACAAAATTACAAAGGGTGTGCTTACTTTTTCCTCCCACTGTAGGTGACAGCAGAGACGGCCTCTACATCTGCTGCTATTTGTCTGATCTCACGTTTCCCTTTCCCCCCTTAAATCAGCAACTCAAAAACAGACAAACTGCAGGAAGAGGAGAGACAATCATTTTCTTTACTGATTGACCACTGATTTTCTGAAATCTAAATTTATTGATGTTACATAGCTAGTATGATTTTAGATTATTTATAAGAGCTATGTGATTTAAATCTATTAAAAAGGAGGAATGGTGGTACAGCAGGTCGTGCACATGCCTCACAGCAAAAAGGTAACTGGTTGAATTTCCACTATAAATGTTTTTCTATATGAAACACTAAATTCTTTTTAGTGAAGATAAAACAAATACCAAGATTAAAACCATCACTTGAATAAAACCAGTTGAACATTAAATGACCCACCAAGATCACCCGTTTCCATAAAGAGACACTTTGCATCATCATCATCATCCTCATCCTCATGCTCCAGTGCTCTGGGAGAGTTTATAGTCCTGACACTTGAACACTGGATGACTGACAGCTGTCCTTCATCACAGCATAAGACACAGAAATCCTGGTCCTCATCACAAACATGACGTCCATCTGCGTCCTCATCTGGACTCTCCTCTGCTGCTAATTCACAGGTAAAGTCCAGACAATCAAACTCCTCTCCTCTGTCAACATGTGTCCCTCTGAAATCAAGGCCACAAAACCATGACGCTGCTCTCTGTCTTTGTCTCTGTGTCCTCAGAGTCCAGAGGACAGGTCACAGTGACTCAGCCTGCAGCAGTCAGCTCTGCTCCAGGAGGCTCCGTCTCCATCTCATGTAGGACCGGCCAGAATGTTGATAACAATGACTTTTTAGCCTGGTATCAACAGAAAGATGGAGGTGCTCCTAAACTCCTTATTTACCATGCTAGTAGCTGAGCATCTGGATCTGGATCTAGATCTTCCTTCACTCTGACCATCAGTGGAGTCCAGGCTGAAGATGCAGCAGTTTACTGTCAGAGTTATCATGAGATCAACAGTTAGCTACCAATTTTGCAAAGTTGATTGCTAGGCTGTTGAGAAAATGACTGTAGGTAAGCAATTTCAGCCAGTCTTTTAGCTAATCTATCTTGGACAAATTGCCAAACTATTTCAGCCAAATGCTAGGCTATATTAGACTAGCAAAGATAACAGTTCGTTCTCCACTGCAGTTGTGTTTTCATTTGACCAGGAACATAATTCAGAATTGTACAGTTATAAAACAAAAGTACAGTTCAGTAGTCATGTTGACCTTGACCTGTTACGAGTAGCCTATGTATGACAATATAACCAAAAATTGCAAATATTCACTACATTGGCTAAGTGTTTGGTCGCACTTACTACTAAATAAATAACATGAACTAAAATATTAAAAGAGGATCAAATCATTTAATGAGTCACAGGTAGAATAATCCTTATCTTCTGAGTCATGTGTGCAAAAAAGATGTTGCCAAAATATAAAAGCTGGTTATTTTCATATCAATGGGAACAATAAAAAATGGATAAGTGGAAATCAAAATGAATACTAGGAATAATTAATAATAAAATTATTGGATTTAAAAAAATGTAGCAAATATAAACAGGTAGTCTTAAATGATAAGGGGATTTAATGTGGGATAGTTTTGACCCATGTTCTACATTGTTGTGAATCGGAGGGAAAAGCAAGCAGGGACCGTGTCCACACACACTTAAGCACACAGTCTGTCATCACTGCACTGATCACCAAAAAACATTTATTACACATCAGATGATGATCTTAGCAGGATAAAGTGACTGCTGTTGGATAAAAGCTGTTCTTACATTTGTTGGTCCTTGTTGTGACTGTTTAGTATCGTCAACCTAAGAGCAGCATGCTTATGGGTTTGTGCGATCCTGGAGCATGGCCAATCTTTTTTAGGGCTCATTTCTAGAGAGGTGGATGGGACTTTAATAAACTGTTCTACGTGATCCATCAAGCCTTTTGCAAATTAACTTACGTATGTTATGAGCAGGCTACAGAGTATCAGGAATGTTGTGTAAAATTAACTTAACCAAGCTGAACTGATCTAAAGTTCAAAAGTTTGTGTCAGTAGAGGGCAGAAATCTGAAGATGACTCTGAGTGACACAGCACAGTCAGGCTGGTGGTCACATGGCTCACAGCACAGAGATGAATGATGTTAATGTGAGGGAAACTGAACTGTGTCCTGTAGGTGACAGCAGAGACGGCCTCTTCATCTGCTGCTCTTTGTCTGATCTCACGTTTCCCTTCCTTTCTTAAATCAGCAACATGACAACAGAAGAACTGCAGGAAGACGAGAAAAGATCATTTTCTTTACTGACTGACCACTGATTCACCTGGAATCTAAATTTATTGATATTATATAGCAAGTCTGATTTAAGATGATTTATAAGATCGGTGTGATCAAACTCTATTAGAAAGGAGGGATGGTGACACAGCATTTAGTGCACATGCATCACAGAAAAAAGGCAACTGGTTGAATTTCCACGACAATAAAATAATTTAGTGTTTCTATGTGAAACACTAAATTCTTTTAAGTGAAGATAAAACAAATACCACAATTAAAACCATCATTTGAATAACACCAATCAAACATTAAATGACCCGCTGAGGTCACCCATTTCCATATAGAGACACTTTGCATCATCATCATCATCATTATCATCATCATCCTCCTCCTCCTCATGCTCCAGTGCTCTGGGAGAGTTTATAGTCCTGACACTTGAACACTGGATGACTGACAGCTGTCCTTCATCACAGCATAAGACACAGAAATCCTGGTCCTCATCACAAACATGACGTCCATCTGCGTCCTCATCTGGACTCTCCTCTGCTGCTGCTTCACAGGTAAAGTCCAGACAATCAAACTCCTCTCCTCTGTCAACATGTGTCCCTCTGAAATCAAGGTCACAAAACCATGACGCTGCTGTCTGTCTTTGTCTCTGTGTCCTCAGAGTCCAGAGGACAGGTCACAGTGACTCAGCCTGCAGCAGTCAGCTCTGCTCCAGGAGGCTCCGTCTCCATCTCATGTAGGCTCAGTCAGAATCCAAGCTATTTGCACTGGTACCAACAGAAAGATGGAGGTGTTCCTAAACTCCTTATTTATAGCACTAGCAATCGAGCATCAGGAATTCCAGGTCGTTTTTCAGGCAGTGGATCTGGATCTTCCTTCACTCTGACCATCAGTGGATTCCAGGCTGAAGATGCAGCAGTTTACTACTGTCAGAGTTATCACAGCGGTGGTGTGTTCACACAGTGAAAAAGCGTCGTACAAAAACCTCCCTCAGTCAGACAGAACAGAAACTGAAGTGACTGCTGCAGCTGGGAGTTTCTGCACACACTGACACACTTCACTGAGGACACACACACTAACCCCCTCACAAATACATGTCCAACAATACTGCCTTTAAACAGTCATCATGAGATGGCGACAACAGTCCAAATGACTTTACCTGTCCTCACACTTCAGAAACACACATACAGTAATAATAATAACTTTATTAGTATTGAATGTTTAAAAAGCAGTGCTTACAAAATACTCTGACAAATGGACTGGAAATTACAGGGGAAAAAAGACAAGAGCTTAAACACAAACGGAACTAAAAACACAAGAAGCAAAACTGAATCAAAGAAGCCTGACAAACTCACAAAAGGTCAAACGAACTGGAGCACAATCAGAACCTCAGAGGAGAGAGCAGGAGCACTGCAGGTGTCTCTCAGACCAACGTGCTCATGGGAGGGAAACATTTTAAAAAGCTTGAAGACAACTAAAGAACCCATGAGAGGACATGAAAAAACACCAGAATGTATCATAAAACCATAGATCCAGAAACACTAGAAACCACATCAACGGGCATCAGCCTGTGCTCCCCCAGGGGTGCAGAGACACACCAAGAGCTGCAGGGACTCAGAGTGTCACTGCACCCCAAAGAAGGTCCAACAACATGGGCCTGCACGGTCCAGGATGACAATAAAAGGCCCTGCATGTTCCTGAAACCATGCCAAGATGACAGACCTGGACCACCAACACCCACTCCCTGGGTCCACAGCTCCCTCCACCCTTCCTACAATAAGAACCTGTTTCTGTGTCATAAGAACCTGGACAAGACAAGAACCCAGCAACATAAAATGAGACCATGAGGACCAGAAATAAAAGATCAAAATGGAATTTAAGATAAAAAGTAGTGCTGTCAAAAATATTGCGTTATTATCGCGTTAACGCAAATCATTTTTAACGCCGTCATTTCTTGTATCGTGCGATTAACGCTCTTCGTGACATAGTAATTTTGTAGTTTTTTTATAAGCTGTTGCCACCATGGATGTATTATAAGAACGGAGATTTGACCCATACTGCAGCCAGTCACCAGGGGGAGCAGTTTTCGTGGCGGCTTCAATTTGAGCCCAGCGACATGGCGTCCATGTTTTTTACAGTCTATGGTTGCCACTGCTAGTAATGGTAAAAAAACTACAGCAGGAAACCGGAAACAAGCCACCCGCCACGAAGAAGAAGTAGAAGAACCCGGAAACAAAACACACGCATGTGTTTGGTCTCGCTTACTCACTAGCCAAAGAAATGGATGGGAACAAGATTATGAATGGAAAGTTTAGTTTCAAAAAGTTGCCAGATGGGTCAACGGACAAGACTAAAGTTATCTGTGTGCATTGTCGCTGTGAACTGAGTTATCACCGTCGCACATCGAGTCTGAAATACCACTTGATGGCCAAACACACTGCTGATGTGAATTCGCCTCCGCCTCGTCAAAATCAGGCGACAATCAATGGCTTTAGACAGAGGCATATGGATACTGAAACTAAGAACAAGCTTTTAGCAGCTATAGCTAAATGGGTGGCTACTGCACGTAGGCCCATTACCATTATTGAGGACGAGGGTCTAACTGAGATCATTCGCATCGCATCCAACAACTGGACCTATGAACCCCCCTCGAGAGCCACAATAACAAGCCGCATAGAGGATTTGTACGAAACGGAGAAGTCGAAGATACAACAGGCGTTGGAGCAGACACAGGCTGTCGCCCTCACTGGGGATTACTGGACGTCCCGCGGAAACGATAACTACCTTGGGGTAACAGCCCATTATTTCGACCCACAGTGGGAACTCCAGTCGCATGCTTTGACTGTTATGAAGACAGAAGAGCGTCACTTTGGTGACGTTGTTGCAGAGCATTTCATGCAAGTGGCCAGAGAGTGGAACATTGAACGAAAAATTGTCTCACTGACCACAGATAGTGAACGCAACATGATTGCTGCGGACAGGCAGCTCCCGTTTGAACACATCCCGTGCATCGCACACAGTCTACACCGAGCAGTCACGGTGTCTTTACACAACAGCCAGTTTGACAGTGGATTGGCAAAATGCAGAAAAGTTGTAGGATACTTCAAGCACAGTCCAGCAAATGCTGTGGGGCTTGAGCAGCAACACGTCGCACATCATCAGAAGAAAAAGTCGCTCACGCAGGAAGTTTCAACAAGATGGTATAGCACTCTTGAAATGATCAAGCGTGTGGGGTGCTGGTTTGGCAGAGTGGTTAGCACCCCATGTACATACTTCTGCCGGTCCAGGTTCGAATCCAGCCTGTGACCAGTTTGCAGAGTGTTTTTCCCTACTCTCTCACCCCATTTCACAAGCCTATCCGCTGTCTCTCTCCTATCAATAAAGGCACAAAAATGCCCAAAAAATACATTTAATAAATAAATAAATAAAAATGATCAAGCGTGTCCAGCGGAATGCTGAACCTCTGAGAGATGCACTGGCCCTTCACTCAACTAACGTTGCCATGCCATCAGATTCCGAGCTGGAGAAAATTAAAAAGCTGGAAGCAGTGTTGGAGCAGTGCAGGTAATTTATTGTTTATCAATGTTGTGTGTGTATCTGTTTCTTTAAGGGTGCATTCAGGAGTTAAAAACAGAAAAAGTACTTATTTTTCACCACAAATATGTTATAAGTATTCAATGATGTGTAGCGCTAACTTGTCACTTGAGTAGTTGCGCTGCATGTTTGGGGTGCTAACAGTTAGCTCACGGGTAGCATTTTTTTACAAAATGAAAAGAAGAAAACAGGAGACTATGTTGGGGTAAACTGATTAGGGTTGTGGGTAACATGGCACAAATACCTTATAGTAGGCTGTCTCATTGAGCTGGCAGCCTGGACCTGGATTCTCCTTGAAGCCCATTTGCTGTCTGTCTTCCCTGACTCCATCTTTGTCCACAGCCTCTCTTCTATCAATAAAGTCCAAACATGAACATAAATACCTTACAAAAATCAAATTACTGTGTCACATGTCCTGTTGCACTTGTTTTCTGTTTGTCAATCCATATTTTTGCCAGTGTATTTCAAAATGATATTTTTTATTAACTGTTTGTTCTTAACTGTTAAGAATGAACATGCCGCATGTTGTGACAGAAGTTAGTTATCTCAATATCTATTAACTAATCACAATTAGGAGCAGCTCTGACATGTTCTTAACAGACCAGAAAACCTCAACCCAAAGACATTTTTAAGACAACGTTTGAAACTGATTAAGAAAAATCAAACAGTAATTCAGGGTTATCAAACTGTCACTGATGATACTGTGATATCAAATCAGTGCTGATAAACACACCAAAATCTGAGATCAGTTGATTTCATATGGAAACACTTTGCATCATCATCATCATCATCATCATCATCATCATCATCATCATCATCATCAGTTGTGTGAAAGCTTTCGTAGATACATTCATTGAAATAGAAAAGTGTGCCTGATGGTGGAGCTAGAGGACAGGTCAACTCATGGATAGGTTTCATTTTAAGGGTGTATTTATGTTTCTAACAAACAAACAAAGTGCCTGACTTGGTCTTGGTCAGCAGGTTTATGAAAAACATTTTCTGGAGACAAATATCCCTGGGGTCAGATTGACTCCAAGGAAAAATATGTCAGATAAGTCTAAGGAAAACAGGAGGGTTAAAGTTGATTGAACATACTCCAGAAATTTCCATTGAAAGCTACTTTGCATCATCATCATCATCATCATCATCATCATCATCATCATCATCATCATCATCATCATCATCATCACCATCATCATCATCCTCATCCTCATCCTCCTCCTCATGCTCCAGTGCTCTGGGAGAGTTTATAGTCCTGACACTTGAACACTGGATGACTGACAGCTGTCCTTCATCACAGCAGAAGACACAGAAATCCTAGTCCTCATCACAAACATGACGTCCATCTGCGTCCTCATCTGGACTCTCCTCTGCTGCTGCTTCACAGGTAAAGTCCAGACAATCAAACTCCTCTCCTCTGTCAACATGTGTCCCTCTGAAATCAAGGCCACAAAACCATGACGCTGCTCTCTGTCTTTGTCTCTGTGTCCTCAGAGTCCAGAGGACAGTACACAGTGACTCAGCCTGCAGCAGTCAGCTCTGCTCCAGGAGGCTCCGTCTCCATCTCATGTACCACCAGTCAGAATGTTCATAGCAATATCTATTTAGCCTGGTACCAACAGAAAGATGGAGGTGTTCCTAAACTCCTTATTGACCGTGCCAGTAATCGACAATCAGGGATTCCAGATCATTTTTCAGGCAGTGGATCTGGATCTTCCTTCACTCTGACCATCAGTGGAGTCCAGGCTGAAGATGCAGCAGTTTACTACTGTCAGAGTTTTCACTACCCCAACAGTCAGTATGTGTTCACACAGTGAAAAAGCGTGGTACAAAAACCTCCCTCAGTCGGACTGAACAGAAACTGAAGTGACTGCTGCAGCTGGAAGTTTTTAAACACACTGACACACTTCACTGAGAACACAAATGGTCATTTTAGTGTACCTGCTCTGTTTAGTTGTCATCCTTTTGTCTGCAGCAGAATTTATATCTGCGAGATCTTCTTTAATCAAAGTTACCTAAGCATATGCAGACACTTCTAAAGTATATGATGCTCAATCTAGAAATAATAAGACATATAAAACCTTCAAGAAGTAAGATGAACGAATAAAACATATTTCTAAATGTTAAAATAACTTCAACAAACAGTCTGGTTCCTCCACCAAAAGTCCACCACAGTGACACGAACTCATTCAGCGTCACACTAAAACCTCTCACTGTAGAGACACATGACTCTCTGACTTTAACACAAAGTCAGATAAATGAGTCTTTACTAAAAAAAAAAAAGTCAAAAACAAAATATAAACAGATAATAAAGCATTAATAAAAACTTTCAAACACTGTAAATTTTAGTCATGTTTACATATTTTTACGATTTCAATACTCTTCTTATGTGGTTTTTGAACTCATGCAGACACGGATGATTTATTCTATCGTGTTTTAAGATTTATGAACAGATGAGCATTTTAGAATTTGTATTTAAAGCTGTCTACTGATTACAACAATGAATTGATTGATTTATTTTCAAGAAAGTGTCATCAGAGCACCTCTTGTTGAAATAAGTAGGGTCATACATCTAAATCTTACAATAAAGTTATTTAGTTAACTTCCTCTTATTTCTGTGAATAGAAAATCAAAGGACACCACTGAGGGTTAGAAATACGTTCAATCCAACAGGAAGTGGACAATCTTTTTTTATTAAAAGATGAATTATTAAGGTCATGTTTGGACTTGATTATAATTAAAATAACTAATGAAATTGTCATCTGACTTATTATTCATATTTAAATGAGAATAATTGAATTTAAACTGATATGTCTCAATGATTATTAAAAAGAATCAGATCCTCAACAGATCTCCATCTGATGTTTTTAGTCTTATCTTACAATGCAAAATCTTATGATAAAATGCATTTAAAAGTTTAAAATTAAAAGATTTCTGTTTCAAATATCTGTTTGAAAAGACAAAAATAAAACACAGCGTAGTTGCTCACTTATACAGAATCATATCTAGATGTTTACTCACAGCCCTGAGCAGAATATTTGATCAATGACGATGATGTATAAGTAAGTCTTTTGACATTTAAAATTGATTGAGCAGGAATTCAGTAATTTCCATCCATTTCCATATGGAGACACTTTGCATCATCATCCTCATCCTCATGCTCCAGTGCTCTGGGAGAATTTATAGTCCTGACACTTGAACACTGGATGACTGACAGCTGTCCTTCATCACAGCAGAAGACACAGAAATCCTGGTCCTCATCACAAACATGACGTCCATCTGCGTCCTCATCTGGACTCTCCTCTGCTGCTGCTTCACAGGTAAAGTCCAGACAATCAAACTCCTCTCCTCTGTCAACATGTGTCCCTCTGAAATCAAGGCCACAAAACCATGATGCTGCTCTCTGTCTTTGTCTCTGTGTCCTCAGAGTCCAGAGGACAGGTCATAGTGACTCAGCCTGCAGCAGTCAGCTCTGCTCCAGGAGGCTCCGTCTCCATCTCGTGTAGGACCAGCCAAAACCTTCATGGCAAAAACTATTTACACTGGTACCAACAGAAAGATGGAGGTGTTCCTAAAGTCCTTTTTTATCAAACTAGCCGTCGAGAATCAGGGATTCCAGATCGTTTTTCAGGCAGTGGATCTGGATCTTCCTTCACTCTGACCATCAGTGGAGTCCAGGCTGAAGATGCAGCAGTTTACTACTGTCAGTGTCGCCACTGGGTCAACAGTCAGGAGGTCTTCACACAGTGAAAAAGCGTCGTACAAAAACCTCCCTCAGTCAGACTGAACAGAAACTGAAGTGACTGCTGCAGCTGGAAGTTTCTGCACACACTGACACACATCACTGAGTTTACTGTATTTTCTGTAATGCAGCTCTTTCACTCACGTCATTTGTATTTAATGGTTACTGCTAAGGATGAGTCCAGCCTCACACAGGTATGCATGTGACCTTCATCTTAATAGATCATAAATGTCTCCATCATTTAATTTTGCAAAGCCTCTTTTATTAATCAGGTCAAGTGTCCTCACACCCCCTTTCACTCTGTTAACACAACCTGCTGAGCTGAGGTAGTGATCCAGAGAATGAGCTCAGGCTGCTGAAATGAGGATCTTCCAAAAAGTGGCCAGGCTCAGCCCTGGACAAAAGGTAGGAGGCATAGACAAGAGCCTCGAAGTGGATGAGCTGGTATAGTATGGTATTGTGGTATATAGTATAGTAAATAGTATAGTAGTATAGTATAAGACTAACTGACAGAAGTCCTGTGATTCTCTAAGCACCAAAAATAAATTTGAAAAATTCAAAAACCAGACTGAAACTCAAGACCTGGTTGCTTAAACTAATCTGCAGACCTTGTAGGAAATGCTTTTTACCAATACGGAAATATGTATTTTAAAGAGACTGTGAGGAGTTTCTAAGTAATTACAAAAAAGTCTCACTTTTAGATATATGCCTGATGGAAATACACACTTTAAGATGAGTTTTATAGCATCAAAATAGGTTATCTATAAATGCTATTCCTTAGCTTCGCGGTTGGATCGGACAGAGCTGGACTGGCCTGGATACTCAACTTCAGGAACAAGACAATTAAAACTAGAGCAAATTTGTATTATTTTATTATTTATATAACACGTCTTAGATTACCAGGCTGTAAGTAGTGATATATAGCCGGCTACAACTACGACAATAAGTTTTCCAAAAAATTGCTTGCTGTCACACATCAAAAACTACCGCTACGTAACTAGAAAGAGATACATTACCTCTTCACTTTGCATCCTGTAAGTTGTTGAAAAAAGAAGTTGTAAAGCAATGCAGAGTTCTGAGGAAGGTCCGAGCTGCATGACAACAAACAAACACACGCTTTGGATTGCAGATGTCTTTTGGTGTGTTCCAGTTCTAGTCAGAAGTAGGAATTTTGAGTTCCAAGTAGGAAACTTAACCGGATTGCCCCCTGAAGTCGGAATTTCCTACTGGGAACTCAGGGAAACCTCGCCACCCCCGAGTTGACAATCGAAGATGGATGCCCCCAGTGTGAACAGTTATTTAGTTCCTGTAATAATCCATTTCTTTGCACTTCTGACTGGGGTGTGTCGCTCTAGATCAGCTGTATACATCGTATTGTTAGACTTATATTTACAAAAATGCTGCCATAGTGATAATCACATTCTTCATGTGATATTTGTGAACAACAATGCAGGGCGTGCTAACAACAGCTAACAATAGCCTGGTAGATCGGCATGTGTTTTTTCTGACTTCAACTGAAACGTCGATAAGTCGGAGATGATGTCACTCCCAGTTCCGAGGTTACTGGAACGCAGCATTACGACAGTCGCCGCGTGTGCTCATGGGTAGCAGAGTCTTTACGGTAATAGATTCTCCTCATAGCACCTTTGTTTTTGCTCAAAATGTTCAAAAAACGAAATAATTGATTGTTCAGCTAAAAGAACTGGTTTATTTCTTGTTCGTGTTACTTACTTATGCTGTTCAATAAGCCTACGTGATTCAGTGTAAAAATTTGCAGTGTTCACAATGTATCTGTTATCTGATTACTCTATGAAACGCCAAAATAATCAATGGGGTATTTACAAAAAGAATCAATAACTGCAGCCCTAGAGACAAGACATGTCTGGATAATGAGGCTTACAGTAAGTCCTGAAATTGGACACATTTAATGAGTTTTTGCAGTGTGATGAGATCTGAAATGGATGGGCTATGTTCCATGAATATTACACACAGCGATGGTGTTTTAAGTTCCAGCATTAAACTAGAAAAGCACGGCGAGCGCAGACCCCCGCTGGTGCCACAGTCCTCATCCCTACTGTGATTTCCACCATAAATATCAGTCCTCCCTTTTTTTCATCTAAATATTTAGATTCATTAATCAAGAAAACATACCATTAGCAATTGGATTCATAATGATTTATATTTTAGTCAGCAGCTATTCACGAAAATCTCGTTTTTCGTCATGGGGGATCCAGACGGTGATCCGCCTCACTCGCAAAATCTAATCATTTGCTCATTGCCCCAATTTGGACATTTCCTGAAAATTTCATCAAAATCCGTCCGTGACTTTTTGAGTTATGTTGCTAACAGAGAAGCAAACATACAAACAGACGCCGACAACAACATAACCTCCTTCGCGGAGGTAAAGATTCAAGAAAATAAATGTTTCCCTGTTTCTGATACAGTTTGGGATAAACTAAGAACATCAAACAAAGATTAGAAGCACTCATGAAGAAGCTTGATCCTAAAAAAACACTTTTATTTCTAGTTTGGGTCACTATAGGGCCTCCAGTATAGCATAATCATACTGGGGGTGTTTTTGTACTGTAAAATGTTAAAATTTGTTTGTTTTGGAAAACAGTGTGTAGCAGTCTAATATGTTTGGTTTATTATTGTTGAAAACATCATCTTTAATAAAGTTTTCCTGAAAAGAAGACAGGCGCTGTAGACAGATCTTTGCAGGACCAAGTCTTTTATAAAAGGCAAGGCATGTTTATTGAGAGCACCATTCATACAAACAGCATTTCAGGGTGCTTTACAGGGTCCAAAACAAAAACATCATGACAATATAGTAGGAGACATGAAGAAGGAGTAATTCAAAAATACTATTGCATTACTACTTTTCCTCTCATTTCCTCAAGCAAGCACAAATAACAAAAGTCTCTGTCCTGTTTCTTCAATTAGCGAGGACATTTGTCAAATTTGGGACATGGATGAAACAGAAACGAATCAGTTTAACAGTTATTTTTCTGCATGAATCAAACATTCTAACGGCAACAGATTTTCAATAGAATCAACCGTTTTTATATATAGATTACCAGAGATTTATCACATCATTATCATATGTGCTTTTTTAATGCTTGTGTTTTTATTATCAAAAGCATATTGGCAAATTTATCCATTCAAGAATCAAATTTAGGAACAATGTGAATTTTATCAAGATAACATACTATTTTGTGCACTTCTACTGCAACATAAGTGAGGTCTGAAACAATGACTCAGAGGTAGGAGACAGCTTCAAAGTGCTTATTCTGTCAGATGCACTAAATAACACTATCATACATTTACAAATATACAGAGGTGCATGTACAAAACGACTCTTTGACTTTCAAGAATCCTCAGGCTACAAAACAGAGTTTCCCCTTCTGGAGAGTTCTCTGTTAACAGGGTCAAAAATTAGAGTTTTGACAAACTAGCGAAGGTCATTGGTAGTTAAAAAATGTTGCCAACCAAAATATATATATCTCTATTTAAGATGGTTGTTATGATTTATTGTTGACTTGATCTGGTATTATCAGTGGTTTTCATTTGTGGTATCAGCTCAACTCTGCATGGTTTGGATTCTACCTGCTCTGCTTTCCATCACAGTTTGGACTCTCAATGCCTCTTCCAGCTCAGCAAGACCCTCATGGCTAACTACCCTGAATACTACATCCAAAAGCAAGGAGGAAACAAAGTTGATAGAGCTGCCTACCCCTTTGGTATCATCTCACTTTCCTTAAAGGTGCAGCACTGCTGGGAGCCCTTTCTGCCACTTGACTGACTGTTGTCAAGAACCTGACACAACCAACTTCAAAATGACTGAACTATCACTTTGAGAGGGGTGCCAAAAAGTGGGGCGGCCCAGCTAGGTTAGTTGGGCACCTTTTCTCCTATCTGACCTTTTCTCCAATCTCCAACTTAAAGGGATATGCCAGCAGTTTTTTTTTTTTTTTTTTTTGGTTTTTGTGTCTGGCCTCACTCGTGAGTCCATGACAAGCTCATAGACTTCATTATTTCGAATGTGTGTGTAGTATCACCCACTGTGAATTAGCTTAGCTTAACACTGGGAGTTTATGGGTAGTGTTAGCCTGCCTCTGCCTACAGTCATCAGATAAACTCTTCAGCAGCTCTAGAAAGTCCTGTTTGCTTGCTGTTACTCTTTTTTTGGACCGCATTATGTTATTTTCTACTATTACCTTGTTTTCTTCTTCTGTTTGTTAAAAAGAGACTTTGTTTTGTTTACCATGTCTGTCGACAGTGGTTCCGCATGCACTCTGCAGTTTAGTTTTGTATGTATTTCTTTCCAAACTACATGATTTAAAAAATAGATAACATTACGGAGTAAAAAAAATGAGTCACAAAAGCACACAGGACCTTTTTGAGTTGCTGAAGAGTTTATCTGATGACTGTAGGCAGGGGAAGGCTAACACTACCCATTGACTCCCATTGTTTGAGCTAAGCTAATTCATGGTAGGTGAGCTCTGTCCATTTCTTCCTTTTACTGCACACACATTCGCAGGAATGGTGTCTATCAGCTTGTCATGGACTCAGGAGAGAGACGAGACACAAAACAACAAAATGTTGGTGTATCCCTTTAACTACACTGCTCTGTGGAAAGGTAGTTGAAGTGTGCCTGAATTTTCAAGCATGCTCTGACATGGAAACTGTAGGAAATTCTTCCGGGCTTAGATGGTTTATCCAGGTTTTGGGGGATTACAGTGTTGCATGCATGAAAGGAGCCATGAAGAGTCAGCAAGGTCACATTTTCAGAGCTTTAATATTAATACTGTTGTGGGTTTGTTTGTCAGTATGTCTGTCTGAAGTCTGTGGTTCAGAGGAGTCTCCACAGCCCTCTCCATCACCTCCTGCTTCCTCCTCTCCCTTCCTTTAAGTTTGGTCTTAAAGAGAATCCAGATCCAGACCACCAGCACATTCATTAATTATTTTTAAACCATTTTATCTTGCTGGTGTCTCTGCCTTGTGATGTGCCACGTGAGTTGTTAAGACACACTTTCTGTTATTTGTTTTTTCACCACATCCAGAGCAGCTGATGAGTTTTCCTCGATGTGAATTCTAACGTGTTTGTTCAAACTTCCTCTTTGGGTGAAACTTTTCCCACAGTCAGGGCAGCTGAAGGGTCTCTCCCCTGTGTGGATTCTTATATGCTCAGTCAGGTGACCTCTTTGGCGAAACCTTTTACCGCACTCAGGGCAGCGATGTGACTTCCTGTCAGCCCTATTTGTCTGTTTTGTGTCCTTCACGTGGTTTGAAACTGGCTGTCGTTCTGTGCTCTCTCCCCAGTCATCACTGTTGTCAGTCTCAGGATCAGAGGACTCTCCGATCAAGACCTCGATCTCCGTCTGCAAGCGTCTCTTTGGATCAGAGTTACGGGTTTGTTCCGATGCTCTCCGGCTTCCTCTTCCACGAGCTCCTCTTCTCAGCTTTCTTTTCAGCTTTGGTGGATATTCTTGAGGTTTTGAAGCATGACCACGAGCGAGCCTGTGGCCTTTTCTTTTGGAAGTGGATTTTTGGTCAGAAGCGCTAAAACTTGAGGGGTTTACATCTGTATGACGAACCACATGTTTCTTCATATTTCCTTTATCGTTGAACCTTCTACCACACACAGAGCAGCTGAAGGGTTTCTTCCCTGTGTGGATGAACAAGTGTCTGGTCAGGCTTGTCTTACGGTCAAATTTTTTCCCACACAGAGAGCAGATGTGTGATGTCATGTCTGTGTTCGGCAGCTTTTCTTTAACTCCTCTCAGAGAGTTCAAACCTGGCTCATGTTCCCTCCTGCTTCGAACTTTCTTACAGTCTGCGGTCTCGTCTTCAGAAAAGTCATCCGTCTTAACTTCCGTCTCAAAATGAAAAACTTCCTCATGATCAGAGTTCCAGACTTGTTCTGGTCTACCCATGTCCTCTCCTGTTTCCATGTGCTCAGGTTGTCTCTGATAAATCTGTAAAGACTGAGGTTTCTCTGCTTCATGTCCACTCTCCACAGGGACGGGGATGAACGGGTACTCCACGATGTAAACCTCCTCCAGCCCCTCCTGGGTCATCCAAAGCTCCTTCTGTTCTTCTGTGATGTTTTGGGGCGGAGTGTAGACCTGGTCCTGACTGGAGCTCCTGTCCTGCTGCTCAGGCTGCTGGACATCTGCAGGAAGCACGCAATGATGCAGAGAAACAAGGAAAACAATGTTCATGTGAAAAAAAAAGATTGAAAAGTTAAATGCAATTTTACTGCCATTGTTTTTTAAAATATACAGCACAGTCCCATTTTGCCTGATAACAGGGTGATTCAGAACAACTCTTAAAAGTCAAACTGTATTTTTAATGCTTCGACAAGTATGGCGCTATACAAATTAGGGCTGAACAATTAATGGCAAATTAGATTAAATCGCAATATGGCTTTTTGCAATTTCCAAATCGCAGACAGTGCAATATTTTTAACCCAAAATGTGTTAAACATTTTGACATTGTGATGAAGTTTCTTGCAATTTCATGCCTATTTTAACCTTTTTGAACCCAGTTTTTACAACTTAGTGCCTATCTTGCTCCCATTCATCTTTTTTCTTTTGGCCACTGTCAGACCATGTTTGGAATTTTTACATGGTTTTTGAAATTTAATCCCCAATTTTGCTGCTATAATCAATTTTCCTTAGTTACTTTTGCATTTTTTCATTTTTTCTGCTTATTTTTTGCAGTTTCATACCTATGTTGCACCTATTAACTTTTTTCCGCTTTCGTAACATTTTTTTTAACCCAGTTTTTACAATTTCATACCTTTTTTGCTTCTGTTCTTCACTTCTCCACTTTTTCTCAAATCTTTTATACTTAGATTGATTAAATGACATTCTGGTTTTACTATAAAACGATCTACTGCTTATGTTTGTTTAAAGATACATAAGATGAGGAACATGAAAACAATCACAGAGTAAATCGCAATTGCAATATTGGGGAAAAATATCGCAAATAGATTATTTTCTCAAATCGTTGAGCTCTAATACAAATAGAGACTGATTGACTCTAGATTCTGCAGAGACAAATGTGATGAGGACAGATTTATGATCTGGGCATCCATGGGTTTGTTTCAATCATATATTCCTACTTTTAGTTCCTTAGTCTCTGCCAGGATGGATACATCTCTGGATTTTTAAGGGCTGGGGAATAAACCAATCAAACAAATTACTTCTAATTATTTTTTTGCATAAGATTTAAAATCAAAAAGGTCATTTTTTTTCTTGACTGTACGTGCTGGACTTTTTTTTACGGTTGTATGTTGTTGCAGTATTCAAAAATATAAATACTAAAAAATGTACAGTTTCAAGATAGAGCAATTTGTCAAGTTCTACACAAGCACTTTTTTAGGTTTGAATTTCTGTTTTAAATGAGCTTAAAAACTGATCGGAGAGCTCCATATTAATATACTATGAAAGTAACTAAACCTGCCTATGTTTGCACCACATAATCAACATTTTAGGACACACAATTTAACTTGAAGAGGGAAATTCTGTATGATGAGGGATTAATAGACGGCATCATCAAGGCAAAACTTGATTCGTGCCATATTTTTATAACTTAGATTTTGATTTTGTTTTTTTTGGGAGAGAGAGAAAGAGAGAGAAACTGGTCAAAATCATTTTTTATTTTAAAGCCATATCGCCCCGCCCTGTGGTGTATGTATGTGTAAATACAAATATATAAATAATTACCTCCGCCAAGGAGCTTGTGTTTTCGGGAGAGTTTGTTTGTCTGTTTGTCTGTTTGTCTGTTTGTCTGTTTGTCTGTCTGTCTGTCTGTCTAAATACAAATATATATATATATATAATTACCTCCGCCAAGGAGGTTATGTTTTCGGGAGAGTTTGTTTGTCTGTTTGTCTGTCTGTCTGTCTGTTTGTCTGTCTGTGAACTACTGAACTACAACAGATATCATTATGAATCCAGTTGCTAATGGTATGTTTTCATGGTCAAGGAATGTAAATATTTCGATGAAATAAAGGTAGAACTTTTATTTGTGATGAAAACACAATATAGGTGAAGGCTGTGGCGCTGGCGGAGGTCTGAGCTCTCCGAGTGCTTTTCTAGTTATATATGTTTATTGACAAAATGAAGAGTATGGCTTAAGCCCGCTCTGTTGTAAGGTGCCTTGAAATAAAGCTGTTATGAACTGGTGCTATGCAAATACAGATTGATTGATTGATTGATTGATTGACTGATCTGATTGGTTGAACAGAGAGCGAATACTGGCTGTCAGAGACACAATTCACAAAGAACCTAACATGTGATTCACCATTTGCCATATCACAGGTGGGTAGGGATGGGAATCGAAAACCAATTCCTTTTGAGAACCGCTAACAGCTGCATCAAAGAATCGGTATCATTAATTTTTTTGCTTATCAATTCCCTTATCAATTCCATCCACAGACAGGGTTCAGAAGTGTCAGCATTGTGACTTTATTTTAATTGCACCTACTGCACAACCTTAAGTGAGTGGAAACACCAGCAATTTGCAGAAGCAGTTATGCAAATACAGATTGATTGATTGATTGATTGACTGATCTGATTGGTTGAACAGAGAGCGAATACTGGCTGTCAGAGACACAATTCACAAAGAATCTAACATGTGATTCACCATTTGCCATATCACAGGTGGGAGTCATGCACATATCAATGTGGTCTGTGTAACAACAGATATCTTCTGCTTTTCTTTACTTATTGTTGGTCAATGTGGAACAATTTTTTTTATTTTGACCTCTAAATTGGTACTTTGGGCTTATTATTTGATTTGATTCGTTAAAGGAGCAAGTGTAAGATGTGCTAATTTGATGTTTTTATCTTGTTTAACAAGGGTTGGGGTTAGGATATAAAACACACACATAGTTCTCACACTAACATGGTTGGGACCATATGGGTAAATGCTAATGTTAATTATCTATGAACTGTTATAGTATTAGTTTAATCAACAAAATAGAAGATGACAATTAACACTTGCAGTAATAAACACTTTGTCTTAATTACCACGTAATAATTACTTTTTATCAAATAAAAACTTGTTGAAAATGAACCATTTTTAATTAGCTTTGATTTGTGAGGCCTTCATAAGACTGTAGTATCAGAAGAAAGAAAAAAATCTCTTCATTACTTTTAGTTATGAAGGTTGGTCAATCCTTCTGGAAATAATCCCAAACTCCAGGTCTTTAAATATTTGGGTTACATGATATTTGAGGCATCACATCCTTATAATCACTGATATCCAAATCAGTGTTTTCATGAAGGATCGTGGTATTTGAAGATGACATTGCTAGTAAATATTAGCAGCAATGTTCATATCTGCAGATATTAATATTTCACTGTTTCAGTCATTATCTGCTGATATCAATAATATAACTCTCAGTCTATCCATCCACCCACTTACCTGTCTTTCTTTTATTGTCTCCTTATCATCTTATAAAAAGTGAATAACCATCTTTACTAATGTAACTCATATATATAAAGTTTTACATATTATTTGAGCTATAATAACATATTATTTGATTGTTCAGTTGTTTCCAGTTTAACATTCCATTCCTTTAGATGCTTTATTTCACATGAACCTCTGTGTTTGCATTGTGTTGCTGCCCTGTCTTTGACACTTCTGACCTCTGTTTGACCTGATTCATGGTTTATATTCCCGGGGTTCAGCCTTTGTTTGGTCTGTTGAAGCACTTTGTAAACATCTGCTAAATAAACAGAGTTATAGTCACAGAGACATGTGACCATCACTGAGTCCAAACACCTGGATGACTCTGGTGTGAAGCTAATGTGGCTAACACTGCCAGCTAACAGCTCATCCTCCTGCTTCACCTGCACAGACATCTCTCCAGGAGGAGGCTCACACCTGCTGTGGTCCTGAGGTAAATCTCACCCTGCAGCTTCCTCTGTCGGCGCAGCTCCTTGTCGTGTCCAAACGCGGTCCGTCCTGAAGGCTCACTCAGCTTCCGCCTGAATAAATCCTTAAACTCCTGAAAGCCGGACATTTCACACACATGAAGCGACCAAAAACCCTACCCTAAGATAACTCTATCACTAAAATGATGCTAGACTGTACAATCATGCTAAATATGCTCAGAGGAGAGGAATATTTACAACCCGGAAACAAAAACAGCACTTCCTGTGCACTCATCTGGCCTTCAAAATAAAAGATGATGGCTGAATCTGAATCAGAATGGCCTTTATTGTCATTATACAAAATGTACAACGAGATTGGAGAGCTTCTCCTTTCAGTGCAATAGTTAGTTAGGTTAAAAAATTTATACAAAAATAGTATAAGTAGGAAAGAAAAATTTACAAGTTGCAGGGAGGCTTTAAAGGGACTGTGAGGAGTTTTTAAGTGATTACAAAAAAGTCTCACTTTTAGATATATGCCTGATCAAAATACACACTTTAAGATGAGTTTTATAGCATCAAAATAGCTCATCTATAAATGCTATTTCTTAGCCTCCCGGTCGGGTCGGACAGGGCTGGACTGGCCTGGATACTCAACTTCAGGAACAAGACAATTAAAACTAGAGCAAATTTATATTATTCAGACACGTCTTAGAGCACCGGGCTGTAAGTAGCCATAGCCTATGTAGTCGGCTACAAAACTATGATACTACGTTTTCCAAAAATTGCTTGTTGTCACACAACAAAAACTAACTAGAAAGAGATACATTACCTCGTCGGTTTGCATCCTGTAAGTTGTTGAAAAAAGAAGTAGAAAAGCAATGCAGAGTTCTGAGGAAGGTCCGAACTGCATTCATTAGCATCACAACAAACGCATTCTTTGGCTTAGGTCACGTCTTGTGGTGCGTTCCAGTTGTAGTCAGAAGTAGGAATTTTGAGTTCTGAGTAGGAAACTGCAACTGGAACGTCCCCCAAAGTCTGAATTTCCTCCGGGGAACGCGGTGAAACCTTGCCACCCCGAGTTGACAATCGAAGATGGATGCTCCCATTGTGAACAGTTATTTAGCTCCTGTAATAATCAATTTATTTGCACTTCTGACTGGGGTGTGTCACTCTAGATCAGCTGTATACATAGTATTGTTAGACTTATATTTACAAAAATGCTGCCATAGTGATAATCACATTCTTCATGTGATATTTGTGAACAACAACGCAGGGCGTGCTAACAACAGCTAACAATAGCCTGGTAGATGTGCATGTTTTCCGACTTTGTAACTGGAACGCTGATAACTCTGAGATGATGTCACTCCCAGTTCCAAGTTACTGGAACGCAGCATTACGACAGTCGCCGCGCGTGCTCATGGGTAGCAGAGTCTTTTACATTGCCAGTAATAGATTCTCCTCACAGTTCCTTTAAATATACAAGATATGTACAAGATGAGACGCAGACTTGTGCACAGCACAGTTGAGGCTCAGTGTACAATATGAGGTAGATGACAAATATTAATGAATGAAAAATAGTCCAATTCCTAGTTCTCAGTATTTCTATGTTGTTCACATAGTATTGCACAGGAAGTAGATATGTATTGCACGGATAAAAAGAGGTTTTACACCATGTTGGGAACTAATAAAGGGCTGATGTGTCCGCGAGGGAGACTGGAGGCTGGATTGCGGTCAGGCATCTTGGAGAAGGAAATCTGTCCTTCGATCACCCCAGCACTCTCTCACTTTCTCTCATCCCTCCCCCCTTAATGCATTTAATCAAGCTTGTAGCTGGAAAAACAACTAAAATTCTTTATTTTAGGGGAAAATGCATAAAACTTTTAATAATCATGTCTATATTAACTTCTGATTATGTTCTGTTCATGAAGTGACTTTGAAAACATTTGTCCTGAGGTGAACTGTTGGTCTGGAATGATGTCAAAGTTGCATTAAATGCGACCAGCTGTGAAGACCGTGGTCGCATTCAAGAAAATGGGATATGTGTCTGATTTAGTACCACATTTGAAAGTGGCCTGAATCTGATCTGAGAATGTCAGATTCAATGCGACTTGTGCTATTCACACTGTCAAAAGCAAATCAGATACAGGTCACATTTGGGCCAAAAAATCGGATTCAGGTCACTTTTGACTGCAGTGTGAACGTAGCCAAAGGGTATTTTCTCTGTCTACGAGACCTCAAATCAGAAAGTAATACCGCATTTTAAAGGTCCAGTGTGTATTATTAAATGCTAAACGAAAAAATAAAAAATAAAATAACAGACTTGGTAAAAATGGAATAGATTACTTAAAATTATATTTAAATTAGTTTCTAATCAGCCTTAAATAATTAATGTTTTGTTTTCGTTACCTTAGAATAAGTCATTTCTATCTACATAGGAGCGGGTCCTCTCTTTATGGAGGCTACCATCTTGAGTCGCCATCTTTTCTACTGTAACCCAGAACGGACAAACTAAACGCTTTCGCATTATTTTGTTGACGCCTACCGGAAATGCACAGTTGTGAAATAGACGAAGAAGAAGAGAGTGATTACCAAGCAGCTGTGCTAATACAAACAAACATGGAGGACCACACTTACAATTTGCCATCAGTGGAGCGTGAATCATTGTCAAAGAAACAAAAACGGGATGAAGCCAAACGCAATCGGGACAGGCTGAGACATAAAAAACAGGGTCAACATCGGCGCTGCCTTTCCCAGATGGAAGTCCCTGAAGGATAAGTTTGCAGACAGACGCAGAAGTTGCCTGTTTTTTGCTGGACAGGTAAGACTAAGTGTTGAATTGTACTCTTATATGGAGCCGAATTTATTTGTTTACTTTCAGGAGAAGTCGGAGTAAGACGCAGAGAATGTATCTGCTATGCGAGGCTTATTTCACGGCCACAAGCAATTTTCTGTGGACAGAAAACATAGGCTGATAACTAAGCTATATAGCGCTGTTGATGAGACAAATATAAAGATTTTCACCATACTTGATTTTATTGTTTGCTCCTAATCTGTCATTTAGTAGCACATGTACACATTGGTACGGTGTACATTTTAGGATACTTCGGTCTCAGGAAAACCTCTGTGTCATTTCTCAGACCAAACGGCATCAGAAAAACCCCTTCAGTAAAACCTCCGTCAGATAATACGGCCTCAGGCTTCAAAATGAAAGTCATCAGACAGAATACTGGAAAAACGGACTCAAATAAAAAACAGCGTCAGGTCGTAACAATATCATAATCATCGTAATATCATAAATGTCAAGTCGTCGTGAGACGGCATTCAGCTAAAAATCAGCCACTAGCAAACTTCCCATTTTCAAAATGAAAGCATTCTTCATTATCTCCTATTAGTTCTTTAACGCTTTTGTAAATTACGCTCTTGTTTTGGAGCCGACCGGAAGTTTCTTCGATAGCATAATGGCGCGCTTAACAGAATGTCGAAATGAAGTTTGTATCCGTGCATTTTCTGGCTCAAATTACCACATTTTGGTATTCTACGTGGTGACTTTCTCGCCTAAAATGCTCTCTGAACTTTCAAATGTGGTGAATCAACAGAGATATTTGATAACTTGGTAGCTGGAAACGTTCGTTGACGATGCCATGTTGAAAAAACGCCTTTTGTCCTTGGAAGGCCACCGTCGCTCAGGGGTTCTCCGAAAGGGAGGGGGGAGCGCTGGAGAGCTGCAATCTCAAACCTCACCTTTAGATGTCGCTAAAAACTACACACTGGACCTTTAAGAGTGAGAGCGTAGAACAAGAAACAAGAACACAAGAAATCACACATTCTGCTGACCCCTCTTGTGTCTGTCCACGGCTCCGTCGCTCACAGCAGAATGTGGGATTTCTTGTTCTACGCTCCTAGTTATTGCAGAGTGCGCATTCGTTTGGTTTGGTCAGCCGCGGCTCCCGTAGGCACCCGTAAGTGTATCATAGAAATGCCGAGTAGTACTGTTTAGGCTATAAACATGTGCTAAATGATGTCGTTTCAAGTAAATGGTGGACGTTACCCGCTCAGGACACTTGGATTACAGCGCACGAGCAGTATGGAGGAATATTGCCGACTTTTTGTGGACTTTTAAGGACACTGTTCGTTCGGGCTCTGATCTAAGTCATGATATCAATGTCAGTGGACAGCGAGGATACCCCCAGATCTCCAGCTGCATCCTAGATGTTCCAAAACTACTCCACAGTGTTGTTCAGCATGAAGGTGAGTAGAATATGAGGCCAAATCGTTGTTTGGGTGTAATATTCCTTTAAGTGCATTAACATTTCAGAAATATAAAGTTTATCAGGACTTAAGCCAACTCACGTCATGTATTCCTCCGCCCAGCTGCTGCTGCTAGCTGCTGAATCACTCTGTCTCACTCTCAGTTGATCCAAGCATCCAAGCTAGCCACTTCTGATGCCGTTTGTATCTTCGTGTTATCAAGTATTGTATTTTTTCTGTTTTGACTGTTAGGAAGAGACAGAGCAGGAAATCAAAAAAGGGATGATTATGACAGCGCCAATCAGGGGCGTTTCTTGGGACTGAGGTCACTGGGGGCTAAGCCCGAACCCTCATAGGAAAGTCTAGGATTCAGGCTAAAAAATATCTCAAGGCCTATACACTCTCCTTGTATTTTATTGCTGCTGAACTGCATCATGCAAACATGAAAATGGGTCTGGGGTGCAAAAGGTGAGAAGACTGCGACTCCTAGGGGGGTCCGGGGGCATGCTCCCCCGGAAGAAAATTTTGAATAATTCGTATTTAAAAGCATCAATCTGATGCATTCTGAGAGAAACATGAAGCAGAATTACAGGACAGTATGACTGCATAATAAAGTATCTTTCAAAACATGGTCACATTCTGCTACATAAGAAATAAGACTGACTATTTCTTTCACAGCACTGACTTAAATTTAATTATTTTACTGGTTGAATGTTGGCTGACAGGTGGATTTCTGTAAAACAGATCCAACAGTTTCAGGGGCTGCATTTACAGCTGTAGGGAATCACTGAAAAGAAATATACTCCAACTAAAACCCACTCACATTTTTTGACCTTGATAATATTCTGGGGGCTGTGGAGGGCCTGGTGTGGCCTCAAGGCCACCAGTGGATGATCACTGATGTCCAGAATGACACTTTCAGATAAAACAGAGTGAGGAGTCGGCTCTTACTGCTCTATTCTGAGAAACAATGATCATCTCAACAGTCAACATGACCCACATCTCAAAAAGATCAACCAGTTTAATTTGTTTAATGAAATATCATGGCAGTCTGGACCTCAGATGAAAGAAAACACATTTTATGTGCAAAAAGTGGAAAAAATGTTTTAATGCTTCAGCAATAGTGAGAGCCCAGATCCATTAATCTTACAGTGTTTCTCATCATAACATTCATGTTAGTTGTTTAATAGATATCTCAAGTCAAAGGTTCATCATAGGAAAATCCTCATGTCTGAGCCAAGATGAGAAGGATACATCAAGATCCTGAGAGAACGGCTAATATATGCTTGCTGCAGCACAACAGAGTAAAATAAAATGTATCTTTGTTTGTCTGCTTAAGGCCTCTGAACACTGAAGACAAACTTGCCACATTTTTACCTGATTTATACACAGTCCACTGAACACAGTTCTGAGACCCACTTTTGGGCCTCGACCCACAGGTTGAGAATCGCTGCTCTAGTAGACTGCATTTGGAGTTTGCTCCTTTACAGATTGCTCTCATATCATAGATAATAAGTGATGCAGAAAACCTCAGGATGAATTTAGAAAAATTAAGTTACAAAAAGAGCTGGACTGCTCAGGAGTGCTGAGTTTTAATTAACCAAAAGTCTGTCTCATACTTTTTTTAAATTGCTGTGTTCGCTAAAAACCGTGTAACGTGGGACAACAAGACACCGTTTTAATTATAACAACACACCAGATGACTGATGATCCCTGATGATCCCTGCGTCTTTACGCTCACCGGCTCTCCGATCTAAGGAGTTTCACCGCTCCTAAAAGCGTCTATCTCAATTGAGGGCTGTCCCGCAGCCCTGCGGTCCCCAGCGCTTCACGTCACGTAATTTTAAAATAATACGATGATTTTAAACTGTTCATTTATCTGTTTCTGGTAGCGACAGTCAGGAAATTTAATCCTCTGTCGAGTTTTAAAACATAGATGCTTCACGCAGCTCCTCTCTGATAGCGTTGCATGTGTTGCATTCACTGAAGATGGGAAACTAAAGCTTCTTCGGTGGCACAGTCATTTGTGCGGTTCTATTATATTTCTGAAGTGAAAATATCCAGGGCTACTGAAAAAACGTTTGGGGCTAAAGCCCCGAAAGCCCAAGCCAGGCGACGCCACTGGCGCCAATGAAGTTCCATTCACTTTGGACTCAAGAGGATACCTGCATGTACCAGGGTTATCAGAAGAAGAGCTGCTGAAGATGAAGACTGAACAGACCGAAAGGAATACAGAGGAAACATCCACGGACACGGGACATAATTTAGAGTTGGAAATGGTGCGATTGTAAGAACTAGCCAGAGGGAACAGGTGATACGGACGGCGGTATTACTCATCAAACAGACTTTCCTGCTCTTCTGAATCCTGGAGTTTTGTGGATATTCTTCAATTTCCTGAAGCTAAACTGGACAAATGTCTCAAACCTGAAGGACCTAATGACAGTTTCTGCTCAAAGTAAGTAATAATGATCCGTCAGAAACAAATAATCAGAGTAGAGGAGGCTGTTTGTTTATCAAAACAGTGCAGACTACTTGTGTCTGTGTCTCTCTCTCACACACATGCACACACATGCAGCGATTTCTGTGTATTAGCCTTTAATAGATATATAAATGTATAGATCTGTACACACAATCTGTCAGGTAACAGGTAACGAGAGATGCATTCACTATACGATGTAACCGCATGCCCTCGTTACACAGAGGAATATGATGAAAGCTGAGTTCTCCATGATGCACATCTGTTTCTGCATTAAGGGAAACATCACAAAAACCCGTCTCAGAAATATTTGTCATATAATCTGCTTTCAATCAGTCTACAATTGGCATCTGAAGCCGCTAGCTTGTTCTACTTACAACAGCTGCGTTTCAGGCGGAGTGATTTAGCAGAGGGATACGCTACATGAGTTGGCTTAGGTCCAGATAAACTTTTTATTTCCGAAATGTTAATGCACTTAAAAACACTCATATGTAGTATACTCTTAAAATAATGTATTACTTTTTGATTTGAGTTCTTGTAGGCGGAGAAAATACCCTTTGTTCTTGGTATGGTACTTTCCTGTTAGCGCCTTTTTCTTCATCACAGACTCTTAACAGTCTGTGGCTTACTGAGGGAGAGGAGAGAACTTTCTACTTTTATCTAGTGTACTTAGTGGCCATATGGAGCTCATACAACCTTTGTTTACCTTTTACTGTTCATGATTCTCCCAATTATTATTATAGTTTATTAATAAATTATATGAGAACAGTTTACTTTACATGGACTTTATCTGTTGAACTTAACTGATACATTCAACAGTCTTTGAAGGCTCTAGCTTGTACCAGTGTTGAAAGAGGCTTGCGGTGAACACCACATGAAAAAAAAGTTGAGTAGAAAGGAGATTGTTTTAAAATGAAATCCACATCACGTTTGGTGTTGTTTAGCATCTATCTCAATTGTTAGAGCAGTTTTCACCTTTTCCAGCTCCAAAATGAGTGTGATTGGGCCGTGCCGCTTTGGGACCATCACAGTCGCTGCAGATTGGAACTTCACAAGATGGGCCTGATTACAGACATTGAGTTTGGGTAAATAGTATTCAGATGTAATGAAAAATAAACTAATGTCATACTGTTACTTAGTTGATCACTTGTGCTGAATTGGCTTTGGTTTTGGGACTCTTCAAACTTCACTGGCTGTTTGAAGAGCGGTTAAGTGCCATCCTGGCAAGCACAGAGTCAGCTGTCCTCACCAGCCTGTCCAGCCTCCTGGTGTTTATATCAGTCATGCTGCCCCCCCAGCAGACGGCAGCACAGACCAGAACACTGACAACCAGTGATTGACTGAACATTTGCAGCAGTTTACGTCATACATCCAAAGACCTGAGCCTCCTGAGGAAGAAGAGCCACCTCTGCCCCCTCAGGTACAGGACATCTGAGTCCATAGACCGGTCCAGCTTGTTGTCAAGGTGCACAATGAAGTCCTTATAGGTGAAGCTACATGGTTTCTTTAATCTACTCTTTATTCTATAATCATCATCTGAGGGTTGTCTTCTCACTGTCATGTGTTTCTTTAAACAGAACAACTTGGCAGTAATAGTTAGCAGTCCTTTTTATCCCATCATATTTGTTCATCTGTTTGCTTGAAAGATGCTCAGTCAAACAACCAGCAGAGCTGATACAGGGCTCAGTGTGATTTTTAGCAGCATCCCTTGGTTAACGTGTGTTTGTCAAATGTGTTTGTAATGTTTCATGACTCACCATTTCATGAGTGTGAGTGTCACTTTTAATAACAAGGTGGTAAAGAATTACAGATTGAATCTTTTACTCTTGCATTATCTCATTATAATACTCATCAGAGTCCCAGAGCCTTGTTAATAAGTAAACTAACACAATTAAAAACAAGGTTTTGACCTAAATTGTGATGAAAAGAGAGAAAAGTCCAGCTGAATGTGAAGCTCTTGGTCTGTGGAGTGTGGCAGCATCATCAGGTTGAGTCTCACTCGACTGCACAGAGAGATTTTTGTGATATAAACCAAACTGTGTCCTGTAGGTGACAGCAGAGAAGGCCTCTACATCTGCTGGTCTGAGTTAGAACAAAGATGAAACTGGTCTCAGATGTTTCACTTCCCTCTTTTACATCAGTTCTACCGGCAGCAGACAGGCATCACTGCTCAACCTTTGCAGCAGACAAGTTTCAGTTCTAAAGATGACGATGCAAGAACATATTTTATTTCTGATTATCACCGCTTGGTTAGCTACCTTTGTTACCGCCCAGTCAATTTATCTTTTATTTTCATACAGCAAGTTCCACATGACCCTGTTTAATGAAATTCATATTGATCACAATTAAGTCATCTGTAAAGACAAATAAATGTGACCTTCTGCTGCAGAATAGATCAACTATGTCATTTCTTACTTCTATAGAAACGTGAGAATTATGATATCTGGTTGTACATCATTGGCTAAGCAGTTAGTTAAATAATGGTCTTCAGTATAAAAATACACAATACTGAATCAAATCTGAGAAAAGCAACTTGTGGTGTCCCACAGGGTTCAGTATTAGGACCTGATATATTTATACTTTATCTAAGTCTGCATATTTGATACATTTTTTATGTTATAAAAAAATAAAAGATGAAATATAACAGCACAATTGAAAATTTGTATATGTATATATGTAACAGTTTACTGTTGGTGTTTCAACTGATGATTGAAAAACATTTGATACTATTGATGACTTCTTACTTGTAGACGTGAAAATTATGAAATCAGGTTGAGGAAAACTAGCTGAACAGTTTTTTAAGAAAATGGTCTTCAGTGTAAAAATACATGATACTGAACCAAATCTGAGAAAAGCAACTTGTGGTGTCCCACAAGGTTCAGTATTAGGACCTGATATATTCAAATTTTATCTTTGTCTGCACAGTATCTGATACATAAAAATGTGTGATGTTTGCAAATGGTGTTGATATATTCTGTTCTGAATAAAACATTCACTAGAATTAGTAGAAAAAAGGCTGATTGAGTTGTAAACAAGGTTTGACATTTGAAAGTTATCAGTAAATGAAATAAAGAAAAAGTTATTGTGTTTGGTGGCACCAGGACCAACTGTGACATGAGGTGAATCTAACTGTTGCAGAAATTATAAGATTTAATGGAGTAAAGTTTTCAGGAGTGATGATGGAATATAATCTTAGGTGGAAATCACAAATAGAAGACACTGAATTGTCCAAATTTGCTGAAAATCTTTATTTAAAAATTGATTTATTGAATTATAATGGCTTTAAGATATTGTACTGTTCACTTATCATGCCAAAACCTGAAAACATTTAAAAAACAAATGTGGATCCAATCATCAAACTACAGAAAAAAGAAAAAAGAAAAAAAAACTTGGAAAGGACCTCTTTCACAATACATGTAATTTTGCCCACAGCCCAATTTTTTGTTTATTGTGTGGTATTTGTAGTACACCCAGAGACTCCCAAGAATATACCTTTAGAAAATCCAAAAGTCATCCAGGGCCTGTACTATGACCTATTTTATGATCATTGCCATAGGTGTGAGCCAGGGTGCACACTTTACCCCAAAACTTACTCAAACACAAATAATAAATCATCAAATTGGGTCAAATCACCTTCACTGAAGTCTGGTGCATCTTTTGAAATCAAATGTAAAGCTAAGTATTACAATTGAAAGAAGTTATTGAATTTTAACTGGAAAAAAAAATAGTTTTTTATGATTTTTTCAACAAATTCAATTCTTTAGAGATGTGTCTGACCAACTTACAGTTGCTGTACAACTAAAATACTTACAAATTATTTGGCCACATATATATTCTCAAAGTGGGAAAAAAAATCATCAAATTCTGAGACCGGTAAAGTTGTTCAATTAACAGGTTGAGTTACTGTGGTTGAATCAGGATACTGTTCCATGTCTTGTATTATATCAAGGGTAATGTTTTATTTTATGCAATTTGCAGCAAATGGATGTTAACTTCAATTTAGTATTGTGCATTCAATTGAATTATATTTTTTTTCATATATTCTATATATGAAGTATATATATTATATATATTCTACATGAAGTATCCAAACATGAGACATCACCCAAACTGAAGTTTGAAACCTTGTCAGATTCTGACTGCCATGCATGGACTGGCTGGACATTGGTGCAGTTTCAGAACATGTATGACATGTGTGAATCTGATCTTGTTTCAGGTTCAAGTGATAGTTCCAGAGCAATAGATTTGCTTCTTTACTTTTGGGCAAAACTGAAAACAAACCTTTCATGGAATCAAATGACCATGCTTACTAATCTTTCCCAAGCTACACTGTCAAGATATTTTCATACAATTGCAGATATTTTGAACACAATAGCTGTTCCCAAATACCTTGGCACAAATCATATTTCACGCCACGATGCCATAGCTCACAACACTGTCTTTACTAAAGCTTTTTATGGTGACCAGGTCACTCCCAATTGGATTCCTCAACAGCCAATAGTGATCTTTGCTGTACCAAAACAAGATGGATAGTAGAGTCCTACCACGGGCGTTTAAAGAAGTGGATGTTGTTTAAGGAACAACTTACCTCAAATTATTTCGTTGAGGTCATTGGCAAATTAGTGCGCATAGTAACTGCATGTCTCAATGCCTTCAGAGGACCAATATATGTTTCAGATCCAGATCGAGAGGAATGAGATACTAAGATGGCTCAGCGTATGCTTTCACTTTTAAAAAAAGACAATGTTTTGGCAAAACGAGTTGCAGAAGACCCAAATATGTCACGTGGAGCTTGTAGTGAATGGCAGAAGCTTGAAACATCTGATATCCTGTTCCCTCATGTGGATCTGGAATACCTTGAGACCATAACATGCGGTACATACCAAATCAAACAGTCCCCTGGCTACATTGCTGAGCATCAAAAAAATGATGGTGACTATGAGATTTGGGTTTACCAGCATGATGCTGATCTCATTAGGGGACAGATTCATTCTCGTCACAGATCTCAAATAAAATACAATGTTTGGATTCAATTTGACAAGAATGCATCAGATGATCCTGTGAAGGCATATTATTGTCTCTGTCCTGCTGGAAAGAGAACCTCTGGCATGTGTGCACATGTTGCATCTGCAATCTATTCTTTGGGATATTATAAACATTTTCAAAATCAGAAACCCCTCCAACCATACACAAGCAAATTCAAAGACTCCATTCTATGAAATAACCAGCCAATCATACATCTTATGGATTTCTCAGATCCCCTTTCCCTCACTATAGTTCCAGTCTACAAATTAAAATTGTCCAAGACACGAAGGCCATAAAACAGATTACATGTATATATAAGTACTAGAAACAGAAATTGACAAAAGTAATGTTTATGTATTGCTGTCATTGTAGATATATACAATCTGATTACAACAATCCAAAACTGCTTCAGTTTTTACTTGTATCAATGGCTCATTATTATCTCATCACAAAGGCATAATATACAGGCCCTTTGTGGCTGTTCAATATTAAAATGAATAACATTTCATGTGAAATGTTTGTTTTGAGGGCGGCACGGTGGCGCAGCTGGTAGAGCACGTGTCTCACAGCAAGACGGTTCCCAGTTCGATTCTGGGTTGAGAAAATGAATGAATGAATGTTTGTTTTGAATCTAGCATTCAAATTCTGGGTAGCTGATACTTAGCTTTACATTTGATTTCAAAAGATGCACCAGACTTCAGTGAAGGTGATTTGACCCAATTTGATGATTTATTATTTGTGTTTGAGTAAGTTTTGGGGTAAAGTGTGCACCCTGGCTCACACCTATGGCAATGATCATAAAATAGGTCATAGTACAGGCCCTGGATGACTTTTGGATTTTCTAGAGGTATATTCTTGGGAGTCTCTGGGTGTACTACAAATACCACACAATAAACACAAAATTGGGCTGTGGGCAAAATTACATGTATTGTGAAAGAGGTCCTTTGGAAACCAGTCATCAGTTTAACATTGAATCTTGTAAGTTAAAATTCCAAAACACAAGAAGTATGTTTTGCATAGTAAATACTACACTGTTTGGACTCAAAAATAAAAAAAAGAGGGAAGAAAATTCTTTATGAGCAGAGCTTGTGTTTGGAAAAAAAGTCAGAACAAATGAAAAATACAGACTTGTGTTGGTTTTGGAGTTGGCTCAAAGCTGAATTAAAATTTAGTGCCCCACAATCTACAGATGCTTTGGAAAGCTCTTAAAATCTATCATTATTTTTCTAGGTTTTCTTTTTTCAAAATATATATATTTATCTTGATTTTCTTGATTATAAATTGTTTTAATTGCATAAATCTTATTTTTTTTATCTGAACCTATAGCACTTTGAGATAATAAAAGTGTAAAATCCCAAACAAATAAGATGTATTATAATTATTGAATATGTAAAATGTTCTTGAGGTTCAGAAAAACTCCAAAACATGGATGAATTAATGCAAACATTGTACTTTAACAGGTCAGCACTGCGATTTAAAAAAGGGCTTCTAAATTGTTTAATCTTACATGTGTGATTCATCATGGATAGTAGAGAAGAGGAAAAAATAAGCCACCAGCTTCTGTCTGTTAACTTCTGAAAGATATCAACAAGTTTGTGTCAAATGACTGAATGTTATGTTTGTTCATGACTTTCATGTTCTTAAAAAAGAAGATGTTTCATTTTCTGTTGATACACAATCAGACCAGAACAGAACAAAATGTTAATTATAAAAGTATTTCTGCTTAACACATAAAAGTTAATACAATTTTAAAATCATTTTCTTAAAGAGCCCTTTTACATCATCATCATCATCATCATCATCATCATCGTCGTCATCATCATCCTCCTCCTCATGCTCCAGTGCTCTGGGAGAGTTTATAGTCCTGATTCTTGAACACTGGATGACTGACAGCTGTCCTTCATCACAGCAGAAGACACAGAAATCCTGGTCCTCATCACAAACATGACGTCCATCTGCGTCCTCATCTGGACTCTCCTCTGCTGCTGCTTCACAGGTAAAGTCCAGACAATCAAACTCCTCTCCTCTGTCAACATGTGTCCCTCTGAAATCAAGGCCACAAAACCATGACGCTGCTCTCTGTCTTTGTCTCTGTGTCCTCAGAGTCCAGAGGACAGGTCACAGTGACTCAGCCTGCAGCAGTCAGCTCTGCTCCAGGAGGCTCCATCTCCATCTCATGTACCACCAGCCAGAATCCAAGCTATTTAGCCTGGTACCAACAGAAAGATGGAGGTGTTCCTAAACTCCTTATTTATAGCATGAGCAGTCGAGCATCAGGGATTCCAGGTCGTTTTTCAGGCAGTGGATCTGGATCGTCCTTCACTTTGACCATCAGTGGAGTCCAGGCTGAAGATGCAGCAGTTTACTACTGTCAGAGTTATCACAGCATAAACAGTCAGTATGTCTTCACACAGTGAAAAAGCGTGGTACAAAAACCTCCCTCCGTCAGACTGAACAGAAACTGAAGTGACTGCTGCAGCTGGAAGTTTCTGCACACACTGACACACTTCACTGAGAACACACATGCACATTAAATTGTGTTTGCTCTGGTTTACTGTCTCGGGCCAGTCCATCTGTTTTATACCTGACAGATCTCCTTTAATCAAAGTGACATAAGCACATGTAAATATTTCCACAATAAAAGATGCTCACCCAAAACATTCTAAAAATATAAAGCCTTTAAGAAGAAAGATAAATAAGTATTTAAATATAATTCTAAATATTGGACTAACTTCAACACACAGTCTGGCTCCTCTACCAAAAATCCCCCAAAGTCACACAAACTCATTGAGCCATTGTACAACAGCCTCTGTAGAGACACACAGCTCTCTGACTTTAACACAAAGGCCAAGTTTAAATCCCATGACATCCCTTTCCACACAAATTAGTCTATTTTTGGGGTTGAACTCTGTCAATCTGAATCTCAGAATTGAAGACACGTTCAGTCCTGACTTCATCCCAAATTCATTTGCAGTAATTTTGTATACAGGAAATAAATAAATCAGTGTCTGATTGTTTGTTCATAATTTAGTTTCTTCATACCTCCCTTCATCCAGACCTACAACACTGTTGTATCACCATTCATGTATCTTTGTTTTTTGTTTTTTTGATGTGTTTAAAATAAATTGAATTTAATCATATTAGATGTGTCATTTCTCTCTTTGGATCATGTAACTTTTCATTTGCCACACAGAATATCTGAAATTGTCAAATATACTTTACTCACCTGAACGACAAAAGTATTTACCTGTTGTTGTCTTCATTATTCCCCAAAATCACCAACACCGCTGCCAGAGTTATCGGTCTCCCCACACCCAGTCTGTCTGCACTTAACAGCAAGGCCATCCACCGAATCGCAACCACAATAGAGCAGGACATTACACACCCACTTAACCAGTACCTCACTTCACTGCCTGCAGGACGCAGGTACAGGACAATAAGGTGCTATTAGGCTCGCCTTGGAAAGAGCCTGATCCCCGCAGTCATCGCTGCTCTGAATGATAGACCACGCTGAATGTGTTTGTGTTTTGTTTTTGGTGGTGTAATTTGTCGTCGTCTGTGTTTCTTTGTCTAAACCCTGCAGTGTTGTGAAAATGAATTTTCCCTTGGGGACAATAAACCTATCTAATCTAATCAAAATGTGATGGACGTCTCCTGCATGCTCTGTTCCATGCTCGGCTTGAGAACTTTAACCTCCACTAAATAAAGGATGGTCTTTTTTTCACCCAAACTCATAAATTTATATCATTTAATTCATATAAACAAGTTATTTTTCAATTTTAGAAAAGCACATTCTTATAGTCATTCCAAACAATTTTTCATTCAATTTCTCATTAAAAATGAGTAACAGCTGTTTAACTGGAAAATATGAATCAATATATATATATATTTTTAACTCTGACAATCTCTTGATTCACAGCAGATTTTTTGGGACAGGTGTCCCAGCTGTTGTGTCTACATGTCCCGTATACTGAGGATGTTGTTCCCACTGCAGCCAGTCTGGGTCTATATTTACCCCAATGAGTCTTTCCTGCATGTCGTCCCAAACTCTTTCTCCTCACTGACTCTATTCACATTGATAAAGGCAGGAAAAAGATCCAAAATACTTCAAATCCCCACAAAAAAGTCCAAATTGAGTTTGAAAAATCTCAACAAACCCTGTTTGCAGATGACGCCCTACTTTAGATTGCTAATTCTGAATATTATTAAAGTTTATCAAAGAAAATTTGGTAAATGCTTCACATTGGATAATTTAATTCCTTCAGTTTTATTTCTATAAGAATTTCATTTTTTCTCATCTGGTTAGAAGGCTGTCTAAAACAAGTCAGTGACAACAGCAGACAAGTCCTTAAATAAAGCCCATCAGAGCACCCAATCTGAGTTAAACATGAATGAATGAAGGACAAACTCACCCAGCAGGTTAATGACCGAGGCTGAGCCCTGCAGCATCTCATTTTTCCCTTCAAGATATCTAAAGGTCTAAAAGTCCTCCTGAACACTGATACTGTGCAGTCTGACCTTCATGATCATGTTTAACAGAATCAGTCTTTGAATAAACTGTGAAAAAGGAGGACTGCCCTGAGACATTAATCAAACATTTACAACTTCTAAAGCTGCTTTTCTCAGAATCTTTTTCTGACTCAGATTGATGTGAGATTAAATGTTGTTAAATCAAAAAATCTGAGTTGTTCAGTCATATGAGACTCAAGAAGACTCAAACTTAAAAATACAAATACAACCTTTTAAACTTATTGTGAATATTTAATTCTTAGAATGTTGTTTAAACTGAAATTCATGAAATATCTGAATTTACAAACTGAATTATGTCAAAGATCTGATAGATTTATGTGACTTCAGGCAAAAACCTTTTCTTCATTGCCTGATCTTGAGAAATGTGGCCTAAATTCAACCTATTTTTGTTATTTCTGTTTTGATGTTATATATTCTTTTATAAGTTTTGTGGTGTTGTAAATGTTATTAAAACAACAATCAAAGCTCTGAATTAAAGATAAATGGAGGAAGAAGAAGGAAACACATGTTTAAATTTACAGGAAAACTCTTTATTTTTCATCAGAGTATTGAAGACATCAGCAAAAGCAGTAAAACAAACATGCTGAAACATGAAAAGTGATTTTAAAAGAATCAGAAACAGTGAGGACAGACTGAGAGCAGAATCAGAGTATAAGCTTCTTCAGGGTCTCAGTGGGTCTCAACTAGAAACACTGGTCTTTCCTCAGAACCCCTGGGACCGGATCCTGGGAGGTCTTGGTGGCCTCACAGGTCACAGACTTCACCTTGTCCCACTGGGCTGCAGGGAGCTTCAGGGTGCTGCTCCAGGTGTACTGACCGTCCTTCTCCAGCACCGCGGGGCTCTTGCTCTCCTCCCAGCTCACGCTGCTGCTGCCGTCCACCTTCCAGGCCAGACTCCAGTCTGAGGGGAAGCCCCTGTTGGCCAGGCACGTGACTGTGGCTGAACCCTGCTGCAGCTCCTCACTCGAGGGGGGCAGCACGGTCACGGTGGGACGCTGCACACCGCCTGTAGGAGACACCACACAGGTCAGAGGTCACACAGCTGTCAATCAAGCAGCTTTAAGGTCTGAGAGCTGATTTTCTTTTTTAGGACTTTCAGACAGATGTTTCTTCTGCTCCAGCAGTCACACTGTTTCACTTCCCTTCAACAAACCTCTCATGCACATCAGCGCTCAGACAGCTTTCTACATGTCAGAAAAATCCATCAAACTACACCCAAGATTCAGAAGCAACATTTATGAAATGATCCCATCTAAATAACCAAAAACTCTGCTTTAAATCATTTATCTGAAACATGAATGTTGACTAAAACACAAAACTGGATCTCCTCACTGAGGAGAAGCAAAGAGACACTTTAGTTTGAGACAAGTTCAACATTTTAACACTCATGCAGCAGATTTTAAATAAACTAATAAAAGTAATCATTGTGAATTAAACCATAAAAAAACAATCAGAACAGTTTTCAAAATCAAACACATTGAGATCAGAAATGTTTGATGTCTTGAAAAAACAGCAGAAATTTTCACTTTGTCAAATTAAATATAAATAAAAGGGAAGGAACAAGTGTAAATTACTCTAACAGCTTAAATTTTGTATTTATTGTTTTGGTGAATAATATTTGACTTTGGATTTCTGTGATTGACATCATAATTATATCAGTATTTTATTTTTTTTGAACATTTGTAAGTCGGGGCTTCCACAAAAACACTGAGCTTGACCAAAAAAAATAAACCAACAATAAAATTAAACAATTAAACCAACAATACACAGCTTTCCGACTTTATCAAAAGCTAAGACAGGTCTAGATTTAACTTTTGTTATTCTTACAATTAAAAATCAGTTTAAAATTTCATCCAATAAAAAATATTGTTGCAAGTTTTCATACAAAACTGTGACATCTTAAAGTATTAACATTAGTTAGAAACAATATATACAATTAAAAGTTTAACTTTCCAGTCTGGTTCTTTCACCAAAAGTCTACATGGACAAAAGAGACACACGACTCTCTGACTTTAACTCTGAACTAAAAATAAATTAATTTAATTTTATATTTAAAGCAAAACAGAAAATTCTCACTTTCTAAATTGATTTTTTTTTTCGATGTAAACATATCTGATAAAAGTAAAGGACAGAAATTCTTGTAAGACATAAATATAAAGTCAGGTACACAAAAAATCTTCCACCCAAAGTCCACCACATAAAAACTCATTGATACACGGCTCTCTGACTTCAACACTGAACTAAAATAACTAAATCCAACTAAAAATCAACTACAGCGAAACATTTCTCACAAAAACAGCACTGACTGTAAAACTTAGATTGATATTGTTGATATTTTTGCTGGTATTTGATACCTCAATGTTTTAAGGTCACATTTTTCTGCATTTTCTTTCATAATTAGACAAAAAAATCTGAAACTCAAGATCAGGATTTTAACCTTAAACTAAAAATATAAGGACATTAACACAGAAAAGCTCACAGAATTAAAAAAAGATCATTTTTTTTGACTTACTGCCAACATCCAGTCTGGTTCCTCCACCGAACGTGTACCACAGTGATACAAACTCATTGAGCCGTCGTACAAAAACCTCTCACTGTAGAGACACACGGCTCTCTGACTTCAACACTCAACTAAAAATAACTACATTTGACTCTTACAGTTAAACTACTGCAGACAGTTACACAAATACAGCACCGACTTGAAGATTTAGATTTATTTTGTAGATATTTTGTTTTTTGGTCAAGACATGATTGATGTAGGTCACATTTGTCTGGATTTTTCCAAAGAAAACACACTGAACTAAAAATATAACTAAATTCAACTTTGCCAAATTAAACTACAGCAGAAAATTTCCTCACAAATAAAATGACTGACTTACGATTTTTATGTAATTTGTTGAAATTTTTGCTTTCACATTTGTCTGCACTTTCTGTCAAATCAGAAAGATCTTCTGAAACTTAAGGACAGAATTTCACCGTAAACTAAAATCATTAGGACAATTGATACAAAAAACCACAATAATGTGAAGAAAAGATCTTTAAATTTGACTTACTGCCAACATCCAGTCTGGTTCCTCCACCAAAAGTCCACCACAGTGATACAAACTCATTGAGCCGTCGTACAAAAACCTCTCACTGTAGAGACACACGGCTCTCTGACTTCAACACTCAACTAAAAATAACTACATTCAGATTTTCCAAATCAAACTAAAGCAGACAATTTCCTCAAAAATACCAGCACTGACTTTAAGATCTGATAAATTTTGTTGAAAACTTTTGATTTTGTTTGATACCTGAATGTTTCAAGATCACATTTGTCTGGATTTTCTGTCATAAAAAGACAAAAAATCAGAAACTCAAGGACAGGATTTTACCCTCAAATGAAAAATACGAGGAAATTAACATAGAAAAGCTCACAGATGTAAAGAAAGATCTTTTTTTTTGACTTACTGCCAACATCCAGTCTGGTTCCTCCACCGAACGTGTACCACAGTGATACAAACTCATTGAGCCGTCGTACAAAAACCTCTCACTGTAGAGGCACACGGCTCTCTGATTTCAACACTCAACTAAAAATAACTACATTCAACTTTTACAAAGAAATTAAAGAGGTCAATAACTCAAAAATAACATGACTGACTTTAGAGTTTAATTGATTTTGAAGAAAACATTTGTTTATATTCAAGACCTGAAGGTTGCATTTGTCTGGCTGTCTTCAAATGAAAAAATTATAAAAGTAAGGGCCCCAAACTTTACCCTAAAACATAAGTATGTTATCGGACCACCACAATGTGTCACTTATGTAAGTAGGGATCATTTTAATTGACTTACTGTCAACACTAAGTTTGACCAAAAGCCCACCACAGTGACACAAACTCATTGAGACACACGGCTCTCTGACTTTAACACAAAGTCAACAAATGAGTCAGCTGAAGTGCTCTAGCAGGTCAAAAAAAAAAAAAAATTCCGGCTTGAGAGCAAAAATGCAGGTGAGTCATGCAGATATGATGGGACCATGAGTAGGATTGCTGCTTCTTTTGAGGCCAGAAATGCTTCTGTTCTAAGGTTAGAATCAGCCTGAGCCGCCTGCCACATGATCGCAATTAAGAGGCAAGAAAGAAAAATAAACGTAATTTATAATTACCTTATTTGGTATTCACAATTTTTTGTTATTTTCATGTGTTTCCAGAAATGGTTAAGGCTTACATCGATTTATTTATTATTATTTATATTGTCCTGATGATCTTAAATAATAATACAAATCTATGCAAATAAATAATATAAATCGTCAAGCTGATGCAGAGCTGTCCATGGTCCTGAATCCTTTATACTGATCTATTTACATTACAGCAGAGCTGTCCATGGTCCTGTCTTTAGGTCAACATAAAGCCCACTCAGACCTTCCACTGAGGCCGCTGAACTACCTTTGTCAGGATGAGAAGCTGAGTTATGATTATTTGTCGGGATTGTTTTGGGTATTACTGATTTTTCCCTTTATTTAGTGAAACACTTGGCATTTGGCAGACAACCCTGAACCTCCTGAGACACAGCCATCAAGTGTATAAATGTTGATGTATTAATTTAGCCCCTTAAAAGAAAAATCAAATTATTTATTAAGGCCAAAAAGTGGTTCAAAGTAGTCAAAGGACCAAATGTCCTTAAGTGGCGTTTTTTGTCGTATTTTTTCTGTTGTCAATCCAGTTTGTTTTTATTTCAGTGATATTCAGTGTTATTTCAGCTCCTGAAAAATTTCTCAGGGGGGGCAACAGATACGGTAATGGCTACAATCACCCCTCTAATAGCTAAATTAATAATTTAAAAGTCAGATAGCCTACTTTACAGTGTTATATTAAATTGTTTGATTTGTTTTTCCTGTTGATGGCAACACCAGACATGAGGTGTACATACTGTACAGTATTTTTGTAAAGCTAAATGAAGTTAATGTCTAAAATGCTATACATTTGGTTCCACAGTAAAACATTTATTAGGTGGTCTCAAATAACTCCTTAAATACTGTAATTATAACAGGTTTCCTGGTCTTTCTTTGTCAAAAAATGTCTTAAATGTCCATGGAAATGTCCTTTTGACAAATTTCATTCAGGCTATGTTCATAAGAAATAAATGTAAACAAGTCTGGCAAGTATTTGGCATTATTATCTAATAAATTCTAAGTGTGTAATTACCAGGAAACTGATATGAATTTTCAACAGGTTTCTCTTTATAAAATTGTAAATGTACATGTACAAATGTTTTTGAGATGATAAAAAATATTAGCATGCACTCAAACACTCTGTTGGCCAACTACATTTAGTGTCCATGTTACAGTTTGTTATATTAGCCCATTTCCAGCTATTTTTTATTGACAATAAGTTCCTGAAGCAGATCCTGTCCAGATGAAGACAGAGTCCAAGTTTGCTGTCCTCTCATCCATGGAGGGATTTTTCTGTAGTGCACTGCTTTCTCCCCCTTCCTCCCTCTGCCATTTCTCAATATGCTCTCTTTTATTGTACTTTCAGGGAGTTTTTATCGATCCTCAACTGGAATTTGTTTTCATACCTATCCTTAGTCTTAGTGTGTATGTTAACATGTGCACGTAAACGGCAAATAAACGGCAAAATTAGGCAAAAGAACAACAAGGAAACACCCCAGAGTTATATAAATGCTATTATTTACAATACTTGTACACTACTTACTCCAAAAATACTGATAATCCACCGATAAATCACTCACGATAACTTTGAATCATCTCCTGCATGCGCGTGCTGTGCATCTCGTCTTAGTAGGCATCAGTGGGTGTGACGTTATCACGTTGGGGCAAGCCCTCCCTGAGCCCATAGAAATGCATTGTAAGGTCCAAATTTTGAAAAAGAGTCTCTCCATGTAACTGTTCATTCACACCAAAAGAGGCAAAAGCGGCAAGCACGCCAGAAGTTAATACATGTTCAATGAGAGCCCGGCGTCCTGAGCGGCCAAAGCGTCCTGAGCGGCTAAAGCGGCTAGAGCGTCAAAAGCGGCACCAGATGAGAAGTTGAGCCTCGGTCAACTTTATGGTAATTAGCTATGACGCAGTTCAGCGGCAAATGGTGGCAACCAATCAGAGTAGAGATGTCCTTCGACTTAACGGGCCCTAAAGGACAATGCATGTAAATTCGGTTCCTAGTTCCGGCGTCTCTAGTCCTGGATGACACACTGCACAACAAAGCATTTTATCAGCAGAATTTGAAAACGAAGTGCCATTTAAAAAGAGCAAAAGTGTTCGTGTTCTCTGTCCATTAGCGGAAGAATGCAGAAAAAATGGAAAGGTCTGAGGGACCACTACAGGAAGGAGAAGAGGAGAGAGAAAGACAGGAGGAGAAGTGGGTCTGCTGGAGGTGTGGGCTGTGTGTGGCGGTATGCCTCCGTGATGGGTTTTTTGGACCCATTCTTGGAGGAGCGTCCTTCCACCTCCAACCTTAATGAAGGTCCCGTGGAGGGCGAGGAGAGCAGGGAAGATGAGGGAAAGACAGAAGAGTATGTCACACTGTTGCGCACTTGGACACAATAATGGAATTTCCAGGCGTGCATGGGTTTTTAAAGTTGATTTTTACTGCGGCTGTAAACACAGCAAGTTTTTCTCGCTGTTATTTCAAGAAGTCTTCGGGCAGGACACCTTTCCCTCACCTCCGGAGCTGGACCACACGCACCACAGCCTGGCCCCAAAGCCGTTATACGTCTTGTTATACTAAATGGGACAGAGAGGTTTATTAGATAGTATAAGATATGGAAGTGTTTGAGTCAGACAGGGTAGGTGTGTTGCATGTTCTAGCAACTAGTGTCACCTGGGGTTTTTGGGGTGTTTCTTTTTGTCTCACTGTCACAATTTTTAGACCACATGATTGTCTTTTGGCTCTGTGTTATATCGCGATGTTCAGCCAGAATGCTTAGGTTATCAATAGGGTAAATACCAGACAGAATTTTCTGTTTATTAATTTATCTTTTTACACACACACACATACATATATGTTTATATATATACACATAGCTATATCTATATCTATATCTATATATATGTATGTGTATATATATATATATATATATATATATATATATATATATATATATATATATATATATATATATACATATATATATATATATATATATATATATATCTATATATATGTATGTGTATATATATATATATATATATATATATATATATATATATATATATATATATTTATATATTTGACTGTTTCAAAATGGTTAACTCATTCAACTTTGTGACATGGAATGTTAAAGGTATGAACCATCCTGTCAAGAGGAAGAAGGTCCTTATACATTTGAAGAATTTGAGTGCTGGAATTGCATTTATTCAAGAAACACATCTTAAAAATTCAGATAACGCCCGGTTGAAATGTGGATGGGTGGGTCAAATTTTTCATTCAACCTTTCAAGGTAAAGCTAGAGGAATCGCAATATTGATCAATAAATATGATTACTTTACACCCTCTACAGTCATAGCTGACAAAAATGGACGATACGTCATAGTCACTGGTAAGCTTGACAATCTTAATGTTGCATTAGCGAATATTCACGCCCCAAATAGTGATGACCCTCATTTTTTTCCCGGGTTTTCAGTTTACTCCCTTGTTTGAATTCAAATGTACTTATTATGGGAGGGGATATCAATTTATGTCTGGACCCTGGGATGGATAGGTCGTCTGCTGGGCCTGGATATGTGGCATCCAAATCCGCTTCGTACTTGCAATCATTTCTCTCAAATTATGGTATTTTAGATATCTGGCATTTTTTACACCCAAATGACAGGCAATACTCTTTTTTTCACACCCTCATCAAAGATATACCAGAATCGATTATTTTTTTGCTGATAATAAACTAATTTCAGAGGTTCAATCAAGTGAATATCAATCAATAGTCATTTCAGACCATGCCCCTCTCCTACTTATATTAAATATACCTAACAATACTGCCAGACGGCTGTGGAGATTTAATTCTCTTTTATTATCAGATGAAGAATTTCTAACCTTCATATCAGACCAAATTTCATTGTTTCTAGATCTCAATATGACATCAGATGTCTCCATTTCAGCTGTATGGGAGACCCCCATGCTTATTTGAAAGGACAGGTGATATCATATCTGGCCAAAAAGAAGAAAGACTCCAAGGCAAAACAAACAGAACTGGAAGGACAGATTGTTGACCTAGATAATAAAAATGCACAAAACCCCTCCCCGGATTTATACAAGGAACGATTAAAACTTAGGTCAGAATATGACATGCTTACTTCGCATTCAATTGAATATTTGTTGCTTAAAAATCGGATTAATATTTACGAACATGGAGATAAAGCAGGACAGATTTTGGCAAGGCAGCTGAAAGGAGCTAGAGCTAAGCAAGTAATTAATGGTGTAACAGCCCAGGATGGTAAGACAGTCACTGACCAGCTAGAAATAAACCATGTGTTTCAGTATTACTACAAGGACCTTTATGACTCTAATGATCCTCATGACCCTTCTCTTATTTCTAACTTTTTTTAAGACTTACCTATTCCTGTTCTGTCTTCAGACCAAGTTTTAGCATTGGATGCACCAATACAACAACAAGAGATTGTGGCTGCGATCAAGTCATTACAATCCCGGAAGTCACTTGGCCCAGATGGTCTACCGAGTGAGTTTTACGCTGCATTCTCGCAACAGCTGGCACCCATTTTTGCTACAGTATGCATAGACTCTTTTAATAGGGGGTATCTTCCCGACACTTTGAATCAGGCCTGCATAACTCTACTTCTAAAGAAGTATAAGGACCCTTTAAAACGCGCATCTTACTGGCCAGTTTCACTTTTGAATAGTGATTATGAAATTCTAGCGAAAGTTCTGGCTCTCCGCCTGGAACAGATTTTGCCCTGTGTTATATCTCCGGACCAGACCGGTTTCGTAAAGGACAGGCGTTCCTTTTTTGGTATCCATCGCTTATTGAATGCTTTATACATCCCTAGCCAGACTGATTCTGAATGCCTTCTCTCCATGGATGCAGAGAAGGCATTCGATAGAGTAGAATGGGGTTATCTATTTGAAACACTGCACAGATTTGGCTTCAGAAATACGTTTATATCATGGGTTAAATTGCTATATGCCTGTCCTTCAGCAATGGTACTAACAAAAAATCACTATTCTAAATTATTTAGATTACATCGTGGCACGCGTCAAGGCTGCCCTCTTAGCCCCCTTCTTTTTGTGCTAGCTATTGAGCCTCCGGCTATAGCCATAAGGAATAACCCCTCTATACATGGTATTGAGAGATGTGGCATGGAGCATAAGCTATCTTTATATGCTGATGATCTTTTGCTTTTTGTGTCTAAGGCTGAATCAACTATTGCCCATATCCTAGAACTTCTTGCTGAATTCGGGAAGATCTCGGGGTATAAACTAAACCTGCATAAGAGTGAGCTAATACCATTGAATCTGGCTAACATTAATTTACAAAATATCCAAGTACCCCTTAAAATCTCTGAGCATAGCTTTACTTATCTTGGTGTTAACTTGAACTTTTGTGATCTTTTTAAATATAATTTTAATGAACTACAACTTAAGGTTCAACAAGACTTATCCAGATGGTCACATCTTCCAATCTCATTGGCTGGAAGAGTTAATGGAATCAAAATGTCTGTGCTTCCCAGATACTTGTATCTATTTCAGTGTCTCCTGGTGTTCATTCCTGGTGCTTATTTTAAGAAACTTGATTCTGCGATTTCTTCCTTTCTTTGGAATGGTAAAACACCATGTTTGTGTAAAGAACACCTGCAGAAATTAAAGCAGGATGGTGGTCTAGCTCTGCCAAACTTCCTCTTGTATTACTGGGCAGCTAACCTTTGTTGTGTATCTTTTTGGGTACGTTATGGTTTCAGTGATGAGGGACCAAAGTAGGTTGAGCTAGAGAAGCTTTCCTCTAGTTCTGTGTCCTTACCAGCTATAATTGGTGCATCACTTCCACTAGGTCAAAACTTAAAACTCAATAACCCTATCGTTCATAATTCTGTTAAAATTTATATACAATTTAGAAAGCACTTTGATCTTCAAAATATGAGCCTGTCAAGTCCAATAACAGCAAAGACTTTTTTCTACCCCTAGTGCAGGATGCTGCATTCCACCCCTGGCGGAGACAGGGACTGAAAAATTTCAGTGATCTCTATAAGTTTGCTTCTTTTGAACAGCTGTCTGTAAAATATAACCTACCCCCTTCCAACTCTTTTAGATATTTGCAAGTAAGGCATTTTGTTTCAAGCTCTTTCCCCGAGTTTCCAAACAAACCTCTTAACAATATAATTGATGATGTGTTTTCTTTCAATCCTACTAAGAAGAAGGCCATCTCTACATTGTTGGGTGGGATAACACATTCAGATTCTTCCTCCATATATACCATCAAAAAGGCTTGGGAGCAGGATCTTTAAATTAATATCAGTGAAGAGGACTGGGCTAGGGTGTTGAGGACAATCCTTTTATTATCAATGTGTGCAAGGCACTCACTGATTCAGTTTAAAGTGGTTCATCGTGCTCACCTTCCCAAATCCAAGCTGGATAATATATATATATATATATATATATATATATATATATATATATATATATATATATATATACATATATATGTATATATATATATATATATATATATATATATATATATATATATATATATATATATATATATATATATATATTCGCACATTCGCAAAAGCAGAGCAATCCTTTCGCAAATCTGGCCCCATGTCTTGATTCAAGCATATTTTCTCTTTATCGTTTTGTTGATTTATCCAAAATATTTATTGCAGATCATGAGTTTGGTGACGTAATTAAGAGTTTATTGATCAGTTTGCATAAGTCTACATCCAACAACAAATTGATTTAATGAATTTCAGCATGTTAAAATAAGACACTATTGAAAGTCAGTTTTGATAAACATTCTGTAAAAAATTAATGTTCTTATTTACAACTACATGTTTAAAAGATCAGAATACATCAGTTGACATTAAATAATTAAAGATTGAGGACATTTTTAGAACTTTTTGGAGTTTTTACCCTAAACCTCAAATGAGACGAGCTGCATGTATAAAAAATGTATGAGTAATTGACTCTTAATGAACAAAATATGAATGCTTATTTGCCCATTTTTGTCAGTCTGATACAGTGAGAGACACTTTGCATCATCATCATCATCATCATCATCATCATCATCATCATCATCATCCTCCCCCTCATGCTCCAGTGCTCTGGGAGAGTTTATAGTCCTGACTCTTGAACACTGGATGACTGACAGCTGTCCTTCATCACAGCAGAAGACACAGAAATCCTGGTCCTCATCACAAACATGACGTCCATCTGCGTCCTCATCTGGACTCTCCTCTGCTGCTGCTTCACAGGTAAAGTCCAGACAATCAAACTCCTCTGTCATCATGTGTCCCTCTGAAATCAAGGCCACAAAACCATGACGCTGCTCTCTGTCTTTGTCTCTGTGTCCTCAGAGTCCAGAGGACAGGTCACAGTGACTCAGCCTGCAGCAGTCAGCTCTGCTCCAGGAGGCTCCATCTCCATCTCATGTAGGCCTAGTCCAGCTGTTACCAGCACAAGCTATTTGCACTGGTATCAACAGAAAGATGGAGGTGTTCCTAAACTCCTTATTGCCTATACAAGCACTCGGCAATCAGGGATTCCAGATCGTTTTTCAGGCAGTGGATCTGGATCTTCCTTCACTCTGACCATCAGTGGAGTCCAGGCTGAAGATGAAGCAGTTTACTACTGTCAGAGTTTTCACAGCATCAACAGTCAGTATGTGTTCACACAGTGAAAAAGCGTGGTACAAAAACCTCCCTCAGTCAGACTGAACAGAAACTGAAGTGACTGCTGCAGCTGGAAGTTTCTGCACACACTGACACACTTCACTGAGTTCTTTCTTTTTCTTTAAAAATAAAAAAAAGAGAAAAAACCCAAGACCTATTGACTTCAGAAACTATATTACTAATTTGCAATTTAAAATTTTGTGTTTGTAACCAGTTTTAAGTGTTACTTTTAAAAACTTTTTTTGTTGTTGTTCGTTACATCTCAAAAAAATAACTCTTACTTTTACTTAGTTACCTCTCTATTAAGAGTAACTTTCAAGTTACTTTTTACATTTTTTTCATGCTTTTACATTGCTTCATATCTATTCCCCATATCTATTCCTAAATGTTATACTACAGAGAATTATACTAACAGAGAACATATTTTTTTGTGCTTATTTTAAAAAATGTCAAGCATACCCTGTGGAATGAAAGCAAAATAAAAAATAAGTAGTAGCCTCCAGCTATTTCCTTTCCTATCTACTTTTTAAAAAGAGAAATTTACATAAAGTGTGTTACTTTTTCATCTACATTGTTACATTTTCATCATCTACATTACATCTATTCAAGAAAGACTCTTCAAGCTTATAACAAGCAGACCTGGCAACTTTGGCTCTGGAGCATGCGCCATGTGCCAACGTGCCGTTTTACGACGCTATGAGAAATAGAGTCTTATTTAGCGGTGTTTTTGTGTGAAAGTAATGCACTGAAAATTCTCTAAATAAAGTGTGAATGCAAACCGATATCAGATTTTTTCGGTGGGAGTCCGTTTATTTGTGTTTTTGGTCAAGTAAAATATGGCCCTGTGTGAGTGCAGCCAAATCAGCAGTCGAGTAGGGCTGGATGAGAAACGGCATGCTTGGTCCTAGCGCCCTGGGTTTCTGTGACACAGAAACACTGCTGTAGGGGTAATTTCTGGCCTAAACCTTGTGATAGGACCCAAGTTGTTCCATCCCGGAATATCACTTTAAGAGCCCCAAGAAGAAACTTGACATCTAGAAACAAGCCCAAAAAACCGCGACCTGCGGCCGTGACTCACAAGTTTTTCAGCCTTTAGACGCTTATAACAAGCGGACTTGGCAACGCTGCTCGTGTCTGTGTGACCAACTGAGAAGGCAGCTTCAGTGTCAGATCTGTCAGAGGGAAATGTAACGTCGCGCTGCATTAAAAAAGGAACTACGTTTCGTTACCAAATTTTCAACAGTAGCGCGTTACTTCATTTTTTACCCGAAAAAGTAGTTTCATTACTGTAACGCGTTACTTTCTAACGCGTTACACACAACACTGGTAATAACTGACAATAAAGGCAACGTGTCTCTTTATCGTGGAAAGTACAAGAACAGAAAAGTTCTGAAATAATTGAGTTCTGATAAAACCATGTATCCATTGATGCATGGATGTAAAGTATTTCCAGCAGAACTCATGGTGCTTCACATTTTTAATAACATGTGTAGTTCCTCCCACAGATCTCAACATGTCACCCTTGGAACATTTAATGTCAAAGATTCAGTTACTACAGTGTGATCCATTTTTCATCTACATTGAGCAGGAACTATCTAGAACTCATGTGCCGGCAAAATTTCCCGTTTCGAAACCAAAATAGGTGACCCTTGGAATCATGTAGATTTAATTACTATTTCCTTCTTTAAGAGCGTGTGTGTGTGATGGAAGGTCGATAAGAGGTGGAGGTATGCCAGAGGTTATCAGTGAACACCACCTGGAGGAAGCATTGAGTATGATAAAAACATTCCCTCTACAATTGCAAGAGCATGGAAATATTAGCGTTAAGGGCCTCACATACCAGTGTTTTCTCTGGGAAGGTGGGGGATACTGCTGCCTCGCTGGTTTATTGAAGTGTACAAGCACTTCACTCATGTAGACCAAAGCAATCAGAAGCTGATGACGCCATGCTGATCCAAGTGGATGGTTTTAATAGTTATAATATTGTCTGGTATATCCATAGCTGTCAAGTCTCCCGTTTTGGCCGGGAAACTACCCTATTTTGCCCCTCTTTCCCGCCGTCCTCCCATATTACTATTTTCCTGTAATTCTCCCTTAAAAAAAAACAACATTCCTCTGCTTCTGCTCCCACCTGAACACTGTCACTAGCCTCGCGAGAAATGCCACCTGCAGTCGCCTGTTGTCCCGAGGTTAGTGCCAACAGTGGGAACAAACCCAGGACAACAGTGGAGAGAGATGGATGGATGTAAGGAGGGAGAAGGCATTTCTGGCAAAAAAAAAGAACAAAACAAAACAACAAAGTCCTGTAAATATCTCAAAAAATGGGACAGCGAATTTACTTTCCTAAAGAGGAGCAGGATGGGGCACAGTCTCACATTCTGTAAGATTTGTAACTGCGACTTTAGTGTCTCCCACGGGGGAAGGAACGATGGAAGTCAGCATGAGAAATCCACCAAGCACAACTGCTGGCTAAGAGCAAGTATGGCACCCTGTGGTATGGCAATATACTTTTGTACAGATTTAAAGGCAAAAAGGTAAATCTTTATCTTGGTTTTTTAGCACTGGTTGGTTTTTCTTAATGTTAACAAAGTAAGCATTCCTTTTTAATTAGAAGCTACTATATTAAATTGTTGGTTGATTTACAGTACTTGAAAATTGTTTAAACTTGCTTTAAAAATCACCTCAAAACTGCATGTATATGATGTCAATAGGGTAGAATATATTGCCACAAATACACTCCTTCCAAAAAAGTGTTAAAGGATGCAAAGTCTGCAACAAATCTGTATAATAAGTCATTAGTGAATGCCAGAGAGCTACTTGAGTAAACAAAATGAAATGAAAGAAATGTAAAAAATAAAATGTAGCCTACATGTTAAACTTAAAGACGAGCAATGTGAAATAAGCAGTAAATATGTAATGTGTTGACTTGTGAATGAACTGAAAATATGCAAAATAAATTAGCTTTATATACTCCTTTGTGTTTTCATTTAGGCTGTATTATAATGTAGGAATGTCCACAGCATTTCAATGTCAACAAAGGTAGGTAGGTCTGTCAGATTCTGATCACCTAACTAATTAGTAAGCTGTTGACAAGTTGTTTTTAGATATCTTGTACTCCTGTCTTAAAATGTAAGGGATACTGGAGCTTGGATGGGGTGGTGGGACAGCTCACAGCAAGCACTGGAAAATTTCCCTTATTTTCAAATCCAAAACTTGACAGGTATGGATATATCTAAGGAGTTCTGTTGACATTGGTTAAACATTAGCTGCAGGTCATAGATCACTGGAAGAATTAGAGCTCGCTGAAAGACGCATCATGTCACTGATGCACAACATGAGATAAAACAACAGGAGAAATAACAGATATCTTAACAAGCCTCTGGCAGAAAATTAATTATTAATATATTTCATGATTGAAGTTGTCTGTTTGATTTCTTTGACAGCATAATGGGACCATGTGTAGATAGATACTTTATTATATATGCATGCTGTCCTGTAATTCTGCTTGATTTTGCCCTCAAAATGCATCAGATTGATGCTTTTAAATATGAAATATTCAACATTTTCTTACAGGGGACCATTCTCCTGGACCCTGTAGGGGGTCATATCCTTCTCACCCTTTTCACCCCTGTTCTGTTTTCATGAGTGCACTACAATACAAGAAATGACATCTTGACTGGGAAGACCACAGACCGGCTGAGATGTATTTATACAGTTCAGTGTGTTCTTGACAGTCAAACATTGAACCTACACAGTTCGTGTGGATGATGTTCCTGACCATCAACTCACACAAGTCATAAGTCTAGTCTGTTTATGGCTTTAAAAGTTGCCATTTGTATAACATATAACCATGTCTAAAGTGAGTGGAAAAACAAAAAAACCTCGTGTCCTCCTTAGTCAGAGGAATGTGCTGTCTGTCCTTTTTCTTCCTATATTTGTCCCTGACCTAGAAAATGTCTGTGCACACCACTGTTGATTGATAGGTTTAGGAGCTGATCGAGTCATTAATAGCCAACATTTCCAAAATTACATTTATTACACATAGTTTAGGAACAAAGAGCATGTCTCAAACGCATCCCATTTCCATTCAGCAGGTACTTAACAGCACCTTTTCCATTTTCCTCCCTCTTCCATTCTGCTGTCATGTCCCTCTCACCCTCATAATCCTGTTTTTTCAGTCTCTGGTTCACGTAAACTCTCTTGTCTTTCTCTACAGGAGCAAAGCTCATACCCACAGACACTGAAGAAATGTACTCTCATCCCCTTATCCATACATCCCCTTGGTCCGTCATCAAACAAATACATTTCAACACCACCTTGTATGATTCTGGGTCCATCCCTTAGTTTTCTTGTGCCAAATTTTGTTTTGTTATCTCATTCAAAAATCTTGATCTGAGGCACATTTTTAATGAAGTGCAGCAGATCAGTCATTTTTATGTAGGTCCACTTTGCATCATCATCATCATCATCCTCATCATCATCATCATCATCACCATCATCCTCCTCCTCCTCATGCTCCAGTGCTCTGGGAGAGTTTATAGTCCTGACACTTGAACACTGGATGACTGACAGCTGTCCTTCATCACAGCAGAAGACACAGAAATCCTGGTCCTCATCACAAACATGACGTCCATCTGCGTCCTCATCTGGACTCTCCTCTGCTGCTGCTTCACAGGTAAAGTCCAGACAATCAAACTCCTCTCCTCTGTCAACATGTGTCCCTCTGAAATCAAGGCCACAAAACCATGACGCTGCTCTCTGTCTTTGTCTCTGTGTCCTCAGAGTCCAGAGGACAGGTCACAGTGACTCAGCCTGCAGCAGTCAGCTCTGCTCCAGGAGGCTCCGTCTCCATCTCATGTACCACCAGTCAGAATGTTTATAGCAATAACTATTTGCACTGGTACCAACAGAAAGATGGAGGTGTTCCTAAACTCCTTATTGACCGTGCCAGCAATCGACAAACAGGAATTCCAGATCGTTTTTCAGGCAGTGGATCTGGATTTTCCTTCACTCTGACCATCAGTGGAGTCCAGACTGAAGATGCAGCAGTTTACTACTGTCAGAGTGCACATCACATCAACAGTCAGTGGGTGTTCACACAGTGAAAAAGCGTCGTACAAAAACCTCCCTCAGTCAGACTGAACAGAAACTGAAGTGACTGCTGCAGCTGGGAGTTTCTTCACACACTGACACACTTCACTGAGGACACGCATGATCATTAAAGTGTGTTTGCTCTGGTTTACTGTCCTGTGCCTGTCTGTCTGTCTGTCTGTTTAAAACCTGACAGATCTTCTTTAATCAAAGTGACATAAGCACATATAAATATTTCCACATCAGAAGATGCTCACCTAAAAATAGTCTGAAATATAAAACCTCTAAGAAGGAAGATAAAGAAGTAATTAAATATCTAAATATTGTGCTAACTTCAACACACAGTCTGGTTCCTCCACCAAAAGTCCCCCAGTCACACAAACTCATTGATCTATTGAAACCTCTCACTGTAGAGACACACGGCTCTCTGACTTTAACACAAAAGTTTAAATCCCATGACATCCCTTTCCACACAAATTAGTCTATTTTTGGGGTTGAACTCTGTCAATCTGAATCTCCGAATTGAAGACATGATCAGTCCTGACTTCATCCCAAATTCATTTGCAGTAATTTTGTATACAGGAAATAAATAGATCAGTGTCTGATTGTTTGTTCATAATTTAGTTTCTTCATACCTCCCTTCATCCAGACCTACAACACTGTTGTATCACCATTCATGTATTTTTGTTTTTTGTTGATGTGTTTCAAATAAATTGAATTTAATCAAATCAGATGTGTCATTGTTCTCTTTGGATCATGTAACTTTTCATTTACCACACAGAATATCTGAAACTGTCAGATGTATTTTACTCACCTGAATGACAAGAGTATTTACCTGTTTGTGTTTTCATTCTCCCACAAAATGTGATGGACGTCTCCTGCATGCTCTGTTCCCTGCTCTGCTGGAGAACTTTAATCTCCACTTATTAAAGGATGGTCATATTTCAACCTCATAAATTTATATCATTTAATTCATATAAACAAGTTATTTTTCAATTTTAGAAAATCACATTCTTATAGTCATTACAAACAATATCTCATTTCTGTTTATTTAATAATGAGTAACAGCTGTTTAACTGGAAAATATGAATCAAAATATATTTTTTAACTCTGAAAATCTCTCAGCTCACTGCAGATTTTTTTTTGGGACCGGTGTCCCAGCTATTGTGTCTACATGGCCCGTATACTGAGGATGTTGTTCTCACTGCAGCCAGTCTGGGTCTACATTTACCCCAATGAGTTTTTCCCAAACTCTCTCTCCTCACTGACTCTATTCACATTAAAAAAGGCAGGAAAACGATCCAAAACACCCAAATCCACACAAAAAAGTCGAAAATCAGTTTGCAAAAATCCTTTTTGCAGATGACGCCCTACTTTAAACTCTTAATCCTGAATATGATTACATTTCATCAATTTGGTAAAATTATTCCTTTCAGATTATTTAATTTTGGAATTTCATCTGTTGTAATCTGCTCAGAAGATTGTCTAAAAACAAGTCAGTGACAACAGCAGACAAGTTCTTAAATAAAGTTCATCAAAGAGCAACTAATCTGAGGTAAACATGACTGAACGAAGCAGGACAAACTCAGCAACGAGCTGGTGAAAACTATTCTTACCTAAAACACCCAGCAGGTTAATGGCCGAGGCTGAGCCCTGCAGTATCTCATTTTTCACTTCAAGATATCTAAAGGTCTAAACGTCCTCCTGAACACTGTGGCAGGCTGATACTGTGCAGTCTGACCTTCAAGATCATGTTTAACAGAAACAGTCTTTGAATAAACTGAAAAAGGCTGAACAAAGCTGCTTATTGTCCTTAGACTTTACACAAAAATGTACAACTTCTAAAGCTGCTTTTCTCAGGATCTTTTTCTGAATCAGATTGATGTGAGATTAAATGTTTAATAAAAAAAAATATGTGAGTTCAGTCATATGAGACTGAAGAAGACTCAAACTTAAAAATACAAATACAACCTTTTAAACTTAGTGTGAATAATTAAATCTTTGTAAATTGTACAATTATTTAAACTGAAATTCATGAAATATCCAAATTTACAAACTGATTTATGCCCAAGATCTGATACATTTATATGACTTCAGGCAGAAACCTTTTCTTCATTGCCTGATCCTGAGAAATGTGGCCTAAATTCAGCCTATTTATATCATTTCTGTTTTGATGTTATATATTCTTTTATAAGTTTTGTGTGATTGGAAAAAACACAGCAGCAGGCTAATCCATTCATCATGCTTGTGATCCACCTGCGTTCCTGGTCTATCATCAACAAATAGCAGAACCTTTGGTAATATATACTCTCCTGATATCTCCTCCTCATCCTCCTTGCAATAATTTACTTCATCTTTTTAGATCAAGTAGAGAAAACAGAGAAATATGGGCAATCACAGGTAAATCCTTAAGACAATGAGTGACTTGTTTTAGAGAGGATCACTAAGAGAGGGTCTTTCTCCCTTTTTTTCTCCCTTTTCCCTCTCTCTTTTTTACCTCTCTCTTCTTTTGAATTTCATGAGATAAGAGAAGCTGGATATGTACTCCATATCAGATGATGAGGCTGTTTGTGGTTGTCTGAGAGATGTGAACTCGCTAGTTTGCGTCAAACTTTCAGCTGCCGTCAGGTTAAGTTTCCATTATGACAAATGCCTCTGATCTGATATCAGATGTGATGGGACAGTTAATGCGGATACAAATGTGTATGCTGGTTTAGACTGTTACATTAAATAGTGATTGCTATGATTGTTCATTGCATTGAAATGTGCCTGACAGTCTGGAGACCTGCCTCTGAGGTTTTGGTGACGTGTGTGCACTGTGCGTCTGTCAGCCCAATTACCACTGCACCAGGTGTGCTTTGCCTGCGCCAAGAATAGACCAGATTGGAGCTGGTGAGATTTCAGCACACCTTCTGAGCAGTTTTTTGGCAGAAAGTTGTCACTGCACCAACCTGAATCTGTCGGCACCTGCCCCTGGTGCAAGACCACACATATGGGGCGTCAGTGGTGCAGTTGGATAGTGCGCTTGGTCAGTGATCGGGAGGTTGCAGGTTCAAGCCCAGCTCCGGGGCAAGACACGGGGCAAGACACTTAGCCCAAAGTTGCTCTCACTACTGCATCAGTGGTGTGTAAATGGGCATGAATGTGTTAGAGATACTGATGGAAAACTAACATAGAAACTCAGAACCATCAGTGAGTGAATGTGAGAGTAAATGGATGTGCCTTGCGATGTAAAGCAGCTTTGAGTAGTCGAAAACAAGAAAAGCGCTGTGTAAGTCCATTTACGTACCTCTAATGCCCCATATGCAGCTGGTCTACCAAACTGGTAGACCAGCGCCAGACGAATGTAGGTCAGACTTTTCTCTAATCATTCTGATTGTCTCCATTCTTACAAGATTATACTTTTTCTTTTGTAGTAAAGACCCACAAAGGCAGTATTTAGTTCAATATCCTTTAACTCACCTTTTTGGGTAAGATAGACCATTTGTCTCTATCACACTGTTATTTTCTTTATCTCTTTATTGACTTATTCAATATGTTTATTGCAGATCATGAATTTGGTAACATATTTAAAAGTTTATTGATCAGTTTGAAAAAGTCAGTCAGACTTTTTCTATATTTAATAATAACTTGATTTATGATCTTCTTTCTTGTCAGTATAAAATCAAACCTCAGCCACAGCATGACGTTCAAGTAACACACTATTAAAAGTCTATTTTCATAACAATCTTTCAGAAATGAATGTTCTGATTAAAAAAAAAACTGTTAAAAACACCAGAATATGACCAATTGTGGACATTAAATAATCAGAGATTAAGGATCATGTTTATCAAATTTGAATGAGGTTTTTATCACTTGAAATCTTGAATGGAATGATCTGCATAATTAAAAGGTGTATGGGTAACTGACTCTTAAAAATGAATGCTTATTCGCCCATTAATGTCAGTCGGATCCAGTGAGAGACAATTTGCATCATCATCATCATCATCATCCTTATCCTCCTCATGCTCCAGTGCTCTGGGAGAGTTTATAGTCCTGACACTTGAACACTGGATGACTGACAGCTGTCCTTCATCACAGCAGAAGACACAGAAATCCTGGTCCTCATCACAAACATGACGTCCATCTGCGTCCTCATCTGGACTCTCCTCTGCTGCTGCTTCACAGGTAAAGTCCAGACAATCAAACTCCTCTCCTCTGTCAACATGTGTCCCTCTGAAATCAAGGCCACAAAACCATGATGCTGCTCTCTGTCTTTGTCTCTGTGTCCTCAGAGTCCAGAGGACAGTTCACAGTGACTCAGCCTGCAGCAGTCAGCTCTGCTCCAGGAGGCTCCATCTCCATCTCGTGTACGACCAGTCAGGATGTTTATGTCTCTGGCAGCAACCACTATTTAACCTGGTACCAACAGAAAGATGGAGGTGTTCCTAAACTTCTTATTAACCGTGCTAGCACTCGACAATCAGGGATTCCAGATCGTTTTTCAGGCAGTGGATCACACTCGTCCTTCACTCTGACCATCAGTGGAGTCCAGACTGAAGATGCAGCAGTTTACTACTGTCAGAGTTTTCACTACCCCAACAGTCAGTACGTGTTCACACAGTGAAAAAGCGTCGTACAAAAACCTCCCTCAGTCAGACTGAACAGAAACTGAAGTGACTGCTGCAGCTGGAAGTTTCTGCACACACGGACACACTTCACTGAGAACACACATGATCATTAAAGTGTGTTTGCTCTGTGTAGTTTACTGTCCTCATGCTGTCTGTCTGTCTGCAGCAATAATTTAGCCTGGGACATCTTCATTTATCAAAGTAGCATAAGCACATATAGATATTTCTAAAATTGACGTTGACGTTGGGGCGATGCAGGCTGTCTTTAAGCAGGTGGGGACACTCTCCTGTGACAATGATATGTTAAAAATGTCAGTAATGACATAGTCCAGCCGGTGGGCACATGTTTTAAATACACGGACCAGCAGCTTTTCTCATAATCTGACAAGGAATGTTCCTCTTTGTATTTAAAGTTGGGCCCAAAAGCTGATGGCAGAGGCAAATCAAAGCTGACCACAATTTTATTGGTTACACAGTTCCAATACAGGGGAAAAAGGGACAGTCCAGTGTATGTGGGGGAATTTTTGTGAGTTAAATGAGTATATACAGGTGGTGAAGCTCCTGGAGACACTGTGGAGAGAGGGAGCAGAAGACAAGGGTAAGTAATCCAGCAACAAACATGAAAAGACACACTCCAAAAACCACTCTTCAAAGGCTAATTTAAAGTGGAGATCAAAAAAAGGTCAAAAGGCAGTAAGTCTGAGAGGTAGAGATACGGCCAACAAACCACTCTGGATGAGGAAATCCACCGGTGCCCAAGAGGAGTCTCAGAGTAGGTTGAATAGTGACAGGGAAAAGGTGAATCTCAGCAGGTGTGTGGCTGCAGCAGAGTGAGCGGAGGGGAAACCACACCCACGCCCTGGTAGAGGAGCAGAAAAGGAGGGGGAGAGAAACTGGGAAGAATCCTCAGATCTTCACTTTCAACAGGACATCAGCTGTGGAGACCAACTGTGGCTATACAGCTGACTCTGTGTTGAGGAGGTCAACGCGAGCATAAAATGTGTTTAAATCATCTGGTAGCGTGGCCTAACACATGAAAGCGGCACTACTGCTGTTGTATTTAGCACTTTTGACCTCCTGCCACATGTCTTTGCTGTTGTTGGTGTTGAGGTCTCTCTTCAGTCTCTTTTGATTCCTCACTTTTTCTCCTTGATGTCAGCTTTCAGTTTTGCTCTTGCAGTGTTTCAAGCTTCACTGTCACCCGTCTTAAATGCCTTTTGGCTCTCGATAGAGCTCTCATCTCTCCATTCATCCAGGCTTTCTCATTAGGGAATGACTTTACTGTTCTTATTTTTACCACATCATCAGCACGTTAGCTGACGGATGATGTCTCTGATGATGTGTATTCTTCGAGGTCCATATGGTTTTCCTGGTTATCAGCATCTCTGAACATCTCCTATAGAGCTGCTGTAGCTTCATCTGTCAATAGCACATTATTACAATTTTCAAAAACTGCTTTGCAAATTTTCTTTTGCATGCATGTTTAATATGCTTAGTCCTTTAAAGGTAACAAAGTCATAACAACATGTATAACCACATATGGCCTTTTCAGGTAACCTTAGGCTCACCTTTAACCTACGGCCTTAAGACATTAGAGTCAGCACTAGATGTTCGTCATAAAGTTACAATGCTTTAACCAACCAATCAAACTTTATTTATAAAGCACTTTTCATATAATGAGTGTAACTTAAAGTGCTTTACATAGAAAAAAATAAAAACATTTATTCAAACCCACCTTCCCGCCCCTGTTTTACATAACCTACCCACACGCATGGACATAAGGCTTCACTCATGCACGCACACACTAACAGACACACACACACTCATACACATACACACACACAAAATAAAATAGTGCAAGAAACTAAGAACAAGAACAAAGGCTCAGTACAGACGAACCAGGTGAGAAAGCGTTATCAGAGGAGCCGTCTGCACCAGGAGCTGAGAGTCAATCAGCCACAGGACACCGACGCAGAACCCAGAGGAGAGATGATGATGGACCTCAGAACTCCTCCAGAACGTATGAGACAGAGCCTTGCAGCAAAAGCTGACCACAGCTCCCGGTGCAGAGGGCTCCTACAGAGGAAACACTGGAGATCCTAATGATAAAATAATAAAATAAGTAAAAACTGAGATATCAATAAAAACTAAGATCCAGGCCATAAAAGAGCACCACTAAAACATTAAGATAAGAAATGAGTAAAATCCATAAGTAAAAAAAGTGGGAACTTAAAGGTGCTATGAGGAGAATTTATCGCCGGCGTAATGCTGCGTTCCTGTAACCTCGGAAATGGGAGTGACATCATCTCCGACTTATCGGCGTTCCAGTTGAAGTCAGAAAAAAACATGCCTAACTACCAGGCTATTGTTAGCTGTTGTTAGCACGCCCTGCGTTGTTGCATGAAGAATGTGATTATCACTATGGCAGCATTTTTGTAAATATAAGTCTAACAATACTATGTATACAGCTGATCTAGAGCGACACACCCCAGTCAGAAGAGCAAATAAATGGATTATTACAGGAGCTAAATAACTGTTCACACTGGGGGCATCCATCTTTGATTGACACCTCGGGGTGGCGAGGTTTCACCGAGTTCCCAGTAGGAAATTCAGACTTCGGGGGACGTTCCAGTTTTAGTTTCCCACTCGGAGCTCAAAATTCCTACTTCTGACTACAACTTGAACGCACCGGAGACGTGAAGCCAAAGTGTGTTTGTTTGTTGTGGTAAATGCAGCATGGATCTTTGTCGGAACTGTGCATTGCTTTACAACTTCTTTTTCAACAACCTACAGGATGCAAAGCCACGAGGTAATGTATCTCTTTCTAGTTACGTAGCGGTAGTTTTTGATGTGTGACGACAAGCAATGCGGGGAAAAGTTATTATCGTAGTTGTAGACGGCTATATATCGCTACTTCCAGCCCGGCGCTCTCAGACGTGTAATATAAATAATAAAGTAATATAAATTTGCTCTAGTTTTAATTGTCTTGTTCCTGAAGTTGAGTATCCAGGCCAGTCCAGCCCTGTACGACCCGACCAGGAGGCCAAAGAATAGTATTTATAGATAACCTATTTAGATGCTATAAAACTCATCAATAAGTGTGTATTTCGATCAGGCATACATCTAAAAGTGAGACTTTTTTGTAGTTACTTAAAAACTCCTCACAGTCTCTTTAATATAAATAAATGTAATAAATAAAATCTTAATTAAAAGCTAAGCTAACAAGGTGTGTCTTGAGCCTGCTCTTAAAAACATGAACGTTCTCTTACAGAGGGCCTCAAAGCTACACAGAGGCTCAGATGTCTGACCCTGGCTGAATCCTCAACTTTTGTGGATCTGTTCATCACGTCTCTAGTTAACAGCTGTTAACGTCTAGTGTACCTGAGATGTCTCCAGCTCTTTGTGCGTTGTGTGTCTCACACCCACATTCTCACAAAAAAATCACATCCTCACTCATAGACCATACACATACTTTCACACACACACATACACTCCATGAACACACTCTTAAATTTTCTTCTCAGCTGATGAACTGCCCGTTGCTAATCATTCTGATTGTCTCTATTCTTGCAATATTATATTTTTTCCACTGTAATAAAGACTCACAAAGGCAGTATTTGTTTCAAGATCCTGACTTTTTCGAAACAATAGACTGTTTTTTTTCTACTACAAAACCTCATTGTTTCAATTTTTGTCCAGGATATTTTTTCTTCATCTCTTTATGGACTTGTTCAATAAATTTATTGCAGATCATAGGTTAGGTAAAATTGGAACAAAGACTGTATTGATCAGTTTTAAAACAGGGTCATCACAGCACTTTATGTTGAAGTCAGTAAAACTGATTAAATATAAAGCGATGAAATTATTCACTAAACTTCTTTATTCCAGTCAGAATAAAATCCACCGTCAGGTAAAAGCATGAAACTGAAGTAAAACAAAATTAATGGCTTTTCACATTTTTTGATGAATGTTATTTTTTTAGAGTTTAAGGCCCTGTCTGGGTAAATGACTCTTAAAAAAAGAAAAAAAAATGATGCTGATTTGCCCGTTGATATCAGTCTGATCCAGAGAGAGACAATTTGCATCATCGTCATCATCATCATCATCATCATCATCATCATCATCATCATCTTCATCATCATCATCATCATCATCCTCCTCCTCATGCTCCAGTGCTCTGGGAGAGTTTATAGTCCTGACACTTGAACACTGGATGACTGACAGCTGTCCTTCATCACAGCAGAAGACACAGAAATCCTGGTCCTCATCACAAACATGACGTCCATCTGCGTCCTCATCTGGACTCTCCTCTGCTGCTGCTTCACAGGTAAAGTCCAGACAATCAAACTCCTCTCCTCTGTCAACATGTGTCCCTCTGAAATCAAGGCCACAAAACCATGATGCTGCTCTCTGTCTTTGTCTCTGTGTCCTCAGAGTCCAGAGGACAGGTCACAGTGACTCAGCCTGCAGCAGTCAGCTCTGCTCCAGGAGGCTCCGTCTCCATCTCATGTACCACCAGTCAGAGTGTCTATAACAATAACTATTTGCACTGGTACCAACAGAAAGATGGAGGTGTTCCTAAACTCCTTATTTACAGTGCGAGCAATCGACAATCAGGGATTCCAGGTCGTTTTTCAGGCAGTGGATCTGGATCTTCCTTCACTCTGACCATCAGTGGAGTCCAGACTGAAGATGCAGCAGTTTACTACTGTCAGAGTTTTCACTACCCCAACAGTCAGGGTGTGTTCACACAGTGAAAAAGCGTCATACAAAAACCTCCCTCAGTCAGACTGAACAGAAACTGAAGTGACTGCTGCAACTGGAAGTTTCTGCACACACTGACACACTTCACTGAGAACAGACATGATCATTAAAGTGCTTTTGCCCTGTGTAGTTTACTGTCCTCATGCTGTCTGTCTACAGCAATTTTTACACCTGAGAGGTCCTTTTCAATCAAAGCTACATAAGCACATACAGATTTTTCTGATACCATTGGCGATGGAGGCTGTTTTTAAGCAGGTGGCGACACTCTCCTGTGACAGTGATATGTTAAAAATGTCAGTAATGACATCTACGAGCTGTTTGGCACATGTTTTAAATACGTGTACCAGCAGCATCACTTTTATTCTAACAAGGAATGTTCCTCTTTTTATTTAAAGTTGGACCCAAAAGACAATGATTTTATTTGGTAAGCAGTTCCAACACAGGGGAAAAAGGGACAGTCCAGTGTATGTGGGGGAATCTTTGTGAGTTAAGTGACAACATACAGGTGGTGAGAGCTCCTGAAGACACTGTGGAGAGAGGGAGCAGAAGACAAGGCTAAGTAAAACAGCAACAAACATGAAACTAGAAAAGCACTCGGAGAGCGCAGACCTCCGCCAGCACCACAGTCCTTAGCCACATTGTGATTTTGACCATAAATATAGTCCTACCTTTATTTTATCAAAATATTTAGATTCCTTGACCATGAAAACACACCCACATTCTCACGAAAAATCACATCCTCTCTCGTAGGCCATACACATTTTTCCCTTACAGGCACACATCACACACACATACACTCCATGAACACACTCTTTTGTTTTCTTCTCAGCTGATGAACTGCCCATCACTGATCATTCTGATTGTCTCTATTCTTGCAAAATTATATTTTTTCCACTGTAATCCAGTCCATAAAGACTCACAGAGACAGTATTGGGTTCAAGGTCCTGCCATTTGGAAAGACAGATTATTATTTTTCTAAAACAAAACCTCATTGTTGCCAGTTTTTCAAGAATATTTTTCTTCAGCTCTTTATCGATTTATTCAACAAATTAATTGCAGATCATAAACTAGGAAAAAGTTGAACAAAGACTTCATTGATCAGTTTTAAAACAGGGTCATCATTGCACTTTGTGTTTTAATCAGTCAGACCGATTAAATATAAAATATGAAAAAAATATTCATTAAACTTTTTCTTTCCGAATTCAGAATTCAGAATAAAATCAACCATCAGGTTAAAGCATGAATTTATAAGCAAAACGAAGTTAAACTTATTTTGACCTTTTTGATGAATGTTATTTCTTTTAAAGTTTAAGGCACTGAATGGGTAATTGACTCTTAAAAAAGAAAAAAAAGGCTGATTTGCCCATTGATATTGGTCCGATCCAAAAAGAGACTATTTGAATTATCATCATCATCATCATCATCATCTTCATCATCCTCCTCCTCATGCTCCAGTGCTCTGGGAGAGTTTATAGTCCTGACACTTGAACACTGGATGACTGACAGCTGTCCTTCATCACAGCAGAAGACACAGAAATCCTGGTCCTCATCACAAACATGACGTCCATCTGCGTCCTCATCTGGACTCTCCTCTGCTGCTGCTTCACAGGTAAAGTCCAGACAATCAAACTCCTCTCCTCTGTCAACATGTGTCCTTCTGAAATCAAGGCCACAAAACCATGACGCTGCTCTCTGTCTTTGTCTCTGTGTCCTCAGAGTCCAGAGGACAGTTCACAGTGACTCAGCCTGCAGCAGTCAGCTCTGCTCCAGGAGGCTCCGTCTCCATCTCATGTACGACCAGCCAGAATGTTTATGTCTATAGCGGCAGCTATCACTGTTTAGCCTGGTACCAACAGAAAGATGGAGGTGTTCCTAAACTCCTTATTTACAGTGCGAGCAATCGACAATCAGGGATTCCAGGTCGTTTTTCAGGCAGTGGATCACACTCTGATTTCACTCTGACCATCAGTGGAGTCCAGGCTGAAGATGAAGCAGTTTACTACTGTCAGAGTTTTCACTACCCCAACAGTCAGCATGTCTACACACAGTGAAAAAGCATTGTACAAAAACCTCCCTCAGTCAGACTGAACAGCTGGAAGTTTCTGCACACACTGACACACTTCACTGAGGACACACTTGATCATTAAAGTGTGTTTGCTCTGTTTGGTGAACTTTTTTTTATTTTTAATAGTTGGTTTTAAAGAGGGAACAGCGCATATTATTGAACATTTTTACAAATTTAAATATGCCAAATTACAGCCTTTGCTAATTTCCATCTGCAGACCCCCTGGCAGGTTGATTGTAACATATACATACAAGACACTATACAGTAGGACAAAGCCAAGGACAATAGACCAGTAAAAAAGAAACTGGAACATATAAATCGCACATCCTCCCATCACACAGAGTCCATCAACATTTAGAAAATGCAACTTCTATTGCACCAACCCCTATTGCACTGAATGTTATTGCACAGATATATATTACACAGACCAGTTTATATTGCACAAATCCCTATTCCACCAACATGAGCAACTTACAGGTCACACATGCTCACATGACTGTGTTTCTCTAAGCCACAGTTTTTGCTGTTTCCTAAATTTTTGCAGACTTGGACAGTCCCTCACTGATAAAGGAAGACTGTTCCAAATCTTTGCACCCTGGACCGACGGGACGTTTTGAGAGAACGCTGTTCGTCTTAATAGAAGTTCACAGTCTACCCTGACCGTGGCCCGGGTCACTCGTGTAGGAACACAGGCAGATTTCTGCATGATGAACTCATTCATTGTTGGAGAGGCTAAATGATGTAAACCTTTGTAAATTAAGCAGGATGATTTAAATTATTTAACATTTGAGAAATTTAATATATTATATTTGTTGAGTATTTGGTAATGATGGTGAGAAAAAGGTTTCCTGTCTAAAATTTTCAATGCCCTTTTGTAGCATGATTCAATAGACTTGATGACGGAGAGGCCAGTGTAGGACCAACTGGTGATACAATACCCAATATGAGAGAGTATCATTGAGTGGAGAAATGTAAGTGCTGCTTTATCGGTCAAAGACGCTCTAATATGTTTGAAATTACAGATATTAAAATTGATCATTTTTACTATTTTCTGAGCATGTCTTTGGAACAGCATTTTTATAATCAAGCACCACCCCGTGATATATAAAGTCTTCTACATTTTGAAGAGCTTCTCCTCCCAGGTTAACTTTGGTTGGGGCTAACGTTGTCATTGATTTAGTGAAAAACATAGATGCAGTTTTTTTTTTTTTACATTGAGGCAAAGACATGAATCTAATAGCCATTTCTGTAGCTCGTTTAGAGCTGTTGACAGTTGAAGGGCTGCCTCCTCAGTACTTTTTGCTTGTGTAAAAATGACTGTATCATCAGCATTCATAATAGTGTCCACGCTCTTGCAAACCATTGGTAAATCATTAACATAGAGCGAAAAAAGTAGGGGACCCAAAATTGATCCCTGAGGATCCCCTACTGTGTAGTTAAGACACTAGATAGGAGTTCACCCATTTAACTGTATGGTCACGAAACTTAAAGCATACAGTCTGGAGAGAAGTTTCACATGATTTATTGTGTCAAAGGCACATTTAAAATCAAGAAAGATGGGTGCAACGCAACTATTTTTGTCCAAGTACGACGATAACTTTTCAACAAACACACAGACAGCTGTTTCAGACTGTTCTGGGCTTATCTGTCTGTCTGTCTGTTTCATAATGAGAAATCCTCTGAAATCAAAGTAACATAACCCCTATAAATTTTTCCACAATAGAAGATGCTCATCTAAAAGTAGTCTAACATATAAAACCTTTAAGAGGGAAGATACATTTATTAAATATGTCAAAATATTGAAATAACTTCAGCACACAGTCTGGTTCCTCCACCAAAAGTCCACCACAGTGACACAAACTCATTGAGTCGTACAAAAACCTCTCACTGTGGAGACACACGGCTCTCTGACTTTAACACAAAGGCCAAGCTTTAATCCCATGACATCCCTTAAACTTATAACTACAAACAACCATATACACAAATAAAAGGAATAAAGCCTGAAATTCAATGAAAGACAATAAAGACCAACTACAACAGTGATCATTTTTCAAGGATTCTGATCAAAAAATGTATTAGTCAAAAATCTCTTCCTCTGGTCATTTAATCTAAGTGATACTAATAAGATTGAAAAGTAACTGTACTTTCTAAAAAAATACACATTTACAAACAACATTTTTAAGAGTAAATATGAAATCTCATTCACAGTAACTATCTTTACATTCTTATAGACATGAGGTCCCTTTTGAAGGTCAGATGCCACATCTCAAGAGTCTTACTAGATTATATTTATATTCAGCAAAGACAAATATGGTGCTGTACAGATTAAGATTGATTGAGACAAATGTAATGAGGACTTTCAGGCTCAGCGTAGCACAGCTCAGCTGGGTAAAACTTATATCAGCACCTGCTTCTGCTTCTGTTTTAGTCAGTTTTTGCCTTGTGTCCCTTTTTAAAACAGCTTGACAAATTGGCTCTTGTTTGAGCGCCGCATACAGAGCTGCAAAGTGCACCAGGTGCACCCCTTGACATCCTGTATCTTAAACCATTCATGGGACTCCTGTAGTGTTTCCACACAGAGTTTCATATTAGCCATGTTGTTCACTACACAACGCTTTATTTTCAGCTGGATCTTTGAAGGCATCGGCAACTTCATATAATTGTGCAGTGATGTTTGTGCGCCCCTTCTTTTTTATCTCAAGCACAAGAGTCTTTGCTTTCCAGTCTTCATCAATGAAATGGGCAGTCACTGTCATATAGAACTCCATTCGAAGAGACGTACACATCTGTTATCTTTATCTTTTATGTTGGAAACTTTCTCTTTTTACTCCCTCGTATTTTGCCGTTAGTGCATGCGTAATTGTCTGGCGCGCTGGCTCTGAATATCCAGGTTTCAATATTTTTCTTGGCTTTCCACGACACCAGTGGGCCTAATACCCTCAGAAATAAAATTGTCAGTTCCATCTGTGATGTTGTTTTTGCATTTGGGTGTTTATATGAGGCATAAAATCCAGCGCAGACTGTGTGAGGGTTCCCCGCCATTGCAGCGGGCAGGTGATCATGCAGTTATAAAACAAATAAACAATTATTAGACTGGAATATTGAAATGTTCTAGAATAAAAATATAAAAAAAGAAACGATAAATACATTAAAATGGTGTTCTGAGACATGTTACCTGTGAAATGGGAGTGCTCTGAAAATATCCCCATTTCACTCGATACGTTTCTCCTGATGAAATGAACTGCAGGAGAAAAAAATAAATTGACACATTTGGTCGACCAATCAGAATCAGAATTTTTGGTCGACTGAGCATGCATCGACCAATTAGTCTACCAATCGACTCGGACTTTACAGCCCTAGTCACCACCTTCAGTTCTTCCTTTAGTTTCTTCATACCTCCCCTCTTTCCCCCAGACCTACAACACTGTTGTATCAGCATTCATGTATTTTTGTTTCATGTTGATGTGTTTAAAATAAATTGAATGAAAGCAAATCAAATGTGTCATTTCTCTCTTTAGATCATGTAACTTTTCATTTACCACACAGAATACTTGAAAATGTCAGGTATACTTTACTCACCTGAATGACAAGAGTATTTACCTGTTTGTGTCTTCATTCTTCCCTAAAATGTGATGGACGTCTCCTGCATGCTCTGTTCCCTGCTCTGCTGGAGAACTTTAATCTCCACTTAATTATGGATGGTCATATTGTGGGACCCACAGTAATGTCAGGCATGTGTGAGGACACTTTTGGACGTGTTTATGGACACAGACACCCCCCACTCTCATATTGTATTTTTTTGAATGTTTGTGTTTCATACATCCCTTGTTCATTGTTACAGTGATAAATATTCTGGCACTGAAGTAAAGTTAATATTTATAATCAGGTATATTTGGGGTCAGGCACTTTGGGCAGCTTAGCAGGAGGGGGTCTTGAGGATGTGCGGGTGCACGTGCCATCTCAGTAGAGTTTGCAACCACGCTAAGCTGAAATGCTGTGCTTCTGTGTTTACAGGTGAGCAAAAGTGTTAAAAAAAGTAGCGACACAAATATACACAGGACTTTCAGAGTGTAACAATCTATACCCTGCTATGTTGTGATATTGACAGTGTGAATGAGCAGAATATTTCGGAGATACATGTTGAATTATATGCTGTGTGAGGATGTGCGGGTGCACGCGCCATCTCAGTAGAGTTTGCAGCCACACTAAGCTAAAATGCTGTGCTTCTGTGTTTACAGCCGCGGTAAATATCAACTTTAAAAACCCATGCATGCCTGGAAATTCCATTATTGTGTCCAAGTGCGCAACATTATTCCACCTAACCATAAATTTATATCATTTAATTCATATAAACAAGTTATTTTTCAATGTGAGAAAATCATATTCTTACAGCCATTACAAAAAATTTCTCATTAATGTTTATTTAATAATGACTAGCAGCTGTTTAACTGGAAAATATAAATGAAAATATACATATTTTTTAACTCTGACAATCTCTCAGCTCACTGCAGATTTTTTGGTCCAGGTGTCCCAGCTATGATGTCTACATGTCCCGTATACTGAGGATGTTGTTCTCACTGCAGCCAGTCTGGGTCTACGTTTACCCCAATGAGTCTTTCCTGCATGTTGTCCCAAACTTTTTCTCCTCACTGACTCTATTCACATTGATAAAGGCAGGAAAAAGATCCAAAATACTTCAAATCCCCACAAAAAAGTCCAAATTGAGTTTGAAAAATCTTAACAAACCCTGTTTGCAGATGACGCCCTACTTTATACTGTTAATTCTGAATATTATAACAGTTCATCAAAGAAAATGCATTTGGTAAATGCTTCACTTTGGATAATTTCATTCATTCAATTTGATTTTTATAGGAATTTAATTTGTTCTCATCTGGTTAGAAGGCTGTCTAAAAGTAAGTCAGTGACAACAGCAGACAAGTCCTTAAATAAAGCCCATCAGAGCACCGAATCGGAGTTAAACCTGAATGAATGAAGAAGGATAAACTCAGCTATGAGCTGGTATAAATTATTCTTACCTAAAACACCCAGCAGGTTAATGACCGAGGCTGAGCCCTGCACCATCTTGTGTTTCCCTTCAAGATATCTTAAGGTCTAAAAGTCCTCCTGAACACTGTTGCAGCGCTGATGTAGTCTGACCCTCAAGATCACATTTAACCGAATCAGTCTTTGAATAAACTGAAAAAGGCTGAACAATGCTGCTTATTGTTCTGAGGCTTTAATCAAATATTTTCAACTTCTAAAGCTGCTTTTCTCATAATCTTTTTCTGAGTCAGATTGATGTGCAGATAAAAAGTTGATCTTTAATAAAAAAAAACTTTGAGTTGTTCAGTCATACGACACTCAATAGAAAATTTAAACTTAAAAATACAAATACAACCTCAACATTTCACTGTTTGAATGTTGTACACACTGTTTTAACTGAAATTCATAAAATATCTGATTTATGCCCAAGATCTGATAGATTTACATGCCTTCAGGCAGAAACCTTTACTTCATTGCCTGCTGTTGAGAAAGTCGGGCAAAATTCAACCTATTTATATAATTTCTGTTTTGATGTTTTATATTCTTTTATGTTTTGTGGTGTTGGAAATGTTATTAAAACAACAATGAAAACTCTGAATTAAAGATAAATGGAGGAAGAAGGTGGAAACACATGTTAAAATTTACAGGAAAACTCTTTATTTTTCATCAAAGTATTGAAGACATCAGCAAAAGCAGTAAAACAAACATGCTGAAACATGAAAAGTGATTTTAAAAGAATCAGAAACAGTGAGGACAGACTGAGAGCAGAATCAGAGTATAAGCTTCTTCAGGGTCTCAGTGGGTCTCAACTAGAAACACTGGTCTTTCATCACGACCCTAGTGACCGGATTCTGGGAGGTCTTGGTGGCCTCACAGGTCACAGACTTCACCTTGTCCCACTGGGCTGCAGGGAGCTTCAGGGTGCTGCTCCAGGTGTACTGACCGTCCTTCTCCAGCACCGCGGGGCTCTTGCTCTCCTCCCAGCTCACGCTGCTGCTGCCGTCCACCTTCCAGGCCAGACTCCAGTCTGAGGGGAAGCCCCTGTTGGCCAGGCACATGACTGTGGCTGAACCCTGCTGCAGCTCCTCACTCGAGGGGGGCAGCACGGTCACGGTGGGAGGCTGCACACCGCCTGTAGGAGACACCACACAGGTCAGAGGTCACACAGCTGTCAATCAAGCAGCTTTAAGGTCTGAGAGCTGATTTTCTTTTTTAGGACTTTCAGACAGATGTTTCTTCTGCTCCAGCAGTCACACTGTTTCACTTCCCTTCAACAAACCTCTCATGCACATCAGCGCTCAGACAGCTTTCTACATGTCAGAAAAATCCATCAAACTACACCCAAGATTCAGAAGCAACAATTATGAAATGATCCCATCTAAATAACCAAAAAACTCTGCTTTAAATCATTTATCTGAAACATGAATGTTGACTAAAACACAAAACTGGACCCCCTCACTGAGGAGACCCAAAGAGACACTTAAGTTTGAGATGAATTCAACATTTTCACACTCATGCAGCAGATTTTAAATAAACTTATAAAAGTAATCATTGTGAATTAAATCATAAATAAAACAATCAGAACAGTTTTCAAAATCAAACACAATGAGATCCGAGATGTCTGACATCTTAAAAAAACAGCAGAAATAGGTAGGAGGGTATAAGTATAAAAATATTCTAACAGCTTTAATTTTGTTTTTATTGTTTTGGTGAATAACATTTGACTTTAGATTTCTGTGATGGACCACATATTTATGTCAGAATTTTTTTTTTTTTTTGAACATTTGTAAGTCCGGGCTTCCACAAAAAGACTGACCATGACCAAATACATTTTAAAAACTACTTTAATTTATTTAAAATAGTTTTTAAAACCAACAATACACAGCTCTCCGACTTTAACAAAAGCTAAGACTGGTCTAGATTTAACTTTTCTATTCTGACAATAAAAAAATCAGTTCAAAATTTCAACCTATAGAATAACCTAAAACAAATTTTAACTGAAATCTAAAAATATTGTAGCAAGTTTTCATACAAAATTGTGACATATTAAAAGTATTAATATTAGTTAGAAACAATTTATAAAATTAAAAGTTTAACTTTCCAGTCTGGTTCTTTCACCAAAAATCCACATGGACAAAAGAGACACATGGCTCTCTGACTTTAACTCTGAACTAAAAATAAATTAATTTAACTTTTATATTTAAATTAAAGCAGAAAATTATCATTTTCATTTTTTTTTTTCTATGTGAACAAATGTAATAAAAATTAAGGACAGAAATTCTTGCAAGACACAAATATAAAGTCAGGTACACAAAAAATCCCCCACCTAAAGTCCACCGCATAAAAACTCATTGTAACACGGCTCTCTGACTTCAACACTGAACTAAAAATAATTAAATCCAACTTTGTAAAAATCAACTACAGCAAAACTTTTCTCACATAAAAACAGCACTGACTGTAAAACTTAGATTGATTCTATTGACATTTTTGCTTGTATTTGATACTTCAATGTTTTAAGGACACATTTGTCTGCATCTTCTTTCATGATTAGACAAAAAATCAAAAACTCAAGGATATTTTTTTTGCCCAGAAACTAAAAATATGAGGAAATTAACACAGAAAAGCTCACAGAATTAAAGAAAGATCTTTTTTTTTGACTTACTGCCAACATCCAGTCTGGTTCCTCCACCGAACGTGTACCACAGTGATACAAACTCATTGAGCCGTCGTACAAAAACCTCTCACTGTAGAGACACACGGCTCTCTGACTTCAACACTCAACTAAAAATAACTACACTTCACAATATACATCACTGCATTTAATATTTAGATTTATTTGTTGTAATTTTGTTTTTGTTCAAGACATGATTGATATAAGGTCACATTTGTCTGGATTTTTCCAAATTAAACACACCAAACTAAAAAATAACCGAATCCAACTTTGCCAAAATAAACTTAAGCAGAAAATTTTCTTTCAAATAACATGACTGACTTTGGATTTAGATGTAATTTGTTAAAATTTTTGCTTTTGTTTGACACCTGAAAGTTTTAAGGACACATTTGTCTGTATTTTCTGTCAAATCAGAAAAACTTCCAAAACTTAAGAACAGAATTTCACCATGAACTAAAATAATGAGGTAATTAACACAGAAAACCACAATAATGTGAAGAAAAGATCATTATATTTGACTTACTGCCAACATCCAGTCTGGTTCCTCCACCAAAAGTCCACCACAGTGATACAAACTCATTGAGCCGTCGTACAAAAACCTCTCACTGTAGAGACACACGGCTCTCTGACTTCAACACTCAACTAAAAATAACTACGTTCAACTTTTACATTTAAACTAATGCAGACAATTTTCTCACAAATAGCAGCACTGACTTAAAGACCTGATTAATTTTGTTGCAAACTTTGGATTTTGTTTGATACCTGAATGTTTTACGGTCACATTTGTCTGCATTTTCTGTCATAAAAATACAAAAACTCAGGAACTCTAGCACAGAATTTTACCCTAAAAAGAAAAATATGGGGAAATTAACACAGAAAAGCTCATAGATATAAAGAAAAGAGCATTATATTTGACTTACTGCCAACATCCAGTCTGGTTCCTCCACCGAACGTGTACCACAGTGATACAAACTCATTGAGCCGTCGTACAAAAACCTCTCACTGTAGAGACACACGGCTCTCTGACTTCAACACTCAACTAAAAATAACTACATTTGACTTTTACAATGAAAGTAAAGAGGTCAATAACTCACAAATAACATGACTGGCTTTAGAATTAAATTGATTTTCCAGAAACTATCTGTTTATATTCAAGTCCTGAATAATTTAAGGCCACATTTGTCTGGCTGTTTCCAAATGAAAAACTTACTTCATAAAAGTAAGGGCCCAAACTTTACCCTAAAACATAAGTATGTTATTGGACCACCACAATGTGTCACTAATGTAAGTAAAGATCATTTTAATTGACTTACTGTCATCATTCAGTCTGACCAAAAGTTTATCACATTGACACAAACTCATTGAGAAACATGGCTCTCTGAACAAATGAGTCAGCTGAAGTGCTCTAGCAGGTCAAAAAAAAAAAAAAATCTGGCTTGAAAGCACAAATGCAGGCGAGTAAAGCAGAGATGATGGGGCCATGAGGAGGATTGCTGCTTCTCTTGAGGTCAGAAATGCTTCTGTTGTAAGGTTGGAATCACCCTGAGCTGCCTGCCACATGATGGCAATTAAGAGGCAGGAAAGAAAAATAAATGTAATTTATAATGACCTTATTTGGCATTCATGTTTTGTTGTCATTTTCACATGTTTCCAGAAATGGTTAAGGCTTCATGTGTTGATTTTTTATTATTTGTTATATTGTCCTGATGATCTTAAATAAAAATACAAGTATATGACCAATAAATAACATAAATCTTCAAGTTGATGCTGAGCTGTCCATGGTCCTGAATCTTTTATACTGATATATTTACATTACTGCAGAGCTGTCCGTGGTCCTGTCTTTAGGTCAACATAAAGCCAACTCTGACCTTCCTCTGAATTACCTTTTTCAGGATGAGCAGTTGAGTTGCATTTATTTCTCGGGTTTGTTTTGGGTATAACTGATTTATCCCCTTATTTAGTGAAGCACTTCGCATTTAGCAGACGACCCTGAAACTCCTGAGACACTGCCACTAAGTGTATAAATGTTGAAGTATTGATTGTGCCCCTTAAAAAAATCATAATATTTATTATGACCACAAAGTGGGTAATAGTGGTCAAAGGACCATATGTCCATAAGTGGTGTTTTTTGTCGTCTTTTTTCTGTTGTTCATCCTGTTTGTTTGTTTTTTTTATTTTGGCCTTTTTTTTTTTTTAAACTGCCAAAACAAATCCAGAAAATACAACTCAAATGACCAAAAAGTGGTCATGGGGGGTATGTTTTTTTTTTTTTTTTTTTTTTTTTTTTTAACATACTGTCTTTAGACAAATGACTTATGTTAACTTGAAAGTGGTGGAATATTTGCAGAGATGAACACAGTAGGCTATATTACTGTCATCCTTGATCATATTGTAGCGCATGGATCATGCGGCCTGACAACCGCTATCTGCAAATGACTTCATAGTCTTTAAATCAAAAAGTGATACTCTCCTCCGCTAAATCCTTTCTTGTACGCACCTGCCATGTTGCCTACTATGGTGCCTTTGCCTGGCTACAATCACTGCTGCAACGATTACCGGAGAGTCCTGGAATGACAGCACTTATGTAGGCTCTGCTCTAAGGTTACTTCCAACTAAATGTATTTTGCAATCATTTTGAGTGAGAGAGAGTGAGAAAGAGGAAATGTGCTGATTTAATACACAGGTCTCAATGTCGTTAAATAGCACCGCTTTACTGCCTGTGGCAATTTGTGCTAGTCTTTGTGTATTAGATGGTATTTGAAATAAGGATCGTGCTCTAATTTTTTCTGTCATTTGCACAGGTCAAGCGATCGCTAAAGCACTGCAAACCTTTTGCAGATCTGGCCCCATGTCTTGATTCAAACATATTTTCTCTTTCTCTTTTTTTTTTATTTATCCAAAATATTTATTGCAGATCATTAGTTTGGTGACATAGTAAAGAGTTTATTAATCAGTTTGCATAAGTCTACATCCAACAATAAATTGATTTAATGAAATTCAGCATGTTGAAATAAGACACTATTAAAAGTTCATTTTGATAAACATTCTTTCAGAAATTAATGTTCTTATTTTCAACTACATGTTTAAAAGACCAGAATACAACAGTAGACATTAAATAATTAAAGATTGAGGGTCATGTTTAAGACCTCTTTTGAGTTTTTACCCTAAACCCTGAACGAGATGAGCTGCATTTATAAAAAATGTATGAGTGATTGATTCTTATTGAACATAATATTAATGCTTATGCATGCATTTTTGTCAGTCTGATTCAGTGAGAGCCACTTTGCATCATCATCAACATCATCACCTTCATCATGCTCCAGTGCTCTGGGAGAGTTTATAGTCCTGACACTTGAACACTGGATGACTGACAGCTGTCCTTCATCACAGCAGAAGACACAGAAATCCTGGTCCTCATCACAAACATGACGTCCATCTGCGTCCTCATCTGGACTCTCCTCTGCTGCTGCTTCACAGGTAAAGCCCAGACAATCAAACTCCTCTCCTCTGTCAACATGTGTCCCTCTGAAATCAAGGCCACAAAACCATGACGCTGCTCTCTGTCTTTGTCTCTGTGTCTTCAGAGTCCAGAGGACAGGTCACAGTGACTCAGCCTGCAGCAGTCAGCTCTGCTCCAGGAGGCTCCGTCTCCATCTCATGTACGACCAGTCAGGATGTTTTGAGCATGAATGTTGATTCCATAAGCATTTATGCGTTAGCCTGGTACCAGCAGAAAGATGGAGGGGCTCCTAAACCTCTAATACATGCTGGTATTGTTCGGGCATCAGGGATTCCAGATCGTTTTTCAGGCAGTGGATCACACTCTGATTTCACTCTGACCATCAGTGGAGTCCAGGCTGAAGATGAAGCAGTTTACTACTGTATGAGTATTCATAACATCACTAGTCAGCCTGTGTTCACACAGTGAAAAAGCGTGGTACAAAAACCTCCCTCAGTCAGACTGAACAGAAACTGCAGTGACTGCTGCAGCTGGAAGTTTCTGCACACACTGACACACTTCACTGAGAACACACATGTTTACACACCAAACCTTTTTACTTTACATCATAATTCCCTTCATCAATGATTTGATTGATCCATTAATGACTAAAAACAGCAGAAATTCAGAAACCACACAGAGGCCACTCTGAAGGTGGAGGTCAGGGGGAGAAAGTATGAAGTAATCTTGGGGTCCATGTCTGATCAGGACCTTAAAGATATTTCATGATGAAGAGTTACTAAACCCTGACAATTGTTAGAACAGCATGCACTAAAGGGGACTTTAATAGAAAAATATTGATGTATTGTACATCCATCATAAAATTAAATAAAGAAAGAAAGCAGCATCCAGAGAGGGAGACCTTTACGCCCACTCCTCAAACCCTCCTGATGGTCCAAATCTCAGCTTTTGTTACTTTTGTTGTTTGATTATGGATCAAAATGCCTCAAACCCCTGATGCAGACTTACAATGAGCTCACTGTCAAGATAAATGTAACAGATACAAAGTCAGGTTTAATCAACCATCATGTCAAGCGTCATTTGACCACCATTAAGGAGGCAGACACCCCCTTTAACTTTAAGGTTAGACCCAAAACAGTCCTGTTTGATAAAGCTTTCCCCTTAGGACCCAGCTCAAGTTACACTAACAGGCTTGGACTGAGGAGGATTTGGCACAATGATCTCCTCACTCTCTGTCTCTCTAGCACTCTCTCTCTAAATGTCTTTCCCCCTTTTAGTTTTCTCTTGGACTCATCTCTGATTCTGGTCTAGTAGCTAACTTGAAAAAATGTGTGGACGGACTCCTGCTGTGGACCGACAAAACTTCAATAACTACAATTACAAAACCCAAAACCAGTGAAGTTGGCACATTCTGTAAATCGTAAATAAAAACAGAATACAATGATTTGTAAATCCCTTTCAACCTATATTCAACTGAATACACAGCAAAGACAAGATACTTTACATTCGAACTGGTAAACTTTGTTAGTTTTTGCAAATATTAGCTCATTTGGAATTTGATGCCTGCAACATGTTTCAAAAAAGCTGGGACAAGTAGCAAAAAAGACTGAGAAAGTTTAGGAATGCTCATCAAACACTTATTTGGAACATCCCACAGGTGAACAGGCTAATTGGGAACAAAGATGGGGTGAGGGTCACCACTTTGTGAACAAATGCGTGAGCAAATTGTCGAACAGTTTAAGAAAAACATTTCTCAACCAGCTATTGCGAGGAATTTAGGGATTTCATTATCTACAGTCCGTAATATCATCAAAAGGTTCAGAGAATCTGGAGAAATTACTGCACGTAAGCAGCAAGGCCGGAAACCAACATTGAATGCCCGTGACCTTTGATCCCTCAGGCAGTACTGCATCAAAAACCGGCATCACTGTGTAAAGGACATCACCACATGGGCTCAGGAACACTTCAGAAAACCACTGTCAGTAACTACAGTTACTGACAGTGGTTTAGTGCCCCAGGCATGGGTATTAGTGCCCAAGGCATGGGTAACTTACACATCTGTGAAGGCACCATTAATGCTGACAGGTACATACAGGTTTTATAACATATGTTGCCATCCAAGCAACGTGTTTTTCATGGATGCCCCTGCTTATTTCAGCAAGACAATGCCAAGCCACATTCTGCACGTGTCACAACAGCGTGGCTTCGTAGTAAAAGAGTGCAGGTACTAGACTGGCCTGCCTGTAGTCCAGACCTGTCCCCCATTGAAAATGTGTGGTGCATTATGAAGCATAAAATACAACAATAGAGACCCCAGACTGTTGAACAACTTAAGCTGTACATCAAGCAAGAATGGGAAAGAATTCCACCTGAAAAGCTTCAAAAATTGGTCTCCTCAGTTCCCAAAGGTTTACTGAGTGTTGTTAAAAGGAAAGGCGATGTAACACAGTGGTAAAAATGCCCCTGTGACAACTTTTTTGAAACATGTTGCAGGCATCAAATTCCAACTGAGCTAATATTTGCAAAAACTAACAAAGTTTAGCAGTTTGAACATTAAATATCTTGTCTTTGCAGTGTATTCAATTGAATATAGGTTGAAAAGGATTTGCAAATCATTGTATTCTGTTTCTATTTACGATTTACACAACGTGCCAACTTCATTGGTTTTGGGTTTTGTATTTATTTAGGCCTTTGTTATTGAAAAAGCCAAAACAAATGCACAAAATACAACTCAAATTACCAAAAAGTGGTAAAGGGGCTATTGGTTTTTTCAACAGACTGTATTTAGACAAATTATTCATGTTTACTTAAAAAAAGGTGGAAAATTTGCAGAGACGTACACAATAGGCTTTATTACTGTCATCCTTGATGTCATAGTAGCACAGGGATCATGCGGCCTGGCAACCGCTACCTGCAAAGGACTTCATTGTCACTTGAATCAAAAAGCGATAACTCGCCTCCGCTAAATCCTTTCTTGTGCGCACCTGCCATGTCGCCTGCTACAGTGCCTTCATCTGGCTACAATCACTACTGCCATGATTACTGGAGAGTCCTGGAATGACAGCCCTTATGTAGGTTATGCTCCAAGTTTACCACTAACGGAGTAAGGAGTTGTGCTAATTAAATACACACGTCTCAATGTTGTTGAATAGCACCGCTTTACTGCCCATGGCAATTAGAGCTGGTCTTAGTGGATTAGGTGGTATTTTAATGAGGTTCATTTGCATAGGAAAGGTGCAGTCTGGATTCAGTTTGTGTGCATTTCACCCTTTGCATATGTTTTGAGGATGTCGTGCTATTTTTTTCTGTCATTTGCACAGGTTTAGCAGTCGCAAAAGCAGTTCAATCCTTTTGCGAATCTGGCCCCATGTCTTTAAAATAATGAGACACTCTAGTGAAATTCAGACTTTTTCCCAGCTGACAGATTACCGTTCTCTGATCATCCTGATGTCACTATTCTTGCAAGACTTTATTGTTTATTTTGTAATAAAGACTCATAAAGGCAGTATTTGCTTCACAAACCTTTATTTCATCATTTTTGGGTAAGAAAGACCAGTTTTTCTACAACAAAATTTAATGCTATCATCACAGTTTTTCAACCATATTTTTTCTTTATCTTCTTGTTGATTTATTGAAAATATTTATTGCAGATCATTATCATGGTGATAAAATAAAGAGTTTATTGATCAGTTTGAATAAGTATACATTAGGGCTGAACGATTTATCATTTTCAGATCGAAATCGCGATTTTAGACAGTGCAATTTTGTGATCGCCAAAGCAGCAATTTTTTGCAGCGCTCCTGACTGACTCAGGATCTATTGTGTCAAGTGTTATACACATACTGTTTTACAAATTTGTAGACAATCTATATGTTAAAAGTGCTGGTAAGCAGGTCAACAACACAAAGCCTCTGTTTAGGAGTAGAAGTTAATGAAAACAGATTATTTATCATCACTATAAAAGGTGAATAATGTGTTAAGTGTTTTTCATCATTTATTTCCTTACTGTTGTCTGTACTGTAAACAAAGTGAATTTTGCACTGAAGTTTGATTTGAAAAAAAAAAAATTGTGAATTGCAATATCTGCCAGAAAAATCGAAATTAGATCTTTTCCTAAAATCGTTCAGGCCTAGTATACATCCAACAATAAATTGATTAAATGAACTTCTTCTTTCTCCTCAGTGTAAAATCATCCCTCAGCCACAGCATGATGTTAAAATAAAACACAAATAAAAGTCAATTTTGATAAATGTTCTTTCAGAAATTAATGTTCTTATTTTCAACTGCATGTTTAAAAGACCAGAATACAACAGTGGAACTTAAATAATCAGAGATTGAGGATCATGTTTATGAGTTTGTTGAGTTCTTACCTAAAACCTTGAACAAGACAAGCTGTAGATATAAAAAAAAAATGTATAGGTAATAGACTCTTAATGAATAAAATATGAATGCTTATTTGCACATTAATGTCAGTCTGATTCAGTGAGAGACACTTTGCATCATCATCATCCTCCTCCTCATGCTCCAGTGCTCTGGGAGAGTTTATAGTCCTGACACTTGAACACTGGAGGACTGACAGCTGTCCTTCATCACAGCAGAAGACACAGAAATCCTGGTCCTCATCACAAACATGACATCCATCTGCGTCCTCATCTGGACTCTCCTCTGCTGCTGCTTCACAGGTAAAGTCCAGACAATCAAACTCCTCTCCTCTGTCAACATGTGTCCCTCTGAAATCAAGGCCACAAAACCATGACGCTGCTCTCTGTCTTTGTCTCTGTGTCCTCAGAGTCCAGAGGACAGGTCACAGTGACTCAGCTTGCAGCAGTCAGCTCCGCTCCAGGAGGCTCCGTCTCCATCTCATGTAGGACCAGCCAGGATGCTCATGTCTGTAGTGGCAGCGATCACTGTTTAGCCTGGTACCAACAGAAAGATGGAGGTGTTCCTAAACTCCTTATTTACTATACAAGGACTCGACAATCAGGGATTCCAGGTCGTTTTGCAGGCAGTGGATCTGGATCTTCCTTCACTCTGACCATCAGTGGAGTCCAGGCTGAAGATGAAGCAGTTTACTACTGTCAAAGTGCTCATCACATCAACAGTCAGTGGGTGTTCACACAGTGAAAAACTGTCATACAAAAACCTCCCTCAGTCAGACTGAACAGAAACTGAAGTGACTGCTGCAGCTGGAAGTTTCTGCACACTCTGACACACTTCACTGACACACTTCACTGAGGACACACACTCCTCATTTGTTTAACAATTAAATAAATAACTTTACATTTTTACTAACTAAGATCGCAGAAGTTACTGTTTTAACATCACAAATCTCTAACATGTAATCTCAGTCATACATCATAAACTCTCCATGTTTGCAGATGACAGCCTAGATCAGTCATCTATACCATCATACATCCTACATTATCTTCACTTCTCAAAATTCATAAAACTTTAGTGCCTTTTTCTAGATTTACTACCTCTCTACCATTTAATCGTCATAGTTGTTTATGTTAATCTTCGATTGACCTCTCTTTCCATCATTGTTATTGATTATACCTCCATAGCTACGTTGACAAGCAAAGGAAGGGGCCCATCCTGAAAACAGGATACCACATATCAAGGAGCTTTTCTCTAATGAAGCTCTACAGAAAGTTCAATCAGGAGGACGGATATATTCAATTAGTCACCTCTTGTTCATTTTGTTTTGCCGTACACTCACTTAAACACTGAGCCAACCACAATCTGCCACCAACTCTGTCCAATCATCCTGCTGCGGTCATACTTTTAAATTGTGTCTTTTCTTCCCCACAGTCAGTATTGTGGTGTCGTGCTGGTGATCTCGACAACCCTCCTCCACCCCAGGCCCCTCCAATCGTCTCATAAGTATCCAGGTTCACCTCCTCAGAGTTCTGGCCCCTCACTTCATCAGCAGCTCCGTCCACTGCATCAGTTTCCCAGGAAGTTGCTCAGAGGTCTGCCTCTCATCTTATCCTGTATGCCTCATGACCACCAGTCCACCAAAACATCATGAAGGAGTCAACGTGCCAAAGAGACTCGGATCACAAAGACTTTGGTCTCTCATGATTAAAATAAATTCATTTTCAGTAACAGCAATTATGAAGAGGACAGATTTATGATTGACCCATTGAGCTGTCACGACCTTAACCACTATAGCCCCAGAGGACCCAAATTTGGGTCTGCTAAGGTTCAAGAAAAAACCTCCTTTGCAAGACAGCACAAAGCAGTAAACTGTGCCTTTAAGACTATAGTCATGTTGCACATCAAATTAAACAGGGAAAACTCAGCCACACGAACAAATAAGCCATAATTACACGCAACAAACACAATTAAAATACCAAGCAAATGTAAAAATCTCAATCTGTAGATTGCCACCTGGCACCAGGCATCGCACTCAACACATTTTTGCCTGAAGCTCCGGTCTCCAGTGAGCTACACACACAAACGAGCCAAGTCTGGTCAGGTTGTGTATGTTCTGAAGTTTGTTTAAATCTCAGGAATTAGAAATGTTTTAAGTCTTTAATACACTTTAAAAATAAAAAAGCCCCTGATAAGTTCATAAGGGTATTTTTTACCATATTGACTCCCATTCAAACCAAAGTTTTTAAATACGCTGCCAGTGCACTTTGATATTTTATTATTCGTATTATTTTCATTCCTTGGCGTTGAAAATTCTTCAAAATATGTATCTTTTTGTTCCAACTGAGATAGTGCTATTTCCTCAAGTCCTATATATCGATGACTGAGAGCTCATAACAGCATATTTCCCTTAACGTATAAAATCATACACTGAAAGCCAGTTCAATAAACATTTACAATTATTTTGATTCAGTTGTGTTCGAGGGATGTCATAGTTTGGTATGCATATATATGTAGCCAAAATTCTATGTATATGTGTGAATATGGAAGAAGTCGAAATTCAGTCATCAAATTAGACATTTCAATGTAAAATGATTTAATCTATTTTTCAGTGCTTGTGAGATAGTTTAGGCCCATGTGCATATATTTGTTCTTGGGTGGTTTTTGTGTGGGTGGGTGGGTTGTGTTGGTGTGTGTGTGTATGCATGTTCATTTGTGGGGTGGGGGGGCAGATATAAATGCTTACTTTTTCAGCAGGCTCAAAGCCTGACCTCAGCATGTCCCCTCTCACAGACCCATGTTTACTCGTGCTCATTGTTCAATGATAAAAACATCTTGAATCTTGTGACACTTCAAATCCGACTCACAGTGACCCCAAACAACAGCTTGGAAAAGTTTTGGTTTGTCTGCACATTTACCATGTCAAATCTAAAAGTATGAATTTAGGTGAAATGATGTCGTTTCTGTTGATGGTTGATGCGAGATAGAGCACATGGAGTCCTGGCATCATGTACTATTCAGTCCCCAGTGTAAAAAAATAATTCTTTTGTATGTGTTTTACATTTTTGGTATTTTTCTAAAGCCACTTCTTTCACAAACTGGCAAAAAGGGATTAACATTCTGGATCAAAACAAAATATTGAGGAAAAAAGTACATGAAAAACATGGGCTTCTTCACCTTCTTGTAGAGCCACTTTGCATCATCATCATCATCATCATCATCATCATCATCATCCTCATCATCATCATCATCCTCCTCCTCATGCTCCAGTGCTCTGGGAGAGTTTATAGTCCTGACACTTGAACACTGGATGACTGACAGCTGTCCTTCATCACAGCAGAAGACACAGAAATCCTGGTCCTCATCACAAACATGACGTCCATCTGCGTCTTCATCTGGACTCTCCTCTGCTGCTGCTTCACAGGTAAAGTCCAGACAATCAAACTCCTCTCCTCTGTCAACATGTGTCCCTCTGAAATCAAGGCCACAAAACCATGATGCTGCTCTCTGTCTTTGTCTCTGTGTCCTCAGAGTCCAGAGGACAGGTCACAGTGACTCAGCCTGCAGCAGTCGGCTCTGCTCCAGGAGGCTCCGTCTCCATCTCATGTACAACCAGTCAGAATCCTGCTTGCAGTCCTCCCTGTTTATCCTGGTATCAACAGAAAGATGGAGGTGTTCCTAAACTCCTTATTTACCAAACTAGCACTCGACAATCAGGGACTCCAGATCGTTTTTCAGGCAGTGGATCTGGATCTTCCTTCACTCTGACCATCAGTGGAGTCCAAGCTGAAGATGAAGCAGTTTACTACTGTCTGAGTTATCACAGCATCAACAGTCAGGTTGTGTTCACACAGTGAAAAAGTGTGGTACAAAAACCTCCCTCAGTCAGACTGAACAGAAACTGAAGTGACTGCTGCAGCTGGAAGTTTCTGCACACACTGACACACTTCACTGAGGACACATATGATAATTAAAATTTCTTTGCTCTGTTTGATTCACTGTCCTGGGTCTGTCTGTCTGTCTGTCTGCAGCAATATTTACACCTGAGAGATCCTCTTTAATCAATGTTACATAAGCACATATAGATCTTTTCAAAACAGAGGATGCTCAATCTAAATAGAGTCTGAAATATAAAAACTTCCAAAATGAAAATAAAATAATAAATATTTGATTTACTTTAACACACACTGTGGTTCCTCCTCCAAAAGTCCACCACAGTGGCAAAAACTCATTGAGACACAGGACTGTCTGACTTTAACTCAAAGTCAACTAATGAGTCTTTGTTTCAAAATGTCAACTAAAAAAATAGAAATAAAGAAGGATTAAAAAAACTTTGTCATCGCATGATGAAATCAAATTGTGGCTCCAAATCAAAAACAAAACCATTAGACATGGAGGAGAGCAGATGGTGCATTAATCAATCTCACAGCCTGAAGGAAGAAGCTGTTCTGCAGTCTGGTGGTCCAGTGGATAACTCTGTATCTTTGTCTGATACCAGCAGGGTGAACAGGCTGTGGCCGGGGTTGGTGTTCCAGCATCCTTTGGGTTCGGAGCAGGTACCTCACCTCCCAGTTGTCACTGATACTGGGTGGATGGTTCCATGTGATGTTTGGGCAGTTTTGATCAGTCCTCCTGTCCTGGGTTGTGCACATCCCATAGTTTGGGTTGTTTCCAGTCAGATGCTTTCTATTGCTCCGTTGTAGAAGCTGACAAGAACTTGGGAGATTGTTTTTTTCTCTTAGGTTTCCTTAAGAAAAACAGCCATTGTTGAGCTTCTCTAACCAGGGCAGAGACATGTGAGTCCATTAAAAAGTTTTCTGTTGTGTTGATTCCCAGGAACTTCAAACTGCTCACTTGCTCCACCTCTGCTCCACTGATGTAGACAGGACTGTGTGTCTTTTTCTCTTTTTTTCTGAAATCAACAATCAGCTTGTTGGTATTACTGACATTGAGCAGTATGTTGTTTTCTGTGCAACATTCCACAAAATTTTTATTTCTTCCTGCTATGAAGTCTCATCATTGTTGGAAATCCGGCTGATGATGGTGGAGTCATCTGCAAACTTCACAGCTTAGCTCTCTCCATGTCAGAGGTTGTAGTTGTGGGTGGGTTTCCTGCTGCATCCAGTATCCAGTTGCAGAGAGTGGCACTGATGCCCAGAGTGTTCAGTTTTCCAATCAGCTTCATGGGAGAAATTGTGCTAATGCAGAGCTGAAATCATCAGCACATTAGCTGATGTATGATATCTCTGATAATGTGTATTCTTTGAGGTCGATATGGTTTTCCAGGGTAGCAGCATCTCTGAGCATCTGCCAGTCTGTGCATTCAGACAGTCCTGTAGAGCTGCTGTAGCTTCATATGTCAATAACACATTATTACAGTTTTCAGAAACTGCTGTGGAAATTTATTTAAGGTAACAAAGTCTTAAACACATGTATAGTCATAATTGCCCTTTTCAGGTAGCATCCTTGTGTTCACATATCACCTATGACCTTAAAACATGTGAGTCCGCACTTCATTTTCTTCATAGAATTACAATACTTATGCTTCAGAGCAGACAATTGGATTCAGGTCATTGGAACTTGGACTCGAGTTGTCTAGAGTCACTAATTTAATGACTTGTAACTTGGCTCAGACTTGGGAGGTAAAGACTCAAAATTTGACCCCATTTCAGACAATATGAGTTGTCAGGCTCCACTTTTTTCCCATGTAAGCGAGAAGCACTGTCAGGCTGGCAGCACACACACCCGTACTGTGATTGTAACATGCTATTCTCAGGCATTATATGAAGAGCCAGACGGGACACATATGTAGCTCTGACCTTTAAGATTCACTTGATTGATGCTCCATTCATTGTACACTTGGTTTGTCACCTATTATTGTCACACACATGACACAATACACCCATACGTTCCTCCTACACATCCACTTCCATTACAGTGATGATCATTGTACGTAATACAGGCACGACATGACTCTATAACATTTAAACATGACACTAAATTGCCCAAACAGTTTTACTTGGGAAAGAATGTATTTCCCTGGGTCTAATTTCCTCTTAGAGAGCTTACGTTATAAATATTTTGATATCTCTTAAGTTAAATGTCGTTTTTATAGAAGTATTTGCTGTGGGCTTTTAACAGAAGCACTTTGCACTGTTAATTCACACTGTAATCATTTGCCTTTGTTAAGGGAACTACCTCTAAAAACATATTTAAAAAATGACTAAAAAGCAGTTTGAGCCTGCACTTTAAATGTTGCAAAATGTTCCAAATAAACATTTTTTTAGATCAAACATGGTATTTCTCAAACGAAAAGTAGCCTTTCCCATTCACGTTGTCTTTTCGACAACAAAACTTAATGCTGTCATCACTTTTTTTTCCAAATACATTTTTCTTCATCTCTTCATTGACTTACAATCATCCCTCAGCCACAGAATGATTTTGAAATAAAACACCATTAAAAGTCCATTTTGATAAACATTCTTTCAGATTTACTGCTTGTATTTTAAACTCCCTGTTTACATACCAAAATATAACTGACAGTGAACCTTAAATAATCATAGATTTAGGATAATGTTCATGGATTATTTGAGTTTTTACCCAAAATCCTGAACGAGATGAGCTGCATATAAAGATGATGTATGAGTAATTGATTCTAAAAATAAATTGATGCTTATTCTCCTGTTTATCTTAGTCTGCTCCAGTGCGAAACACTTTGCATCTGCATCATCATCATCATCATCATCATCATCATCATCCTCATCATCATCCTCCTCCTCATGCTCCAGTGCTCTGGGAGAGTTTATAGTCCCGACACTTGAACACAGGATGACTGACAGCTGTCCTTCATCACAGCAGAAGACACAGAAATCCTGGTCCTCATCACAAACATGACGTCCATCTGCGTCCTCATCTGGACTCTCCTCTGCTGCTGCTTCACAGGTAAAGTCCAGACAATCAAACTCCTCTCCTCTGTCAACATGTGTCCCTCTGAAATCAAGGCCACAAAACCATGACGCTGCTCTCTGTCTTTGTCTCTGTGTCCTCAGAGTCCAGAGGACAGTACATGCTGACTCAGCCTGCAGCAGTCAGCTCTGCTCCAGGAGGCTCCGTCTCCATCTCATGTAGGGTTAGTCAAAATGTACATGTCTATAACGGCAACCACTATTTGCACTGGTACCAACAGAAAGATGGAGGTGTTCCTAAACTCCTCATTTACCTCGCTAACATTCGACAATCAGGGATTCCAGGTCATTTTTCAGGCAGTGGATCTGGATCGTCCTTCACTCTGACCATCAGTGGAGTCCAGGTCGAAGATGCAGCAGTTTACTACTGTCAGAGTTATCACTACATCAACAGCCAGGTTGTGCTCACACAGTGAAAAAGCGTGGTACAAAAACCTCCCTCAGTCAGACTGAACAGAAACTGAAGTGACTGCTGCAGCTGGAAGTTTCTGCACACACTGACACACTTCACTGAGAACACACTCTCCTCATTGAACACTTCTATTGTCAATATCTGTCCCTTTGAAGTTCAAATCTCCATAGCAGAGACTCAACAGACGACACAGTAGTTATTCTAAATCCATGATAAACTTGGTGGTTTAGGTTCAATTATTGAGATTCTCTGCTGAACAACATAATTTGTGACTTCTCTGTGACCAAATCAGAGACCTATTGACTTCTAGAAAATATATCTATTTGATATACCTCAATTTTTTTTTTGGCTATAACTCACAATAATGGCAAAGTGTCTCTTTATAGTAGAAAGTAAAATTACAAAGACAGGTCCTGAAATAATTGTGTTTTGATAAAACCGCGTCCACTGATGCAGTGATATAAATAAATTCCAGCAGGACTCTTGATGCTTCACATTGTTAAAAATGCATTATATTGACAAAAGTATTCGCTCAACCATCCCAATAATCAGAATCAGGTGTTCCAGTCACTTCCATGTCCACAGGTGTATAAAATCAAACACCTAGGCATGCAGACTGCTTTTACAAATATTTGTGAAAGAATGGGTCTCTCTCAGGAGCTCAGTGAATTGCAGCATGGAACTGTGATAGGATGCCACCTGTGCAACAAATCCAGTCGGGAAATTTCCTCACTCCTAAATATTCCACAGTCAACTGTCAGCTGTTTTATTAGAACGTGGAAGTGTTTGGGAACCACAGCAACTCAGCCACAAAGTGGTAGACCATGTAAACTGACGGAGCGGGGTCAGCGGATGCTGAGGCGCAAAGAGAAAAGAATCTTATGGACGAGTCTGGGTTTGGCAGTTGCCAGGAGAATGACACTTGTTGGACTTCATTGTGCCAAGTGTAAAGTTTGGTGGAGGGGGGATTATGGTATGGGGGTGTTTTCAAGAGCTGAGGTTGGCCCCTTAGTTCCAGTTAAAGGAACTCTGAATGTCCATCCCTTAGATTTCCTGTGCCAAATATTGGTCTGTTTTCTCATTCAAACATCTTGATCTGTTGCACATTTTTAATAAGGTGAACTTAAAGAGGCTTTCTGCTGGTTGAAAACACTGCAATATTTAAATGTTGTGTAATTAATTGTTGCAAGTGTGACATTTGGAGGTCCTCGGGCCAACCTGAACATGTTAACCAAGTGTCACGACTGTTTAAAAACAAAAAGACAGACCCGAATGCAAACAAAAAGAAAAAGGATGTATGGTAAACTCACAAAAAGGGATGTAAAAACTATAAAAAATCTTTCAAAAAGGTCAAAGTACAAAACAAAATCTCAAACAAAGTATCTTATCAAACCAGGCAAACAGAGAATGAAAACATTAGAAGTTTACTACAAAGGACGAATCAACAACTCTACAAAACTGTTCAAACACAAACTCAAAACTCTCCCAAAAATAAAAATAGTCAAAAAAGGAAAAACTCCAGAAGCTACGAACAAAGTGCAAATCAAAGTCACTGAAAAGTTGAAGCACAGGAGAATTCTGTAGAAACACATGGGAAACACTGGAGATGCTGAAGACTTTCACGTGTGGTGAGACATGGAAGACGAATGACAAGACAGACAAAGGGGAACACAGAGGCTAGAAACAATGAGAAAACTTTAATGGTAAAATTAATAATTTATTATTAATCTACAGGTATAGCTCTAGTTTGAATCACACTGAGTTGACATATTTATTTATGTGTTATCTTATGTTGCCTTACATAGCCCCTAAGCTAATTCACAGATGTGTCTGATGGTCTGAGGTGCACAAGCACGAAACAGAGCTGATTTGTGTTCAGGTGTGAGAAGTTCAAGGCTAGGACAATGGGCCTCAGAAACTGAAGATATTTATGAGATGTAACAGATACTTGTGCCATCTTCCCTTCCCCTCATGTGAAACAACAAGGTCAAAAGTCCCAAGTTGGAGATGGGGGGAGCTGGTACCAGTAAGTTGAGATGTTCTGGGGTATTGTGTTTCTCACATGAGCAGAAGGGGAGGTAAAAGAGTTATGTGTATGACATTTTGTTTTATGATGCCTGTATGCATTAAGAATCTGTGCCTCCTTATGTCTTGCAGAACTCCCTCTGCAGACTTTGTGTGCTGTATGACAGATTTCTCTCTTGAAAGATGAATAAATATTCACAAAGACATCTTTTTGACTCAAGATCCTTTATTGCTCCTCAGCTCTGGTTAAATTGCCACGACAAAACATCAAGCGCAGGTGGAGAGAATCACAATTAGATGCACACAGAAGGGAGGGCAGGAAAGCACCATGAGGAGAACAGAGATTTCAAAATAAAACAGGAAACACGAGAGGCGAGGGGAACAAGAGGTGAAAATCATACAAACTTAAACAGAAACAACCCAAATAATAACAATCATAATGCAACCAAGTCTTTGTAGAACTGTCATATTGATGCATCAATGGACACATGGTTTTATTAAAAATCTGTAATTTTAGGATAATTTAAGTGTAATTATACCTTCTGCGTTGTTAAAAACAGTTTCATAAAAACTAGTTTAACAATGACGAAAGAGTACAGATGAAAGCAGGAGCTTTGTCAGTCTGACATGATTTGATGTTCCATATAAAAAAAAAAATTAAAAAGAAACTCAGCTAATCAAACTTTACCCTTTAAGGTGAGGACAAAACAAAGTAACATGGAGTAACAGAACATCCATATAAGTTGAAACACATTTAAACAAATTTGCTGTGTGTTGGATTTCTATTAAGAAAAAAAACACAAGTCAGGCTTAAAAATCATAAACGATCCTAAAGGAGAAAAATAGGTTCATTGTTTTAAATAAACATAATTCTAGATTTATTCACAACATTGGTGTCAGTCAGTTTCATGTAGGTCCACTTTGCATCATCATCATCATCATCATCATCATCATCATCATCATCATCATCATCATCATCATCATCATGCTCCAGTGCTCTGGGAGAGTTTATAGTCCTGACACTTGAACACTGGATGACTGACAGCTGTCCTTCATCACAGCAGAAGACACAGAAATCCTGGTCCTCATCACAAACATGACGTCCATCTGCGTCCTCATCTGGACTCTCCTCTGCTGCTGCTTCACAGGTAAAGTCCAGACAATCAAACTCCTCTCCTCTGTCAACATGTGTCCCTCTGAAATCAAGGCCACAAAACCATGACGCTGCTCTCTGTCTTTGTCTCTGTGTCCTCAGAGTCCAGAGGACAGGTCACAGTGACTCAGCCTGCAGCAGTCAGCTCTGCTCCAGGAGGCTCCATCTCCATCTCATGTAGGCCGTGTCCCTCTGTTGGCAGCACAAGCTATTTGCACTGGTACCAACAGAAAGATGGAGGTGTTCCTAAACTCATCATTTACCAAACTAGCGCTCGAGCATCAGGGATCCCAGATCGTTTTTCAGGCAGTGGATCAAACTCTGACTTCACTCTGACCATCAGTGGAGTCCAGGCTGAAGATGAAGCAGTTTACTACTGTCAGAGTTATCACAGCATCAACAGTCAGTGGGTGTTCACACAGTGAAAAAGTGTGGTACAAAAACCTCCCTCAGTCAGACTGAACAGAAACTGAAGTGACTGCTGCAGCTGGAAGTTTCATACTGACACACTTCACTGAGGACACACTTGATTATTGAAGTGCATTTGCTCTGTTTGGTTTACTGTCCCGGGCCTGTGTGTCTGTCTGTTTCATAACTGAGAAATCCTCTTAAATCAAAGTAACATAAGCCCATATAAATATTTCCACAATAGCATATGCTCATCTAAAATAGTCTAACATAAAAAACCTTTAAGAGTGTAGCGATTATTTTCTGGATATTACTGGATATTAATTAAATTAATTAATTAATTATTAATTATTCATTTAATAATCAGGTTTGCTCTCGTTAATTAAAGGGGCACCATCCTTTTATACAAAAAAGGCAAAATTAACTTAATTGATTTATTAATTATTTCATTTAAATTAGATAAATCAATAAAATCAAACTTTATCAGTTTAATCAATCTCAATCTAAAGACAGAACTCTCATGCAGTGATGTCAATCTTCCAAATAGAATACCAACAGACAGAACTTTAAATATAAGGGTGATTTATTAAAGATCCCATATTATGCTCTTTTTCTGCAGTGTAATATTGATCTTTGATCTCTTCATGAAGCCTTAGTAGCATGCTTTGGTCTAAAAACTCAATAAAACAAGAATAGTCGCATTATTCCCAGCCCCTGCTATTGCCCCTCTGTACAACGCTCGGATTTTGTGGGCGTAACTATATGTTAATGAGCCCCCGCTGAAACTGCCCCGCACTTCCGTGTCGGCGCAGTCGGCGCATGCGCGTGACCATGTCAACAGAGCTCCGGTTAGCGTCTGTGTTGCTACATGAGGACCGCAGCACTGAACGCTTTAACCGAGTCAGAACCCAAAAATAAGAGGAACCAGGAGAGAGTCGACGACCAAGGATAAACCGGGATGTTTCTGAGTGGTCTGTATATGAAGTTTGTTTCTTCAGTGCTATTATGTTAACGAATCAAAGTTGTTCTGCCGTTCCTCTCCCCCTCCCCCTGTTGTTGTCGATGTTAGCATGTCTGTTAGCAGACGTGCAGTGCTTAGACTGGCGTTAGAGTCTAGTAAGAGCTAATGTAGAGTGAGCGGGTTACTGCAGAGACGTGAATTAACTAAAACCCCGATGTGAAATAACTTTCACTTCTAAGTAACACTGAAGGGGCCGTTGCTACTGATGGTGAAATAAGACAGAGAGAGGGGGTCTTCTCTGTTGTTGTGATGTGTAAATAATGTCTGGGCTCTTCAGGGCCGATCAGAGCAACAGGCTGTTTTACAGAAGTAACATTAGTAATGTGACTGACCCATCAGAATACAGCATTTAATAGAGCCATAGCCTTTAGTGACAGTAACAGTAACTGAGAACGTTTATTACCTGTAACTCTAAGCAGCCAGCAGTTTTCCGTGAACCTTATTTTAAAAGGTTATTTTCTTTTCTATGTGCCACACAGTGGCTGTCTTAAAAACCTCTTCACTTGCATTATTGTATGTTACGACAGCTCTGTGTATATTCTTATACAATAACAGAACATTTCCTTTATATAAAAATTCTCCTGAACATCCTGTTTTCACTCCTCCCCTACAGAGGTGCTCCTGTGGCAATTGTGTGAAAATTCCTACAGCCTGAAAATGTCTGTTACATGGAGATACCAAAGGTATTGTGAAAAATTAGTGCTAAATAACAATTTAGTACATAACCTTTCCTGTACTGTGTCACTGACTTACCTGTTTTAATTAAGTAGGTCAGAGGAAAACTGCAGGAACTCCCAGTCCAACCATCCTGGACTCTGACTCTGAGTGTGTTTTTCACTACAACATGCATTCTATATTTATAGAGCAGACTATGAGCCTTTACATCTAAGAGGAGTAATGCATAAGTATTTGGATATAAACACTTCCATGACTGTTGAACAAAAATAGTAAAGATTAAAAGAACTGTTTCCTCCATCTCATTTTTTTGTTTTTCTTGTTATTTAATTATTAACATTACATGTAACATATGGAAAACTGAAAACACACAAAACAGTTCATGTAGACTTTTTATTGTGAAAGATATTTTGACATATAAAAACACCAAATGTACCGGCTGGTACTGTAGACATTTTTACATAAAGGAGGTAAAAAAGTCATGAAGAAAGAAAAGGAATTTTTATACACAAGCCATAGCCATATTGATAAAAATATGAACATATAGATAAAAACACCTATGACAGTAATTTTCATTTCTGACATAATCTTATCATGTCCAGCCCTTACAGATGCCTGGCCTACAGAGCCTTTGTGAGCTGATGCTGCCTGTGTTGTACTGCAGAGTTTCCTGATGCAGAAGACCAGCATGAGAGGGTCAGCGCTTCCTGGTATTTGGAAAAGGAGCATATGGTCTGGTATTTTCTGCAGCTCCTTCAGGTGTGGAGCAGGGTCCTGGAAAACCTTCCCAAAGACAAGGTCCAACAGTGCATCTGCATGATCTGAAATACAAGACACAAAAATATATGTTTACAAGAAATGAACCAAAACACCTCACTGCAGTGTTGTAATTTTTTTTACATAGTCTTTTATTGTCACACTATCCTTATTGATTATATATTCTCAATTCCATTTTGATAACATTTTTATTCCAGTTTCCTTTATCTTTTCCTTTCCATGCTATGCCTATTTGCCAATGTTTTTAAATGTGTTGATTTTAATAAAGAATTGTTTAACTTACGGAAAGCTGGCTCTGCTCTCACTGGCTTTGCTGTACATCCTTCCTCCTTGGATTTTGAGAAGCTGACTGTAACCAGCATCAGAAGATGCTGCCTGAAGTCGACCAGCATAGACACAAGAAAGAAAAATATTTAACCTGTTAGGGCATGAAAACACAAATAATAGCCATGCATTTACCTTTTTTTTTTTAAGACAAAATGTTTATTTCACGTTGTACTAAAATCTAAATAAATTACATGAGATGTTACAAATAGTTACTGTTACTCAATAGATACATTAGGTATTTCTGGCAAGTGATAATTCAGCTGAGGACTTTTATATTTATCATTTATCTGACTGTATTCATTTGGGGGTTTTTGTGATATTCTTTGGTAATTTTGATCAGACACATACCAAAAGTAAGTCTCAAATAAGATACAAGCTTTTCAAGGGTTAATGAGTTTTTACTTACAAATGTCACATTATGTGATGCATTATAAAATGTCTATGCCTATTTATTGTTAGTAAATAAAATGGGAGGATAATTAAATCAGACATCTTATTTGCCTCCCTCCGTTTTTCGTAAATCACTGACGTGTTAGTAATTGTAACTTATCCTCCCAGTCACACAGCTCGTATGACAGCATTCTGTGGGCATTTCTGAGTGTTTAAACTCACAGAAATCTGATTAAATTAGTTTGGTGATAACGACATCTGCAGCGTTAGCGTCACACGTTATATACACTCCCTGTTGTTATCAATATTTACATGATCTGCTGTAACACACAGAAGAACAAAGCCTGATCGTTTCCCTCATCCACAGCTTAGACACGAAATGAGTTTGGATACCTTCTGAGATAATTTATCGATTACACTGCCTGTATGGTCCTCATGTTTACAAAACAGCGAAGCTCGTTTCTCGTAGCATTACAGGCTAACACAACAGGCTAACCGCAGCTAAGCTTAGCCCCCGAGAGCTAACAGATGCAGGGGGGAGAGGAGGGCAGTACAAGGAATAATAATAATTATCCTCCAGCTGTTATACTCCTCTACTGCTGTGAGAATATTCATATATCTAAATCTGATTAAACCTGTTGGTAATGACGATGCTGTGGCCAATAAAGCCAGTTAACACATCTACAGATACACTGTTTTGAGCCGACGTTAGCGTAGAAATATACTTTCACCTGTTATCAGTATTTACATGCTGTGCTGCAAAACACAGAGAGACACAGCCTTCACTGGTCGTTTCCCATGTCCTCAGTTTGGACACGGAATGAGTTTTGATACTTTATGAGATAATTTATTAATTACAATGCCTCAGAGAGAGTAGCAGGCCTCTACTCACACAGCGGTACATCTCACAGCAGCAAAGTAATAGACAACAGACTAATATTATGGCCTAGAAAAGACACGATATGGTTAGAAAACAGCAAAGCTCGTTTATTGTAACATTACAGGCTAAAACAACAGGCTAACTGCAGCTAAGCTTAGCCTCCTGAAGCTAACACACAGGAATAGCTCTTACATCTGCTCCTCTTCCTCTGCCGTTAGCAGCTCGTAGCAATTAGCAAAATAACAGCACACAGCATTTGGAATACTCACATTTCCAGGGTCCGAGGTTTGCTGGTGGATGGTTGGCACTGATCCTGGGTTAAGGACCAGTCTATTTGCGAGCCCCTTTGTGTACTGTCCAAAGTTTGTGGAACTGTCAGCCCTTAAGTGACTGGCACAAACATGCACATTTTTTCTTTGTTTTGCTGGCACTTTTCCATCATATATGAACTCCAGCCACTTAGTTTTTAAATCTTCAGAGTCAGGCAGCTTGTGTAAAGAAGTTTGTGGCTTGTTACAGCCCACAACACTGCAGCAGTAACTCAAGCTGAAGTCCGATGTCTCACTGCCGGTAAATCCATCATGGCTGCTCTGCACATAGCGATCTCACCAGCAGCGCAGAGAGGAGTGGGCGGGGACGGGGTGGGGGGTGTCTGCTCAGGCCAGACTCGCTCCTGATTGGTCAAAAAATTCCCCTCTGACGTCGGTACAACTCAAATGAAAGAATGCCTCAATAGGGGGCGGGATTTTACATTCACCAGCACCACGCAGCACAGGATTTGTCACTAAATATCACATTTTTTGGGCTGGGGGGAAAGCCACAGACCTCAAAATTTCACCAAAAGACTTAATAAAGTGGTTTTTGCATAATATGGGCCCTTTAAATGAATATATAAGACAAAATAAAATAAAATAAACACTTAAGAATAAATAAATGTCAGAGTTATACTGAATCAATGATGCTGTCAATCAGGAAAGAAGATATGAACCCTCAAGGAACATTTAAGCATATGGAGTGGTTATATAGGATTAATTTCCGAATTAACCTACTTGTAAAAGGTCAAATCAAGGGGAAATTATTAGAGAATTGAACCAAGACACACTCAAGCCCGTCTGAAAGAATATAGAACCGCCTCTTACGAAGTGTCGTCTGGATTGGGCCTCATCTGGTCCGAGCTACTGGGGAATCTGAAGGACTGTTCTGGTTCTGGGTGTCGTCCCAGAGGATTGGTCCACGCTCTGCCCAGCGCAATGGATCCAGAGAGGTTGTTCTGATGTGAGCTGGTCCCAGCCTTCCCGGGAGAGAAGTCTCAGATTGGACTGGCAGGTTCTGTTTAAGGTGAAGCTGGAGCTTGGGCGTTGGTGTCTCCATTATATAAAAAATTGATTTCTAACTAATTCCACAAATCAAGAATTTGTCGGCCATACGAATACTATTGTGAAATTAATAAGAAAAAGTCCATTTACTATGAAGTAAATCTTTGAAGTCTTTTATAGCTCACTGGCTTTTATCGGCGGGTATGTCACAAAAACTTAGACAAAAGAATTAAGGAAAAATACGTGAGCCAAAATCACAGGAGTGGTGACGAAGACGAGGAGGAAGAAAAGAGATAAGCTGGGAGAAGACAAAAAGAGAAGAGGACGCATCATGTCTCTCTCTCTGGTTTTACTGCTGATGAGAATTTCAGAGTAGGAGGGCCTTCTGTTGAAATCCAAACTTTTATCAACTAATATTTGGCCAATATTAAGTTGTATTTTGATTAAACATCCAATATAAGCACTCCAACTGGATAGGAAATCTCATGGTGATCAATTTGATACCAAATACTATATATCTAAAGTATAAGAAAGAATTAAACAATTCAAATCCTATTAAACAGTCAATTAAACAAAATAGAGGTGGTTAACTTTAGATATATCAGTCAACATGCCCTTAGGAATAGTATGCAACCAAAATGAAGTGTAGAAATCTTATTATAGCATTCGTCAGTAATCAGAGTGATGAAATAATGCAGAGTACAGGCACATTCCTGGAGGAGAAAGATCTCTTCAGTCAGTCAGAAGACTTTACAGATAAACAAACTTTTTGTATCTTAGGCATTTTTAGAGCTAAAAACACACAAGTCACATCATTAGGAAGCATTTGTCATGACAGGAAAAAACATCACATTGTGAGAAGTGTCCCTTGATTCATTTAGAGAGTTTTAAAATTTTTGTGGTTTTCTGGGCTAGACAGAGATCATATCTGGAGCGGATGAGGGGTCCGAAGTGGCCGGGGAGGTCAAAGGTCAACTTAGGTGTCACCTAAGAATTGTTTATGACTTGAGAACGGACTCTCTTCGAACATACTATTTGGTCTCAGCCAATGGCTGTTTAGGAAGAAAAGTAAACATCCACACCGATGTCTGTTTGGGGTGTAGTTTCTCGCTGGTTGATCTGGAGATGCGGATGAAAAAGCAGGCTTCGCCGACACAAGCTTGTTTGCAAAAAAGAGCAGTTTATTGACAAACCAAGCAAATGTCTGAATCGGGCACTCCAGGATGTACCCGAGAGGCTCAAAGCCAAAATGAGACCTTCTGAGCAGCGACAACGGACAACATTTATACTGTGAAACATTCTTTGAAGTACACAGAGCCACGTATGCAGGGTGGACTCTCCTTGAACCAGAGCATCTTAGATAAATGACCAGTGGCCCAAAAGGTTGACTCATGATAGCCTGAAGTGACGGCCTTTCACCTTTGACACAGGGTTCATCCCCTTAGGTATCAATTTTAAATTCACAGCTGTTTACCTAGTCACAGGAGTTTGGTTTTCTTAAGAAGTAAGATGTGAAGAGCGTGGGAGTCTGGTTTTCTTAAGAAGTAAAAATGTGAAGAGTGTTCTCTGTTGTGCATCCTACTCATTACATCCTGAGTGAACCTGGCCAAATTCAGTCTAATCATTAGCTCACCTCTAAGGCCACCTGTTTCCCTTTAAAGCATTCACATCAGATACATCAGGGGGTACCTTGCTGTCATTAGCGACAGACTCCATGGCGCCAGATGTTTCTAGAAGATTTACAGTTATGATCCTCACTTTAGGAGGCACAGAGTCAGAGAGGAATGTTCTTTGTCCTTTTAGAGTTTCCTTAGAGTTGATCAGTTTGATATCGCTACAAGAGGAAGGATACATTTATTAAATATAATTCTAAATGTTGAACTAACTTCAACATCCAGTCTGGTTCCTCCACCAAAAGTCCACCACAGTGATACAAACTCATTGAGCCGTCGTACAAAAACCTCTCACTGTAGAGACACACGGCTCTCTGACTTCAACACTCAACTAAAAATAACTACATTCAACTTTAACAATGAAAGTATGAGGTCAATAACTCACAAATAGCATGACTGGCATTGGAGTTTAATTGAATTTGAAGGAAATATTTGTTTGTATTCAAGACGTGAATGATTTAAGGCCACATTTGTCTGGCTGTCTCCTAATTATAAACTTACTCTATGAAATTAAAGGCCCCAAACTTTACCCTAAATATAAGTTTTAGTTTGTATCACCACAATGTGTCATTAATGTAAGTAGGGATCATTTTAATTGACTAACTGTCAACACAAAATGCTCACAAAATGTCAATAAAACCAGAAATAACAGATTCAAGGAAGTGAGGATCAAACTAAGTTTATTTGTCATTGAGCAACAGGTTGCACTACAAAATTCAGTTGTGTCTTCAAATCAAACGCAAAACCATTAGACATGGAGGAGAGAAGATGGTGCATTAATCAGTCTCACAGCCTGAAGGAAGAAGCTGTTCTGCAGTCTGGTGGTCCAGCGGATAACGCTGTATCTTTGTCTGATATCAGCAGAGTGAACAGGCTGTGGCTGTGGTGGGAGCTGTCCATCAGTATCCTTTGGGTTCTGCACAGACACCTCACCTCCCTGTTATCACCAATGCAGGTGGATGGGCACAGATGATGTTTGGACAGTTTTGATTACTAGCCGCAGAGTCCTCCTGTCCTGGATTCAACACACCCCATACCAGTTTGAGCCTGTAATATAAATGTTGCAAAATATTTCAAATATATATATTTTTTATCAAACATGTCATTTCATTCATGGACTGTAGCCTCTCCCATCTACCTCAGTCTAAATGATCAGACATGTAATGTTGTTTTGGATAAATGAACGGCTTTATGCAGCTTTAGTCCATGCAGACTAGCCTGCAGGCTCTTTTCTGACATTGAACTCAGGAAGATAAGTTTCTTTCTTCGGGATAAAAACCTCAGTGCTTTTTGGGTGGGCTGAGGAACAATGGTGAGGGACTTTATTTGGCATAACTCGTGACTCGACTAGACTTGTTCACAGCTGAAAAAACTTGTGACTTGCTTGAGACTTGGACCAAATGACTCGATACTCACTTGGGACAGATCAGAGGGACTTGGGTAAGTTTGTGCTCCAGCGGGCCACACAGCTACACAGAGGCTCTGACCTTGTCTGGCCTTGTCTAAACTTTTGTGAATCTGTTCATCTCATTTCTGTTTGAGTTCCTGAGATGTCTCCAGCTCTTTGTATGTCATGTTTCTCACACCCACATGCTCACAAAAACTCACACGGACCATAAACACACCACTGTATGTGCACACATTTTATACCTCACAGGCACACTTCACACACATAAACACACTCCATGAAAACACTCATATACTCCATGGGCCAGATCCACAAAGAAAGGATTGCTCCTGCTAATACTGCTATCATTTGAGCAGAAATAGCTCACACAACTTGCCCTGTTTTAGTGCCTTATTCTCAAAAGAATTTGCTCTAATAATGTGCCAGCACAAACACGCCTACACAGTTTGGCATCTGAGTGCACTTTGTGCCTCCTAATTCCAGTGGCATATGTGTGACTTTGTCACCGCAAACTTCGAAGAGACTGATGTCTTGTACACTGAGCAGCAAAAGCGAACAATAGAACAAGAACAATATGCAGTAACAGTGAGGCACAAGACGTGAACTTTGAGCTGCCACACACAGAGTCCACTCTGAAGGTGGTCGTCAGGGGTAGGAAAGTATGACTGAATCTTGGGGTCCATGTCTGATCAGAGCATTAAAGATGATTTCATGATGAAGAGTTACTAAACCCTGACAGTTGTTAGAACAACATGTACTGAAGGAGACCTGAATAGAAAAGCCATGATATACAGTATTGTGCAAACCACTAAATAAATAAAGAAGTACAGAGAAAGGGAAAAGACATTCACACCCAACCCTCACACCCTCTGGATGGGCCAAAGTATTTCTCACCTTTGTGATTTTTGAGTTTGTCAAATGTGCTCGCTGAAGGCCGCAGAAGTTCTCAGTCCAAAGAAACAACAAGCTTTTGCCAACCTCAGCCTAAAGAGGAATGCTGTGGCAGAAAGGATTTCAGAACTGTGGACAGATTTGGACGGCCAACTGAAACATAAAGTGGAGTCATTTGTGTTGTCACTGATCAGAGCTCTGATACTGTATGATGGATGTGGCTCAACTGCTCATTCGTGGAGTTGAGACTTTCACTGTCACAGAGAAGTTTCTTGAGTTGGAGCCTATGATATACACCACAACAGCCAAGAACATTTTACAGGCTGTCGTTGTACCAAAGCGCTTCTTTGATCTACATGAGGAAATCAGACAGTTCAGCAAGAAAAACAGTGTCATGGAGGTACAATGCTAACACTGACTGCAGGGTCATTTATGGTTGATATTACAGAGAACTTGCAAAATCTGGACAAAATGTTTCAATGGCACAAAAATTTGTCACACAGAATAATGACAGCATATCAGTCAAGGAGGGGAAGCTCATTTTTTTTCCGGCCTACATCATAATTTTGTTTATTTATCTAAATGATCTGTGACCCTGTTTGGTGTCTTTTCCAGGGATTTTATTCCTAAAACTCACTTTTGACTAGACAACATATTTTGTGACAGCACTTCCAGTGAGCCAGCTCACCTTGTCATAACAGGAATGCTGAAAAGACCTGTTACTTTTCCCCACCTTTTGCACTAAATCAATCTTAGGAGTTGATCTGCCCTGCTGTTTTACTCTGATTTTCTCTTTGTAAGGAAGACTATCAAATGGCTTTGCCAAAATCCGGTCGACAACATTCATACTTTCTGCCATGATGTGCAGCTTGCTAGCAGCTGGAGCTGCTACGTGAGACTACTGTTTGACTGGCTGTGAGTGTGAGTGAAAGGGAGAGAAGATCCGCATCTGCTCGTTGGTGAAAAGAAAAGTGGCAGGAGAGAGTCTTCAAACACAACACTAGTCGTTTTTAAGAAAGATAAAGTCACTGGTGATCGATAAAGCCTCCGGATCAGTCCAGAACAACTGAATGTAAAACTTAGCAGATGCTGCAGTAAAGGGTGATACTTTAAGATCGCTGATTGGTTCATTTCACTGTCAATCAAAAAGGGATTCGGTCTCAGACAGATCATCCAATCATCACGCAGAAGCTGAGCATCCAGGCCAGCCCACTGCCTCATTGACTCCCAGAGACGCTGAGCGTCCGATGGGCGGGACAAAGCCCAGCGTTTATCCAATGACCGTCCAGTTTCCACAGTGGAACAACCCACTCTATATTTAACCGCTGAAGTCCGAAGACGCTCAGCATCTGACTCCGACTGTATCGCTGAGACGCTGCGGGGATGAATGAGAAAGAAGTTATGCCAGTAACCTGTGATAAGTTGCTGATTCAGAACAAAAGATGAAGGTATTCTAGCTCATATTTAGTCAATGAAATGTACACACAGCAGGACATATCACCACTTTTTTGGGGGATATTTTAGGGGAAGCTGAGCTTCCCTTGCAGTCTTAGAGCAATCGCCACTGCAGCATATGTGTGTTCAAATTAAAGCTCATATTGTGGGAGATGAAGCTGAAACGTGGTGACCATCATGTTCCCTGTCTGAGAGAAGCATGCAAACCCAACATTAATGCTGACATGAGACAGATGCAGATGCAGAAATTACAGTTTTTCACTCACCATTCACAGCCAAAGCTTCTGATGTGCCCGTCAACATGAAACTTGAAATAACTGATGCCCAATGTGATGCAGAAAAAAAGAACAAATACTGCCCTAATTCACCAGCACTGGCTGTTAAATTGTTGTACATGTTAAGGACTACCTACTTTTGTGATGAAGTTTTCTCAGTAATGAACATTAATAAAAACAAAACTGCACCCAAAGCTCACACATAAGCACTTAAATGATGTTCTAAATCTGGCTGTTACTCAGGACATGATGCCTTATATTTATGCACCTGTGGTGGAAGATTTCAGGGGCAAAAACAAAGCAAGACTAAATCCTGTGAAATGCTGTTTTAACCACAATATATAATTTGAAAAAAAAGTATGCTAGAAGTACTTACTGAAATTAATACTGTGAAATTAAGTTTTAGAGATGAATATTATTTCTTATGCATGCCATGTTATGTATGTAGTTTTCAATGTAAGTTTTATGTTTAAATTTTGTGCATTAGCAAGGAAGAGGGAAATTTTACTTTCTTAATCTTCTGTTTAACATATCTGCTACTGAATAAAAAATGTTTGACATCAGTGCTTTGGTACAAAACATCCACTGGAGCGGACAGACGAACTTTTGGTCACAGAAAATAACATTAAAGAAAAGTATTTTTAGAATCGAAATCAAAGTGATCCTAACATCCTTACAAACAATTATATATATTAAACCTCATTCTTTAAGAAGAGGAGGATTTAACACATGTTCCTGATGGGCATGGTTCATTTCCCCCTTCATAGGCCAGTTTTGATCCATCATGTAAAATCTCAATCTGACAGAAAGACACAAAGATGATCTTTTATTGACCTTGAATGATGGTAAAGGAAATCACCACCTGGTTGGGACATGGTACTACAACTTAAATGACATCAAATCATTCTTTTCCATATAAAGACATTTCGAATCATCATCATCATCATCATCATCATCATCATCATCATCATCATCATCATCATCCTCCTCCTCCTCATGCTCCAGTGCTCTGGGAGAGTTTATAGTCCTGACACTTGAACACTGGATGACTGACAGCTGTCCTTCATCACAGCAGAAGACACAGAAATCCTGGTCCTCATCACAAACATGACGTCCATCTGCGTCCTCATCTGGACTCTCCTCTGCTGCTGCTTCACAGGTAAAGTCCAGACAATCAAACTCCTCTCCTCTGTCAACATGTGTCCCTCTGAAATCAAGGCCACAAAACCATGACTCTGCTCTCTGTCTTTGTCTCTGTGTCCTCAGAGTCCAGAGGACAGGTCACAGTGACTCAGCCTGCAGCAGTCAGCTCTGCTCCGGGAGGCTCCGTCTCCATCTCATGTAGTCCTAGTCCTGCTGTTACCAGCACAAGCTATTTACACTGGTACCAACAGAAAGATGGAGGTGTTCCTAAACTCCTTATTTACTATACAAGCAATCGAGCATCAGGGATTCCAGGTCGTTTTTCAGGCAGTGGATCTGGATCTTCCTTCACTCTGACCATCAGTGGAGTCCAGGCTGAAGATGCAGCAGTTTACTACTGTCAGAGTTTTCACAGCATCAACAGTCAGTATGTGTTCACACAGTGAAAAAGCGTCGTACAAAAACCTCCCTCAGTCAGACTGAACAGAAAGTGAAGTGACTGCTGCAGCTGGAAGTTTTTTCACACACTGACACACTTCACTGAGAACACGCTCTCCTCATTTGTTTAAAAATTAAATAAATAACTTTACATTTTTACTCACTATGATCACAGAAATTTCTGTTTCCACATTACAAATCTCTAACATGTAATCTAAGTCATACATCATCAGCTCTACTTGTTTACAGATGAGAGCCTATTACCCTCACATCCTTCATTCACTTCCTGATCAGATCAGTCATCTATGCCGTCATCCTACATTATCTTGTTTTCTCAAACTTCAGCAAACTTTAGTGGCTTTTTCTAAATTCTCTACCTCTCTACCTTTTAATATTTGTAGTTATTTATGTTATTAGATTCATATCTGCTCCTATTATTGCGCAGTAAGGGGTGCATCCTGAAAACAGGACACCACATATCTAGGACTTTTTCTCTAATGCAGCTCTACAGAAAGTTCAATCAGGAGGACGGATATGTTCATTCAGTCACCTCTTGTTTATTTCCTAGCCCTGCTTTCACTCAAATACTGAGCCAACCACAATCTGCTACCAACTCTGTCCAATCATTCTGGTCATACTTTTAAATTGTGTCTTTTCTTTCCCACATTCAGTGTCGTGGTGTTGTGTTTTTTCTGAAACTTTTTTAAATCTCAGGAATTTGAATTGTTTCAAGTCTTTAATGCACCTTAAAAAAGCCCCTCGGACTTCCCTCAGGGCATTTTTTCCATATTGACTCCCATTCAATCCACAGTTTTTAGATGCACTGCCCGTGGAACTCTGATATTTTATTCTTAGTAGCAGTCAGCTCTTCTCCAGGAGGCTCTGTCTCCATCTCATGTAGGACCAGTCAGGATGTTTATAGCACCTTTAGCCTGGTACCAACAGAAAGATGGAGGTGTTCCTAAACTCCTTATTTACTATACAAGCACCCAGGCATCAGGGATTCCAGGGCCCGTATTCCTAAAGATTCTGAGAATCCTCTCAGAGAGCTCCTAACTTAGCCTAAAAATTCCCAGCAAGGAGTCCTAGCTTAGGAGTGATTCCAGAACACTCTCAGAGAACTCTGAGCAAGGAATGGACAGAAACTCTTATCTTAGTGAGGAGGTGTGGTTGACCCCGTTGTTAGGTATGAGTCATCATTTCCAAAGCTGTGATTGGTTGATCCTAAAAGCTGGGTAAAAAACATACTTTTGGTGATAATTGATAAACTTAATCATGGAATCTAATCTTATGAAGACTGTGTAATTGTAAATAACATGTCACATAAAAGAAAATACATGTTAAATGAATAGTAAACCGTACTATAAATAATCCTACTGAATGTCCACATATTGACATAGTGATGGTTATATTAATTTGCTTTTATTAATTGCATGCTTTTGTACTTTCAACTATCAACATCTCAACTTAATTTGGTATTAACTAGTGTAACACAGCATAGCTTTCATTTTCATTTTTCATTGTCATTATTTATTTCATTCAGAAAATAAAAACAAATAAAAATAAAACTCTCCAACATTTGAATGAAAAGGAGCAGAAAGAAGAAAAATCTTACTTAGTCTGCCCATCTCTCACAAAATATTAACTAACAATACAAATGAACAGGAGCTGCAGGCCAACATGCCTTTTTACATTCACTTTTCTTATTTTCAAAAACAACCAACAAAATAAACAAACAAGCAAAAATATCACATATTCATTCATGTTTTGCCACAAAGCAAATATAGCAAAACATGTATAAACATCACGTTTCCCAGTATTTATGCAACATACTGGCTTTAATGCTTTTTTTAAAATCAAAATTTTATTTGGCTTCTTTACTTTCTTTGTTCAGATTATTCCATAAACTGATTCCTCTCACAGTAACGCAGCGCTCCTTCAGTTTAGTTCTAAATCTTGGTTTTTTATATATTTCAAATCCTTTTAAATCATAACAAGTTGCTCTTTTTTCAAATCAGTTCTGGATGTTGCTTGGTAAAATGTTTCTATGAGCTTTATACTTAATCTGCAACATACTGAGATCTACTAACTCACTTAATTTCAACAACTGCAATTTAATAAATAATGGGTTTGAAGGATCTCTATATTGACTTCTAATGATAATTCTTATTGCTCTTTTTTGTAAAATAAAAATTGGTTGGATTGAAGTTTTACATGCACTTCCCCAAACTTCAGCACAATAGGTCAGATATGGAACAATCAATGAAACATACAAAAGGTACAAAGCTTTGTCATCTAAGTAATCCTTAACTTTGTGTAACATAGCAATTGTTTTTGCTATTTTAACTTTAATTCCATTAATGTGTGATTTCCAAGTTAGATTTTCATCAATAATAACACCTTTCATCAATGCCCTTGATTGCTGACCGGTGTATAAGAAGTAGGCTTGTCTGACTTTTACATCTGCTCTACCATTTTGTCCTCTGCTTAGGAAACTCCTAAGCTGCTTAAAAGTCCTCTTCCCTGCTCCTAACAGATCTCACCTTAGGAGCACTCTTAGGAGCTAGGATTCTTTTGGAATAGCTTTTATCTTTACTAAGATCTACTCTTAATTTTTAGGAGAAATTCTAAGAAAATACCAAGATTCTAAGAATTTACTTAGAATTTGGCCACTAGGAGCAACTCTTTGCACTAAGAATCTTTAGCAATACGGGCCCAGATCGTTTTTCAGGCAGTGGATCTGGATCTTCCTTCACTCTGACCATTAGTTGAGTCCAGTCTGAAGATGAAGCAGTTTACTACTATGTGAGTGCTCATTACCCCAAGTCCCATTGTGATCCCCTGATTATCCCCTGATTAGTTTTTTAACATATATATATAGTGTTTGATTTGACAATTTTATAATGTAGTAGATTAAACATTTCTAAGAACTCCTAACATACTTTATTAATATCTTCTTGTGTATTGGTGCACAGTATTGAGCTAATGAATCATACCTTAATGCAGCGGTTCTCAACCTTTCAAAGTCGCGACCCCCAATTTAACGTGCAGTACTGTCCGCGACCCCCCTCCCCCTGGAACGCAATGAAAATTCGCTGTCCGCGGTGCTGAAACAACACCCGATCGATAAAACGTATGTCGGATATACAAATCAGTAATTGATTTTGAGTAATAAAATGCCTGTTTGAGACCAATCACTTGTTGTCCTTTAACGGCTGGTCGGAGCCACATTAATTTTGCGCATTTATAGTTTTCCTAAATGATTTGGCGACCCCCAGAAATCATCTCGCGACCCCAATTGGGGTCTGGACCCCAAGGTTGAGAATGGCTGCCTTAATGTATCCATGGACTCTTCCTTCCTAAAACCTCTGTATTATAGTTTGTTGTCCTGTTTGTTACTGTTGAAAACTGTTAAAACACACAAGTGCTCATTAATATCACACACAAATAGTCCGCTCTCTGCTATTCTCTATTTGATTTAAAACAATATTATCAATGAGTGAAAAACTATAGGTCTGGTGATTTTAGGGTATAGACTTAAACTGAATGCTGTGTTGATGAATTCTTCTGTCGTACTGTGATTATTTTGATTTGATCAGTCAGTTCAAGTTGCCACATATAAAGATGACTTTACTCTTATTTTTGAGAAATGTTTCTCCATCCAGTTATTTTAAAAGGCTATTTTTGAACCTGCTGTTGTTCATTGTTGTTCTATTTGTCCTTATATTTATAAATTTTATTCTTTCATTTTCTTGTCCTACTGACCTCATTTCTGTTGCATAATTTCTCATTTTATTTTCCTGTTGTCTGCTTCTACCCCTGTTTACCGCTTTTTCTCTTCCTTCGTGTTTTCATCTTGTATTTTAGGTCAATATGGTCTCATTTCATATTTTGGTTCTTGGATCTCTTTTGGGACATGGGTTTGTGAGGGGGTTGGAGAGTGTGTCCTCAGTTAAGTGTGTCAGTGTGTGCAGAAACTTCCAGCTGCAGCAGTCACTTCAGTTTCTGTTCAGTCTGACTGAGGGAGGTTTTTGAACCACGCTTTTTCACTGTGTGAACACATACTGACTGTTGATCCAGAATTCACCCATACAGTAGTATACTGCTGCGTCTTCAGCCTGGACTGCACTGATGGTCAGAGTGAAGGAAGATCCAGATCCACTGCCTGAGAAACGACCTGAAATCCCTGATGCTCGATTGCTAGCATAGTAAATAAGAAGCTTAGGAAAACCTCCATCTTTCTGTTGGTACCAGGATAAATCAGTACTGCTATCAACGTTATGACTGGTCGTACATGAGATGGAGACGGAGCCTCCTGGAGCAGAGCTGACTGCTGCAGGCTGAGTCACTGTGACCTGTCCTCTGGACTCTGAGGACACAGAGACAAAGACAGAGAGCAGCGTCATGGTTTTGTGGCCTTGATTTCAGAGGGACACATGTTGACAGAGGAGAGGAGTTTGATTGTCTGGACTTTACCTGTGAAGCAGCAGCAGAGGAGAGTCCAGATGAGGACGCAGATGGACATCATGTTTGTGATGAGGACCAGGATTTCTGTGTCTTCTGCTGTGATGAAGGACAGCTGTCAGTCATCCAGTGTTCAAGTGTCAGGACTATAAATTCTCCCAGAGCACTGGAGCATGAGGAGGAGGATGATGATGGTGATGATGATGATGATGATGATGATGATGATGATGATGATGATGATGCAAAGTGGATCTATCTGGAAATCACTTTTGCTCATGATTCAATCAAGTAAAAAACAAATCATGACGTATAAAACTATTATTCAGTCTTTGTATTTATCGTCCAAAAAATTTCAGACATTATGGAAAAAACTTAGCCCTTGTTTGTTTTTATTTATCAGTGAGTTAAAACACACTTTTCCGAATGTGATTAGAATAAACCTTGTTCTTTCTTTCATCAGGACTCATAGTTACCACCTCAAGCTGAAGTAATTTTTCTTCAGTCCAACACAGTACTTCATTGCAAAAAAAAAAAAAAAAAACATTATTCACAGATCTGATGCTCATTGCATTAAGTTATTTCCATGTGATTGGTTGATTAGTGTGTTGCCTTGAGGAAAAGTTGAACATCTCTACCTGTAAGGTCGCTGGTGAGTGTATTTTGTAATGTGAGAAGAGCCCCCTTGGATGGTCAAATATCGTGTTGACTGAAACTTTTAAGTTCATGTGATGAACCACCAGATGTCAAGAGCTTCCACGGTCCACTGACTGTGTGTTTGCATAATAAATGTGGAGCCTCTGTGCTCTCAGACGTTAAGAGGACAGTCCATCAGTGTCCGTCCACACCTTTCAGAGACACACCAGCAGCACAATGATGAAGTCCCTGATTCTGCTGATGGTCACCATGAGGCTCCTCGTTCACGGTGAGAAGATCTGATGTGCTGTGCTGAAATCTCAAGAAATACAATTTCATTGTTATGAAGATGTGTTTTTAGGGTTCATTGTTGATCTTGATTCTCTGTGAGGGATTCACCAAACTGACCGTCCTCCTCTTATTCATGTGTCGTTTCAGGACAGGTCACTGTGACCCAGACTCCTGCAGCTCAGTCTCCCATAGGACAGAGTATTTCTATCAGATGTAATGTCAGTCCGAGCACAGGTTACTGCTTCCAGTGGTACCAACAGAAAGATGGAGGTGTTCCTAAACTCCTTGTAACATGTGCTTCAACCCGTCAATCTGGAATTCCAGATCGTTTTTCAGGCAGTGGATCTGGATCTGACTACACCCTGACCATCAGTGGAGTCCAGGCTGAAGATGCAGCAGTTTACTACTGTCAGAGTTTTCATAGCATCAACAGTCAGTATGTGTTCACACAGTGAAAAAGCGTCGTACAAAAACCTCCCTCAGTCAGACTGAACAGAAACTGAAGTGACTGCTGCAGCTGGAAGTTTATGCACATACTGACACACTTCACTGAGAACACACAAGGTCATTAGTGTGTTTGCTCTGTATTGTTTACTCTCCTGGGCCTGTGTATCTGTCTGTATGCAGAAATAATTATACCTGAGAGGTCCTGTTCAATCAAAGTAACATAAGGACATGCACATATTTCTAGAATAGAAGATGCTCACCTAAAAAATATTGAAAAATAAAACCTTTCGAAATGGAAATAAGTCCATAGTAAAAGTATAATGCTAGATTTGTGACTTTAATTTAATCATGAAATGCAGTCATGATCTGATAAAACCACTACTTCAGCTGTTAGCATCTATGCTAATCCCTGTATGAGCAGTCACTTCCTGCTGTCATCTTGTTCCTCTTCCTGATCCAAAGCACTCTGATTGGGCTGTGCTGCTTTGGCAGTTCACAGTCATTGCAGACTGGAGCTTGGCAAAATGGATCTACCTGATCACAGATAATGAATCAGGCAGGTCCAGCTGCTGTAAAACATTAGAACCTCTCAGTCCTGCAGAGCAGTGAGATGAGTCTCTCACTGCTGCTGCTTCTCTGTACCTCCAGGATGTTGTGAGGGGATGTTCACTGCTGTTCAGGATGGCCTGCACTCTGCTGCATGTACATCTCTCTGTCACGGTCCCAAGTGAATCAAACTCCTGCCAAGCACAGAGCCACCCTTCCTCACCAGCCTGTCTAGCCTCCTGGTGTTTATATCAGTCATGCTGCACCCCTAGAGGATGGCAGCACAGACCAGAACACTGACAACCACTGACTGACTGAAGATGTGCAGCAGTTCAACTCATACATCCAAAGACCTGAGCCTCCTGAGGAAGAAGAGCCACCTCTGTCCCATCAGGTACAGGACATCTGGGTCCACAGTCCAGTCCAGCTTGTTGTCAAGGTGCACAATGAATTCCTTGTAGGTGCAAGCTACACAGTTTGTCACTGTATAGTTTAATTTCTATAATTATCAGGTGAGGGTTGTCTTCTGACTGTCATGTGTTTCTTAAAACAGACTAACTTGGCTGTAACAGTTAGCAGTCCTTTTTATCCCATCATATTTGTTCATCTCAGATGCTCAAGTAAAGAAACAGCAGAGCTGATACAGGGCTCAGTTTGATTTTTTAGCAGCACCCTTTGGTATGCGTGTGTTTGTCAAATCGAAACTCAGTTTGTAATGTTGTATGATTCACCATTTCATGAATGTGAGGGTCACTTATAAAAAGAAGGTGGTAAAGAATTACAGATTGAATCTGGTACTGATGAATTATTGCATTATGATACTCATCAGAGTCACGGAGCCTTGTTAATAAGTAAACTAACACAATTAAAAACAAGGTTTTGACCTAAACTGTGATGAAAAGAGAGTAAAGTCTGGCTGACTGTGAAGCTCTTGGTCTGTGGAGTGTGGCAGCATCATCAGACTGAGTCTCACTCGACTGCACAGAGAGATTTTTGTGATATAAACCAAACTGTGTCCTGTAGGTGACAGCAGAGAAGGCCTCTACATCTGCTGGTCTGAGTCAGAAACAAGATGAAACTGGTCTCAGATGTTTCACTTCCCTCTCTTACATCAGTTCTACCGGCAGCAGACAGGCATCACTGCTCAACCTTTGCAGCAGACAAGTTTCAGTTCTAAAGATGACGATGCAATAACATATTTTATTTCTGATTATCACTGATTGGTTATTGCCCAGTGAATTTTGTTTCTTATTTTCATAAAGCAAGTTTCCCATGACCCTGTTTAATGAAATTCATATCAATCACAATGAAATCATCTGTAAAGACAAATAAATGTAACCTTCTGCCACAGAATAGAAGATCAGCTAATTCAGTTCTTATTTCTCTAGAGATGTGAACATGATTGTATTAGAGGGCTGCGCGACATTGGCTGAGCAGTTTTTTCAAATAATAGTCTTCAGTGTAAAAATACATGATACTGAGAAAAGCAACTTGAGGTGTCCCACAAGGTTCAGTATTAAGACCTGATATGTTCATACTTTATATAGGTCTGCACAGTTTCTGATATACTGAAATGTTCTATGTTTGCGGACAATGCAAATATATTTTGTTCTGAAAATAATGTAAAGCATTTACAGGAATCAAAGGAAAAACTGATTAAGTAGAAAACAATGTTTCACTTGAGTAAGCTATCATTACACGAAAACAAAACAAAATACATGATGTTTGGTAGCACAAGGGTGAACTGTGACATCACACTGGATCTAACTGTTGCAGAAATTGAACACTTTTTGAAGAAAAGCTTTCAGGAGTGATCATCAAATATATTCATAGTTGGAAATCAGGTTACCCACATCTGCTGTTAATCTTTAATTTAAACTAGAAAAGCATTGGGAGAATGCAGACCTCTGCCAAGATACAATTCTGGATAACCACACGCTCCGATATGACGACTGAGTCTCTGCTCATGTCTGTCTATGTGGAGAACTCCTCCACTGGCACTGCAGGGGAAGCTGGGAAATGTAGTGACATCTGCTCCAATGTGTTTAGGTAAGTTTACAAATAAACCACAATTCCCATAATGACATATAAGGGGGCCAAATCCTTACAGCAGCCGAGGAGAAATGAATGAGATTTACATTTATAAACTTCAATGTTCTTTCATGATGTATATCTGGATCATATCATGATGAAATTGACCATGATGATGGAGTTATATTGTACACATTTACCTGTAAATTTTGAAGCAAATTCATTAAGTGATGTCAGGGATATGATGGCCCAATATTAACTTTGGGAATTTGGGAATTTATTGTATAAAGACAAACATGATGATCACCACCAAATGTGATGGCTTCTTCCTTAGACCAGAGCACATCACTGGTAAAATTTTCATAGAAATGCATTTGGCAGTTTTTGTGTTATGTTGCTAACGCACAAAACACAAACAGGCCCTGGTGAAAACATAATCTCCTTGGCAGGGGTATGGTTATGTGCCATATTGTGCCAAAAAAAAAAAAAAAAACTGTATAAAAGTTCAAATCATCAAACTATAAAAATGAGCAATAAAAATAAATAAAGTAGGACATCTGGAAACCACTCATCTGTTTTTCATATATTCTTCCATGTTAAAATTCCCAAACTTATTTTGTAGTAAATAAAACTCCTCCTGTGTTGTGGTTTGAATTTTATGTTTAGGTATTTACTGAAATAGTTTAAGTTGTGCTGTTCACCTTTCTCTTTTCTTTCTGCAGTGTAGGCTGTGGCTGGGGGGCGTGGCTGACCTACTTTCTGGCAGAGTGCAGCAGGGCACACCTGAAGGCATTTCCCAATCAACTCACCTCTGCATGAAGACCGGATGAATCCTCACTCCTCTGCCAGATAATTGCATCTCACTTGGTAGTGCCAGGCTTAGAACTTCATGTTGTATTCTGCTCTGTTTTTTTTCGAAAACTTTTCACACTATTTTTGACAATCTTTTTCTGTTTCCAGGTCTGTGCCTCTCTTCGGTTTTCTGGTCAGCCAGCCTCCAGCGGTCACAGCCTGCAGAGACATAGTTATATATTGTCCTTTTTGTATTTGTTCTCTTTTGTGTGTCTCCTTTTGAGACAATAAAAAGACTTTGATTTTGGAACTTTTGACAGTCTCCTGCTCTTTTTGGTCCACTTGAACATCAGGCCGTAACATCCTGGCTCTGTTCAAACATGTCTTGAAAAAAAAAAAAGAATCAGAATTTATCAGCCAATTATTCAAACTTTACTTATGTAACTTTTCATAAAACATTTGTAGCTCAAAGTGAGGTGAGCTTGTGTTTGAAACAAAAACAGTGAAAACAAACTTTAAATACAGACATGTTTCAGTTTTGGAGTTTGGACAAAGATGAATCAAATAATTTAAAACATTCTTAAAGAGGACATATCATACTTGTTTCTCCTTTTCACTATGCCAGACTAGGATGCCTGTAAAGCATTTCTGCCCTCAGTACAAGTCATTTAGTTCCTTCATTGCCCCACAATAGCATTCTCAAAATCCTCATTTTAGGCCATTATGAAGCGCTTGTTGAAACGCTTGGTCTCAAGGACGACCTAAAGTTACCTCGCAATGTCACAGCCCTTTGTGTTCTGATTGGTCAGTCCAACAGGGGCTGAGCCAGCCTGTCCTTCTTCTTCTACTGTATTTTCCGGCAGGCTCAAAGCAGCGAATGCATATTGAGCCCCCCTACAGGACAGAGCTGGTAATGAAGGAGAGTGAGCGAGGGAGCTTTATACCCCTGCTGCTGGATGTGTTCCTCGGTGAGGGTTTGGAGCTAACGGACATCACAGAGGAGGAAGTGTTTTATCAGATTACTCCAATAAAAAGAAAGGTACCTCGTGTCGTCATGACGTTTGAAATCTCGCGGACATCTCGCAATGACCTATTTTCAGAGGCATCAAATCTCGTTCTAGGATATCAGAAAAAATACAATATCTCATTTTTTGAAAATCAAGGGGGTATAAGGTCTTGTTTTCTAATTTATTATATTATATGTAAGTATAAAATCATGCATCAGCATGATATGTCTCCTTTAAGGTTCAGAAAAACTGTAAAACCTGAATGAATTGTGTAAATTGTTTAAATTGGTGACAGTTCAGCATTATGATTTAAAAAAGCTGTCTGTGTTGTTTTTTACTTCCATATGTGATTTATCTTGAATGGTACAGGAGAGCCACCAGCTTCATCCCTTTACTACTTTGAATGTACTGACGAGTTTGTCTTAAATTACTGTATTTTTTTGTTTCTTTTAAACATTCATGTGATCTAAACAATATTCATTCATTTATTCATTCAAAAACAGAATACATTGTTGAACTTACAGAGAATTAAATTTAGGGATGAACAATTAATTGCAAATAAGATTAAATCGCAATTTGGCTTGTTGCAATTTTAAAATCCCAGAAGGTTAAATATTTTTAGCCCAAAATGTGTTGAAAATCTTGGCAGTGATGTAGTTTTTTGCAATTTCATGCCTATTTTTTTTTTTTTTTATCTCTATTCATACACTTTTTCCCACTTTTGGACCATTTTACCTTTTTTAACCCGGTTTTTACAACTTTATGCTGATTTTGCCTCCATTCATCGTTTTTTTGGCCACTGTCAGAACCATTTTGGAATTTTTACATTTGAAATTTGAAATTTAATTTCAAATTTAATTCTCAATGTTGCTGCCATAATCAATTATCCTACACCACTTTTGGATTTGTTGCCAATATTTCCCCATTTTTTTGCAATTTCATACCTATTTTGCACCTATTTATTAACATTTTTCTGCTTTCATACCATTTTTACCCAGTTTTTACAATTTCATACCTATTTTGCTTCTGTTCTTCACTTCTCGACTTTCTCTCAAATCTTTTATCCATAGATTAATTTAATGTCATATCGGTTTTACTATAAAAAGATCTACTGCTTATGTTTGTTTAGGAATACAAAAGATGAGGAACATTAAAACAATTGCAGAGTAAATCGCAATTTTGGGGAAAAAAATCGCAGTTATTTTATTTTTATCAAATCATTCAGCCCTAATTAAGTATTTACTGGAAGTATAGTGTGTCTCTTGGCCCCCACCATTGTATTAAATAACAGTAAGATGGACTAACTGGCTTCTTTTTAGCTGGAGGTTGTTGTGTTGGAAAAAACAATGTTGTGAAGCCTTCATACATATGACTGTTATTGCTGCCAGGCAGGACACTGGGGCCACATTTACTGTTGAGATGTTCTTTTGAACTTTAAAACCACGGTTTTGGGTTCTAAAAGACACATGAGCTAAAATCCGTGGATTTGAAATCAAAGATGTTTAGTTTTCTGTTAAAAGACAGAGATATCAGAATAGAGCAAAAATGTTAATTTTTAATGAAATGATTTCTAATAAATGCTTTATAAGTAAACTAAACAATTTGTAAAATCATTTCCATCCAGAGTCATTTTGCATCATCATCATCATCATCATCATCATCATCATCATCATCATCATCATCATCATCATCATCATCATCATCATCATCATCATCCTCACCATCATCATCCTCATGCTCCAGTGCTCTGGGAGAGTTTATAGTCCTGACACTTGAACACTGGATGACTGACAGCTGTCCTTCATCACAGCAGAAGACACAGAAATCCTGCTCCTCATCACAAACATGACGTCCATCTGCGTCCTCATCTGGACTCTCCTCTGCTGCTGCTTCACAGGTAAAGTCCAGACAATCAAACTCCTCTCCTCTGTCAACATGTGTCCCTCTGAAATCAAGGCCACAAAACCATGACGCTGCTCTCTGTCTTTGTCTCTGTGTTCTCAGAGTCCAGAGGACAGTTCACGCTGACTCAGCCTGCAGCAATCAGCTCTGCTCCAGGAGGCTCCGTCTCCATCTCATGTAGCGTCAGTCAGAATGTTTATGTCTCTGGCAGCACCCACTATTTAGCCTGGTACCAACAGAAAGATGGAGGTGTTCCTAAACTTCTTATTTACACTGCTAGCACTCGACAATCAGGGACTCCAGGTCGTTTTTCAGGCAGTGGATCTGGATCTTCCTTCACTCTGACCATCAGTGGAGTCCAGGCTGAAGATGCAGCAATTTACTACTGTCAGAGTCTTCATTACCCCAACAGTCAGTGGGTGTTCACACAGTGAAAAAGCGTCGTACAAAAACCTCCCTCAGTCAGACTGAACAGAAACTGAAGTGACTGCTGCAGCTGGAAGTTTCTGCACACACTGACACACTTCACTGAGAACACACACATACTTTATATACACACAAAAGCATTTTGTAATCCCAATTAATCTTAACTGGGATTAAAGTCAATATGAAATGCTTCCCATCGATTCCCAGTGTGTGAACTAGTGCTGTCAGACGATTAAAAAAATTAATCTAATTAATTACCAGATTTATAATTAATTAATCTAATTAATCACATTTTAATCACATATCTTCTTAAAGTACCCAAATAAGGATTTGAATTCTAGGATATTATAAAAATGTAGTGCATGACTAATCAAATGAATACACTAAGAAGTGAAGATTTGTAAATCCACATTTTTATTGGTGACTAAATAAAACCAAAGTCAGGGCAACTTGTCCAGAAAATTCTAAGCTCAATCGGGCAACTCAAATTACACTTTAAGTGTGTTTCATAAATCAAATTCAAAATAAGAAAAAGGTCGAGGACATCCAGCAAAACAATTAGACCTGATGGATTATTAAAGAATGTAGTAAAAATATAGATAAATAAATTCAAAAATAAAAAAAACTAAGTCTTAAATATGCCATTCCTGTTGTAACCTGGGCTTTTGTTTGGTTTGACTAGAGACGTATGTGTGAAGTGACGCGCCACTGCCATGTAAGGGTCCTCCAATATCAAAATGTTTGTGTGCTATGATTGAACGCGATTAATATTTTTAACGCATTAATTTACGGTGTAATTAATTAATCTAATTAATGCACTAAAGTGACAGCCCTACAAAAAATATAATTTAGTATTTAATCAGCTAAACACAGAAGTACAGCCAACCGAAGACACTTTTTCAGTACAGTAAAAGATTATTCAATTCTTTAAAGGTCTCATTTTTTACTCCATCTTACTGAGTCTGGACTGGTCCCACCTCACCCCAGAACATACCTCTGACCAGTTTCTTCATGGTCACTAATTTGATTGAGGCAACATCAGGCTCATGAGGATTCACACAAGACCAGCCTGTTCTGAGCAGGACTGACAAAGAGGAGTAAGAGTCATGTGACAATCAGAGGAGACTTTTTGAGTCAGAAACATGAAAAATGTTCTGAGGAGAACTTTAACCAGAGTGGAATTGTTGAAAAAAAAAAAAAACATATTAGATCTTTCTGAGCCAGCCAAAAGAATAAAAAGATGAACATTTAGAGTTTTTGTCCTCAGTGGTGCTTAGAGATCATCAGTCAAAATCTCAATCTATGTAAAATGGACGAAATTGTTCAAATGAAATGAAAATTCCTGGATAATTCTAAGGTAATGATGTAAAAAAATTGGAAGACATCATGAACTGATTAGTTTGTTACATCAATGACAGACAGATAATTTTCTTATAAAGACACTTTGCATCATCATCACCATCATCATCATCATCATCATCACCATCATCATCCTCATGCTCCAGTGCTCTGGGAGAGTTTATAGTCCTGACACTTGAACACTGGATGACTGACAGCTGTCCTTCATCACAGCAGAAGACACAGAAATCCTGGTCCTCATCACAAACATGACGTCCATCTGCGTCCTCATCTGGACTCTCCTCTGCTGCTGCTTCACAGGTAAAGTCCAGACAATCAAACTCCTCTCCTCTGTCAACATGTGTCCCTCTGAAATCAAGGCCACAAAACCATGACGCTGCTCTCTGTCTTTGTCTCTGTGTTCTCAGAGTCCAGAGGACAGTTCACGCTGACTCAGCCTGCAGCAATCAGCTCTGCTCCAGGAGGCTCCGTCTCCATCTCATGTAGCGTCAGTCAGAATGTTCATGTCTCTGGCAGCAGCCACTATTTAGCCTGGTACCAACAGAAAGATGGAGGTCTTCCTAAACTTCTTATTTACACTGCTAGCACTCGACATTCAGGAATTCCGGATCGTTTTGCAGGCAGTGGATCTGGATCTTCCTTCACTCTGACCATCAGTGGAGTCCAGGCTGAAGATGCAGCAGTTTACTACTGTGAGAGTCTTCATTACCCCAACAGTCAGTGGGTGTTCACACAGTGAAAAGGCGTCGTACAAAAACCTCCCTCAGTCAGACTGAACAGAAACTGAAGTGACTGCTGCAGCTGGAAGTTTCTGCTCACACTGACACACTTCACTGAGAAAACACACATACTTTATATACACACAAAAGCATTTTGTAATCCCAATTAATCTTAATTAGGATTAAAGTCAATATGAAATGCTTCCCATCGATTCCCAGTGTGTGAACTAGTGCTGTCAGACGATTAAAAAAAATAATCTAATTAATTACCAGATTTATAATTAATTAATCTAATTAATCACATTTTAATCACATATCTTCTTAAAGTACCCAAATAAGGATTTGAATTCTAGGATATTATAAAACTGTAGTGCATGACTAATCAAATGAATACACTAAGAAGTGAAGATTTGTAAATCCACTTTTTTATTGGTGACTAAATAAAACCAAAGTCAGGGCAACTTGTCCAGAAAATTCTAAGCTCAATCGGGCAACTCAAATTACACTTTAAGTGTGTTTCATACATCAAATTCAAAATAAGAAAAAGGTCGAGGACATCCAGCAAAACAATTAGACCTGATGGATTATTAAAGAATGTAGTAAAAATATAGATAAATAAATTCAAAAATAAAAAAAACTAAGTCTTAAATATGCCATTCCTGTTGTCACCTGGGCTTTGTTTGGTTTGACTAGAGACGTATGTGTGAAGTGACGTGCCACTGCCATGTACGGGTCCTCCAGCTGGACAATATCAAAATGTTTGTGTGTAATGATTGATCACGATCAATATTTTTAACGCATTAATTTACGGTGTAATTAATTAATCTAATTAATGCACTAAAGTGACAGCCCTACAAAAAATATAATTTAGTATTTAATCAGCTAAACACAGAAGTACAGCCAACTGAAGACACTTTTTCAGTACAGTAAAAGATTATTCAATTCTTTAAAGGTCTCATTTTTTACTCCATCTTACTGAGTCTGGACTGGTCCCACCTCACCCCAGAACATACTTCTGACCAGTTTCTTCATGGTCACTAATTTGATTGAGGCAACATCAGGCTCATGAGGATTCACACAAGACCAGCCTGTTCTGAGCAGGACTGACAAAGAGGAGTAAGAGTCATGTGACAATCAGAGGAGACTTTTTGAGTCAGAAACATGAAAAATGTTCTGAGGAGAACTTTAACCAGAGTGAAATTGTTGAAAAAAAAATAACATATTAGATCTTTCTGAGCCAGCCAAAAGAATAAAAAGATGAACATTTAGAGTTTTTGTCCTCAGTGGTGCTTAGAGATCATCAGTCAAAATCTCAATCTATGTAAAATGGACGAAATTGTTCAAATGAAATGAAAATTCCTGGATAATTCTAAGGTAATGATGTAAAAAAAATTGGAAGACATCATGAACTGATTAGTTTGTTACATCAATGACAGACAGATAATTTTCTTATAAAGACATTTTGCATCATCATCACCATCATCATCATCATCATCATCATCATCCTCCTCCTCATGCTCCAGTGCTCTGGGAGAGTTTATAGTCCTGACACTTGAACACTGGATGACTGACAGCTGTCCTTCATCGCAGCAGAAGACACAGAAATCCTGGTCCTCATCACAAACATGACGTCCATCTGCGTCCTCATCTGGACTCTCCTCTGCTGCTGCTTCACAGGTAAAGTCCAGACAATCAAACTCCTCTCCTCTGTCAACATGTGTCCCTCTGAAATCAAGACCACAAAACCATGACACTGCTCTCTGTCTTTGTCTCTGTGTCCTCAGAGTCCAGAGGACAGTACACGCTGACTCAGCCTGCAGCAGTCAGCTCTGCTCCAGGAGGCTCCGTCTCCATCTCATGTAGCGTCAGTCAGAATGTTCATGTCTCTGGCAGCAGCCACTATTTAGCCTGGTACCAACAGAAAGATGGAGGTCTTCCTAAACTTCTTATTTACACTGCTAGCACTCGACATTCAGGAATTCCGGATCGTTTTGCAGGCAGTGGATCTGGATCTTCCTTCACTCTGACCATCAGTGGAGTCCAGGCTGAAGATGCAGCAGTTTACTACTGTGAGAGTCTTCATTACCCCAACAGTCAGTGGGTGTTCACACAGTGAAAAGGCGTCGTACAAAAACCTCCCTCAGTCAGACTGAACAGAAACTGAAGTGACTGCTGCAGCTGGAAGTTTCTGCTCACACTGACACACTTCACTGAGAAAACACACATACTTTATATACACACAAAAGCATTTTGTAATCCCAATTAATCTTAATTGGGATTAAAGTCAATATGAAATGCTTCCCATCGATTCCCAGTGTGTGAACTAGTGCTGTCAGACGATTAAAAAAATTAATCTAATTAATTACCAGATTTATAATTTATTAATCTAATTAATCACATTTTAATCTCATATCTTCTTAAAGTACCCAAATAAGGATTTGAATTCTAGGATATTATAAAACTGTAGTGCATGACTAATCAAATGAATACACTAAGAAGTGAAGATTTGTAAATCCACATTTTTATTGGTGACTAAATAAAACCAAAGTCAGGGCAACTTGTCCAGAAAATTCTAAGCTCAATCAGGCAACTCAAATTACACTTTAAGTGTGTTTCATAAATCAAATTCAAAATAAGAAAAAGGTCGAGGACATCCAGCAAACCAATTAGGCCTGATGGATTATTAAAGAATGTAGTAAAAATATAGATAAATAAATTCAAAAATAAAAAAAACTAAGTCTTAAATATGCCATTCCTGTTGTCACCTGGGCTTTTGTTTGGTTTGACTAGAGACGTATGTGTGAAGTGACGTGCCACTGCCATGTACGGGTCCTCCAGCTGGACAATATCAAAATGTTTGTGTGTAATGATTGATCACGATTAATATTTTTAACGCATTAATTTACGGTGTAATTAATTAATCTAATTAATGCACTAAAGTGACAGCCCTACAAAAAATATAATTTACGGTGTAATCAGCTAAACACAGAAGTACAGCCAACTGAAGACACTTTTTCAGTACAGTAAAAGATTATTCAATTCTTTAAAGGTCTCATTTTTTACTCCATCTTACTGAGTCTGGACTGGTCCCACCTCACCCCAGAACATACTTCTGACCAGTTTCTTCATGGTCACTAATTTGATTGAGGCAACATCAGGCTCATGAGGATTCACACAAGACCAGCCTGTTCTGAGCAGGACTGACAAAGAGGAGTAAGAGTCATGTGACAATCAGAGGAGAGTTTTTGAGTCAGAAACATGAAAAATGTTCTGAGGAGAACTTTAACCAGAGTGGAATTGTTGAAAAAAAAAAAAACATATTAGATCTTTCTGAGCCAGCCAAAAGAATAAAAAGATGAACATTTAGAGTTTTTGTCCTCAGTGGTGCTTAGAGATCATCAGTCAAAATCTCAATCTATGTAAAATGGACGAAATTGTTCAAATGAAATGAAAATTCCTGGATAATTCTAAGGTAATGATGTAAAAAAAATTGGAAGACATCATGAACTGATTAGTTTGTTACATCAATGACAGACAGATAATTTTCTTATGAAGACACTTTGCATCATCATCATCATCATCATCATCATCATCATCATCATCATCCTCCTCCTCCTCATGCTCCAGTGCTCTGGGAGAGTTTATAGTCCTGACTCTTGAACACTGGATGACTGACAGCTGTCCTTCATCACAGCAGAAGACACAGAAATCCTGGTCCTCATCACAAACATGACGTCCATCTGCGTCCTCATCTGGACTCTCCTCTGCTGCTGCTTCACAGGTAAAGTCCAGACAATCAAACTCCTCTCCTCTGTCAACATGTGTCCCTCTGAAATCAAGGACACAAAACCATGACGCTGCTCTCTGTCTTTGTCTCTGTGTCCTCAGAGTCCAGAGGACAGTACACGCTGACTCAGCCTGCAGCAGTCAGCTCTGCTCCAGGAGGCTCCGTCTCCATCTCATGTACGACCAGTCAGACTGTTCATGGCAGTAACTGTTTAGCCTGGTACCAATGGAAAGATGGAGGTCTTCCTAAACTCCTTATTTACTATGCTAGCTCTCGACAATCAGGGACTCCAGGTCGTTTTTCAGGCAGTGGATCTGGATCTTCCTTCACTCTGACCATCAGTGGAGTCCAGGCTGAAGATGCAGCAGTTTACTACTGTCAGAGTCTTCATTACCCCAACAGTCAGTATGTGTTCACACCGTGAAAAAGCATCGTACAAAAACCTCCCTCAGTCAGACTGAACAGAAACTGAAGTGACTGCTGCAGCTGGAAGTTTCTGCACACACTGACACACTTCACTGAGGACACCTTCTCCTCATTGAACACTTCTGTTGACAATATCTGTCCCTTTGACATTTAAATTTCCACAGTAGAGGACACATTAGTTATACTAAGTCCAAGAAAAACTTGGTGGTTTAGGCTCTCAAATGGAGAATCTTCTCTGGACAACCAGGACAAAACTCATGTTTTAGGGAATGGTTCAGAGTTTTCTTAAATTTAGATCTTAGTTTTGAGAGGCATACTGGGGACATCACCAGAAAATCTTCTAATTATTTAATGAATATTGCCGAAGCGTGACCATTTCTCTCTCAAGCCAATTCAGAGACTCTTATTCATGCTTTAATCACCTGTAGAATAGATTATGGTAACGTTCTTCTTTCAGGTCTTCCATAAAAGAAAATCTCCCATTTTCAGCTCCACCAAGACTCAGATGCATGGATGCTGATCAAGACCAGAAACACAGCACAATGATTTTAAGGTCTCAGCATTGGCTACAAGTTTCTTTATAGATTTTAAAATTCTTTAACAGTTTTTTAAAGCTTTCAGTAGTTTTAGTCCTTCTTATTTATCTGATTTGCTTTTACCTTATAAGCCTCAGGTCTCCAGGAAGTTCTCTGTTAACAGTTCCCAAAGTTAGAACATAAACTTACGGTCAGACATCTTTAAATCACTACGGCCCTTTTCTTTGGAGCCTATCTGAAGATCTGAGGGCTGCACCTGTTGTTAAGGTTTTAAAAACAAACTCACAATCTACCAATTGAGTCTGGATTTAACCTTAGTTACCTATTAGTGTTTTTATTTTTATTATAAAACCCTTTAAATATAATTTTAGTCTTTACTTCTATGAGGACTTTTTTGGAAAGCTTTGTTTAGACTCAGTGAGTAAAACAACACCAAGGTATCTGACATCTGTTTTTAGACAACTTTTGATCCCTAACAAACAGGTGGTTGGGTAAATTTTAACCTGGAATGAAGTTCTACCTTTATATGGTACCCTGAAGTATTTACTCCCTTGAACAAGATGCTAATGTCTAAACATATATACATTTTTGTGTCATGTGATGTTGTGAATACTGTATTTAAGGGTGTTGAACTGTCTTGTCTGCAGAGGACACCTTTCCAGGTCTCCTCTCCATGCAGCATGTTTCTGAGATAAAGGAATCATGATCCATAACACTGTCTCTTGTTCTCTTCTTCTTCTTGCTTTTTGGTCAACTGTCCATATTTAGGAGGGAATAAAACTTACACTTCATTTAAATTTATTAATATTATTATTTAACCTTATTATTTAATTTCATACTTCGACCTAACCTCAAGTGATAACACATTTTAAACCTTTATGATAGTGTTTTCCTGATTTGCACAGGGTAAAAATGTTCCTGTTCTATTAGTGGACCTTTAAGCAGAATTTCAGGAGTGGACCACACCTCAACCGCGCCTCTTCGTGTGATCCTATAAATTCTAACTGACCATTTCCCTCTTGTTTCGCACACTCGACGCACCCATCTCTCCCTCCCTCCCCTTATTTAAAACTTCTTTCTTCCTTCCTTCAGCGCGTGCCTCACAGCAAGAAGATTCCCGGTTCAATTCCGGGTCGGGAGGGCCTTTCTGTGTGAAGTTTGCATGTTCTTCCCGTGCATGCGTGGGTTCTCTCCGGGTACTCCGGCTTCCTCCCACAGACCAAAAACATGCTCATTAGGTTAATTGGTCACTCCAAATTGCCCGTAGGTATGAGTGTGAGCGTGAATGGTTGTCTGTCTCTCTGTGGCCCTGCGATCGACTGGCGACCGATTCAGGGTGTACCCCGCCTCTCGCCCGATGATAGCTGGGATAGGCTCCAGCCCCCCGCAACCCCGAAAGGGATAGCCGGGTATAGAAAATGAATGAATGAATGATCTTCCTTCCTTCCTCAGGGCCTTAAAGAGGGGGTTTGTCGTGCCTGGGAGCTACGGTGAATTCCCCATGAAGTTCCCCCAAACCGTTATCCGCTTCATCTACCTACTATGTTGTTTGTTATCCACAGTACGCAATAAATAATTGTCAAATTCATCCTGTTGATGGTGTGATCCTTACTCATGAATTGTCTTTTTTGTGATGCATTTTACCAATACTTTGTATGGACTGTGGGTTGAGTGGGATTGGAGGTTCAGTGGAGTGGATTTGCGTCAAACCTCCTGTTCTTATTTTATCTTATTCAATTCTATCTGTGTGTTGGTAAAGCACACTATGCTACATCTTTTATTTGAAAAGTGCTGTAAAAATGAAGTTTTATTGGTTTATAATTAGGGACATTTTATCCAGTAAATATGTCACTTAATCAGAGATGTATTGACTTTTAAAAAAACTCATTTTAATTTGATAAGTTACAATTTTTATTTCTTGTTGGTAATAACTGACAAAAAATGGCAAAGTGCATCTTTTAGCAGAAAGAAACAAACAAAAAGAAAAAAAGGTTTTTTTTATTGAACTTAAGACAATAGTTTATGAGTTCACCACCTGGTAGTTGAGACATGTTACTACAACTTAAATGACATCAAAACATTCATTTCCATATAAAGTAATTCTGCATCATCATCATCATCATCATCTTCATCATCATCATCATCGTCCTCCTCCTCATGCTCCAGTGCTCTGGGAGAGTTTATAGTCCTGACACTTGAACACTGGATGACTGACAGCTGTCCTTCATCACAGCAGAAGACACAGAAATCCTGGTCCTCATCACAAACATGACGTCCATCTGCGTCCTCATCTGGACTCTCCTCTGCTGCTGCTTCACAGGTAAAGTTCAGACAATCAAACTCCTCTCCTCTGTCAACATGTGTCCCTCTGAAATCAAGGCCACAAAACCATGACGCTGCTCTCTGTCTTTGTCTCTGTGTCCTCAGAGTCCAGAGGACAGTACACGGTGACTCAGCCTGCAGCAGTCAGCTCTGCTCCAGGAGGCTCCATCTCCATCTCATGTACGATCAGTCAGGATGTTTATTATGGCAGCTCCTACCACTATTTATCCTGGTACCAACAGAAAGATGGAGGTGTTCCTAAACTCCTCATTTACTATGCTAGCACTCGACAATCAGGGATTCCAGATCGTTTTTCAGGCAGTGGATCTGGATCTTCCTTCACTCTGACCATCAGTGAATTCCAGGCTGAAGATGCAGCAGTTTACTACTGTCAGAGTTTTCACTACCCCAACAGTCAGTATGTGTTCACACAGTGAAAAAGCGTGGTACAAAAACCTCCCTCAGTCAGACTGAACAGAAACTGAAGTGACTGCTGCAGCTGGAAGTTTCTGCACACACTGACACACTTCACTGAGGACACGCATGATCATTAAAGTGTGTTTACTCTGTTTGGTTTACTGTCCTGAGCCTGTCTGTCTGTTTTATAAAAGAGAGATCCTTTTTAATAAAATTGAAAGTAAATTAAAATTCAAATTAAAAGTATGAAAAGTAGATTAATTGTTTTTGGTAAGCATTAGTAGTATGTTTCATATGTTTATCTTACATTTTATTTAAGCTAGAAAATAAACTCACCAAGATAAGAAATCTCTTTTTATACAGTGTCCTGGCTGAGAGAGCAGAAGCACAGCAATAAAAAAGACAATAAATAACAAATGCAACAGGGATCATTTGTCAAGAAGGACTAAGTTAAAAAGTGCATTAGTCAACAATCTCTTCCTCCAGTCATTTTATACTTGTGTCTGATAAGAATGAAAAGTAACTGTACTTTCTAATAAATACACATTTATCAACAACATTTTTAAATGTACTTTTTGTGCATTTATTGACAGGAGAGAGACAGTGGATAGGCTTGTGAAAGGGGTGAGAGAGTAGGGGAAGACACTCTGCAAACTGGTCACAGGTGGGATTCAAACCTGGACCGGCAGAAGCATGTACATGGGATGCCTGGCTGCTAACCACTCCGCCAAACCATCCATGACTGTATTGACGACTTCATCTGAACTCCATTTGCAGTCATTTAGTCCCAAACTTGAAAAAACCTTCACCATGAATCACTGTTGTCTGCAGACACTGATTATTGACCCGCTCTACAGCCAAATATTTCAGATTCTGACTCATCAGTCCAGTTCACCTGTTCACTTGTCCATCACCTCAGTTTATTTATCCATGGGGTCCAGGTGGACATCGTGGAGGAGTATAAGTACTTGGGAGTGTATTTGGACCACAAACTGGACTGGACCAGGAACACCGAGGCCGTCTACAAGAAGGGCCTGAGCCGGCTCTACTTCCTGAGAAGGCTGAGGTCCTTTAACATCTGCAGGACGATGCTGAGGATGTTCTATGAGTCTGTGGTGGCCAGTGCTATCCTGTACGCTGTTGTGTGCTGGGGCAGCAGGCTCAAGGTGGCTGACACTAACAGGCTCAATAAACTGATCCGTAAGGCCGGTGATGTTGTGGGGGTGCAGCTGGACTCTCTTACTGAGGTGGTGGAGAGGAGGATGCTGTCCAGGCTGCAGGACATCATGGACAACACCTTCCACCCCCTCCACAGCGTGTTGGACAATCACAGGAGCACATTCAGTGCCAGACTCATCCCCCCGCGATGCACCACAGAGCGCCACAGGAAGTCGTTCCTGCCTGTGGCCATCAGACTTTATAACTCCTCCCTCTAATATCACGAAGCTCAAATTGCACAGTATTCTATTGCATTGCACTGTTTTCCATTTTACTATATTTTATTTTATTCTATTTATAAAATATATTTCTATTATTCTATTTTATTTTATTTGACTTAATTCTAATTTCTACTTTAATCATGTGAAATGAATGCTATTTCAATCGGGATGTCTTCAACTGATATTCCTGACTGCTATACTGTGTATAAGAGCAACTGAAACAACGAATTTCCCCTTGGGGATTAATAAAGTATTTCTGATTCTGATTCTGATTCTGATTCTGATATATTTACAGAACATGAAGAGATCAGTGTCTTGACTTTTTGTCCATGTTTTTTTCTCCTTGCTGTTCTCCCATGAGGACCACTTTTGGTTGTGGTAGTTACTGATTATTTTCTACAAAAACTGCCTTTACAACCACACAGAGAGGAGGATCTCCTTGAGAAAGAGATGCTTAGCCTTCAATAAATATGTAATTTGCAGAGACAAATACACAGAACTTATGTTGAGTTTAGATGTATGTTTATGTGTGTTTGTCTATTTTACACACATATATATATATATATATATATATATATATATATATATATATATGTGTGTGTGTGTATCTGTATACCTTTAAGTGTCTTGAGATGAAACTTCTTATATATTGGTGACACAAAAATGATTGACTGACTCATTGATTGATTGATTGACTGGTTGGTTGGTTGGTTGGTTGGTTGGTTAGATGGTTGGTCTATTTTAGACATACAGTATATGTGTGTCTGCGTGCTTTCTGTATGTGTATATATATATATATATATATATATATATATATATATATATATATATATATATGTATATGTATATATGTATATATATGTATATATATATATATATATATTTACATATACATATATATATACACATATATATATTTACATATACATATTTATATATATATATATATATACATATATATATATATATATATATATATATATATATATATATATATATATATATATATATATATATATATATATATATATATATATATATATATATATATATATATATATATATATATATATATATTATATATATATATATATATAAAAAAATTGATTGGTTGGTTAGATGGCTGGTTAGTTAGTTAGTTAGTTAGTTAGTTAGTTAGCTAGTTGTTAGTTAGTTGGTCAGTTGGATAGTTGGTTAGTTGGTTGGTTGGTTGGTTGGTTGGTTGGTTGATTGGTTGAATAGATTGTTGGCTGGTTGATTGGTTAGATGGTTGGTTAGTGTGTTTGTTTGTTTGTCGGTTGGTTGGTTATTTAGATGCTTGTTTAGTTAGTTAGTTAGTTAGTTAGTATTTTTGTTGGTTGGTTGATTACATGGTTGGTTGGTTGGTTGATTTTGACGGCTTGCACCTGCACTATAACAATATAATCTGAAAATAGTTGTTATTAAATATATTGATCAGTCAATAAAACACATTTTCTGTTGTATAATGAACTTTGTAACAGGAGTTTTCTCAACTATCCTCTACGTTTTTATGCAAAGTTGGTCACTTCAGTTTGCAAAACAGTTAGTTTACGGTCACGTGAGGTCAGGCCAAGTTCTGGATACAGGAATCACTTGAAGACAAACTGAATGTCTGTATGCTGTGACTGGAGCAGAGGTAAGCTAACACAACACATTTTAGACATGTTACCTGCCTGGGTTTCAATCCTGCCTTTTTTTTGGGTCTGACAGGTTTCTGCCAGCTCTGAGCTGATGGCACAGCGGGACACCTTCAACTTCCATGACAGTCAACATGATGTGACTTTCTTCTTCTGCACTGAGCTTCCTTGGCTGACCATCATGTGTGATCTGTATGTCTTTAAAAGAGCTTGAACTGCACATACTTAAACCACAGTCTGCTTAGACAGTTTTTGTCCTGGAGGGACTTTTTATGAAGTCTGATGAAGGGAAAACAGAACTTTAAGACATTGTGTTCAAGAGCAGAGAGGAGGAAATGCAAGGTGGATCTGTCGAAAAGCTTGAACAATAGCAAAGTTAAATATTTAGAATCTCCATCACAGTGACTTTTTGATGGCAAAAAGATGACATAGCTGTTTTAAATCCTGTTAAATTAGATTATTTATGTAATTTCTCTGGTACTAATATAGGGACATATTCACATTAAACTTTTGCTTTTGAAAAAACTATCAGATCAAGAATTAAACAACTCCACCCAACCTGCTCAGACATGTCGGCCTACGATCTGTTAATGAATACTGAGCCGACATTGTTTTTAAAAAAAACTATTTTTGATGATTATTCATGTATCTTTGATTTTGTTGATCAAATCAAATTGTATCCATCTCTTCTCTCTTTGGATCATTTAACTTTGCATTTACCACACAGAATATATGAAATTGTTATATATAGACATTTTTCAAACCTGCATGACAATAGTATTTACTTGTTTGTGTCTTTATTCTTCCTTAAAATGTGATGGACATCTCCTTTATGCTCTGTTTCCTGATGTACTGAAGAACTTTAATCTCAACTCAATAAAGGATGGCCTCTTTTGACCTAACCTAACAAACTTCTATCATTTAATTTATATAAACTAGGGCTGTCACTTTAGTGCATTAATTAGATTAATTAATTACACTGCAAATTAATGTGGTATAAAAATTAATCGCAGGATCAATCATAGCACACAAACATTTTGATACTGTCCAGCTGGAGGACCCGTACATGGCAGTGGCACGTCACTTCACACATATGTCTCTAGTCAAACCAAACAAAGCCCAAGTGACAACAGGAATGGCATATTTACATACATTTACATTTACATATATATTTGTACGACATTCTTTAATAATCCATCAGGCGTAATTGGTTTGCTGGATGTCCTCGACCTTTTTCTAATTTTGAATTTGATTTATGAAACACACTTAAAGTGTAATTTGAGTTGCCTGATTGTGCTTAGAATTTTCTGGACAAGTTGCCCTGACTTTGGTTTTATTTAGTCACCACTAGAAAATTAGAAATTCATTTTATTACAGTCATTACAGACAATTTCTCACTAAAGTTTAATATTGAGTAATGGCTGTTTAACTGTACAATATGTATGGAAATATGATCCATTTTTTACTCTTATCTTTCAGCATACTGCAGATTTTTTCTTTACACATGTTGGACATCCTGAGGGACAGGTGTCCCAGCTGTTGTGTCTACATGTCCCGTATACTGAGGATGTTGTTCTCACTGCAGTCAGCCTCGGTCTAAATTCACCCCAATGAGTCTTTGCTGCATGTCGTCCCAAACTCGCTCTCTCCTCAAGCAGTCTATTCACAATAATAAAGGCAGGACACAGACCCAAAATACCCCAAATTCACATTAAAAAGTCTGTTAGTTTAAAAAAATTTAACAAACCCTGTTTACAGATGATACTCTACTTTATACTTGTAACCTCAATATTATTACAGTTCATAAAGAAAATTCACTTTGGATTATTTATTTAAATCTGGAATTTCAAGTTACTGACAAGAGCAGACAAGTTCTTAAACGAAGTGCATCAAAGAGCAACTAATCTGAGCAAAACATAAATGAACGAAGCAGGACAAACTCAAGTATGAGCTGGTGTTAACTATTCTTACCAAAAATTATAGGCTGATGCTGTGCAGTCTGACCCTCAAAATCTTGTTTCTAATAAACTGTGAAACTGGATGAACAATGCTGCTTATTGTCCTGGGACTTTATACAAACAGTCCCAACTTCTAAAGCTACTTTTCTGATTGAGTCAGATTGATGTGCAGAAAGAATTTTGTTGTTTAAAAAAAAAAATCTTTGAGTTGTTCAGTCGTATGAGACTCAAGAGAAGATTTAAACTCACAAATATGACCTATTAAATAAGTGTGAATATTTCACTGTTTGAATGTTGTACACATACTTCAACTGAAAATCTAAAATTATTTGAATTGTTTTCAAGATCTGATCGATTTGTATGCCTTTTCTGTGCTGCCATCTTGGCCAGGTCACTCTTGAAAAAGTGGTTTTGAATCTCAATAAATTTTAACCTGGTTAAATAAAGGATATTGATTGATTGAGGAACCTTTTCTTCACTACCTGATCTTGAGAAAAGTGGCTTAAATCTACATAAGTATTTACATAATTTCTATTTTGATGTTATATATTCTTTCTTTTTAAGTTTTGTGGTGTTGTAAATGTTATTGAAACAACAATCAAAGCTCTGAATTAAAGATAAATGGAGGAAGAAGAAGGAAACACATGTTTAAATTTACAGGAAAACTCTTTATTTTTCATCAAAGTATTGAAGACATCAGCAAAAGCAGTAAAACAAACATGCTGAAACATGAAAAGTGATTTTAAAAGAATCAGAAACAGTGAGGACAGACTGAGAGCAGAATCAGAGTATAAGCTTCTTCAGGGTCTCAGTGGGTCTCAACTAGAAACACTGGTCTTTCCTCAGAACCCCTGGGACCGGATCCTGGGAGGTCTTGGTGGCCTCACAGGTCACAGACTTCACCTTGTCCCACTGGGCTGCAGGGAGCTTCAGGGTGCTGCTCCAGGTGTACTGACCGTCCTTCTCCAGCACCGCGGGGCTCTTGCTCTCCTCCCAGCTCACGCTGCTGCTGCCGTCCACCTTCCAGGCCAGACTCCAGTCTGAGGGGAAGCCCCTGTTGGCCAGGCACGTGACTGTGGCTGAACCCTGCTGCAGCTCCTCACTCGAGGGGGGCAGCACGGTCACGGTGGGACGCTGCACACCGCCTGTAGGAGACACCACACAGGTCAGAGGTCACACAGCTGTCAATCAAACAGCTTTAAGGTCTGAGAGCTGATTTTCTTTTTTAGGACTTTCAGACAGATGTTTCTTCTGCTCCAGCAGTCACACTGTTTCACTTCCCTTCAACAAACCTCTCATGCACATCAGCGCTCAGACAGCTTTCTACATGTCAGAAAAATCCATCAAACTACACCCAAGATTCAGAAGCAACAATTATGAAATGATCTCATCTAAATAACCAAAAACTCTGCTTTAAATCATTTATCTGAAACATGAATGCTGACTAAAGACACAAAACTGGACCCCCTCACTGAGGAGAAGTAAAGAGACACTTTAGTTTGAGATGAATTCAACATTTTCACACTCATGAAACAGATTTTAAATAAACTAATGAAAGTAATCATTGTGAATGAAATCATAAATAAAAAAAATCAGAACAGTTTTCAAAATCAAACACATTCTCAATGAGTCAAATTTAACATAAATAACAAGTAAACAAGTGCAAAATATTAGAACAGCTAAATTTCAGTATTTATTACAGTAGGATAAAATATTATTTGACTTTAGTTTTCTGCGATGGATATCATGTTTAGGATGGAAGATACCAGTATATAATCATTTAAAAGTAAACATTTTCACAATCCCACTGAGTTTGACCAAATAAACACAGAAAATAAAATTAGAATAAAAATCAGCCATACATGGCTCTGACTTTTACAATTAACAGAAACTGAGCGAGTTCTACTTTTAACTTTTTTTAGCTGACAATGAAAAATTACAGGATAAATCTTCAACCTTTAGAAAGCCAAAGTTCAACAGACACTATAACAAGAAATTTGTAGCATTTTTGTTGCTGTATACTTAATTGTTAAACCTTAGAAACATTCAGATGAGCAAATAAAAATACACAACAATAAATATTTGACTTTCTGCTAACATGCAGTCTGGTTCCTCCACCAAAAGTCCACCACAGTGATAGAAACTCATTGAGCCGTCATACAGACCCTCTCAACATAGAGACACACAGTTGTCCGACTTTAAAACTAAATTAAAAATAAATTTATCCGACTTTTAAAACAAAATAAAAGACAACTACTTCTATAAAAACACTTAATTTAAGATTAAAATTTCTTCTGTTTAAACTTTTACTATTGTTTAAAACCTAATTCATTCAAAGTTTGATTTGTCTAGATGTTTTTCAAAAGAAAAAAAAGAAATAAAGACCAGAATTCCTGCCAGCTAAAACTTTACGAAACAGACATATGTACAAAATCACTCTGTGATTTTAGGACAGATCATTAAAAGTGACTTACTGCCAACATCCAGTCTGGTTCCTCCACCAAAAGTCCACCACAGTGATACAAACTCATTGAGTCGTCGTACAAAAACCTCTCACTGTAGAGACAAACGGCTCTCTGACTTCAACACTCAACTAAAAATAACTACATTTGACTTTTACACTCAAACTTAAATGGACAGTTTTTCACAAATATCAGCTCTGACTTCAGATTAAGATCAAAATTGTTGATATTTTTGCTTTTGTCTAATATATAAGTCATTTAAGGTCACATTTGTCTGGATGTTTTTCTAAAAGAAAAACTTACTTTTAAAGATAAAGACTAGAATTTTCCCCCAAAACTTAAGAATCACGACTTTCACATGAAATAACTCAATAATTAGAAGAAAAGATGATTATATTTGACTTACTGCCAACATCCAGTCTGGTTCCTCCACCAAAAGTCCACCACAGTGATACAAACTCATTAAGTCATCGTACAAAAACCTCTCACTGTAGAGACACACGGCTCTCTGACTTCAACACTCAACTAAAAATAACTACACTCAACTGTTACGGTTAAACTCAAACAGGCAATTTAAAAAAAAAAAGCACTGACTTTAGAAATAACACTTGAATTTTTGTGTCTGTTTGACACGAGAGTTTTAAGGTCACATTTATCTGGATTTTCATATAAAAAAAAAAAAACAAAATTAAGAAAATAAAAGGTAGAATTTTACCCTTAAACTAAAATATGAGGAAATTAACATAGAAAAGCTCACAGATGTAAAGAAAAGATCATTATATTTGACTTACTGCCAACATGCAGTCTGGTTCCTCCACCAAAAGTCCACCACAGTGATACAAACTCATTGAGCCGTCGTACAAAAACCTCTCACTGTAGAGACACACGGCTCTCTGACTTCAACACTCAACTAAAAATAACTACATTCAACTTTTACAGTTAAACTTCAGCAGACAATTTCTCACCAAAAAGGAACTGACTTTAGAATTAACACAAGGAATAATGCATTTTCTTTGTATCTGCTTCAAACCTTAACGATTTAAGGTGTCATATGTCTGAATTTTCCCTCAAATACAAACTGAATTAAGAAAATAAAAGGCAGAATTTTATCCAAAAACTAAAATATGAGGAAATTAACACAGAAAAGCTCACAGATGTAAAGAAAAGATCATTATAATTGACTTACTGCCAACATGCAGTCTGGTTCCTCCACCGAACGTGTACCACAGTGATACAAACTCATTGAGCCGTCGTACAAAAACCTCTCACTGTAGAGACACACGGCTCTCTGACTTCAACACTCAACTAAAAATGTCTACATTTGACTTTTACAGTTGAACTACTGCAGACAATTTCTCACCAAAAAGGAACTGACTTTAGAATTAACACAAGGAATAATGCATTTTTTTTGTATCTGCTTCAAACCTAAACGATCTAAGGTCTCATATGTCTGAATTTTCCCTCAAATACAAACAGAATTAAGAAAATAAAAGGCAGGAATTTATACTAAAACTAAAATATGAGGAAATTAACATAGAAAAGCTCACGGATAAAGAGAAAAATATCATTGTATTTGACTTACTGCCAACATGCAGTCTGGTTCCTCCACCAAAAGTCCACCACAGTGATACAAACTCATTGAGCCGTCGTACAAAAACCTCTCACTGTAGAGACCCACGGCTCTCTGACTTCAACACTCAACTAAAAATAACTACATTCAAACTTTAAAATAAAACATATGTAAGCAGTTTCTCCCAAACAACAACATAGACATTAGCAGAAAAATTTTATTGTTGAAATTTTGTTTTTTATCCAAGACCTGAAGGATTTAGGGTGGAATCTGACTGGATGTTTTCTGCAGGAAAAGACAAAACTCTCTGTTTTGTTAATGTAAAATACAAACTTGAATTTAAAAATAACACTTTATATAACGTTCCAGACCCTTTATTCTTTTAGACATATTTAAATATTTAAATTTTTGTCAAAACTCTGTTCTCATGCACTTTATTTTCTTTTTCAATAAATATATTCAAGATAATAAATTGAGAAACAACATCTGAATATTTGTTTTTAAAACTCTCTTATCAATAAAACAAAGTGTTGATCAGTTTTAAAACAGTGTCACTAGAGCACTTTATGTTCAAGTCATTTTAGAATTTTTCTATACATTAGATTAGATTTGACTGGTTAGTACTTTATTCATCCCTTCAGAAAATCTTCCTAATTATGTTGAAATGCTGAGGCAGCATTTGAACATATAGTTCTTCCTAAAATTATTCTTCTTTTTCTTTTTTTTTCTTCTTCTTCTTATTCTGCCCTAGATTTTTGGCACCTTTCACAGGCTTCAAATTTGCACATAATTTCACAGAAAAAAATTGACATACACTATGCAGCATGTTCATAAGAAGTGTGCTTGTATTGTTCACAGTTTTAACAGTTATACTTTTTACAGTATAAAAAAAAAAAATTTCTGCATATTTTTTTCCATTGAAATCAATGAGACATTTCTGCAGCTCTGCTGAAAACTTCAGCAACTTTGACGCTCCACAGATTGGGCATACTTCCACCTACAGACTTAATTCATGCTTCAAAAGCTGCACTGACTTCTCAGCTATTTTTACATATCTTCAGCTTTTTGCTGGGTTCTACAGTTTATCAAATAAGATTTTTTAAGCAACACCAAGTTTTGAGGAAATCCATGGCCTTAGAGCGTGTCACGTGATCTCCCAGAATGTTGCGCCTGCTGCAGACATACAAAAACTTCAGCATAATTGTCCTGTCATAACTTCATCAAACTGTCCTCCACAGATATGATTTATGCATCAAAACGTCAGCTACCTTCTCCTTTTACACGTGAAATTGGTTTTAAAGTCTAATCTGATATCACTTTGTCTCAGTGAGCTTCAGCTTTTGTGGTATGTCGCAAAATCCTGATGCAAATCTTTACCTCTGGACAGCTGAGTGCTTCACTTCGAAGCGTGTTTTTAACTCGCCACTGTGTCAACATTTTCAACAGTACAGACGTAAAATTTACATGAATCCCTTCAGCAGGTTCTTGGGATACTCACAGTGTAATCCCTTTTCTGATATTCATTACAGTTTTGGCACAGCAAGCGTTCATTTATCCAGAAGTACCGAGCTTTATAGGTAGAAACAATCATGGTGTATTACAGCCTCAGTGGTCTGCCACAGCCTTCTGGGCTCACATTTTCAGAGAAAAAAATGTGCACATTATAATGTTAAACAGAAGTCTCCTTGTTTTTTTACATGCTTAACTGTTATAGTTTTAAAAGACATAAATACTTTTGGCTGAATTTTTCACATTGGCAAGAATGGCCAATTTATGCAGTTCTGCTAAAAGCACTGCTACATCTTTCAAGCTCTACAGATTTGGCATACTTACACCTACAGACTCCATTCTTGCTTAAACAGATCCATTTATCTCTCACTCATTTCATAGATGCATACATACATAAATACATACATACATACATACATACATATATACACTCAACAAAAATATAAACGCAACACTTTTGTTTTTGCTCCCATTTTTCATGAGATGGACTTAAAGATCTAAAATTCATTCCAGATATACAATGTTACCATTTCTCTCAAACTTTGTTCACAAATCTGTCTAAATGTTTGATAGTGAGCACTGCTGCTTTGCTGAGATAATCCATCCCACCTCACAGGTGCGCCACATCAAGATGCTCATCAGACACCATGATTAGTGCACAGGTGTACCTTAGACTGTCCACAGTAAAAGGCCACTCTGAAATGTGCAGTTTTTTTGCTTTAATGGGGGTCTGGGGACTCAGAACCAGTCAGTATCTGGTGTGACCACCATTTGCCTCATGCAGTGCAACACATCTTCTTCACATAGAGTTTATCAGATTGTCAATTGTGGCCTGTGGAATGTTGGTCCACTCCTCTTCAATGGCTGTGCGAAGTTGCTGGATATTAGTGGGAACTGGTACACACTGTCGTATATGCCGGTCAAGCACATCCCAAACATGCTCAATGGGTGACATGTCCGGTGAGTATGCTGGCCATGCAAGAACTGGGACATTTTCAGCTTCCAAGAATTGTGTACAGATCCTTGCAACATGGGGCCGTGCATTATCTTGCTGAAACATGAGGTGATGTTCATGGATGTATGGCACAACAATGGGCCTTAGGATCTCATCACGGTATCTGTGTGCATTCAAAATGCCATCAATAAAATGCACCTGTGTTCTTGTTCTGTGATCTGTGGTTGTGAGGCCGGTTGGATGTACAGTACTGCCATATTCTCTGAAACGCCTTTGAAGACGGCTTATGGTGGAGAAATGAACATTCAATGCACGAGCAACAGATCTGGTTGACATTCCTGCTGTCAGCATGCCAATTGCACAATGCTTGCGACATCTGTGGCATTTTGCTGTGAGACAAAACTGCACATTTCAGAGTGGCCTTTTACTGTGGACAGTCTAAGGTACACCTGTGCACTAATCATGATGTCAGATCAGCATCTTGATGTGGCACACCTGTGAGGTGGGATGGATTATCTCAGCAAAGCAGAAGTGCTCACTATCAAACATTTAGACAGATTTGTGAACAACATTTGAAAGAAATCGTAATATTGTTTATCTGGAATGAATTTTAGATCTTTGAGTCCATCTCATGAAAAATGGGAGCAAAAACAAAAGTGTTGTTTTTATATTTTTGTTGAGTATACATATGTTCAGACATACATGACCAGATACATAAATGCATTATTTTATACATACATATATTAACACAGTTGTGCTTTTCTTCTCCATCTAATACAGATTTTCCATTAGAATAGCATATTTATGCTTTTCTTTACACTCTCAACCTCACCTCACATTTATTACACTAACTGTCCTCTTTATTAGGAACATCTACAAATATCACATTTTACCATGTTAAAAAAACATTCATTCATTTTCTGCTTTCTTTCACAACTGCAAACATTATCACTGCACTTTTCACTATCTGCTTCAGTGTCTGAGATATGACTGTTTAAGCAGCATCAACTTTTGCACATTTCTTTGAAGTCAGAGCGTGGTCACAAGACCTACAGACCTGGGGTCCAGGATCTATAATTTTCTGCAAACATTTTTATTGCAAATTTCACAAATTTTCAGTCAGTATGTGTTCACACAGTGAAAAAGCGTGGTACAAAAAGACTGAACAGAAACTGAAGTGACTGCTGCAGCTGGAAGTTTCTGCACACACTGACACACTTCACTGAGAACACACATGCACATTAAAGTGTTTTTCTGTTTAGTTTACTGTCCTGGGTCTGTCTGTCTGTCTGCAGGCATAATTATACCTGAAAGATCCTCATTTTTTCCAGTTTCATCCGGACACATGAAACAATGCTGTCCAGCATGCAAGTAAACAGACTTTTAAGCTAAATACCAAAAACATGAACTGTGCTGTGCTGAACATGAACCTTTCTAACCAGTCATAGTTATCTAAAGATGCGTAGTTGGGCATTTAAACAAACCTTCAGGTGTCAGTTTTTTATCTGTAGAAAATTTTCAAGGCTTTAACTTCCATTGAGTATTATCCCTGGGGTTTCTAAAGCTGCTGAGAGGTGGGTAGTAAAAATTATAAATGAACACTTAAACAAAGGCTTCCCGTGTTGCATTCAGTGCAGTTCGGTATCTGTAAAAATCATTCCACAGATTTTTACAAAGGGTAAGATTATAGAAAAGATTAAACACATGTTGGAAACAAATGCTTACATGGCGCTTTATCCCTAGATCTTACAAAGGCATCTGACACTGTTAATTAAAAAAATTAATTCTTCTCATCTAAACTACCTATTTTAACTTCCCTCCGGACACAATTGATAGGATAAAATCTGACTTAGAGAACACAATGTGTCTGCATTAACAGTATCAAAAGTTCTACATATCTCTGTTTCCCTACCTCAGGGGTCAATACTAGGCCCTCTGTTATTATCCAAATATATTAATGATCTGCCCAACTTATGTCATAATTTCGAATTTCGAATGTACGCCTATAACACTGTAATTTTGCTAGTGCAATAAATATTCAAGAAGCAGCCTCTGTTTTGACTTCAGTGATTGTTCCTGTAAATGAATGACTATTTAAGGTTGTCACTTTTCCAAAAAATCAAAGTCGAATGGTTTTCGGCCCACCTTTTTGGTAAGGACCCTGCCTGTTAAACTCTTGATGAAGTGCCGCAGCACTCGGTCTTACAGCTTGGATGAAAAGCCAACGGCTGAGTGCGCACATTTGATATGGAGGGCGAGTGACTAAACTGTATTTCACAGAACACACAGCCTGGTCTTTGATTTTGTAAGTTTGCCATCTACGATGTATAACCAAAACTACTCCCACACAGCCCTCCTCGGATGATTCGGAGCTGTTAATGTCCACTCAGAGTGGAAGCTTTACAGGAGTCAAGAGAGCAGTGGATGTGGCTGAGGGTCAAGCTGCGCTCCCAGCACCCTCTTTTGGACGGAATGGTCCACTGATCCAGGCGCACTGTGCCGCTCCACTCAATATTTTACATTCAAATATTTATTTACAATTCGGTTCGGATATTTAACCCCATATTCGATCAGTTATTCGAATATCGAACATAAAGTGACAGCCCTATGGCTATATAAATCTTGTCTCCTATTAAATACAACTAAAACAGTTTGTATAATGTTCACAAAGCAACCATTGGACATCAAATTTTGGGGGGACAGGAACTAGAAATTGTCTCTGAATTTAAGTTCCTTGGCGACACTCAATTCCACATTATGTTTAAAAAGCCACACTAAAAGAATAGTTAATACAGTGAGATTCAATTTGAACAATTTCAGACAAAGAAGACCTTTCATAACACTGGGTGCTGCTAGAATGTTTGTATATTCAAAGATTCTGTCACACATTGATGATTGTACTACATGTTGGTCACAGGCAGGTGCTAATGCAAAATCATACAATGGGCTCTAATTTTGTAGACCAGGAGCAAGCGCAGGCGCACCTGCCCTGCGCCAGCCTTCGTCGTGCGGACAGGGTGTGACCATCGCACTTTGCAAGTTTCGCCGTGCCAGCCCCTCAGCGCATATCCAGAGGGGAGGAGACGGAGGTGTGAGTGGGATTAACACAGCTGATCGCTGTCTTCACCAATCAAATGAGCGCCTCTCCTCTCCTTTAAATGTGCTGTGGCTGAGGCGCAGCGTCTGATTGGTCTGAATGATCTCCGCCACCGCGGAAACAGTGTGCTGGAAAGACCCGGCAGCGGAGATGGTCAGAGCGGCTGTCCCTTCAGCAGGAGAATGTACAGGGTGGCGCGCATCGGAGGCCAGGATGCGCGTCACCGTGTGGGCCAGCTCCTGGGACAGATGTAATCTGTTCCTTTGTCATTAATAGGAGTAAAAATAGGAGTAAAAAAAATACAAATATAAGAGACAGTTTCACACCCGCTGGCTTATCCATTCATAATGCTTGTGATCCACCTGCACTCCTGGTTTGTCATTGCCAAATAGCAGAGCCTTTAGTGATATACTGTATACTCTCCCAGTGTCTCCTCCTCATCCTCCTTGCAATAATCTCTCCATCTTTTTAGATAACGTTAAAAAAAGACTAAAATAGAGAAATATGGGAAATCACGGGTAAATCCTGAGTGACATACATTTATTTTCTCTCCTTTTTCTTTGTCTTTTTTCTCCCTCATTTCATTAGATTCAAAGAAAAGAGGGCTTTCAAAGAAAGCCAGATATTTACTCAGTATCAGATGTTAAGGATGTTTATTGTTGACTTGTAAGATGTGCATCAAACTTCCAGCTGCCGTCAGGTTAAGTTTCCATGATGACAAACGGCTTTAATCCGACATCAGATGTGACGGGACAATTAATATAGATACAAATGTATCTGCTGGTTCAGACGGTTACATTAAATAGTGATTGCTGTGATTGTTTATTGCATTAAAATGTGCCTGACACTCTGGAAACCTGCCTCTGAGGCGTGTGCACATGTGTGCTTGTCACCAAATTACAGCTGCGGAGGGTGCGCTCCGCCCTGCGCCGAAGATAGACCAGGTTGGAGCAGGCGAGCTTTCAGCGCACCTTCCGCACAGTTTTTAACACAGAAATTAACACTGCGCGGGGTGCGCCAGGCTTGCGCCCCCTGCGCTGTGCCACGAAATTAGGGCCCTACCACTCTAGCTTCATCACGAAGGGTCCTTCAAAGAAAACTATTGTCATTCCATGGTTGCAACATGTTAAAAAGATCAACTTCATGACCTTCAATAAAATTTAAATTTGTTCGTTTGATGTATAAAGTGTTACATGGACTTGCTTCGCCTCCCCGTCAGGCTTCCTTAAAACTAAGGTCCACAGTGGTCTTATGACCAGGGCCTCCCTTCACAGGGGACTGTGAGGTGCCACATAGTAAAACAGCCTTTGGACAAAACTCCCTCTGTAAAGGCAGTCAGATCTGAAACAGTCTCCAACTCGCCATAAGGAAGTTCTACACATTACAAATGTTCCAAACACACGTCAAGCAGTGGCTGAGAGCAAACCAGTCCTGTAACCACTGGCCTTTAGGGTTTTAGAAGTGTATAATCTATTGTCCTGTTCTATGTTCTGCTTTCGTGTGTGCTGTGTCTCTGGCATCATGTTTTTGTGTAACTTGCCTAGGGACTGGCAGGTAACACATGGCATGTTTCCAAATAGCTGTCCATTAATATGCACTGTGGGCTAACTCTAATGCTAGCAAACATCAAGTAAACGTACCATTAAAAACATGACTGTGTCTTCATCTGATCAGCAGTCAGTGAGAGCCAAACTATTTCTTTAAAGAAAAAAAAAAAAATTCAGCTCCTCCTTTTTGTCTTGTGAGTTTCTCAACGTTGATTTGTGTCTGTTCAAGTATGAATGTTCATTTCAGCATGAAGGATCTGCATGGCAAGTGTCACAGACTGCACATTTATAGACATCAGCTGCTGGTATCTACTGATACACCTGAAGTGTTTTCACCAAGCTATCTTGATATATCACCGAAATTGAAAAACATTAGTCCAAAATGTATACACCTGCATCCACTGGTGATCTGTATATCCTCATGACCTACAATTTACATTGAGATATCTGAAATTTATGATTCAAACACCCTCAGTCACCATCAGCACAGGTTTTTTTTGTGTGTATAAACATTGATCATGATCCCTTGAAAGATTGATAATTTTGTTGGACAGTGGCTGTTTTTCCTCTTTTGAGCCTCCCTGTAAACAGCACATCCACACTTACTGACTGTGGACTACGGATGGGTACCAAATTCGGTACTTTAAGAGGTACCGACCAAATTCTGTAGGTACTACAAAGTACTGATTCAAGTAAAATCAAACAGTGCCATGTTTAGGTACCTAAACGCATCCTTGTGACTGTGAGGGAGTGGAAGATGCAGGCATACTATTGGGTAGAGTAGGTGAATTTCCATACCGGACTTGAACGCAGCACAGCAATAGCGTAATGACATCTGCAGCCGCGGGCTCAGTCAACAAAGCAAGCATGGCCGAGAGAAAGCGCTTGGAAGTGTGGCTCCACTTTATTAAATGTGATGGAGATCTCAGATTATGCTCGCTGCAATATTTGTGACGCCAAGTGTAAGGCCGACAGCTGAAATACTTCAAATCTGAGGAAGCACCTGGTGTTGACAAAATTTTGCTTAAAGGTGCCATAGGCAGGATTTTGCTAGTCAATGCTAATTTTTCTGTGCTTTGTTTGGCTCAATTGTAAGATTATCCATTGAGATCCTTTTATGAGTGTATTATAATTGCACTACAGCGAGATCGCTGTGTTTCCATCTGTCTCTGTTATGAGCTGACAAAGATTCTCAACCGCTCCTGGTATTTATTTATTTATTTGCACCATAAATTAGAAACATTTACATTGACATAGAAAAAAAAAATACACGATAGTGCTGGAGAGGTGAAAAAAAACCCAAAGCGGGCTTATCAAAGATACCTCCCCAAATAAAGTTAATAATAAAAATATACAAAAAATAAATGAAATTTAATACATTAAAATAAACTCAGAATAACTCAACAACTAACAGACAACAAGCAATTTAATTATGAATGAGAACAAAAATTAGCTTTGGGATCTTGATGGATTATATATGACTTTAGTCTAAACTTAAAATTGGTCAGAGATGTATTTGTTTTTGTTAAATGATAATATGAATTCCAAATTAATGAACCTCTGTAAGTAAATGAAAACTAACATTGAGAAGTATAGCAAAAGGGAGTATGAAGTTTAATGGCATGTCTTGTATTGTGCGAATGAATCTGAGAGTTAATTGTAAAAAAATACATAAAAGATTCTGGAAGCAAATGTGGTAGACGAATATATTTATAAATAAATATACAAGATTGAAGAATATTAATATCGTAAATGGACAATAAGTTCAGCTTTTTAAATAGAGGGGCAGATGGAGATAAATAATTAGAAGAGGTGGCTAGCCTAACACATTTCTTTTGGGTGATGAATATTTTCTGCAAATTTGTAGGGTATGTACTTGCCCAAACAATATTACAGTAGCTAAGATGTGGATATATTAAACTGTAATACAATGTATGAAGAGTATTCTTAGTAAAGAAACCATGAATTTTCCTGATGATGCCAATAGACTTCATCACTTTGTTAGTGATGAGCTTAATATGCTCTGTCCATGACAACCTCTCATCAATCAAAACCCCCAAGAATTTGGTGGAAGAGACCTGGATTAAATGGTTCCCTCCAAAGGAAATCTTGGCCTTGGATGTACAGTATTTTTTTTTTTTACCTGTGAAAATAATAAAATTAGATTTTTTTTATATTTAATGTTAACTTGTTAATCTGGAACCATTCTGAAAATATTTCTATTCCAGAATTAGCTTCACTAATTAGAGAATCAAAGTTCTTGTTAGACAGAAACAAGGTTGTATCATCAGCCAAAAGTATCGGTAGTATGGTGGAAGACACAGAAGCCAAATCGTTGATGTACACAAGGAACAATAATGGGCCAAGTATGGAACCCTGAGGGACACCATATGTTAATTGAGCTCTGGAGGATGCATAACCATTAATATAAACAAATTGTTCACGATTCAAAACATAACTGGCAAGCCAACTATATGATAAATCCTGAAATCCATAACGATGAAGTTTAGAAAGCAAAATAGTAAGGTCAACAGAATCAAAAGCTTTGGATAAATCTAAGAAAATACCTAGTGCATATTCATTGTTATTTAAAGCTGAATACATTTTTTCTACCAGTTGTAGTAGGGCCATATCAGTTGAGTGGTTTTCCCAGAAACCATATTGATGCCTATAAAAAATGTTTTCTTTATTTAAGTGAAGTAACATTCTTTTATATACTATTTTCTCTAGGATTTTTGAGAAACATGGTTGAACTGAAATAGGTCGATAATTATTAAAAGATTTTGGTCCCCGGTTTTGTGAAAAGGGATAACTTTAGCGATTTTAAGATCTTTGAGCACACATCCCTTCTGTAATGATAAGTTGAAGATGTATGTTAATGGTTCCAAGATAGATGAGGACACATGTTTGATCAAGGAAGCACCAATATCATCATGACCTGGAGCAGACAATTTCAATTTACCAATGATTTCACAGACTTCTACTATGTTGGTGTTTTCAAACTGAAGAAGCGGGGAAAAATTGCCCTTTATGTAATCAAGAGGGTTACCTTTAGACGGATTAATGTTCATTGACAAAGAAGAACCCACCTTGGGAAAAAAATTATGAAATTCATAAGAAATAACATATGGATCATTAAATGTTGCACCATGACATTTATACATTGTTGAATTAAAAGGTGAAGGATTGGTAAGAAACCGCTTATATAAATTATTTTTGGTAATTGAAGATTTACGTAACCCGGATGTAAACCATGGTTTCCCATTAATTCTAGCAGTTTTCTTTTTTGATTGTACCAATGGGAGGCATGACTGAAATACAGAATTAAAGATTGTCATGAAAGTCTGATAAGCAGACTCGGCATCTGTATGTTCATAAACATCTTTCCAGGAAATGTCATCCATCAACAGTTTAAAGCGCTCAGTACTATGTGGGCTGAATATCCGACGTTTGGTACACGGATCTGTACCAACTTGCTCAGTCTTATCTGGGAAGGAGAAATGAAAGATAGGGAAATGATCTGAAATGTCTGTGAAAAGTATGCCAGATTTAGTCGTGCTGTTCAGGGAATTAGTAAATATATTATCAATTAGGGTGGCAGATGATTTGGTCACCCTTGTTGGCTTGTAAATAAGTGGATAAAAGAAACTAGATGACAAAATGTTAAGGAAATCTGAAATTTGAACCTGAGTTTCACTTTTTAGTAAATCAAGATTAAAGTCTCCTAACAGAAAACACAATTTATTTTCAGTATTTATCCTATCTAGTGTTGACCCAAGCTTATCATGAAAACTTACTACATTTGTATCCAGAGGCCTGTAAATACATCCAATAATGACTTTTCTTCCATTGAAAAAGGAGCAGAAAGTAATTTCTATGAAGAAAGCTTCAACATCAATATTTGTTAGTTCCTGAGTGAGATCTTCTCTCACACAAAACTGAAGGCTGTCATGAACATAAATAGATACACCTCCTCCAGCTCTCTGTGCTCTAGAGCGGTGAACAGACTTATAGAATGGTATGTCAAATAACATTTCTGTTGATTCTGTCAGCCATGTTTCTGACAAAGCAATGATAGTGAATTGATCATTACGAGAGGATATATAGTTTGTGAATTCATCATAATTTTTAGAAAGACTACGAATATTCAAATGACGTGGAAAAAAATGTATTGGGGATACTCTTGCATAGACTTTTAAATTGTTGGGGATTATAATAATTACAAGTAGTAGCCACATTTCTGGTAAATTTAAGACAGTTCAAGTTTGGATCAGAAGAGTCAGTGTAGTTATCAGTTCCATTAGAGTCAGCAGGATTGAAAATATAGTCAGCACAAAAGTCCTTTAAGTCGTCACTGGTTAGAGACTCAATCATAATGAAACAAAAATATAAATAAAAATATGATATATGAAATATGATATAAGTAAATTAGTAAAACCAATTTAAAAAAAGTCAAAAGCGACCTTTGGATGCTAGGCCTTGGTCACAAACCATGCCTGTAACAAACCATCCATGTTTACACATTTGCGGTGTGGGATGGTGTTCTGATTGGTATCTTTGACCAATCAGAAGAGCCCCTGAGGGTTCTATCCTGATTGGTCGAGGGGCGACGCTTCGTCCTTCATCGTGATTGGTTGTAAAGCTCTTCGTTCTCGTGAACGCGCATGAGGAAGTCCTGGCTCGCAGATTTACCTTGCTCGCCAAAAAAACAAATCCGAATCAAAATGAGAACCAGCATATGTGCTGCAGGTCAGCATGTAACTGGAGTGTTTGACAAAATCTCTTTAAAAGAAGACCAGCGGAGGGCAGTAACACGCTCTGCAGCATCTACTCTGCCGGAAAAGGTAGTAGCATTAAACATAACATAACATAACAGCATTAAACCTCGAACAATGGCGGACAGCAGTAATCCAGCGGGCAGCAGGAAGATGCAGATTCCCTCTCTACCCCCAGGCAGCTTCCACCAAAAAGTCAAGGATCGTGACAACGCTTACAGGAAGAGTACAAGAAGGAGCACCGTGCGCGAAATAAAGCAAGAATAATGTCGGCATAGTATTTGATCGGGGGAAGACCCCTCTTTAGGACCTCTAGGGTTTCAAATCTACGTCTGATGGACAGGTGAGTTATTTTTTTCCTCTTATGTTGTTTACTCGGTTTTATGGTATTAAATGTGTTTAGATTCCCTCATGGACGAGTACCTTATGGGCATTCACTCTATATGTGAAAGCACAGCCTATTTTCCCCACGGGGCTTTGTAACCTCAGTAATCTGGTGAAATCCGAGACGTGCTATGTTTCAGATGTCCCGAATATAGAAACACGTCGAGTGTCTTAGCACCAGGGTGTAAAAGTAGGACATTTCTTCTGATTTCAATCTCATTCTCATTCAAATGACATAGAAAGAGTAGTGGTCCCTGCCCCCACCTCCCCAATCCGGTGCAGAGACTCTTTCAGACAGGTAAACATATTATAGAATAGAAGGATCAATTTAAGGGAGAGAGGGGTAAGCCACCCCCTGTTTCTGGTAAACAGGAAACAACTCTTTTCACGTGGCCCTAAATTCAGAAAGCCCTTATCATTTCTCCCCGTCTCTGACGAAAAGGAGAACCTGGCATAAATGGTTCGTACTTTTTAACACACAAAAAAAACTATTTTTCGTGTGTCAAAGTACATTTTCTGCTTGTCAGGTATTTTGAGATTGGTATCAAATTCAGTTTATTCAGGTCTAAAATGGCGTATTATACTTATATGTAATTTAACCACTGTAGTGTAAGTGTGTGACTCATTGGCCTAGAGATTAGTCTGAATAGCAAAGGTAGCAACATTTTTGTCAAAATGTTGACTATGAGGCAAAGTGAGCCATTTGTTCCTTTTCTACCACCAAAACTTTGAAATGTTATATTGATACACTGAATCATAAAACACCGTTTAATGTTATGTTAATTAACTGATATGTCTGATCAGATGTTAAACATTATAGTAAATCATGTCGAGGGTAAACAAGAGGAAAACCAACTGGGGCTCAACACCCCCTGCTGAGATGGAGAAAACAATATAGGAGTGAAATATTGATGTCAACCCTGCAGATGTTTTATGATGAAGAGGGATGTTTAAACTTAGTTGTTTTAGCAAGTCTGAACTTGTAAAAGCTTGTTTTTGTTGTATCTCTTTGTATTTCTCCTTGCCTCAGTGACAACAGCAGTAGAAATGGCTAATCTTTCCCAGGATCTGCTCAGGACAAAAGTCAGCAGATTAATAGGTTTGAGCATTTTTTTATTATACCTTTCTATGTTTGTACTAAATCAATATTTATACCATACAATAACTACGTCTTTCTCTCAACAGGACAAGATCAGCAGAAGCAGTGAAATGTTCCACTTCGTGGTGTGATGGACCTGCCCCCCGTGTGTCAAGAAATTTAAGAAATAGATGACAATTTTTAAAATAAATTATTTTTCACCATATTTGTCTATAATGGAGCACTGCAATTTTTTGACTTTATCTTTTTATAAAATATGACAGTGATGTTTGATGTAAATGCTTGGATTTGTTAAAATTTTCCTCAGGTTCATCCAGTATGACTTAAGGATGTAAATTTCAATCATAACTTTACAAAAAGTTCAATTAGCAAGAATCCAGTTCAGCAAACTTAAACGACTGAAGCAAATCTAGAGCCTAAGTTTCTCACAGGCTAGAAAAAAATTAAGATCTAATGAAAATAATAATTAAAAACACAAAATTGTTTATTAACAATCATAGAAAAAGTCTCAGAAGAATTTGAATGTGGAAAAAAAAGTATGCATATCATACTTGGGTCTTTTTAAAAATAGAGGCAGTATTTGTAATTGAATCTACTGAGTTATCTAAAGAGCATCTTCAACAAAGTGCTGAAATAATACATCCACTCCCAAGTGAAGCAGACAAGTTGTTGCATTCAACAACACCAACTCTGCAAGGATGTAAACTTACAGGACAGTAAAGACAATATTCAATTTTAGACTGAAAATCAGCATAATGTATAAATAGAAATAAATACAAGAAGAAACACAGTGCAACATATTTATTAATTTCTAAATGTCAAGTAAACAACAGTAATCAAAATCAGTGTAGTTTCACAAAAATGAATGGCAAATATAAGTATCTAAAAAGGTATCAAGTAAATAATGTAAGTGTGCAAAGGAAAGGCAGGACTGTGCAAATTTATGCTTCAGGTGTGTACCTCAAATACGATTTACAGCAGATTTTAAGCATGCACCACACTCAATGGAGTGTGATGGAATATATAAGATCACTTCAAATTTAGCAAACTTAACACAGTTTCACTCCAACAAAGACGACTACTGCTAAGAAATAAAAACCTTTACAACACAGAGGACTAGCCTCGACCCCTCAGTGCTCCTCGGGTATACTGATACACCCCGCGGCCTGTAGTTTGTCCCGCACCATCTCACATACTAAAAATGAAAGAATAAACTTGGTTTATTTAGCAGTTGACTAGCAGGCTAGCTGCTAACGTTGTCCACGTGAATGATAGCTCGTCTTGCTGGTAGACGCTAATTCAGCTTTGTTCTATCAAGTATCGTCCAAAACAGTGATACGTAAAAGCTAAATATGAGCACAAGTTGTAATTACAATATTGCTTTGAAAACTTACCTCAGAATCAGACATTGTCGCTGCAGTTATCTTGCTCGTCGCTGAGAAGCTTTCACAGTCGACTAGTGTTGTGATACCGACGGCCATAATGCAGCTCTTGCGCGCACCTCTTTGTGGGAGGGGCTAAACTCACGTAAGGACGTGCTGTCAGAAAAAGCTGGACGGGGGTTTCAAATCGGCATCTTACATGGGTCAAATCGCCATCTTACCTGGGTAATCCTGCCTACGGCACCTTTAAAGCTGAAGAGTGCACAATTTCTGAGTTTCAGATATACGACCACAAAGGATTCATTCGGCACTGTTAGCGCACCTGTGTCCAGTCTGCAGCCAGCAACACAGGAAAAGAAATGGCTTTAACATTTGGTGATGGCAGCAAGGACAAGGAGGATACCTGGTCCAGGTAAATAAGCCTCATGTTTAAGATGGTATTAGCTTGGCATTTTAATGTGCGTCAGTTATCATTATCAGGTCTGTTCCTCGTACTTTGTAACATTAATGTAAATGCTTTTTTAATTTATACTCTGTCAGACCCACTGTTAAACTGCCCTAAAGTTAAAGTGAGGGCTGCAGTTAATTTATTAAGTTGTGGTTCATTTCAGTTACTGGTTTTCATGTTGAAGAAGTTTTGGGAACAACTACAATGTTACAAACAGTTGAATGTTGTTTTGATATACATCTGTCAAATTTTATATGTTGAGAAATAAATTTACATTGAAAAAAATTGAGATCTTCATATTAAACAAATTAATGCTGCACTTTACAAGAAGGGTCAGAGCAGACTCTATCTGCTGAGGAGGCTGAGGTCTTTTGGGGTGCAGGGGGCACTCCTGAGGACCTTTTATGACTCTGTTGTGGCCTCTGCCATCTTCTATGGAGTGGTCTGCTGGGGGAGCAGCATCACAGCAGCTGACAGGAGGAGGCTGGACAAACTGATAAAGAAGGCCAGCCCGGTCCTGGGATGCCCTCTTGAGCCTGTGGAGGAGGTGGTGGAGAGGAGGACTACAGCTAAACTGTCCATGATCATGGACAGAGACCCTCACCCCCTCCAACACACACTCACTGCACTGAGGAGCTCTGTCAGTGACAGGATGCTCCACCCGAAGTGTGTGACAGAGAGGTATCGCAGGTCCTTCCTTCCTGCAGCTGTTAGAATCTACAACAAAAACCTCTCCAGTGTGCAATAATCTGTATCTTTTTTACTGTAAGGCTCCAAATTCAGCCTTCTTTGCTCTAGTTTTTTCAAATTCTCTGAGTGTCCTCTATGACATTTTTAGTGCACTAAATAATATTGTTTAAGTGTATATACACTGATTTTCTTATATACTGTAAAATACTGTTAATAATATTGCGGACAGGCAAATGCTCTTTCATTTATTTTCATTTTTATTTCACTTATTCAGATCTTTTTATATATTGTTAATATTGCTGGAAGGTTCATGCTCTTTCATTTATTTTTATTTTCATTTCACTTATTCTCATTCAGATCTTTTTATATATTGTTAATATTGCTGGAAGGTTCATGCTCTTTCATTTATTTCAGTTTCATTTCAATTATTCTCATCCAGATCTTTTAAATATGTTAATATTGTTAATACTGCTGAAAGGCTCATGCTCTTTCATTTATTTTCATTGAATTGTATTTATGCTATTGTCTATTTTATTCTAATTACCTGTAGTTTCATTTGTAAATCTTTCTAATGTTTCTTTTGTATCCTGCTGCTGCTGTAAATCTGAAATTTCCCCCGTGGGACTAATAAAGGTTTATCTTATCTTATCTTATCTTATCTTAATACTTATTACCCCCTAAAAAACACACGCAGAAGTACCAAAAATTGGTACCGTTGAGTTCCGATTCCCAGGTACCGTCCATCGGTATGGTATCGGTTCAAATGTGAAAGGTACCCATCCCTACTGTGCACCTGTTTTTTTAGTTTTTAAAGGCATTAAGACTCAATTGACCATCTCAATAACATTTTTGTTCCATATTGGTGATATTTTCTGTTCCTTTAGTGCTTTAAAAAGGCATTTGTTGACAGAAACAATAAATAAAATGGACTTTATACAGTTCCTGAATTGTTTCTGACATGCGTTCTCCCAGTCAATTCGTGTTGTCAGTCAAACGTTTGTAACAGTTCTGGCTTTTCAACTGCATTCTTTTGCAACGTAGCAAACGACACTGTGAGTGTGCATCATTTTGCTGCTTTATTTGTATTTCCTTTGCAAACCAAATGCCTCAGTAAGTGTTATCTGTCAGGACGAGGCTACGCTGCACCACAAGGGGAAAATTTTTTCCCAGTTAGGAAAAATAGACACGATAGTTGCGTTTGAGGTGCCTATGCAAGTTGGTTGTATTCCCCGTCTTCGTCACTAAACAAATGCGACATGTTGGCTTGTCAGTTTTCATGAGCTCACACCTTGTTCATTCTGTTTAAAACCAAAATATTACCACACTGGGACTGTGGCAGTCAACGCAGGAGCCATCACTTTCATGCTATCATTAATATTAGTGCTTGTTTCCTTGTTACTCCTCAGCGCGCTCACTTGCAGATCTGGGTGTACAGCCCTGCTTCCCCCCCTCCACGCAAAGACTGAATGACTGACAGAGGGTTCACTCTGTTCATTCTACTATAGAACCAATGCTCCCAGGTGTTAAGACACATGCACAGAGTGAACCCTCTTGTCAGTCAGCCTGTTTGGTAGAGAGAGGAGGAAAAAAAACATGTATGCATGTGTCAACATATCAAGGCCTGCAAAATTATTGAGTTTTTTTTTTTTTTTTATCGAGCGGTTAATTGATTTATTGATTATCATGACAGGCCTGAGAATTACATTTAACAGAAATAAACACAAAAAAATTCCTTCAATTTTAATTGCTTACTTTTATGACTTGAAACTCTGAGTATTGTTCAAAAGTAAATACAGTGTTTCCTCTACACTCATTTAGGAGTGGCAGGCCGCCACTCCTTCAAAAAAATTTTTTGTCTTAAACTGCAAATACACCACCGCAGCATCATGTCGAAGCCTTCATTGCAGAGTCCTGCATTAAGTTGGATGTAAAAAAGGCCATAGCTGTTAGAATAGTGCTGAATAGAGTTACTACTTTTCACCAGCAGATAGTGGACAGGTGACAGGTTTCTATTCAAAGTTTGGGCGTATATTGATTTTGAAACATACACACCGGACCGAGGGATGTGTGAATGAGTAATACTGAGAAGATATTGAATGAAGGGATTAACAAATTAGGAGAGTGTGTTCTCAGTGAAGTGTGTCAGTGTGTGCAGAAACTTCCAGCTGCAGCAGTCACTTCAGTTTCTGTTCAGTCTGACTGAGGGAGGTTTTTGTACCACGCTTTTACACTGTGTGAACACATACAGACTGTTGACCCAGTGTCCACTCAGACAGTAGTAAACTGCTGCATCTTCAGCCTGGACTCCACTGATGGTCAGAGTGAAGGAAGATCCAGATCCACTGCCTGAAAAACGATCTGGAATCCCTGATTGTCGAGTGCTAGTAGTGTGTATAAGGAGTTTAGGAACACCTCCATTTTTCTGTTGGTACCAGGATAAACAGTAAGCACCGCTACAGGTGTCCACAGTCTGGCTGGCCCTACATGAGATGGAGACGGAGCCTCCTGGAGCAGAGCTGACTGCTGCAGGCTGAGTCACTGTGACCTGTCCTCTGGACTCTGAGGACACAGAGACAAAGACAGAGAGCAGCGTCATGGTTTTGTGGCCTTGATTTCAGAGGGACACATGTTGACAGAGGAGAGGAGTTTGATTGTCTGGACTTTACCTGTGAAGCAGCAGCAGAGGAGAGTCCAGATGAGGACGCAGATGGACGTCATGTTTGTGATGAGGACCAGGATTTCTGTGTCTTCTGCTGTGATGAAGGACAGCTGTCAGTCATCCAGTGTTCAAGTGTCAGGACTATAAACTCTCCCAGAGCACTGGAGCATGAGGAGGATGATGATGATGATGATGATGATGCAAAGTGGCTCTGTTTTGAGATTACTGGTTTAAATACCTTTATCAGGGAACAAATATCCTTAAGAAAAAGCTAGTGCTCAGAATGTGCATTGCAGTTAATTTTTTTGAAGAACTGGACAGATCTTAGCATTTCTTTAACTACTGACTGAAATGTATCAATTTTCAGTGAATCTGCTACAATAAGCATTCTGTTATACATTATTTTCTAAGCAATTTCTATCTTTATTTCCACTTCATGGAAAGGGAACAAAACTGCACCTCCTGCTGTAGAAATTGAGAAAAAAACATAAGTATCGATAGACATTCTTTAATAGTTATGTCTCCAACCACTTGTTTTATGAACATTATTCAAAGAAATGCTGTTTATTTCAACCAGAAAAGTAAATTCTTACTTTTTCATGAACACTATTCACTCAATTTAACGTTGTCCGAATCATAAAAAAAAAATAAAAAATACATTAACGATTATATTCTAGTAGATCCCCTTTATCAGTGATTTGATCTCATCTTGATACTTTCTTTGATTTATGAGTCAAACTTAAAAAGATACTACTGCAGCCATTTTGAGAACCGAGGTCAACGGCTAATGTGTGCTCAAAAACCTTTGTACAGAGACACTTTGCATCATCATCATCATCATCATCATCATCATCATCATCATCATCATCATCATCCTCCTCCTCATGCTCCAGTGCTCTGGGAGAGTTTATAGTCCTGACACTTGAACACTGGATGACTGACAGCTGTCCTTCATCACAGCAGAAGACACAGAAATCCTGGTCCTCATCACAAACATGACGTCCATCTGCGTCCTCATCTGGACTCTCCTCTGCTGCTGCTTCACAGGTAAAGTCCAGACAATCAAACTCCTCTCCTCTGTCAACATGTGTCCCTCTGAAATCAAGGCCACAAAACCATGACGCTGCTCTCTGTCTTTGTCTCTGTGTCCTCAGAGTCCAGAGGACAGTACACAGTGACTCAACCTGCAGCAGTCAGCTCTGCTCCAGGAGGCTCCGTCTCCATCTCATGTAGAACCAGTCAGAATGTTTATGTCTCAGGCAGTAGCCAGTGTTTAGCCTGGTACCAACAGAAAGATGGAGGTCTTCCTAAACTCCTTAATTACTATGTTAGCACTCGACAATCAAGGATTCCAGATCGTTTTTCGGGCAGTGGATCTGGATCTTCCTTCACTCTGACCATCAGTGGAGTCCAGGCTGAAGATGCAGCAGTTTACTACTGTAAAAGCCTTCAGAGCATCAACAGTCAGCTTGTGTTCACACAGTGAAAAAGCTTCATACAAAAACCTCCCTCAGTCAGAAAGAGCAGAAACTGAAGTGACTGCTGCAGCTGTAAGTTTCTGCACACACTGACACACTTCACTGAGGCTAAAGTGTGTTTGCTCTGTTTTGTCCTGTCCTGGGCCTGTCTGTCTGTCCATCTGCAATAATAATTATATCAGAGAGATTCACTTAAATCAAAGTTACATAAGCACAAATCGATATTTCCACAATAGAAGATGTTCTATACGTAAAGAGACAGAAGTATGAAAGCTTCGAGAATTAAAACAAGATAAAAGTTCTTATGATTCTTATTTCAGAACACAAAGTCTAATTCCATTTGCACATAATGTAAAACTTTATTCCATTATATATGGTCAGAAAAAACGATGTCAGTCAGTACGTAGCTTAAACAATATTCATACTAAATTAAAAAAAAAATGTCTGCTTGGTGTACTTTACCCTACAAATCCAACATTTTTTGTTTACTGATGTGTAGTGGACCATTCTAACAAGCCTTATATATTATTTTTACTCCTGTAAGTCACTTTATGAAGCTAAAACTGTCATATGCAACAGAAACACTTAGTGGGCTAACACTAATGCTAATGGTCATCAAGTAATCTTATCATTAAGACATGGCTGTGTCATTCACTGTGCCAGTGTATGATAAATTCTCTTATTTAAGATGAAATTTCATTCAACTCTTCTGGTTTATCTCATGAGTTTCTAAAATGTTGATATGTTTCTGCACAATTATAAATGTTAATTTCAGCATGGAGGATCTGCATGGTGTCACAAACTGCAGATTTACACACATTAGTGTGTGTATTAGTATACACTGATCCTTAACACCATGGAGTGATTTTACCATATCATCCTAGTATTTGACCAAATCTGAAACACATAAGTCCAAAATGTATATACCTGTATCCACTGGTAACTTAGATGTTCTCATGACCTCCAGTTCATGATGAGTCTCTGAAATTCATGATTCAAACAGGCCCAGTCCACATCAGCATGAGGTTTTTGCTACATGTATAAACAGTGGTCAGTATCCCTGGAAAGATTAACTATCTTGCTGGACAGTGGTTGTTTATCCTCTTTTGAGCCTCCCTGTAAACAGCAGGTCAACACATTGTCTGACTGACTGTGCAGCTGTTTTTTTGTTTTTTTTTGGTCCAGTCTGTGCTCATGTTTTTGTTTGTGAGTCTTTTAAGGCACCCGGACTCATTTGACTCATTCAGTTACATTTTTGTTCTATATCAGAGATACTTTACTGTTACTTCAGAAGAGTATTTACTGGCTTGACTGCTCCTTTTTAACAGCAGTATTGCTAGATCGTCCTATCATAAGCTGCTATTTTTTTTTTGAAGGTTCTGCCCCTGAAAACATTTTTGAACAACTCTTTCCCAGATGGATTATGGGAATCTTTCTGTGGCGCATATGTGGAACGTGTCAGGTTAGAGGTCTCAGACATCTCTTCCAATCTCGAATGTCCTCCATTTGTACACTAAGTTCTTGAAAGATCTTTTGAAAACCCTGACCAAACTCATAAAATGCTACAATCTTCCTTTTGAAGGCCTCAGACAGCTCTTCCTATCTCACCATGGTGTTCACTCTCACTTTGTCAGGAACACTCTGCACCAAAGTCTGAGGTTTAAATAAGACGAACCTTCAGAAAGCTGAGTGATGATGGTCTTGTCATGTTCACCTGATGTGATACACGTGTGTACTTTTAGCCTTTAAAACTGGGAATATATGAGGGGAGAGCAGTCCAAGATCATTTCTCACCAGAATTGAAATTTTAGAACTACATTAAACAGAAAACAAATCCCTCATTTTTTTCATTTTCTGTTTTATAAAACCCAGGGAATGAAGATTCATCTGCGTCCTGCATATACAGAATTTGTATTGAAAATAAAAATGCAGAAGATGACTCCTGACTGTTCTTTGGTAAAGTGTTGGTATATGACACTTGTTATGAATGATGCTCTAAAAATAAAGATTTAATGATGATAAAACACAGTCATGCAAAAATGTACAAATCTTATGATGTATGAATGAAATGTTGAAGATTTTTGATACAAAAACAACTTCTGCAGCAATAATGAGTGAAACTGAGAAGATATTTGATGAAGTGTTAAACAAATGAGCAGTGTGTGTTCTCAGTGAAGTGTGTCAGTGTGTGCAGAAACTTCCAGCTGCAGCAGTCACTTCAGTTTCTGTTCAGTCTGACTGAGGGAGGTTTTTGTACCACGCTTTTTCACTGTGTGAACATCTTCTGACTGTTGATGATGAATTCACCCAGACAGTAGTAAACTGCTGCATCTTCTGCCTGGACTCCACTGATGGTCAGAGTGAAGGACGTGTCTGATCCGCTGCCTGAAAAATGATCTGAAATCCCTGATGGACGAGTGTTAGCATTCCATATAATGGGTTTAACAACACCTCCATTTTTCTGTTGGTACCAGCCGATATCATTGCCTTCATCTACTCTCTGACTGGTCGTACATGGGATGGAGACGGAGCCTCCTGGGGCAGAGCTGACTGCTGCAGGCTGAGTCACTGTGACCTGTCCTCTGGACTCTGAGGACACAGAGACAAAGACAGAGAGCAGCATCATGGTTTTGTGGCCTTGATTTCAGAGGGACACATGTTGACCAGAGGGACACATGTTGACAGAGGAGAGGAGTTTGATTGTCTGGACTTTACCTGTGAAGCAGCAGCAGAGGAGAGTCAAGATGAGGACGCAGATGGACGTCATGTTTGTGATGAGGACCAGGATTTCTGTGTCTTCTGCTGTGATGAAGGACAGCTGTCAGTCATCCAGTGTTCAAGTGTCAGGACTATAAACTCTCCCAGAGCACTGGAGCATGAGGAGGAGGAGGATGATGATGATGATGATGATGATGATGATGATGATGATGATGATGATGATGATGATGATGCAAAGTGGCTCAATATGAAGGTTATTAAGCACACAAAAGACATCTACCTCTTTTCTTTTAAGGAGTGCATTAGTGGTAGTTTTTTTTTTAAGCTTGACACACAAACCACTAAAGAAAGTACAAATGTCAGTTTAAAATTTTGATAAAAAATGTTCTGCTAGTATAAAATGATGAATGATTTTTTTTCTTTGGACTTTGTATAATTGTTTGTATGAAGTGTTAATACAGAAATGTACAGAAAACAGTAGCTTTAATAGTTTAATTCCTTCATAGTGATTCTATCTTCAGACATGTATTTGGTCAGAATCCATCTCCATCTTGATTATTTAGACAGTATGCTGCTGCTGCTATTATTTAGTATAAAATACTATTTTTTGTTCTGCTATTCAAATCTGTTACTCTTATCATATATCTTAACTGGCATTTATTATGGACAACACAATAGGAATTTCATTGTGCAGGGAAACATGTTTCTCAATGAGCAAATGACAAAAACACTCCTGAATCTTAAAGAAAAAATTAATAAATCGCCTTCCTGCTTCATATAAAATGTATTCACATCCACATACTTGGAATCATGTTCATAAACAGGTGGTTAGAGATATAAATATTGAGGGATGCCTGCCTCAGTTTAAGTTAGCATGTGAATTTCAGAATTCACTTCATGTTATTTGTTGGAAAGACAAAAAAATGTCCATTAAAAATGTGAAAAGTGTAACTATGATCCTGTACTTCTGAATTTCTACATCCTGAGGAGCCACTTTGTTGCCTTTTCTGTAAGTATAAATGACAACAGAAATAGCCCAGAAAAGAATGCTCAGTATGATGGTTTTTGTAGGAGATTCATTGAAATTTGAATATTGTGTGCCTCTGTTTGCAAGAGACGGCTTCATCGAGAGGCAGACACACGTAGATCAGACTATTCCAGTCAAAGCGCAGCATCACCGTGAGTTATTGACACAGTGTGGTAATCAAACATGGTATAGCGGTAATTTAAATAGGGCGCGGTAATGATTACCGTGGGAAATTTTACCGCAGTTCATCATTTTACCGGTAACAGTTACATCCCTACATACGTCATATGTAGAAGCGTTGCTTGATATGGATTGGTCTGTTAGGAGTGTGACAAGGTGAACAATCGCCCAATCACAAGCTGATAGTTTTTTTGAAATATTTGCCTCTGAAAACCTTTTTGGATGACTCTTTCCCAGATGGATGAGTGCAGTGGTTCCCAAATTTTTTACTGTCTGTACCCCTTCAAAAACTTATTCTCCAGCCATGTACCCCCTTCTCTGACACACTTAAAGCAGCAAGAAAAGAAATGTGTCTGTAAGCCTGCAGCCACCCCCACCTCCCACATTTAGTATTTACAACATAGAAATAAAATATCTTAAAGTGGATTATGTCTCTCTTACGGAAGAGTATTGGGGCCATGTTGAATGGAGAATAAGATTTTGGTGAAGTCAAGATTAAAGTTGAAAATTCAAGATTAAAGTTGAAGTGATGAGAATAAGGTCGAAATTGGATTTTGTAATAAAAGTCAAAATGTCTGGGAAAAAGTCAAATGTCAAGAAAAAAAAGATAAGTCTAGATTAAGGTTGAAATGTCAAGATTAAAGTTAAAATGACAACAATAAAGTGGAAATAGAATTTTGTCATAAAAGTCAAAATGTTGGAAAAAGTGAAATGACAAGAAAAAAGTTGAGAATAAAGTTGACATACATTGTATTTTATTCTCGACTTTCTACTTTTTTTCTCGACATTTGAACTTTTATCTCGTCATTTTTGCTTTTATCTCATTTTTTTAATGTATTTTTGGGCATTTTGTGCCTTGATTGATAGAAGAGACAGTGGATAGGCTTGTGAAAGGGGGAGAGAGTAGGGGAGGACACTCTGCAAACTGGTCACAGGCTGGATTTGAGCCTGGACCGACAGAAGCAAGTACATGGGGTGCCGGGTTGCTAACCACTCTGCCAGACCAGCACCACTTATCTCAAAATTTTGACTTTATTCTCGTCATTATGACTTTAATCTTGACCTCCCAAAAAATATTTTTCTATTTATCAGCAAATTTCAGTGGGCAACACTAGTTCACTTTTGAAAATAGAAATGTACATTTCTGGAACATACAGTATTCATTTATGAATTTGAGAGTGTAAAAACTAACCACAGCTTAAATGAGAAGGATGTCTGACTGAACTTATGTTAAAATAAGAATCTTAGATAATTCAGGACGGATTTCCTTCTCCAAGTTGCCTAACCAATCCAGCCTCCAGCCTCTCTGCCAACACTTCAGGACTTTTTAAAATCTCACAATGCAAACCTTTGCCAGGATGAACTTTAACTACTTGAAACAGCTGTTTAAAACCTCACAGGTATCTGCGTACCCCCTACGTCACTTTGTGTACCCCCAGTGGTACACGTACCCCAGGTTGGGAATCACGGGATTAGTGGAATCTTTCGGTGGCGCATATTTGGAACTGTCCATCTGGCGTGTCAGGTTAGAGGTCTCAGACAGCTCTTCCGATCTCGAATGTCCTAAACTTTTACACAAAGTCCCAGACAGCTGAACAGCTGATGTCAATTTCTTTGAAGGTCTTTCGAAAACCCTGACCAAACTCATAGGATGCTACAATCTTCCTTTTGAAGGCCTCAGACAGCTCTTCCTATCTCACCATGGTGTTCACTCTCACTTTGTCAGGAACACTCTGCACCAAAGTCTGAGGTTTAAATAAGACGAACCTTCAGAAAGCTGAGTGATGATGGTCTTGTCATGTTCACCTGATGTGATACACGTGTGTACTTTTAGCCTTTAAAACTGGGAATATATGAGGGGAGAGCAGTCCAAGATTATTTCTCACCAGAATTTAAATTTTAGAACTACATTAAACAGAAAACAAATCCCTCATTTTTTTCATTTTCTGTTTTATAAAACCCAGGGAATGAAGATTCATCTGCGTCCTGCATATACAGAATTTGTATTGAAAATAAAAATGCAGAAGATGACTCCTGACTGTTCTTTGGTAAAGTGTTGGTATATGACACTTGTTATGAATGATGCTCTAAAAATAAAGATTTAATGATGATAAAACACTGTCATGCAAAAATGTACAAATCTTATGATGTATGAATGAAATGTTGAAGATTTTTGATACAAAAACAACTTCTGCAGCAATAATGAGTGAAACTGAGAAGATATTTGATGAAGTGTTAAACAAATGAGCAGTGTGTGTTCTCAGTGACGTGTGTCAGTGTGTGCAGAAACTTCCAGCTGCAGCAGTCACTTCAGTTTCTGTTCAGTCTGACTGAGGGAGGTTTTTGTACCACACTTTTTCACTGTGTGAACACATACTGACTGTTGATGTTGAATTCACCCAGACAGTAGTAAACTGCTGCATCTTCAGCCTGGACTCCACTGATGGTCAGAGTGAAGGACGTGTCTGATCCGCTGCCTGAAAAACGATCTGAAATCCCTGATGGACGAGTGTTAGCATTCCATATAATGGGTTTAGGAACACCTCCGTTTTTCTGTTGGTACCAGCCGATATCATTGCCTTCATCTACTCTCTGACTGGTCGTACATGAGATGGAGACGGAGCCTCCTGGAGCAGAGCTGACTGCTGCAGGCTGAGTCACTGTGACCTGTCCTCTGGACTCTGAGGACACAGAGACAAAGACAGAGAGCAGTGTCATGGTTTTGTGGCCTTGATTTCAGAGGGACACATGTTGACAGAGGAGAGGAGTTTGATTGTCTGGACTTTACCTGTGAAGCAGCAGCAGAGGAGAGTCCAGATGAGGACGCAGATGGACGTCATGTTTGTGATGAGGACCAGGATTTCTGTGTCTTCTGCTGTGATGAAGGACAGCTGTCAGTCATCCAGTGTTCAAGTGTCAGGACTATAAACTCTCCCAGAGCACTGGAGCATGAGGAGGAGGATGATGATGATGATGATGATGATGATGATGATGATGCAAAGTGGCTCAATATGAAGGTTATTAAGCACACAAAAGACATCTACCTCTTTTCTTTTAAGGAGTGCATTAGTAGTAGTTTTTTTTTAAGCTTGACACACAAACCACTAAAGAAAGTATAAATGTCAGTTTAAAATTTTGATAAAAAATGTTCTGCTAGTATAAAATGATGAATGATTTTTTTTCTTTGGACTTTGTATAATTGTTTGTATGAAGTGTTAATACAGAAATGTACAAAAAACAGTAGCTTTCATAGTTTAATTCCTTCATAGTGATTCTATCTTCAGACATGTATGTGGTCAGAATCCATCTCCATCTTGATTATTTAGACAGTATGCTGCTGCTACTATTATTTAGTATAAAATACTATTTTTTGTTCTGCTATTCAAATCTGTTACTATTTTCAGACATCTTAACTGGCATTATGGAAAACACAATAGGAATTTCATTGTGCAGGGAAACATGTTTCTCTATGTGCAAATGACAAAAACACTCCTGAATCTTAAAGAAAAATTAAAATTGCCTGACTGCTTTATATAAAACGTAATACATCCATGTACTTGAAATCATGTTCATAAAGACGTGGTTAGAGTCATAAATATTGAGGGATGTCTGCCTCAGTTTAAGTTAGCGTGTGAATTTCAGAATTCACTTCATGTTATTTGTGGGAAAAACAAAAAAAAGCCCATTAAAAATGTGAAAAGTGCAACTATGATCCTGTACTTCTTAATTTCTACATCCTGAGGAGCCACATTGTTGTCTTTTCTGTAAGTATAAATGACAACAGAGATAGCCCAGAAATGAATGCTCAGTATAATGGTTTTTGTAGGAGATTCATTGAAATTTGAATATTTTATTCATGTCAGCATTGAAAACAAAAAAATCCCAACATTTGTCCTTAAAATCTTAAAAAAAAGGAACAGCATAAAACACAGAGTGGTACTGAGCATTAGCTTTTCTTTAGAATATTAGTAGCCTGATAAAAATATCAACACCAGTCATTTTCATATAGAGACACCCTGCATCAACCCCATTATCAGCTCTGGCTTGTATTTCTTGAAGACGATGGTCTCACATGATCCTCAAGTCCCCTCTGATACACAGGAGAATTCATGGTGGATTCTGGACAGGTTCTACTGAAGGACTCCAGCCTGGTCTTGGGTAAAGTCTGTATATGACACTTGTTAAGAGTTGATTAAAATGTGGAGAGCTTATTAGAGATTTTTGATATTAAAACAACTTCTGCAGTAATAATGAGTAAAAATGTAAATATCTTTTTTTAATGGAATGTTAAACAAATGAGGAGTGTGTGATCTCAGTGAAGTGTGTCAGTGTGTGCAGAAACTTAGCAGTCACTAAAGTTTCTGTTCAGTCTGACTGAGGGAGGTTTTTGTACAACGCTTTTTCACTGTGTGAAGACACTCTTAGTGATCCAGTGGTCACTCTGACAATAGTAAACTGCTGCATCTTCAGCCTGGACTGCATTGATGGTCAGAGTGAAGGACGATCCAGATCCACTGCCTGAAAAACGACTTGGAATCCCTGATTGTCGACTGCTAGCTAGTTTAATAAGGAGTTTAGGAAGACCTCCATCTTTCTGTTGATACCAGGCTACATTCTTATTGTTATAAACATCCTGACTGGTCGTACATGAGATGGAGAGGGAGCCTCCTGGAGCAGAGCTGACTGCTGCAGGCTGAGTCACTGTGACCTGTCCTCTGGACTCTGAGGACACAGAGACAAAGACAGAGAGCAGCATCATGGTTTTGTGGCCTTGATTTCAGAGGGACACATGTTGACAGAGGAGAGGAGTTTGATTGTCTGGACTTTACCTGTGAAGCAGCAGCAGAGGAGAGTCCAGATGAGGACGCAGATGGACGTCATGTTTGTGATGAGGACCAGGATTTCTGTGTCTTCTGCTGTGATGAAGGACAGCTGTCAGTCATCCAGTGTTCAAGTGTCAGGACTATAAACTCTCCCAGAGCACTGGAGCATGAGGAGGAGGATGATGATGATGATGATGATGATGCAAAGTGTCTCTATATGGAAGTGGAGGATCTCATCAGGGGTCTCATTTATAAAAGAGTGCGTGGAATCCTTACTAAAAGTGTACGTGCGCCAATACCCGGAAATGGCGCGCGCACAAAAAAATTCAGATTTATAAAACTGTTCGCACGCACACCAGCACGCAATTTTCCAGTTATAAATCAGAATCCACCTGGAGAAGTGCGCACGTGGAAAAGCTGCAAATTCCGCCCCTCGCACGCCCATAATTAACCATAAATGGTCAATGCAAAGCACCTCATGAATATTTGAGTACATAAATAAGCCTTTCGCTCATACACTTTACGTGTGACAATGGAGACCGAAAGGAAAACCAAAAAAAGGAATTTCTCGAAGACGGAGATTGAAGTTCTCATTGATGAGGTGGATGGCCGGAAGGGTATTTTATTCGGGTCTCACAGCACAGGAATCTCCAACAAAAGAAAGAGCAGCGACTGGCTGTTGGTCGCTGCTGCTGTTAATGCAGCAAGTGCAACAGAGAGGACAGTGTTGGAGATCAAAAAGAAGCGGTCGGACCTAAAAGTCGACCCACGAACGGAGGACTTTGTGAATGAAGTGATGGATAAAATGGACATGTCAGTAGTTTGCTGTAGCAGTGGATCACAAACTTTACGAAAATCAGAGAATTACACCACGTCACTACTTCATGCATCCATTGTGCCAAAACACCCACCCTCTTCATTACGCACAAGTATATCTGCAATGTTTACATGTTAACGGGACCCACACTGACTTCTTTACATACTTTCTGAGAGCACGCGTCAGTCAGCAGTCTCCCTACCTCAGTATTATTACTAATCAAAGTTTTGATCAACGAACAAAAAAATGTTAATTGTTGGCCACATTTTTTTTCCCTGGGAAACTCCGTCTGTTCTATTTATGAGGATATGTAGTCCGAATGATCATGTCAGAGATACCCTGATTTAATCCCCACACTTAGATTATTTACAAAATAAATATGTGCAGCTGATGAAGATGTGCTGATGGAGGAGAATTGTGTGAAGCCACCGCCGTGTCTCTGTGCGCTCTGTGCGTCTTGACGCAGGCAACTTATTACAACTAAAGACCGCACTTGTTAGTTAATGCGTGAAATTTACAGATATTAATGAAAACTGGTGGCTCTGAGGTTTCTGTGTTAGTCTAATTTTTAACTCTACATCAACGAAAACATTAGTGTCCGGTCCTGTGAGGTCCGTCCGGATAATAAAGGCGAGACAGCGCTGAAGAAATGTGTATGTGGCGGACTTTGTTTTTTTTGGATATTTTCATAATAAAAGTGCGTATAGGAAACGGTCAATTACACGCGTTATTTATAGCCCAAATAAAACAGTTAGTTTGAATGGTTATGATGACGTGGATCTGTCAGTAAAGTTTGATATTTAGTGAAATAAAATGTTGGACAGACATCAACATGTATCTGGAGGCTTCAGTTCACCACTTGACCGTCTGTGTTGCCAGTTTCCCATGCCTCCAAAATGTACGTACGCCTGGTTCAGAGTTTGCTTACCGGTGCGCACATTTTACCGTCAGGTTTGTTTTTATAGATCACAAACTTTGCGTGGTAAAAGGCGTACGCCAGTTTCAGGCCCTGTTTTGTGCGTAGGCAAGCTTTATAAATCAGACCCCAGCTCCTTCACAAATGTCGGTGATGCTCAGCGCTCTACAGTCTCAGCTCTGATCTGGACTTGCAACCTAAAGCCAGTGGGACTAAACAACACAGTTCAAACACAACAGACGACATGAATGTAAAAACAAATCCACAGCGAAATTGTTGGTTTAAGCTGTAAAGTGGAGACTCTGACTTGGACAAATGACTTTGAATGGGTTTCAATTTATCCTGTAAAATCTCAGATTAAACTACAAACATTTTATTTACAGCCAGTTTGATGTTTTGATGTTTTGTTGAAAACAAAGGATGAACAACAAAGATGGCAAAGCATTACATATGACATAAATGTGATTTTCTGGGAATAGCACAGACACTTAAAAGCTTTTCTACAGCTGTGAGTTTATTGATGGACTGATGTGTAATGTTGTGAAGAATTTCCACAGACAGCCATGTTTGATCATTTTGTCCGGTCAACATCATGTCTAGTTCCTCCTCATGGACCTCAACAAGTCAGACCTTTGACAATTTATCACCATCATGTGATAATAACTCAGTCCTGTTCACCTGCTGAACGCTCCTGCTGGATTCACCTCATTTGAGGCTCAACAACAAATAATCAACTTTAAATCAAAAGGAAAAAAGAACAGAATTAGTAAAAACAAATATCCTAAATGAAAGACCTTCAACCACATCATACAGTGTGAAAAAAATGATCATCAGTTGATAAATCTGTGAGCTCGTAGACTCATGAAGTCGCTGTGGGGCTCACGTCACATGACCTTCAGAGGGATTTCAGTGACCTTCTGCTCCTGCGTGTACAGATTCAGTGAACAACGCCAACACATCATGATGCTGCTCAACCCAGAGAGAAGAGTTTAGATTTTAGAAAGGCTGTTTCTGAAAGAACTTTATCATGACGTGATTTATTTACATTTGTTGACTCCTTTAACTTATTATTCTGTGTAACTGATGATGAGAAACTGAAGTGAGGTACAAACGCTAAAATAAATACTAAAGAAAGAAATAAGTCAAAAAGTGAAAGTAGAGAAAAGGTTAATGCAGGAAACTTCAACCTCTTATTAAGATACATGTATAAAAGGACATGAAGCACAAGAGTAATGATGAACAGATGAGCTGTGATTCATGCTCAACAATGATCACATGTGTGTCCTCAGTGAAGTGTGTCAGTGTGTGCAGAAATTTCCAGCTGCAGCAGTCACTTCAGTTTCTGTTCAGTCTGACTGACGGAGGTTTTTGTACGACACTTTTTCACTGTGTGAATGAAACCTGACTGTTGATGAAGTGACGACACTGACAGTAGTAAACTGCTGCATCTTCAGCCTGGACTCCACTGATGGTCAAATTGAAGGAAGATCCAGATCCACTGCCTGAAAAACGATCTGGAATCCCTGGTTGTCGAATGTCTGCTTTGTAAATAAGGAGTTTAGGAACATCTCCATCTTTCTTTTGGAACCAGGCTAAACAGGGAATACCGCTACAGGTGTCTACATCCGGCCTGGTCCTGCATGAGATGGAGACGGAGCCTCCTGGAGCAGAGCTGACTGGTGCAGGCTGAGTCACTGTGACCTGTCCTCTGGACTCTGAGGACACAGAGACAAAGACAGAGAGCAGCGTCATGGTTTTGTGGCCTTGATTTCAGAGGGACACATGTTGACAGAGGAGAGGAGTTTGATCGTCTGGACTTTACCTGTGAAGCAGCAGCAGAGGAGAGTCCAGATGAGGACGCAGATGGACGTCATGTTTGTGATGAGGACCAGGATTTCTGTGTCTTCTGCTGTGATGAAGGACAGCTGTCAGTCATCCAGTGTTCAAGTGTCAGGACTATAAACTCTCCCAGAGCACTGGAGCATGAGGATGATGATGATGATGATGATGATGATGATGATGATGATGATGATGATGCAAAGTGTCTCTATATGGAAGTGGAGGATCTCATCAGGTCATTTAATGTTTCATATGTATCAGTGTTTGAAGTTTTGATCATTTTATGTCTTTTTTTTACTGTGATTTTCAATGTTTCACTTTATCTGAATTTTGACAACCCTACACAATTGTAGTGTTTCACACAGAAAAGCCCTGATTAATGTCGAAGTCAAACCAATCACCTTCTCACTGTGAGGCATGTGCACTACCTGCTGCACGACCACTTCTCCTCGTGACTAGATTTTAAAAAGATTGTTCTTATAAAACATATAAAATCTTATTTGTTATATAATATAATTAAATTTATATGCCAGACCAATCAGTAATCAATAAGTAAAGAAAATGATCTTCTCTCGTCTTTCAGCAGTTTGTCTGTTGTCAAGTTGCTGATCTAAGGGGGGAGACGTGAGATCAGACAAAGAGCAGCAGATGTAGAGGTCGTCTCTGCTGTCACCTACAGGACACAGTTCAGTTTACCTCACATTAACATCATTCATCTCTCTGTGCTGGGAGCCATGTGACCACCAGCCTGACTGTGCTGTGTCACTCAGGCTTCTTCAGGTTTCTGTCATCTGGTGATGCAAACTTTCACACTTTAGATCAATTTAGTTTGGTTAAGTTCATTTTACACAGCTGTCTTAATACCCTATTTTGTGTCAAATTATTCATCAATTACTATGCAGAGGCTTGAAGGAACTTGTATGAAAGTTTATTCAAATCTCATCCAATCTCAATATAATGTAAAATGTCAATATCATTGTTTCAGCTGCTCTCTTTAAACACTACCTCGATATTTATTCATCCCATGCAATACAATCATATGTTACTTATAATAATCTGTTAAGTACTATCACCATTTACACTATTCAGTATATATTCAGCTGTCCTGTGCAATACATTTTCACATATCAATAGAATTAATATTTATATATTTATCCTTCTATCTCATATTTTAAAAAGAGTTTCAATTGCACTGTTCGGTAGGATTTTATTTTATCTTGCATATATCTTGCACATACAGTATACTTCGTATCAGTGTTGTAGGACTCAAGTCCAGGACTCAGACTTGTGACTTGTGTCAGACTCGTGACTTTACTCAGACTCGTGTGCTGATGACTTGGGCTTGGACTTGAACTCAAGCTCTGGCTGCTCTAGGATTTGGGGGAGCTTATTTATCAATGAATCCTTTGTATTTTTGTTATTTTTTTATCTACTTCCTCTGGTATAAGGTCCTCATGTCAGTCTTCAGCCCACGGCGGGCATGTGTGATGCATGCTTTTTCATGCGCTGATTCCTGCTGCCAATGCTCCTGTTGAAAGGGTATTTAGTCATTAAAGCATTTTGATGAGGCCTTGCCATGCAAGGATGAGCAGTTCATGCCTTCAGAGCTAATGTTTTTGAAATGCATCATGTAAGCTCGACTCCAGTAGGTGGCAGTTGTTGTTTTGTAGATTTTCACAAGGCTTAGAGGTGTTTTTGTTTCCAGGTGCGTTGGTGGCTGATTAGTTTTAAGGTACAATATGGAAATGTCATTTTAAGTTAAACATTTTTTTAAAAATTGGAACTTAATACATTCTTGAAAAAGACCAGCAAACTCACAACACTTCTTGCTTAAATTTTTACTTCTCTGACAGCTAATAAAGTTCTGTTGAAATGGAGAAAACTGTATTGTTTATCTTTAATGGAGGCATTTTTAATTTGCATGTCATTTCTCCAGCTTTGCAAAAGTGGAGAGCTGAAGAGCATCTAGCCTCTTGGCTCAGACTCAATATTGAGGACCTGGACTTAGGCTCGGGGAACTTTTCCAGTACTTAGGCTAAGGTACTGAGGACTCCACCTGGACGCGACGCAGGTGAGAGCACTTGACTCAGACTCAACTCAGAGGTGTTTTTTTTGTTGGTGACTCAGACTCAACACTGAGGACTCGTACTTCAGTTATTGTGACTCGGCTACAACACTGCTTCTTAAAACCATTTTATGCTTACAACTATTGACTGTTTTCTCATCTTTTTACTCATCTATCTGTTGCACTGAAAAAAGATGGAGTCATCACAGTTTTACTCCCTTTTACTGTAGCAGTTGTTTTGATGTCATTAACCTTTAAGATGTAAGCCCGGTCATACACCATAAGCTCTGCATGTTTGCAGATGGCAGTTCTTTATCACAGCCTTCTTTAACCTGCTGATCTGATCAAAAATCAAAGATATATATTACATATTAATTTGGTCTCTTATTAACATGTAAGATTTCATTTGATTAGAGAGTGATCATTTGGCTTCTGGTTCTAAATATTATCTTTTCTGTTTGGATGAGACCAGGCAGTTCAATAAGATCATCAATCAAAGCAACTTAATGTGAAGACCAAATCATAAATATAAATTTGGTAAAATATTGAGATTTAACTTTACTTACATAATGAAAGGAAATTATTTATCTAATCAGAAGGTCAAAGAAGGATGTGACGATTAACATCTGTCCTTTATCGAGATTTTTTAAGGGATTGTTTAACATGAGAATGTGTGTGTCCTCAGTGAAGTGTGTCAGTGTGTGCAGAAACTTCCAGCTGCAGCAGTCACTTCAGTTTCTGTTCTGTCTGACTGAGGGAGGTTTTTGTACCACGCTTTTTCACAGTGTGAAGACATACTGACTGTTGATGTAGTGATAACTCTGACAGTAGTAAACTGCTGCATCTTCAGTCTGGACTCCACTGATGGTCAGAGTGAAGGAAGATCCAGATCCACTGCCTGAAAAACGATCTGGAATCCCTGATTGTCGAATGTCTGCTTTGTAAATGAGGAGTTTAGGAACATCTCCATCTTTCTGTTGGAACCAGGCTAAACAGGGAATACCGCTACAGGTGTCTACATCCGGCCTGGTCCTGCATGAGATGGAGACAGAGCCTCCTGGAGCAGAGCTGACTGGTGCAGGCTGAGTCACTGTGACCTGTCCTCTGGACTCTGAGGACACAGAGACAAAGACAGAGAGCAGCGTCATGGTTTTGTGGCCTTGATTTCAGAGGGACACATGTTGACAGAGGAGAGGAGTTTGATTGTCTGGACTTTACCTGTGAAGCAGCAGCAGAGGAGAGTCCAGATGAGGACGCAGATGGACGTCATGTTTGTGATGAGGACCAGGATTTCTGTGTCTTCTGCTGTGATGAAGGACAGCTGTCAGTCATCCAGTGTTCAAGTGTCAGGACTATAAACTCTCCCAGAGCACTGGAGCATGAGGATGATGATGATGATGATGATGATGATGATGATGATGATGATGATGATGATGATGATGATGATGCAAAGTGTCTCTATATGGAAGTGGAGGATCTCATCAGGTCATTTAATGTTTCATATGTATCAGTGTTTGAAGTTTTGATCATTTTATGTCTTTTTTTTACTGTGATTTTCAATGTTTCACTTTATCTGAATTTTGACAACCCTACACAATTGTAGTGTTACACACAGAAAAGCCCTGATTAATGTCGAAGTCAAACCAATCACCTTCTCACTGTGAGGCATGTGCACTACCTGCTGCACTACCACTTCTCCTCGTGACTAGATTTTAAAAAGATTGTTCTTATAAAACATATAAAATCTTATTTGTTATATAATATGATTAAATTTATATGCCAGACCAATCAGTAATCAATAAGTAAAGAAAATGATCTTCTCTCGTCTTTCAGCAGTTTGTCTGTTGTCAAGTTGCTGATCTAAGGGGGGAGACGTGAGATCAGACAATGAGCAGCAGATGTAGAGGTCGTCTCTGCTGTCACCTACAGGACACAGTTCAGTTTACCTCACATTAACATCATTCATCTCTCTGTGCTGGGGGCCATGTGACCACCAGCCTGACTGTGTTGTGTCACTCAGGCTTCTTCAGGTTTCTGTCATCTGGTGATGCAAACTTTCACACTTTAGATCAATTTAGTTTGGTTAAGTTCATTTTACACAGCTGTCTTAATACCCTATTTTGTGTCAAATTATTCATCAATTACTATGCAGAGGCTTGAAGGAACTTGTATGAAAGTTTATTCAAATCTCATCCAATCTCAATATAATGTAAAATGTCAATATCATTGTTTCAGCTGCTCTCTTTAAACACTACCTCGATATTTATTCATCCCATGCAATACAATCATATGTTACTTATAATAATCTGTTAAGTACTATCACCATTTACACTATTCAGTATATATTCAGCTGTCCTGTGCAATACATTTTCACATATCAATAGAATTAATATTTATATATTTATCCTTCTATCTCATATTTTAAAAAGAGTTTCAATTGCACTGTTCGGTAGGATTTTATTTTATCTTGCATATATCTTGCACATACAGTATACTTCGTACCAGTGTTGTGGGACTCAAGTCCAGGACTCAGACTTGTGACTTGTGTCAGACTCATGACTTTACTCAGACTCGTGTGCTGATGACTTGGGCTTGGACTTGAACTCAAGCTCTGGCTGCTCTAGGATTTGGGGGAGCTTATTTATCAATGAATCCTTTGTATTTTTGTTATTTTTTTATCTACTTCCTCTGGTATAAGGTCCTCATGTCAGTCTTCAGCCCACGGCGGGCATGTGTGATGTATGCTTTTTCATGCGCTGATTCCTGCTGCCAATGCTCCTGTTGAAAGGGTATTTAGTCATTAAAGCATTTTGATGAGGCCTTGCCATGCAAGGATGAGCAGTTCATGCCTTCAGAGCTAATGTTTTTGAAATGCATCATGTAAGCTCGACTCCAGTAGGTGGCAGTTGTTGTTTTGTAGATTTTCACAAGGCTTAGAGGTGTTTTTGTTTCCAGGTGCGTTGGTGGCTGATTAGTTTTAAGGTACAATATGGAAATGTCATTTTAAGTTAAACATTTTTTTAAAAATTGGAACTTAATACATTCTTGAAAAAGACCAGCAAACTCACAACACTTCTTGCTTAAATTTTTACTTCTCTGACAGCTAATAAAGTTCTGTTGAAATGGAGAAAACTGTATTGTTTATCTTTAATGGAGGCATTTTTAATTTGCATGTCATTTCTCCAGCTTTGCAAAAGTGGAGAGCTGAAGAGCATCTAGCCTCTTGGCTCAGACTCAATATTGAGGACCTGGACTTAGGCTCGGGGAACTTTTCCGGTACTTAGGCTAAGGTACTGAGGACTCCACCTGGACGCGACGCAGGTGAGAGCACTTGACTCAGACTCAACTCAGAGGTGTTTTTTTTGTTGGTGACTCAGACTCAACACTGAGGACTCGTACTTCAGTTATTGTGACTCGGCTACAACACTGCTTCTTAAAACCATTTTATGCTTACAACTATTGACTGTTTTCTCATCTTTTTACTCATCTATCCGTTGCACTGAAAAAAAATGGAGTCATCACAGTTTTACTCCCTTTTACTGTAGCAGTTGTTTTGATGTCATTAACCTTTAAGATGTAAGCTCGGTCATACACCATAAGCTCTGCATGTTTGCAGATGGCAGTTCTTTATCACAGCCTTCTTTAACCTGCTGATCTGATCAAAAATCAAAGATATATATTACATATTAATTTGGTCTCTTATTAACATGTAAGATTTCATCTGATTAGAGAGTGATCATTTGGCTTCTGGTTCTAAATATTATCTTTTCTGTTTGGATGAGACCAGGCAGTTCAATAAGATCATCAATCAAAGCAACTTAATGTGAAGACCAAATCATAAATATAAATTTGGTAAAATATTGAGATTTAACTTTACTTACATAATGAAAGGAAATTATTTATCTAATCAGAAGGTCAAAGAAGGATGTGACGATTAACATCTGTCCTTTATCGAGATTTTTTAAGGGATTGTTTAACATGAGAATGTGTGTGTCCTCAGTGAAGTGTGTCAGTGTGTGCAGAAACTTCCAGCTGCAGCAGTCACTTCAGTTTCTGTTCTGTCTGACTGAGGGAGGTTTTTGTACCACGCTTTTTCACAGTGTGAAGACATACTGACTGTTGCTGTAGTGATAACTCTGACAGTAGTAAACTGCTGCATCTTCAGTCTGGACTCCACTGATGGTCAGAGTGAAGGAAGATCCAGATCCACTGCCTGAAAAACGATCTGGAATCCCTGATCGTCGAGTGTTAGCATAGTAAATGAGGAGTTTAGGAACACCTCCATCTTTCTGTTGGAACCAGGCAAAACAGTAAACATTAGTACAGCCATTTACTCTCTGACTGGTTGTACATGAGATGGAGACGAAGCCTCCTGGAGCAGAGCTGACTGCTGCAGGCTGAGTCACTGTGACCTGTCCTCTGGACTCTGAGGACACAGAGACAAAGACAGAGAGCAGCGTCATGGTTTTGTGGCCTTGATTTCAGAGGGACACATGTTGACAGAGGAGAGGAGTTTGATTGTCTGGACTTTACCTGTGAAGCAGCAGCAGAGGAGAGTCCAGATGAGGACGCAGATGGACGTCATGTTTGTGATGAGGACCAGGATTTCTGTGTCTTCTGCTGTGATGAAGGACAGCTGTCAGTCATCCAGTGTTCAAGTGTCAGGACTATAAACTCTCCCAGAGCACTGGAGCATGAGGAGGAGGAGGATGATGATGATGATGATGCAAAGTGGATCTATCTGGAAATCACTTTTGTTCATGATTCAATCAAGTAAAACTCAAATCATGACGTATAAAACTATTATTCAGTCTTTGTATTTATCGTCCAAAAAATTTCAGACATTATGAAAAAACTTAGCTCTTGTTTGTTTTTATTTATCAGTGAGTTAAAATACACTTTTCCGAATGTGATTAGAATAAACCTTGTTCTTTCTTTCATCAGGACTCATAGTTACCACCTCAAGCTGAAGTAATTTTTCTTCAGTCCAACACAGTACTTCATTGCAAAAAAAAAAAAAAAAACATTATTCACAGATCTGATGCTCATTGCATTAAGTTATTTCCATGTGATTGGTTGATAGTGTGTTGCCTTGAGGAAAAGTTGAACATCTCTACCTGTAAGGTCGCTGGTGAGTGTATTTTGTAATGTGAGAAGAGCCCCCTTGGATGGTCAAATATCGTGTTGACTGAAACTTTTATTTGATCATAAATATGTCAAATAAATGTCCTCAAACTAAGTTCATGTGATGAACCACCAGATGTCAAGAGCTTCCACGGTCCACTGACTGTGTGTTTGCATAATAAATGTGGAGCCTCTCTGCTCTCAGACGTTAAGAGGACAGTCCATCAGTGTCCATTTACACCTTTCAGAGACACACCAGCAGCACAATGATGAAGTCCCTGATTCTGCTGATGGTCACCATGAGGCTCCTCGTTCACGGTGAGAAGATCTGATGTGCTGTGCTGAAATCTCAAGAAATACAATTTCATTGTTATGAAGATGTGTTTTTAGGGTTCATTGTTGATCTTGATTCTCTGTGAGGGATTCACCAAACTGACCGTCCTCCTCTTATTCATGTGTCGTTTCAGGACAGGTCACTGTGACCCAGACTCCTGCAGCTCAGTCTGCTGTAGGACAGAGTATTTCTATCAGATGTAATGTCAGTCCGAGCACAGGTTACTGCTTCAGCTGGTACCAACAGAAAGATGGAGGTGTTCCTAAACTCCTTATAACATGTGCTTCAACCCGTCAATCTGGAACTCCAGATCGTTTTTCAGGCAGTGGATCTGGATCTGACTACACCCTGACCATCAGTGGAGTCCAGGCTGAAGATGCAGCACTTTACTACTGTCAGAGTGTTCATGTCATCAACAGTCAGTATGTGTTCACACAGTGAAAAACCGTGATACAAAAACCTTCCTCAGTCAGACTGAACAGAAACTGAAGTGACTGCTGCAGCTGGAAGTTTCTGCACACACTGACACACTTCACTGAGAACACACAAGGTCATTAGTGTGTTTGCTCTGTATTGTTTACTCTCCTGGGCCTGTGTATCTGTCTGTATGCAGAAATAATTATACCTGAGAGGTCCTGTTCAATCAAAGTACCATAAGCACATACACAAATTTCTAGAATAGAAGATGCTCACCTAAAAAAATTGAAAAATAAAACCTTTCGAAATGGAAATAAGTCCATAATAAAAGTATAATGCTAGATTTGTGACTTTCTTTAATAATAAAAGGCAGTCATGATCTGATAAAACCACTACTTAAGTTGTTAGCATCTATGCTAATTCCTGTATAAGCAGTCACTTCCTGCTATCATCTTGTTTCTCTTCCTGCTCCAAAGCACTCTGATTGGGCTGTGCTGCTTTGGACCGGTCACAGTCGTTGTAGATTGGAGCTTGGCAAAATGGATCTACCTAATCACAGATAATGAATCAGGCAGGTCCAGCTGCTGTAAAACATTAGAACCTCTCAGTCCTGCAGAGCAGTGAGATGAGTCTCCCACTGCTGCTGCTTCTCTGTCCCTCCAGGATGTTGTGAGGGGATGGTCACTGCTGTTCAGGATGGCCTGCACTCTGCTGCATGAACATCTCTCTGTCACGGTCCCAAGTGAATCAAAACTCCTGCCAAGCACAGAGCCACCCTTCCTCACCAGCCTGTCTCCTGGTGTTTATATCAGTCATGCTGATCCCCCAGCAGACGGCAGCACAGACCAGAACTCTGACAACCACTGACTGAAGATGTGCAGTATTTCACGTCGTACATCCAAAGACCTGAGCCTCCTGAGGAAGAAGAGCCACCTCTGTCCCATCAGGTACAGGACATCTGGGTCCACAGTCCAGTCCAGCTTGTTGTCAAGGTGCACAATGAAGTCCTTGTAGGTGCAAGCTACACAGTTTGTCACTGTATAGTTTAATTTACCATTTATTCTATAATCATCAGGTGAGGGTTGTCTTCTCACTCTCACGTGTTTCTTAAAACAGACTAACTTGGCTGTAACAGTTGGCAGTCCTTTTTATCCCATCATATTTGTTCATCTCAGATGCTCAAGTAAAGAAACAGCAGAGCTGGTACAGGGCTCAGTGTGATTTTTTAGCAGCACCCCTTGGTATGCGTGTGTTTGTCAAATTGAAACAGTTTGTAATGTTGTATGATTCACCATTTCATGAATGTGAGGGTCACTTATAAAAACAAGGTGGCAAGAATTACAGATTGAATCTGGTACTGATGAACTATTGCATTATGATACTCAGAGTCACAGAGCCTTGTTAATAAGTAAACTAACACAATTAAAAACAAGGTTGTGACCTAAATTGTAATGAAAAGAGACAAAAGTCCGGCTGAATATGAAGCTCTTGGTCTGTGGAGTGTAGCAGCATCATCAGGTTGAGTCTCACTCGACTGCACAGAGAGATTTTTGTGATATAAACTAAACTGTGTCCTGTAGGTGACAGCAGAGAAGGCCTCTACATCTGCTGGTCTGACTCAGAAAAAAGATGAAACTGGTCTCAGATGTTTCACTTCCCTCTCTTAAATCAGTTCTACCAGCAGCAGACAGGCATCACTGCTCAACCTTTGCAGCAGACAAGTTTCAGTTCTGAAGATGACGATGCAAGAACATATTTTATTTCTGATTATCACCACTTGGTTATTGCCCAGTGAATTTTGTTTCTTATTTTCATAAAGCAAGTTTCACATGACCCTGTTTAATGAAATTCATATCAATCACAATGAAATCATCTGTAAAGACAAATAAATGTAACCTTCTGCTGCAGAATAGAAGATCAGCTAATTCATTCAGTTCTTATTTCTCTAGAGATGTGAACATGATGGTATTAGAGGGCTGCACGACATTGGCTGAGCAGTTTTTTAAATAATAGTCTTCAGTGTAAAAATACATGATACTGAGAGAAGCAACTTGTGGTGTCCCACAAGGTTCAGTATTAAGACCTGATATGTTCATACTTTATCTTGGTCTGCACAGTTTCTGATATACTGAAATGTTCTATGTTTGCGGACAATGCAAATATATTTTGTTCTGAAAATAATGTAAAGCATTTACAGGAATCAGAGGAAGAACTGATTAAGTAGAGAACAATGTTTCACTTGAGTAAGCTATCATTACACGAAAACAAAACAAAATACATGATGTTTGGTAGCACAAGGGTGAACTGTGACATCACACTGGATCTAACTGTTGCAGAAATTGAACACTTTTTGAAGAAAAGCTTTCAGGAGTGATCATCAAATATAATCTTAGTTGGAAATCAGGTTACCCACATCTGTTTTTCATCTTTATTTTAAAGTAGAAAAGCATTCGGAGAATGCAGACCTCTGCCAAGGTACAATTCTGGATCACCAAATGCTCCAATATGATGACTGAGGGTGCTTCCCAATGTGCCAAAATGCAGTCTCCTCTCTCCTCTCTCCTCCATGACACCGGAAGTACTTTGTGAGCAGCCATGTTGAAGGACATTCCAAAGCGCCAAATGCGCTCGGAGGAGAGAGGAGAGAGGAGAAAGGAGAAAGGAGACTGATCTGGAGGAGGCATAATCGAGGAAACACAAGTGCAGGCTTCGTGGAAGTCTTTTCACTGACAGACACACCTCCTTGTGACATATCAGCAGCCGGCTGTAAAGCGTCAGCTGCCCACATGTGTGAAATGAAAACACCATGGCGCAAAAGAAAGTGTTAAAGTGAAACTAGCAACTTCTTGGGAGTCATTGTAATGAGTATATCCACATTTCACACAAAGCAGTCGATGTGTAGGCCTAATGTTCCCTCAAAATGTGATCAGTTACTAAATTTCAGTGTCTCTTTTATCTCTTTTTTTATTTTCTTCACTGTGCAAAGAAATATTTGACTCATCATTTAAAAGAATTCCAAGCTGGACAGATTAATGTCACAGAAAATATTGAACACTATCATAGGGCAGCTCTTTCAGGTTTTCCATCTGTTGTCTGTCATGATTTATCTGTGTTGTTTGTGTTTATGTCTGTAACTGTAAGGCTGCTACAGTAGACAGGTCTGTTCAGGAAAACACATTTTAGATGAGATTAGATTAAAAAACTTTATTTATCCCAAAGGGCAATTCAGTTTTTGCAGTCTACCCAGACCATACATTTACAAACAGCAAACATGGACAATAATAAATACTAAAAAAAAGAGATGCTCATTGACAAAGATAAGGACCCAATAGATCTCATTGTCAGGCAGATTATAATGCTCATTAACAAAAAGCATGTTTTATGTAGTTCCTGATCTAACCAAGCATAAATAAGGAGAGAAAGTAGTGAATTGTACATTGTTGTCTCAGGCCTTTACATTTTTTTCTATATAAATGCACAGAGAGGGGGTTAAAGTGCTTATAGCAGAATAAAAACATTATTTATGAACACAAAGTGGCCGCAATATAACAATTAAAAACTCCTATCATTCTGTGCCTGGGAAAACTTGACATTTTTCTTTTTCATTCATGTACATATTCACTTTAAATTGATGTCAAAGTTAATATGAATTTACCGCGGTCGAGCGCCCTGGAGTTTACTTTTTTTTTTTCCTTAATTAAGTTTCTCCCGTGCGCTCGGACCGGCATTTCCAGCTGTGACGCCGTCATCACTAAAAGACGTCGCTTCATGTGACGCTCCGGAGGAGAGGACATCTCGATGCTCTTAAATGAATCCCTCGTCTGCTCTCTCCTCTCTTATGTTTCCTTGAGTCTCTGGCATTCCTCTCTGGTGGGCGGGACTAAGACGCAAGTGAAGGAGGCGAGTGGAGGAGGCGAGGATGCAACTTTGGAGCTTTGAGAAGCACCCTGAGTCTCTGCTCATGTCTGTCTATGTGGCGAACTCCTCCACTGGCACTGCAGGGGAAGCTGGGAAATGTAGTGACATCTGCTCCAATGTGTTTAGGTAAGTTTGCAAATAAACCACAATTCCCATAATGACATATAAGGGGGCTGAACCCTCACAGCAGCAAAGGAGAAATAAATGAGATTTACCATTATTAACTTCAATGTTCTTTTATGATGTCAATCTGGATCATATCATGATGAAATTTACCATGATGATGGAGTTATATTGTATAAATTAACCTGTAAATTTTGAAGCAAATCCATCAAGTGATGTCAGGGATATGATGGCCCAATATTAACTTTGGGAATTTGGGAATTGCATAGAAATGCATTCAGCAGTTTTTGTGTTATGTTGCTAACACACAAAACACAAACAGGCCCTGGTGAAAACATGATCTCCTTGGCAGGGGTAAGAATAAAAAAAAAGGATTTACTGAATAAGAGCTGCTTTAAGATATTGTTTTGCTTACTCATAATGTGTTATGTGCCATATTGTGCCAAAAAAAAAAAATGTATAAAAGTTCAAATCATCAAACTATAAAAATGAGCAATAAAAATAAATAAAGTAGGACATCTGGAAACCACTCATCTGTTTTTCATATATTCTTCCATGTTAAAATTCCCAAACTTTGGAAGTACTTATTTTGTAGTAAATAAAACTCCTCCTGTGTTGTGGTTTGAATTTTATGTTTTGGTATTAATTGAAATAGTTTAAGTTGTGCTGTTCACCTTTCTCTTTTCTTTCTGCAGTGTAGGCTGTGGCTGGGGGGCGTGGCTGACCTCCTTTCTGGCAGAGTGCAGCAGGGCACACCTGAAGGCATTTCCCAATCAACTCACCTCTCCATAAAGACCGGATGAATCCTCACTCCTCTGCCAGATAATTCTGTCTCACTCGGTAGTGCCAGGTTTAGAACTTCATGTTGTATTCTGCTCTGGTTTTTTTTTTGGAAAACTTTTCACACTGTTTTTGACAATCTTTTCCTGTTTCCAGGTCTGTGCCTCTCTTCGGTTTTCTGGTCAGTAGGCAGCCAGCCTCCAGCAGTCACAGCCTGCAGAGACATAGTTATTTATTGTCCTTTTTGTATTTGTTTTCTTTTGTGTGTCTCCTTTTTAGACAATAAAAAGACTTTGATTTTGGAACTTTTGACGGTCTCCTGCTCTTTTTGGTCCACTTGAACATCAGGCCGTAACATCCTGGCTCTGTTCAAACATGTTTTGAAAAAAAAAAAAAAGAATCTGAATTTATCAGCCAATTATTCAAACTTTACTTATGTAACTTTCATAAAACATTTGTAGCTCAAAGTGAGGTGAGCTTGTGTTTGAAACAAAAACAGTGAAAACAAACTTTAAATACAGACATGTTTCAGTTTTGGAGTTTGGACAAAGATGAATCAAAATGATTTAAAACACTCTTAAGGTTCAGAAAAACTGTGAAACATGACTGAATTATTGTTTACATTGTACAGTGACAGTTCAGCAATATGATTTAAAAAAGCTGTCTGTGTTGTTTTTAACTTCCATAGTTGATTTATCTTGAATGGTACAGGAGAGCCACCAGCTTCATCCCTTTACTACTTTGAATGTACTGACGAGTTTGTGTTAAATTACTGTATTTATTGTTTGTTTGTTTTAAACATTCATGTGATCTAAACAATATTCATTCATTTATTCATTCAAAAACAGAATACATTGTTGAACTTACAGTAAATTAAATATAGGGATGAACAATTAATTGCAAATGAGATTAAATCGCAATAAGGCTTGTTGCAATTTTCAAATAGCAGAAGGTTAAATATTTTTAGCCCAAAATGTGTTGAAAATTTTGGCATTGTGATGTAGTTTTTTGCAATTTCATGCCTATTTTTTACCTCTATTCATACACTTTTTCCCACTTTTGGACCATTTTACCTTTTTTAACCCGGTTTTTACAACTTTTTGCCGATTTTGCCCTCATTCATCTTTTTTTGGCCACTGTCAGAACCATTTTGGAATTTTTACATGGTTTTTGAAATTTAATTTAAAATTTAATTTTCAATGTTGCTGCCATAATCAATTTTCCTAAACCACTTTTGGATTTTTTGCCAATATTTCCCCATTTTTTTGCAGTTTCATACCTATTTTGTACCTATTTATTAACATTTTTTCTGCTTTCATACAATTTTTACCCAGTTTTTACAATTTCATACCTATTTTGCTTCTGTTCTTCACTTCTCCACTTTTTCTTAAATCTTTTATCCATAGATTAATTTAATGTCATATCGGTTTTACTATAAAAAGATCTACTGCTTATGTTTGTTTAAGAATACAAAAGATGAGGAACATTAAAACAATTGCAGAGTAAATCGCAATTTTGGGGAAAAAAATCACAGTTTTTTTTATTTTTATTAATCGCTCAGCCCTAATTAAAGCAGCACTACGGAAAATTCTCGTTTGACCGGAGCGAGAACACAACTACCCATGAGCTCTAGCGCGTGCATACTGCTGTAAAGGTACAGATCTGCCGGTCGCGTGCATTTGTTTTGTAGGCAAATCACAGAAGCCCGGACTTTGCTCAAAAGTATTCTTCTGTCTTCAGCAGCTGTTTGCAGGATGGATAGCGACGAGGTAATGTATTTATTTTTGACTAAATGACAATGTTGAAAATCGCTAAGTTCAACTTGGTTTTATGACCGTGAAGTCGCCCCCATCCTGTTGAAGCGATAAAGTGAATAAAAGTAAAGACAACGATGAGCTGGCGATATCACACACTTGAAATAGCTTTATGCTCTATTCTAAAGTGTCTTGAGATAACACTTGTTATGAATTGGTCCTATACAAATAAAGATTGATTGATTGAAATAGGTCTAAACAAAACTACATACTGGTACGTTCTCACGAACACTGTAAACGGATGGTAAACAATCAACAAGTACTTACAATTCCAGCAATAACAGGGCCAAGTCGGCATCGGTCGGACATCCCTCCTTGTCTTTTATTTCACGCCAGCGAGTGTGAAATAAACCGAACCGATGTTTATTCTGGTGTGAGCATTCAGCTTGTTTTTCTCTCGCTTTCTTTGTTCGGTATCCTCAAAATAAACTTTTCTTTTTCTTGCGTTCTTTGCTGCCTCCGCCATGACTACAGCTCTGCGTTTGGCTTTTGCCGACACTTCTGTGTTTTAAACAAATCAAGAATCTAGGGAAGTGACGTAGCCTATGCCATAAAGCAGTCCAAACTTGTAGTTTTAGTGTAGCAGGGTTCCCACCATCCACCTCGAAGTTACATGGCGCTAGTGAAAGCAATACAGACCACTTCAGAACATGACAGAGGTGTCATTCAACTTATTGTAAAGTGGTGGACCATGGCGATGAATATCTAAGGACTATATTATGTTTGAAAAACTACATAGTGTTGGTTTAAGTATTTACTGGAAGTATAGTGTGTCTCTTGGCCCCCACCATTGTATTAAATAACAGTAAGATGGACTAACTGGCTTCTTTTTGGCTGGAGGTTGTTGTGTTGGAGAAACCAATGTTGTGAAGCCTTCATACATATGACTGTTGTTGCAGCCAGGCAGGACACTGAGGCCACATTTACTGTTGAGGTGTTCTTTTGAAATTTAAAAACATGGTTTTGGGTTTAGAAGACAAAGTCACATGCGCTAAAATCTGTGGATTTTAAATCAAAGATGTTTAATTTTCTATTAAAAGACAGAGAGATCAGAAGAGAGCCAAAATGTTAATTTTTAATGAAATGATTTCTAATTAATGCTTTATGAGTAAACTAAACAATTTGTAAAATCATTTCCATCCAGAGTCATTTTGCATCATCATCATCATCATCATCATCATCATCATCATCATCATCATCATCATCCCCCCCTCATGCTCCAGTGCTCTGGGAGAGTTTATAGTCCTGATTCTTGAACACTGGATGACTGACAGCTGTCCTTCATCACAGCAGAAGACACAGAAATCCTGGTCCTCATCACAAACATGACGTCCATCTGCGTCCTCATCTGGACTCTCCTCTGCTGCTGCTTCACAGGTAAAGTCCAGACAATCAAACTCCTCTCCTCTGTCAACATGTGTCCCTCTGAAATCAAGGCCACAAAACCATGATGCTGCTCTCTGTCTTTGTCTCTGTGTCCTCAGAGTCCAGAGGACAGGTCACAGTGACTCAGCCTGCAGCAGTCAGCTCTGCTCCAGGAGGCTCCATCTCCATCTCATGTATGACCAGTCAGGATGTTTATAGCAGCAACTGTTTAGCCTGGTACCAACAGAAAGATGGAGGTGTTCCTAAACTCCTCATTTACTATGCTAGCACTCGACAATCAGGGATTCCAGGTCGATTTTCAGGCAGTGGATCTGGATCTTCCTTCACTCTGACCATCAGTGAAGTCCAGGCTGAAGATGCAGCAGTTTACTACTGTCAGAGTTTTCACTACCCCAACAGTCAGTATGTGTTCACACAGTGAAAAAGCGTGGTACAAAAACCTCCCTCAGTCAGACTGAACAGAAACTGAAGTGACTGCTGCAGCTGGAAGTTTCTGCACACACTGACACACTTCACTGAGAACACACATGGCCATTAAAGTGTGTTTACTCTGTTTGGTTTACTGTCCTGAGCCTGTCTGTCTGTTTTATAACAGAGAAATGCTCTTTAATAAAATTAACAAAAGAAGATTAATTGTTTTTGGTAAGCATTAGTAGTATGTTTCATATGTTCATCTTTTATTTTATTTAAGCTAGAAAATAAACTCACCAAGATAAGAAATCTCTTTTTATGGAGTGTCCTGGCTGAGAGAGCAGAAGCACAGCAATAAAAAAGACAATAAATAACAAATGCAACAGGGATCATTTGTCAAGAAGGACTATGTTAAAAAGTGCATTAGTCAACAATCTCTTCCTCCAGTCATTTTATACTTGTGTCTGATAAGAATGAAAAGTAACTGTACTTTCTAATAAATACACATTTATCAACAACATTTTTTAAATTCATTTTTTGTGCATTTATTGACAGGAGAGAGACAGTGGATAGGCTTGTGAAAGGGGGTCAGAGAGTAGGGGAAGACACTCTGCAAACTGGTCACAGGCAGAATTCAAACCTGGACTGGCAGAAGCATGTACATGGGATGCCTGGCTGCTAACCACTCCGCCAAACCATCCATGGTTGTATTGATGACTTCATCTGAACTCCATTTGCAGTCATTTAGTCCCAAACTTGAAAAAACTTTCACCATGAATCACTGTTGTCTGCAGACACTGATTATTGACCCGCTCTACAGCCAAATATTTCAGATTCTGACTCATCAGTCCAGTTCACTTGCTGCTGTTGTCCATCACCTCAGTTTATATGTTTACAGAACATGAAGAGATCAGTGTCTTGACTTTTTATCCATGTCTTTTTCTCCTTGCTGTTCTCCCATGAGGACCACTTTTGGTTGTGGTAGTTACTGATTATTTTCTACAAAAACTGCCTTTACAACCACACAGAGAGGAGGATCCCGTTGAGAAAGAGATGCCTAGCCTTCAATAAATATGTATTTAGCAGAGACAAAAACACAGAACTCATGTTGAGTTTAGATGTATGTTTATGTGTATTTGTCTATATTACACATATATATAAATATATGTATCTTTATACCTTTAAGTGTCTTGAGATGAAACTTCTTATATATTGGTGACACAAAAATGATTGACTGATTGATTGATTGATTGGTTGGTTGGTTGGTTAGATGGTTGGTCTATTTTAGACATACAGTTTATGTGTGTCTGCGTGCTTTCTGTATATATATATATATACATATATATATATATATATATATATATATATATATATATATATATATATATATATATATATGTGTGTTGGTTCTTGGTTGGTTGAATAAGTGTTGGTTGGTTGACTGGTTAGATGGTTGGTTAGTGATTGTTTGATTGTTTTGGTTGGTTGGTTGGTTGGTTAGATGGTTGGTCTAGTTAGTTAGTTAGTTAGTTAGTTACAGTTTAGTCGGTTAGTATTTTTGTTGGTTGGTTGATATATATATTGGTTATATATATATATATATATATATATATATATATATATATATATATATAACAATACAATCTGAAAATAGTTGTGATATATATTGATCAGTCAATAAAATACATTTTCTGTTGTATAATGAACTTTTATACCAGGAGTCTTTCTTTTGCAATATTGGTGACACAAAATTCAGTTTGCAAAACAGTTGATTGATTGATTGGTTGGTTGGTTCAGGTTAGTAGTTGGAATCTATTGAAGACAAACTGAATGTCTGTATGCTGTGACTGGAGCTAGTATATATATACATATATATATATATATATATACCTGCCTTTTCATATATATATATTTATATATATATATATATATATATACATATATATATATATATATATCCATGTTGGTTGGTTGTGACTTTCTTCTTCTGACTGAGTTAGATGGTTGGTTAGTGTGTTTGTTTGTTTGTCGGTTGGTTGGTTGGTTATTTAGATGCTTGGTTAGTTAGTTAGTTAGTTAGTTAGTTAGTTAGTTAGTTAGTTAGGTAGTCGGTTAGTATTTTTGTTGGTTGGTTGATTACATGGTTGGTTGGTTGGTTGGTTGGTTGATTTTAGCCAGGCTCATCTGCACAGTTGACGGCTGCACCTGCACTATAACAATACAATCTGAAAATAGTTGTGATTAAAGATATTGATTAGTCAATAAAACACATTTTCTGTTGTATAATGAACTTTGTAACAGGAGTTTTCTCAACTATCCTCTACGTTTTTATGCAAAGTTGGTCACTTCAGTTTGCAAAACAGTTAGTTTACGGTCACGTGAGGTCAGGCCAAGTTCTGGATACAGGAATCACTTGAAGACAAAATGAGTTGTATGCTGTGACTGGAGCAGAGTAAGCTTTTATTTTAGACTACTGCCTGTTTTTCTTTTTTGACTTGTTTCTGCCAGCTCTGAGCTGATGAGCATAGCTTTTTTCATGACAGTCAACATGATGTGACTTTCTTTCTCCTGAGTCAGCCATCATGTGTGATCTGTATGTCCGTAAAAGAGCTTGAACTGCACATACTTAAACCACAGTCTGCTTAGACAGTTTTTGTCCTGGAGGGACTTTTTATGAAGTCTGATGAAGGGAAAACAGAACTTTAAGACACTATGTTCAAGAGCAGAGAGGAGGAAATGCAAGGTGGATCTGTAGAAAAGGTTGAACAATAAAGCAAATTTAACAAACCCTGTTTACAGAATGATACTCTATAACAGCCTGACTAAATTACAGTTCAAAGAAAATTGATGGATTGACTTGAAATCTTTTCCTGTGACAAAGACAAGTTCTTAAATAAATGCATCTTCTGTATCTGAGCAAAAGAGGGACATATTCACATTAAACTATTTTTGCTTATTGAAAAACTATCAGACCATCAAAAAACAACTTGTTTCTAATAAACTGTCAGAAATGGATGAAATGCTTATTGATGGGACTTTATACAAAACTCCCAACTTCTAAAAACTATTTTTGATTGAGTCAGATTGATGTGCAGAAAGAATTTTGATCTTAAATCAAAAAATTTGAGTTGTTCTGTCTTTGGATCATTTAACTTTGCATTTACCACACAGAATTAAATAAATAATTGTGAATATTTCAGAATTGTTCATGAATCTGAGACATTTTTAAATAACAATAGTATTTACTTGTTTGTGTCTTTTTTTAAATTTGAATCTCAAATAAAATGTGATGGACATCTCCTTTATGCTCTGTTTCCTGCGTACTGAAGAACTTTAATCTCAACTCAATAAATATTTGACCTAACCTAACAATAATTTCTATTTTGATCATTTAATTTATTCTTTTTAAGTTTTACTTGTTCTAAATGTTATTGAAACAACAATCAAAGCTCTGAATTTTATTTAGTCAGCAATAAAATGTAGAAAATTAGAAATGTTTAAATTTATTGAAAAACTCTTTTTTCATCAAAGTATTGAAGACATCAGCAAAAGCATTCAAACAAACATGCTGAAACATAAAAGTGATTTTAAAAGAATCAAACAGTGAGGATAGATGTAGCAGAATATGATCCATTTTTACTCTTATATTTCAGCGTACTGCAGATTTTTTCTTTACACATGTTGGACATCCTGAGGGACAGGTGTCCCAGCTGTTGTGTCTCCATGTCCCGTATACGGAGGATGTTGTTCTCACTGCAGTCAGCCTCGGTCTAAATTCACCCCAATGAGTCTTTGCTGCATGTCGTCCCAAACTCTCTCAATAATAAAAACAGGACACAGACCCAAAATACCCCAAATTCACATAAAAAAAGTCTGTTAGTTTAAACAAATTTAACAAACCCTGTTTACAGATGATACTCTACTTTATACTCGTAACCTCAATATTATTACAGTTCATAAAGAAAATTCACTTTGGATTATTGAAATCTAGAATTTCAAGTTACTGACAAGAGCAGACAAGTTCTTAAATAAAGTGCATCAAAGAGCAACTAATCTGAGCAAAACATAAATGAACGAAGCAGGACAAACTCAAGTATGAGCTGGTGTTAAACTATTCTTATCTAAAATTATAGGCTGATGCTGTGCAGTCTGACCTCAAAATCTTGTTTCTAATAAACTGTGAAAAGGATGTACAATGCTGCTTATTGTCCTGAGGACTTTATACAAACAGTCCCAACTTCTAAAGCTACTTTTCTGATTGAGTCAGATTGATGTGCAGAAAGAATTTTGTTGTTTAAAAAAAAAAATCTTTGAGTTGTTCAGTCATATGAGACTCAAGAGAAGATTTAAACTCACAAATATGACCTATTAAATAAGTGTGAATATTTCACTGTTTGAATGTTATACACAAACTTCAACTGAAAATCTAAAATTATTTGAATTGTTTTCAAGATCTGATCGATTTGTATGCCTTTTCTGTGCTGCCATCTTGGCCAGGTCACTCTTGAAAAAGTGGTTTTGAATCTCAATAAATTTTAACCTGCTAAATAAAGGATATTGATTGATTGAGGAACCGTTTCTTCACTACCTGATCTTGAGAAAAGTGGCTTAAATCTACATAAATATTTACATAATTTCTATTTTGATGTTATATATTCTTTCTTTTTAAGTTTTGTGGTGTTGTAAATGTTATTGAAACAACAATCAAAGCTCTGAATTAAAGATAAATGGAGGAAGAAGAAGGAAACACATGTTTAAATTTACAGGAAAACTCTTTATTTTTCATCAAAGTATTGAAGACATCAGCAAAAGCAGTAAAACAAACATGCTGAAACATAAAAAGTGATTTTAAAAGAATCAGAAACAGTGAGGACAGACTGAGAGCAGAATCAGAGTATAAGCTTCATCAGGGTCTCAGGGGGTCTCAACTAGAAACACTGGTCTTTCCTCAGAACCCCTGGGACCGGATCCTGGGAGGTCTTGGTGGCCTCACAGGTCACAGACTTCACCTTGTCCCACTGGGCTGCAGGGAGCTTCAGGGTGCTGCTCCAGGTGTACTGACCGTCCTTCTCCAGCACCGCTCTTGCTCTCCTCCAGCTCACGCTGCTGCTGCCTTCCACCTTCCAGGCCAGACTCCAGTCTGAGGGAAGCCCCTGTTGGCCAGGCACGTGACTGTGGCTGAACCCTGCTGCAGCTCCTCACTCGAGGGGGCAGCACTCTGATCTGCACACCGCCTGTAGGAGACACCACACAGGTCAGAGGTCACACAGCTGTCAATCAAACAGCTTTAAGGTCTGAGAGCTGATTTTCTTTTTTAGGACTTTCAGACAGATGTTTCTTCTGCTCCAGCAGTCACACTGTTTCACTTCCCTTCAACAAACCTCTCATGCACATCAGCGCTCAGACAGCTTTCTACATGTCAGAAAAATCCATCAAACTACACCCAAGATTCAGAAGCAACAATTATGAAATGATCCCATCTAAATGACAAAAAAACTCTGCTTTAAATCATTTATCTGAAACATGAATGTTGGCTTAAAACACAAAACTGGACCCTCTCACTGAGGAGAAGCAAAGAGACACTTTAGTTTGAGATTAATTCAACATTTTCACACTCATGAAACAGATTTTAAATAAACTAACAAAAGTAATCATTGTGAATTAAATCATAAATAAAACAATCAGAATAGTTTTCAACATCAAACACATTCTCAATAAGTCAAATTTAACATAAATAACAAGTAAACAAGTGCAAAAATATTAGAACAGCTAAATTTCAGTATTTATTACAGTAGGATAAAATATTATTTGACTTTAGTTTTCTGCAGTGGATATCATATTTAGTATGGAAGATACCAGTATATAATCATTTTGGGCATTTAAAAGTCAAGGTTTTCACAATCCCACTGAGTTTGACCAAATAAACACAGAAACTAAAATTAGAATAAAAAAACGCAATACATTGCTCTGACTTTTACAATTAACAGAAACTGAGCGAGTTCTAGTTTTGATTTTTTAAGCTGAAAATGAAAAATTCAGTATAAATCTTCAACCTTTAGAAAGCCAAAGTTCAACAGACACTGTAACAAGAAATTTGTAGTATTTTTGTTGCCGTGTACTTAATTGTTAAACCTTAGAAACATTCAGCAAATAAAAATACATAATATTAAATGTTTGACTCTACACCAAAATCCAGTCTGGTTCCTCCACCAAAAGTCCACCACAGTGATACAAACTCATTGAGCCGTCGTACAAAAACCTCTCACTGTAGAGACACACGGCTCTCTGACTTCAACACTCAACTAAAAATAACTACATTCAACTTTGACAATCAAACTTAAGTAAGCAGTTTTTCACAAACAACAACACAGACTTCAGCAGAATTTTTTTTTTCTCGTTTAAATTTTTGTTTATATCTAGGATCTGAAGGATTTATGTCCAAATCTGTCTGGATGTTTTCTGCAGGAAAAGACAAACTCTCTGTTTTCATAATGTCAAATACAAAATTGAATTTATTAAAAATAAAACATTATATAAAACATGATATACATTTCCAGACCCTTTATATATTTAATCTTTTGTCAAATCTCTTTCTTCTCATACACTTTATTTCCTATTTAATAAATTTATTCAAGATTATGAATTAAGAAACATCATAATATTCTATCACACTTTTTTTATGTAGCACTTTTCCATCAACATGTGTAACTCAAAGTGCATATATTTGTTTATAAAGCTGTCTTATCAATAAAACAATGTGTTGATCTGTTTTAAACAGTGTCACCAGAGAACAAGGTCATTCAGATTTTTTTTATAGATTAGATTAGATTCGATTTGACTAGATAGCACTTTATTAATCCCTTCGGAAAAACTTGGGATTCAGTAGCAGCAAGCAGTTCAATATTAAAGATTAAAAAGAGATCTTAAAAATTACATGGATCCAAACCAAAATATAAATGCATGTAAATATAAATAAAATATGTGGCTACAGGCTTGATATTGCTACTTCCTGTCCTCCATCTTCCTGTTACTCCTCCTACCCCCAGTGAGAAGTTGTACAGTCTGACGGCCTGATGAACAAAAGAGTTTCTCAGTATGTTAGTCCTGGCCAGTCTTGGGCTGAACAGGCTCCTCATGCTGATGACAGAGACTGGAATCGTCCAAAATGTCCTGGAGTTTGTCCCGTGTCCTCTTCTCTGCCACCGTCACCAGAGAGTCCAGCTTCATGCCGACTCATCTGATCAGTCTCTCTGACACGCAGTTCTTTTACACATTCAGGTGCTTATTTTCAATTACCTGGAAACAACATCAGAATATGGCTGAGCAAGAACTTTAAGTATTTAGTTTAGGGTCCATGCTTAAAAGCTGCATATTTAATAGAAGCAGGGATGATTACCTTTGAATAAAACAAACAAAAAAGACTGATTACACTGCAAAAAAGAATTCTAAGAAAGAAAAAAATGCTTGTTTCTAGAAATTTGGTCTTATATTTTACCTAAAAAGAACAATTATCTTGACAATCAAGATGTGTGTTAGAAAAAAAATCTTATTTCAAGAGAATATGTCTAACAAAATCTTAATAAGAAAGTACAGCTAAAATGAAGCAAGTATTGCTGGTAACAGGGCACAACAGTGGTTTGAATGAAGTCCCAATGGAAGAACAAGATTATTTTACTTATTTTAAGATTAAGATCAGTTACACAATTTCTCAGTTTAAGAAATCACACAAATACAAGTTATTTGACATGCCTGTACCCATGGGCCGGCTGGAGTGTACCCATCAATTCCTGTGTGGAGCCAAGCTAATCTAGTGGCTGTAGTTGGAAGTCTCTCAAAATAATTGGTACTGGACGTACAGTCAAGAGAATGGTCTGTACCTGATTGTTATGGACTGGGGACTGAGGTAAGACACCGAAACAACAAAAATGTTGGAATAGTCCTTTAAAAAAGCACAAAAAAAAAATGCATTTTCTGAGGATGATGGCTGAGTTGTTGAGAATTATGCTTTTGGAACTGTTTGTCAGCTGATCTGACTGTTTTAATAGATGGCAAGCAAACAGGATTGCTTCTGGTGCCTTGATTTTAGACCAAAACACTTACATTTGTGCTTTATTTTTCATAAATTATGTCTTATTCTAAGTTAATTTTGCTTATTGTTTTTCTTGGAGTTGGAAGATAATTTCTTTAAACCAGCTAAATCACAAAGACATTGTCTTGTTTTAAAAAAACCTATCATACCAAGACTTTTTTAATACATGGAAAACATGTTTATTCTCAAATTAAGGAAAAACATTCTTGAAATAAGCTAAATCAACAAGCAGAACACAAAATTAAAGTGAAATTTTCTTAAAAAAATAACTTTTCTATGCTTGTAATAAGCAAACTTTTCTCAAACTCAGGGCAATTTTATCCAGTTACAAGACAGATTCCATCTAGATTTATAAGCTAGTTTTAAGAATTCTAGCCAAGCAACATTTGCTTACCCCATTGGGAGATTTTTTTGCTCAAATCAAGTAAATTGTAGCAAATTCAATGATATTTTTTTTTATTTTTATAGGGCTATTTTTGCAGTGTAGACATTGATGTCAGTTGGAACCATAAAGCGACGATTTGCATCATCATCATCATCCTTATCATCATCATCATCATCATCCTTATCATCATCATCATCATCATCATCATCATCCTCCTCATGCTCCAGTGCTCTGGGAGAGTTTATAGTCCTGACACTTGAACACTGGATGACTGACAGCTGTCCTTCATCACAGCAGAAGACACAGAAATCCTGGTCCTCATCACAAACATGACGTCCATCTGCGTCCTCATCTGGACTCTCCTCTGCTGCTGCTTCACAGGTAAAGTCCAGACAATCAAACTCCTCTCCTCTGTCAACATGTGTCCCTCTGAAATCAAGGCCACAAAACCATGACGCTGCTCTCTGTCTTTGTCTCTGTGTCCTCAGAGTCCAGAGGACAGGTCACAGTGACTCAGCCTGCAGCAGTCAGCTCTGCTCCAGGAGGCTCCGTCTCCATCTCATGTACCACCAGTCAGGATGTTAGTAGCAATAACCGTTTAGCCTGATACCAACAGAAAGATGGAGGTGTTCCTAAACTCCTTATTTACTATGCTAGCACTCGACATTCAGGGATTCCAGGTCGTTTTTCAGGCAGTGGATCTGGATCTTTCTTCACTCTGACCATCAGTGGAGTCCAGGCTGAAGATGAAGCAGTTTACTACTGTCAGAGTTATCACAGCGGTGGTGTGTTCACACAGTGAAAAAGCATGGTACAAAAACCTCCCTCGGTCAGACTGAACAGAAACTGAAGTGACTGCTGCAGCTAGAAGTTTCTGCACACACTGACACACTTCACACACATTCACAAACATAAAGTTTCATAAAGCAGACTAAAGATCTCAAAACTCTTTCTTTTTTTTTCAGATTATCAATACAGGTCCAAATCAGGTTGCTCATCAGAATTGGACAATCATATTTCCGATCAACAGAAAAATCTAAATCATAACAAACTAGAAAAGACCTCGTAGAGCCAAGGTAGCTCATACATTGCTGTTACATCTATAAGCAATTGTTTCATGATAAGGTTACCATCATAATATGATTCACTGACACTGATGACCCACATCTAGCACACAGAATCATGTTCACATCCTTATTCGTGAGGCTGCTTCTGAGCAAAAATGATTTACTTAGCAAATGTCCGGATCACTAAGAAAATGTAATGGATTCTCCCTTGGACAAAAACACACCTCTGGTAATAGTTGCATGTAGATTTGTCCGGTAGCAATCTTGCTAAAAGACAAACCAACAAACAAACCAACAATCATACACTGGCAAAAAATATGACTTCCTTGTCCAACAGACAGTAAAACAGTTTTAATCCACTCAACACTGAGTGCGGAGGGTCTTCAGTGTGACCTCATTGTGATGAGAGGAAACTTCAGAAACCAACAGAGACACAAATATTTAACCCTTAGTGCCAAAGTGTCAGATTGTGGTGAGATGCAGAAAACTTTCATTTTATTCATTTCGATATCTATGATTTAACAAATGGAATTAATATTTTGCAGCAGTGCCAAATATTAACATGTACATTTTGAAGCTATATATTGCCACATTATTATACTTCAATAAGCACATTATGTAATTTTCAAAGGTAATAGTACCAAATGTAAACCGCAGGGTGCATGCACAAACCATCACAGACATGCTTTTGTAAAAAGGTCAACAAAACAAAACCTGTGTTTAGGAGTAGAGGATAATAATAACTAGGGGTGTAATGAAATTTTGTGCCACGAAATTTTGCAAAATAAAAAATGACGAAATAAAATTCAAAGACGCACAAAATAAAAGCACAAAACAAAAAACGCAAAGGGGCGCCGCGCACCACTGAGACTGGTGATTTCTTACTCTCCTCACCTAACGTGGCAAAACACTGGCTTCAGAATGGAGGAAGTCGAGATCGAGGAATTAGCTGACGCTCCTTCATCAAATAAATCGGTTGGATCTATTTTGGCCTCCCATGTAAAAGAAGAGAGAACGGTAAGAAGATTGCAGACAAAACCACAACTGTGTGCAAAATATGCTGCTACTGTTCGCCGTATACTGCGACGAGTAAAATTATCATGATACCCTTAAAAAGTATCCATTTTTAAGAATATTAACAAATCAAACATTTTGTTTTGAACTGGAGACAAGCAGCAACTGTATGTTTGTGTAAGTCTGCATAAAAAAAATATTTTATTTTTACATCTACTGTTGAGTTGACAGAATTTGATCATACTTGAAGATCAGAAGTATATGCACTGTTATAGGCTAAATAATGTAGTTCACAGTTCAGACATTTATAGGTCTAAACTGCAGCTCTGAGGACTGCTATTTGTTTTCCTTTTCATTCAAGAATGCAGTTTTCCTGATTGTGACAACAACAAAGCACTTTTTATTGAGATTTTGTTTGTATTTGAACTGTAGCCTAAATAAGGGGGGAAAACGACAATTTTGTTTTTTTTTCAAAGAGCATTTATTTTGTGATGATGCAGCAATATTTTTGTATGCCTGCATTAGGAAGAAAGTAAAGAAAATGAGATTTTTGCACAGCTTCCTAATGTTGGGGATTTTACTATCATCTTTATTTTGTATCTTGTTTTTCGTATTGTGAGCCCTGTTTTGTATTTCGTATTGTTTCATGAGTTGACCATTTCAATATACCCCTAATAATAACATATTATTGGAAGATAAAGTCACAAAATGGGGTTAAAAATGAGTCAAAACAAGCAAACAGGACTGTTTAGAGTTGCTGAAAAATTTATCAAATGACTGTAGGCAAAGGCAGGCTAACACTACCCATTGACTCCCATTGTTTAACCTAGCTAATTAGAGGTTGGCGAGCTCTGCCCATCTCTTCCTTCTTACTGTATGCACACTCAAAAGAATGGTGTCTATCTACTTGTCATGGCTTTGGGAGAGAAAAGAGAAACAATAGCAAGAAGAACTGGTGTATCCCTGAACAGCCAAATGAAGACACGTTTCCAGTGCAATAAAAAGACAATTTACTTCTTGAAAAGTCTCATATTAAACTCCATCTTACTAAGTCTGGACTGGTTCCATCTCCCCCAGAACATATTTCTGTAGAGTTTTTTCATAAATCCACTCAGTTTTGATTTTGGCATGCTCATAAGCCCCTCTGTTTGAGCCCTGCTCAGAACAGGCTGTTTTGATTCATGTGTTGTGTCTGCAACAAAAGTCTGAACAGCTGAAGCAACATCCACTCATGAGATAGGAAACGTCAGGCTCATGAGGATTCACACAAGACCAGCCTGTTCTGAGCAGGACTGACAAAGAGGAATAAGAGTCATGTGACAATCAGAGGAGAATTTTTGAGTCAGAAACACGTAAAAAGTTGACCAAACTGTTGAAAACAAGAATAAACTTTCTCAGTCAACCAAAAAGTGTTGAATTTTAACAGTTTCAATTATCAGTGCTCGGGGATCTTCTCCAAAAAAAAAACATTTCAATAAAATGGAGGAAATTTAAAAAGAAATGAAGAGAAATAAAAAATACATAGTGGAAACTTTTGGATAATATCAAAGATGTAAATGATTTGGAAATGTCATGATATGTTTGGTTTGACTTTAAAACAATGACAAATACATCATTTCCTTACAGATCCACTTTGCATCATCATCATCATCATCATCATCATCATCATCATCATCATGCTCCAGTGCTCTGGGAGAGTTTATAGTCGTGATGCTTCATGCTTCACTACCAAATATAAAAATGATTGTTTTTTCTCTATACTGTTTGATTGGACAATGTTATCATATCATGGATTAAACAGTCTGAGGAACTAATTTGCTTTATTAATGTCTTTTTCTGGTATATTGGTATCCAGTATTGAGCTAATGAATCAAACTGAATACTGCGGTGATAAATTCTTATGTCATACTGTGATTGTTTTGATTTGGACGGTCAGTGTTCAAGTTGACACAAATAAATATGATTTTCTGACATATTTTTGAGAAATGTTTCTCCATCCAGTCATTTCTAAAGTCTATATTTTAACCTGATGTTGTTTATTGTTGTTCTATTTTTCTTTGTTTTTATAAATTGTATTCTTTTGTTTTCTTGTCTTACTAACCTCAGTGCCTTAGCCTAATTTCTCATTTTATTTTCCTGTTTGGTTTCAGTAACTGGTGCTGGGATCTGTTTTACAAGACATGTCTTTGTGAGGGGGTTAGTGTGTGTGTTCTCGGTGAAGTGTGTCAGTGTGTGCAGAAACTTCCAGCTGCAGCAGTCACTTCAGTTTCTGTTCAGTCTGACTGAGGGAGGTTTTTGTACCACACTTTTTCACTGTGTGAACACATGCTGACTGTTAATGTAGAAATCACCCATACAGTAGTAAAATGCTGCATCTTCAGCCTGGACTCCACTGATGGTCAGAGTGAAGGAAGATCCAGATCCACTGCCTGAAAATCGACCTGGAATCCCTGATTGTCGACTGCTAGCAGCATAAATAAGGAGTTTAGGAACACCTCCATCTTTCTGTTGATACCAGGATAAATAGTTGCCATTAACATTGTGACTGGCCCTACATGGGATGGAGACGGAGCCTCCTGGAGCAGAGCTGACTGCTGCAGGCTGAGTCACTGTGACCTGTCCTCTGGACTCTGAGGACACAGAGACAAAGACAGAGAGCAGCGTCATGGTTTTGTGGCCTTGATTTCAGAGGGACACATGTTGACAGAGGAGAGGAGTTTGATTGTCTGGACTTTACCTGTGAAGCAGCAGCAGAGGAGAGTCCAGATGAGGACGCAGATGGACGTCATGTTTGTGATGAGGACCAGGATTTCTGTGTCTTCTGCTGTGATGAAGGACAGCTGTCAGTCATCCAGTGTTCAAGTGTCAGGACTATAAACTCTCCCAGAGCACTGGAGCATGAGGAGGAGGATGATGATGATGATGATGATGATGCAAAGTGTCTCTATCTGGAATTTACTTTTGTTTATTATTCAATCCAGTAAAACACAAATCATGATGTATAGAACTTTTATTCAGTCTTTGTATTTACTGTCCAAAAATTTAAGACATTATGGAAAAAACTTAGCTCTTGTTTGTTTTTATTTAACAATGAGTTAACATACACTTTTCTGAATGTGATTAGAATAAGCCTTGCTCCTTCTTTCATTAGGACTCGTAGTTACCACCTCAAGCAGAAGTAATTTTCCTTCAGTCCAACATAGTACTTCATTGCAAAAAAAAACAAGAAAAGCATCATTCCCAGATCTGATGCTCATTGCATTAAATTATTTCCATGTGATTGGTTGATAGTGTGTTCCCTTTAGGAACAGTTGAACATCTCTACCTGTAAGGTCGCTGGTGAGTGTATTTTGTAATTTAAGTAGAGCCTCCTTGGATGGTCAAATATCATTTTGACTGAAACATTTATTTGATCAAAAAGATCATGTCATGTCATGTCAAATAAATGTCCTCGATCCAAGTTTATCTAAAGAAGCCCCAGGTGTTCAAGAGCTTCCACGGTCCACTGACTGTGTGTTTGCATAATAAATGTGGAGCCTCTGTGCTCTCAGACGTTAAGAGGACAGTCCATCAGTGTCCGTCCACACCTTTCAGAGACACACCAGCAGCACAAAGATGAAGTCCCTGATTCTGCTGATGGTCACCATGAGGCTCCTCGTTCACGGTGAGAAGATCTGATGTGCTGTGCTGAAATCTAAAGAAATACAGTTTCATTGTTTTTCTGTTCCCTTTTTTAACGTAATTCTCTGTGAGGGATTCACCAAACTGACCGTCCTCCTCTTATTCATGTGTCGTTTCAGGACAGGTCACTGTGACCCAGACTCCTGCAGCTCAGTCTGCTGTAGGACAGAGTATTTCTATCAGATGTAATGTCAGTCCAAGCACAAGTTACTGCTTCCAGTGGTACCAACAGAAAGATGGAGGTGTTCCTAAACTCCTTATAACATGTGCGTCAACCCGTCAATCTGGAATTCCAGATCGTTTTTCAGGCAGTGGATCTGGATCTGACTACACCCTGACCATCAGTGGAGTCCAGGCTGAAGATGCAGCAGTTTACTACTGTCAGAGTTTTCATAGCATGAACAGTCAGAATGTGTTCACACAGTGAAAAAGTGTCGTACAAAAACCTTCCTCAGTCAGACTGAACAGAAACTGAAGTGACTGCTGCAGCTGGAAGTTTCTGCACACACTGACACACTTCACTGAGGACCCACACTCCTCATTTGTTGAACAATAAAATAAATAACTACATTTTTACTCACTTTTATTCTTCTGATCCTGAATTAGCAACGCAATCTCTAATATGTAATCTCCATCATACATCATAAGCTCTATATGTTTGCAGATGACAGCCTATTATCCTCACATCCTTCTTGAATTCCAGATCAGATCAGTCATTTATGCCATCATACATCCTACATTATCTTCTCCTGTCAAAATTCAGCAACTAACTTTAGCCCTTTTTTTTCTTGATACTGCTGTATCATCATCAGTCCTCTCTACTTTAAAATAATTATAGTTGTTTATGTTGATATTAGATTGATCCATCTTTCCATCATTGTTATTGGTTATACATTCATAACTACCTTAAACAGCCACAGGAAGGAGTCCATCCTGAAAACAGGACACCACATATAAAGGGGCTTTTCTCTAATTAAACTCTGCAGAAAGTTCAAGCAGGAGGACAGATATATCCATTCAGTCATCTCTTGTCCATTTCCTGACCCTGCTGTTTCATTTAATCGTACTATATTCTCATGTTTAAGGTTAAAATTCATTGAACCCATTGGTTAATAAAAATTTGGCCAGTTTTTCTCATACCTAATATTTCTGACTACTGTTCTCTGTTTGAGTTATCTCATTTGATCAAGCCTTTTCTTACAGTCCATACCACAACATAAGTGATAAATGTATGAATGATTCCTGCTGATATCGTATAGGATCCACATCAGTATCGGCCAGCACTCAAGGCTGCAATATCGGTATCATATCAGAGGTGAAAAAGTTATAGCAGGACACCCCTACCAGTGTCTAGACTCCAAGGAGGGTGTCCTGTCTCACCTTCAGTACCCTTGAAGTCTACCAAGACATCACGAGGGAGTCAAAGTGCCAAAGAGACTGATCACAAAGACTTTGGTCTCTTCTGACTGAAGTCATTCATCTTCAGCAGAAACAAATATGACGAGGACAGATTTAAGATTGACCTGTGGATCTGTCACTTCCTTCAACTCTACCTTTAGTCCTGTTGTCTCTGCCCACCTTAAATCCTTCACCCAGATCTCCAACACAACTTCAGTGATTGACTGTTCCACATGAGACTGGATCCACTAAAGACCTCGATCTGATCAACAGGTTTTTGTCTGAGCACTGACACCGTTACCCTCCTACAGATGCACTGCACTGTAGGTTGGCCCAGTGCTGCACTCATGATGGATTCATGTTGAGTTTCTTTGTATGTATGTGAATAAATGTATTTTAAAAGTTTTTGTATGCATATAAGTGGGTTCCTTCAGCCTGCTCCATTGGAAAGTTTCTGTAAAAAACACTTCTGGCAATAAAAAAAAAAAAGATTGTTAATGAAAAAAAAATGTCATTTGTAAATATACTGTATAGAGCGTATGATGTATGACTGAGATAACGTGAGAAATTTGTGAGGTTAAAGTATCAACTGCTTGTTCAACAAATGACATGTGTGTTCTCAGTGAAGTGTGTCAGTGTGAGCAGAAACTTCCAGCTGCAGCAGTCACTTCACTTTCTGTTCAGTCTGACTGAGGGAGGTTTTTGTACGATGCTTTTTCACTGTGTGAACACAATCTGGCTCATCCAGTGTTCACTCTGACAGTAGTAAACTGCTGCATCTTCAGCCTGGACTCCACTGATGGTCAAAGTGAAGGAAGATCCAGATCCACTGCCTGAAAAACGACCTGGAGTCCCTGATACTCGAGTGCTAACATAGTAAATAAGGAGTTTAGGAACACCTCCATCTTTTTGTTGGTACCAGTGCAACAACTGGTTGCTGTTGTCAATATTAACATCCTGACTGGTCCTACATGAGATGGAGACGGAGCCTCCTGGAGCAGAGCTGACTGCTGCAGGCTGAGTCACTGTGACCTGTCCTCTGGACTCTGAGGACACAGAGACAAAGACAGAGAGCAGCGTCATGGTTTTGTGGCCTTGATTTCAGAGGGACACATGTTGACAGAGGAGAGGAGTTTGATTGTCTGGACTTTACCTGTGAAGCAGCAGCAGAGGAGAGTCCAGATGAGGACGCAGATGGACGTCATGTTTGTGATGAGGACCAGGATTTCTGTGTCTTCTGCTGTGATGAAGGACAGCTGTCAGTCATCCAGTGTTCAAGTGTCAGGACTATAAACTCTCCCAGAGCACTGGAGCATGAGGAGGAGGATGATGATGATGATGATGATGATGATGATGATGATGAGGATGATGATGATGATGATGATGCAAAGTGGCTCTGTTTTGAGATTACTGGTGTTGAAAGCCTTTATCGGGTTACAAATATCCTTCAGAAAAAAGCTAGTCAACAAGTATCCACTCTGCAGCGCTGTGCAGTTGATTTTTTGAAGAAATGGACATAAATCTTAGCATTTTTTTTTTTTAACCACTGACTGAAATGTATCCATTTACAGTTAATCTGCTACTAATAAGCATCCTGTTATACATTATTTTTTAAGTGATTTTTATGTTTTATTTCCACTTGCTGGAAGGGAACAAACTGCTCCTCTGGCTGTAGAAACTGAGAAAAAAAAAGATCATAACTGTGTTTCATATTCATATGAGGCTTCATTTTGGTTTACCAAATAAACACTTGCTATGCATAGCCCAGATAGACGTTGTAATATGTTTTTATAGACATAATTTAACAAAAAGGATAGTAATGCATTTTCAACCAGAAAAATGAAATTCTTATTTTTATGAACATTTTATTCACTCAATTTAACATTGTCCAGATAATTAAAACCAACAAAAAAGCATTAACCATTATATTCACAGAAGATCCCATAATCCAGTGATTTGATCTCATCTTGATACTGTCTTTGGTGATTTGTGAGTCAAACTGAAAGAATACTTACTGCAGTCATTTTGAGAACAGAGGTTGATGGCTAATGTAAGCGAAATAATCTTTTGTACAGAAACTACTTTGCATCCTCATCATCATCATCATCATCATCCTCCTCCTCATGCTCCACAGTGCTCCTGGGAGAGTTCCCTTAGTCCTGACAATGGAGAGTTTTAAAAATTAAGAAAAATATAAAAAGACAAAATGGAAACTTTTGGATAATTTCAATTATGTAAAAATAATTTGAAAATTTCATGATCTATTTAGTTTGACATGTAACCTGATAAAAGCATCAACAGCAGCCATTTTCATATAGATCCACTTTGTATCCTCATCATCATCATCCTCCTCCTCCTCATGCTCCAGTGCTTTGGGAGAGTTTATAGTCCTGACTCTTGAACACTGGCAGAAGACACAGAAATCCTGGTCCTCATCACAAACATGACATCTATCTGCATCCTCATCTGGACTCTCCTCTGCTGCTGCTTCACAGGTAAAGTCCAGACAATCAAACTCCTCTCCTCTGTCAACATGTGTTCCTCTGAAATCAAGGCCACAAAACCATGACGCTAATCTCTGTCTTTGTCTCTGTGTCCTCAGAGTCCAGAGGACAGTACACAGTGACTCAGCCTGCAGCAGTCAGCTCTGCTCCAGGAGGCTCCGTCTCCATCTCATGTAGGACCAGCCACAATGTTGATACCGCAGGCAGCAGCCATGAGTTGGCCTGGTACCAATGGAAAGATGGAGGTCTTCCTAAACTCCTTATTACCTATGCAAGCACTCGAGTATCAGGGACTCCAGGTCGATTTTCAGGCAGTGGGTCACACTCATCCTTCACTCTGACCATCAGTGGAGTCCAGGCTGAAGATGAAGCAGTTTACTCCTGCATGAGTGAACATCAGATCAACGGTCACCATGTGTTCACACAGTGAAAAACCGTCGTACAAAAACCTCCCTCATTCAGACTGAACAGAAACTGAAGTGACTGCTGCAGCTGGAAGTTTCTGCACACACTGACACACTTCACTGAGAACATGCTCACAATCAAATTTTGATGTAGGAGACTGAAGATCACAAAAGAGGCTTTTCAGATTATTATATATATTCTAAGCACACATGCTCAGGAAAGCAAAACGAAGAAGAAAGACATCTTTAATCACTGTATTACTGAGCCTCACTGCCCAACATTTGAGAGCTGTTGTCAACATGTCAGACTTACCTAATGAGGTGGCTGGGCCTGCCAGTGTTGGTAATAACGGCGTTAGAGTATAACGGCGTTACTAACGGCGTTATTTTTTTCAGTAACGGGTAATCTAATTAATTACTTTTTCATGCGTTACAACGCCGTTTCCATTACTAACAGTGAAATGTGGCGCGTTACTTTGCACCAATGTCAAGCAGCTTATCCGACCTGCCTTACCCCCAAATTCCACAGCACACGGGAGCGCCGCGCCACGGTCTGACGGCCCTGATAGACAAAACTCACTGAAAGGGTGCTGCGGAGTGCAGTCCCGCCACAGGCTCTCATGATGAGCACAGCGATGTCACACGCTCATAAAGCATGTTATAGACTGAGAAAAGAAATAAACAACACCTCACTTTGCTTCTCTAAGGTCCCTTTGCTGGTCCCAACCACACGGCTTTGTGATTTATTCAACTTCTATCCGTTTAAATCCTTGTAGAAAAGAGGTTTTTGTCATGTATACAATGTTATGTATTTCTGTACCTCTACGATTCACTTTTCTTCATCCATGGTGTCGTGTTGCCTCTGGGACCCTCTGACCGACTGCTGACCTGATGCTCGTGCCTCCGGTTTTTACATCATGACAAACAGTTGAGAAAATTTATGTTTGAGAGTCTGTGCATTCTGTTTTATTTTGAAACTTCCAGATACTCCACACATTGACTTCCTGTCTGGTGCTTTCTTAACAACAGTGAATTTACGAGGTTTTGACGCGGCCACGCAAAAAAATAGACCTAAAGCGAATCTCCAGCGCTTTGGCGCGTGCTGGCGCTGCATTGGTGAAGCTTACTGTGGAGCACTTCGCCCCCATTCTCGTCTATCAGACAAACTCCACTGCACGCGTTGTTGGAGAACTGATGATGTCAGACCTGCTGCAGCAGGTAACAACAAGGAAGGACACAGAGACGGAGACACACAGTTCAAGCAGAAAAAGCTTCTTCAAAAAAGTAATGCATCAATTACTTTACCTGGTAACTAATTACATTTATGAAGGAGTAATTCTGGTAGTAATTCAGTTACTTTTTTTGGGAAAGTAACTAGTAACTATAACTAATTACTTTTTTGAAGTAATGTGCCCAACACTGGGGCCTGCTTCTCTTTGCCAAGACGTCTGATGTCAGCTGGCAGTGATGGCGATACTTCTCACAGCTGGCTTTCCAAGCTTGGGTTGGTCAGTGTTGAACAATAGTCATTTTTGGAAGAACCGTTTACATCGATATGTTGTCCCAAACAGAGGTGTAAACATTAGAACACATCCCCCCAGGATGGGAAAATCCTCAGCATGGACATTATGTCTGTAAAAGTCAAGCAGAGGGAGGTTGTTGTACTTAGTTTTGACTTGTACTTGTTGCTTTGCACCTTTAAATTTTGAGGCTGTAAGCTACTGCGTTATGATTTGCACAATTGCAAACCATCATGGATGTGCTTGTGTGTAGATCAACAAAGCAAGCCGTCTTTTTACGAGTAGAAGCTAACAAGATAACGTAAGTTAACGTACGATAACGTCGTAGAAGATAGCGTAACATAACAGGATAAAAAAAATCAGTCACAAACAAGCACCCAGCACCATTTATAGTTTCTGAAGAGTTTATCTGATGACTACAGGCAGAGGCAGGCTAATTCTACTTGGGATGCATGATATTGGATTCTTGCTGTTATCGGATATGCCAATATTTTGTTAAATTTGTTATTGCTGATACCGATATGATACCGATATTTCAGGTCAAGAGCTCAAGCTCTGTGCTTAATAAAAATTGACTTTTTTCAGTGTTACAGCATTTTATTGCTTGAACAGATGTAAAATAGGAAAATCAGCTTTTAAGTCTCCCCAATATTTAAAAGTAATCATAATGATAATACATTTGATTTAAAAGCGCCTTACAAAACACTCAAGGACACTATACAGGATAAAACAACAACAATAAAATCAACAAAACAATACAACTATAAAATCACCAAAATACAACAGACAGTGATGGATAAGTGGATGAGAGTGGAATATTCATGGTAAGGAGTATGCAGTTCAGAACAGGTGGGTTTTGAGTCTGGATTAAAAAAGAGACAGGGAGGTCAGGTTTCGAATGCCTGGTGGGAGAGAGTTCCAGAGCTGGGGAGCAGAACGACTGAAGGCCCTGCTCACCATGGTGCTGAGGCGAGCAGAGGGCACAGTGAGGTGGGAGGAGGAGGATCTGAGGGAGCAGGCTGGAGTGGCAATGTGGAGGAGGTCAGACTGATATGGAGGATGAGGCTGTGGATGGCCTTAAAGGTGTGCAGGAGCAGTTTGAATTCTATCCTATGCTTGACCGGGAGCCAGTGGAGCTGCTGCAGGATGGGATGAAGTTATGGTGGGAGGGGGTTCTGGTGACAATGCGGGCAGCTGAGTTCTGGACCAGTTGAAGTTTATGGAGGGACTTTTGTGGAAGGCCGAAGAGGAGTGAGTTACAGAAGTCTAGACGGGAGGTGACGAGGCTATGGAGGTGGAAGTAAGCGGACCGGGTGATGTTATTCATGTGACATTGGAAAGAGAGTGTGCTGTTGAGCAGAGGTGTGGACTCAAGTTCATGTGACTTAGACTTGAGTCAGACTCAAGTCACAATTTTGATGACTTTGGACTAGACTTGACAATATCATCAAAGGCTTGCAACTCGACTTGAACTTGACATCAATGACTCGGGACTTGAGTCTGATGACTTGAAAATACTTGAAATTTTCAGGAAGACTGTTCAATAAAATGTGCTCTCATTCAAAGTATTCAACTAAGTGACTGATTTTTGTCATTTCCAGCAAGACAATATTTTTTTCCCACAGGATCTGCTCCATTGAATGCATCTATAAACGTCCAATCAGGGTTAAAAAGAATAAACAAAGAGGGTGTGGATTACACAGTTACTTCCCTGAGCGCAACACTGCAGGAACGCAGGAACAACCCAGAGATGCGGAACCATGCTACCGAGGATAATTTCACTTACAATCACAAACTAAAATGTCAAAAACAAAAAACGAAATGCCGTTTGCAAAACCTGCAGCGTGAGAATAACAGACGGAGAGGCAACGACATCCAACTTTGTTCAGCACCTGAAGCTGCACAAAGAAAAGTAAGTTGGTCTGGTACCTGTTGTGAGTGTGAGGACTGCTCGCCAGTCCTCCTGTTTTGCTCCTCTCTCCCTCCCCTCTTGGGTTGTCTCCTCTTCTTTCCTGTCCTGCCCTTCCCCTGTTCACCAGTGTGGAGTTGGCGCTATGGAGCTCTCCTCACATCCCTATGGACCTCCGGAATGGGCGGCGCCCTTGGAGCGGATCTCCCCTACCTGCACCACCTGTTCCTGATCTCCTGATGAGGGATCCCTCTATTTAAGCCAGCGTTGGACTCTTCTCGGCGCCGGCTGATTGCCTTTCACTTTGTGGTTCGTACACTTAGTCAGTGCTGGCTTCAGTTACGCCTCTCACTTTTACAAGTGAACCTTTTTCTAGTTTTCTGCTTGGGATGTGTGTGGGACATGTTCGTTTTTACCTGAGGACTAATCAGTGCTCTCTCTTCTGTTTTCCTTCCAGGTCTCCACGAGCTCCTGCCACTGCCACCTCTGTACATATCACCTTTTTTGAACTTTGTGTAAATAAACCCTGGTGTTTTTTCAACTCTGATCTGATCTCTGCCTCTGCTCTGGGTCAATCTCACATTCTGATACCAACACCTAACAGTGAGATCCTTTTGGATAACTTGAGCTTAGCATCCGTTATATGCAACAACCGTATATGTTTGCTCGTAAACTCACCGTGGCTAAAAACTGAGACTGACGTTGGCTAAAAAAAATAGTAAAGTTAAGGCCCAGGGTGACCAAGTGTCCTGTTTTCATACCCTGCCCTGACTGTCCTGGTTGTTTTTTATAAAGTGACAAAACTGTCCTGCTTTTTATTGTTTTTTTAATTTGGTCAACGGTGGTTATGGTTTGGAAGGACTTGAAAATTTTAAGCCTATGACTTCAGACTTGACATCTCTAATCTTTACTTGAGACTTGGCTCGAGACTTGAGTTTAAAGACTTGAGACTTACTTGAGACTTGCAAACAGTGACTTTCTCCCACCTCTGCTGTCGAGGATGATGAGGATGTCGGGACTCTAAACCTGAGGGGAAGGGGAAATCAAGGAGCTGTCAATTGTGAGAGAGAAGGTGTCAACTTTTGGAAGAGTGGATTTATTGACAATTTAAAGGAGTTCTGATTTGTCACTGTTTAATTTAAGGAAATTTGAGGTGAACCAGTATTTTATTTCAGATAGGCAGGAGGTGAGAGGGGCGGGTGGGAGTGTGGAATTGGGATTACAAGAAAGGTAGAGCTGGGTGTCATCCGCATAGTGGAAGTTAATAAGGAATTTGCGTAAGGTAAGTGGTAAGTGATGAAGAGGAGGGGCCCCAGGATGGAGCCCTGTGGCACACCTGTAGTGACTGGGGAGGGATTGGAGTGGAAGGACTGTAGCTGTATGAACTGAGGAACTAGCTGAGGGGCATGTGGGTGATACCAATGGAGGAGAGACGACTGAGGAGGATGGGGAGTGAGATGGTGTCAACCATGCAGTGATGACAATGTGCATGAATTTTGACATTTCTATAATTTTCTGATTTTCCAGATGAAATATGCCAACATGTGTGGCAAATATATTGGCTGTAAATATCTGCAAAAATATCAATATCGGCCGATAACTGTACTTAACTTTTTGGGCTGACATCGGCCAATACCAATATCAGAATCAATAGTGCTATGCATTTCGAAATGCTACCCATTGATTCTCAGTGTGTGAACTAAGCTAATTTGTGGTGGGCGCACTCTGCCCGTCTCTTTCTTGTTACTGCATGCACAGTTGACAGAATAGTGTTGTTCTTGTTGTGTATGCCGGAGTGAGGCAAGACACAAAAACAAGAACAAAAAATGTTGTCCTATCTAATTCAATAAAAAGTATAATTCAGTATTTAATCAGCTAAACACAGAAGTACAGCCAACTGAAGACACTTTTCAAGTACAGTCAAAGATTATTTACTTCTTTAAAGGACTCATTTTTTACCCCATCTCACTGAGTCTGGACTGGTCCCACCTCGCCCCAGAACATATTTTTGAAAAGTTTCCTCATAATTCCACTCAAATTAGATTTTGGCATGCTCATCAGCCCTTCTGTTTCAGCCCTGCTCAGAACAGGCTGTTTTGGTTCATGTGTTGTGTCTGCAACAAAAGTCTGAGCAGCTGACGCAACATCCACTTCATGAGAGAAGAAACATCAGGCTCATGACGATTCACACAAGACCAGCCTGTCCTGAGCAGGACTGACAAAGAGGAGTAAGAGTCATGTGACAATCAGAGGAGAGTTTTTGAGTCAGAAACATGAAAAATATTCTGAGGAGAACTTTAACCAGAGTGAAATTGTTTAAAAGATGGAACATATTAGATCTTTCTTAGCCAAACAAAGAAAAAAAAGATGAACAGATAAAGTTTCCTTCATCAGTAGTGCTCAGAGATCATCTGTCAAAATGTCAATTTATGTAAAATGGAGGAAATTTTTCCAAGAAGTTATGAAAATACAAAAAAAGAAAAGAAAGTTCCTGGATAATTTTAGGGGTAATGATGTAAAGACATTGGAAGACATCATGATCTGATTAGTTTGAGTTTCACCAATGTCAGACAGATCATTTTCTTATAAAGTCACTTTGCATCATCATCATCATCATCATCATCATCATCATCATCATCATCATCATCCTCCTCCTCATGCTCCAGTGCTCTGGGAGAGTTTATAGTCCTGACACTTGAACACTGGATGACTGACAGCTGTCCTTCATCACAGCAGAAGACACAGAAATCCTGGTCCTCATCACAAACATGACGTCCATCTGCGTCCTCATCTGGACTCTCCTCTGCTGCTGCTTCACAGGTAAAGTCCAGACAATCAAACTCCTCTCCTCTGTCAACATGTGTCCCTCTGAAATCAAGGCCACAAAACCATGACGCTGCTCTCTGTCTTTGTCTCTGTGTCCTCAGAGTCCAGAGGACAGTACACAGTGACTCAGCCTGCAGCAGTCAGCTCTGCTCCAGGAGGCTCTGTCTCCATCTCATGTAGGACCAGTGAGGATGTTCATGGCAGCAACTATTTAGCCTGGTACCAACAGAAAGATGGAGGTGTTCCTAAACTCCTTATTTACACTGCAAGCACTCAAGTATCAGGGATTCCAGGTCGTTTTTCAGGCAGTGGATCTGGATCGTCCTTCACTCTGACCATCAGTGGAGTCCAGGCTGAAGATGCAGCAGTTTACTACTGTCTGAGTCTTCATTACCCCAACAGTCAGTGGGTGTTCACACAGTGAAAAAGTGTGGTACAAAAACCTCCCTCAGTCAGACTGAACAGAAACTGAAGTGACTGCTGCAGCTGGAAGTTTCTGCACACACTGACACACTTCACTGAGAACACCTTCTCCTCATTGAACACTTCTATTGTCAATATCATGCCCTTTAAAATATACATTTCCACAGTAGGGACTGATCAGAGGCTCAGAGCACACATTAGTAGCACGAAGTCCAGAAAAAAACTTTTTGGCTCTACAAAGGAGACTCTTCTCTTGACAACCAGGACAAAACTCAGGTTTGAGTCAGTGGTTCAGGGTTTTATTAGATTTGGAGCATTGGCTACCAGTTTCTTTTAGAGTAGATTTTAAGATTCTTTAACTGGTTTTTAAAGTTTTCAGTGGTCTTAGTCCTTCTTATTTATCCGATTTGCTTTTACCTTATAAGCCTCAGGTTTCCAGGAAGTTCTCTGTTAGCAGTTCCCAAAGTTAGAACAAAAACTTACAGTGAGGCTTCTTTAAATCACTACAGCCCTTTTCCTTGGAGCCTATCTGTAGACCTGAGGGCTGCACTTGTTGTTAATGTTTTAAAACAAACTCACGACTGACCATTTTAGAGTGGATTTTACCTAAGTTACTTTTGTCAGTGTATTTATTTTTATTTTAACGCCCTTTGAATATAATTTTATTCTTTACTTCTGTGAGGATTTGTTTGGAAAGCTTTGTTTAGACTCAGTGAGTAAAACAACACCAAGGTATCTGCATCTGTTTTAGACAACTTTTGATCCCTTACAAACAGGTGGCTGGGTAAATTTTAACCTGGGATGAAGTTTTACCTTTTTATGGTACTCTGAAGTATTTACTCCCTTGAACAAGATGCTAATGTCTAAATATATATACATTTTTGTGTCATGTGATGTTGTGAGTACTGTATTTAACCCCCAAATTCCACTGCACGCGAAAGCGCCCCGCCGCGCAGCGAAGCGGAGTGCCCCGCTGAGCGCCGTGGTCTTGAGCCGACAGGAAAGCCCCACTGGAAGCAGTGCGCCCAGAAGCGCAGTGAAGCCCCGTAGGGGGAGCGCTGATCCCCGGAGAGCCGCAGGCTATCATGAGAATAGCGATGTCACATGCTCATAAAACGAGCCGCTAATCGTATAGTTATACCATTAGCGGCTAACAGGCTTACCCGCTCCGCTACAAGTCATCAGCCGGGACAGGCACAGACTAACCAGAGTTATTCAGCAGACATCTCCCACTGTAGTAAACAAAGCCATTACCTGATCAACCAGGGGTGAAACGGCCGATGCTGAAGGTCTGACGGCCGGCTGAGGCCATTCGTTAGCCCGCTAACAGGCCTCAACCCGCGGGCAGAGCTCCGTTGGGCCCCGCAGGAGAGGGAAGCGGCTTCCCGGTTTCGGCGCTAGGCTTTTCCGGCTCCATGATAGTTCAGTAGCTAACGCTGCTAGCTGCTCACTGGAGGTAGAGGGGAGGAGGCGGGACCATGACGCACTACGCATGACGCTGCGTAGTGAGGGAGACAGTGGATTGGATGGACTCACAGACCAACTCACGGACCAATTGAACCTTACAGACTTCAAGGCTTGATTGGTCAGCTAGTATGCAGCTTTGCAGCGAATATACTGAATGGATTTTTTTCGTTCTTTTTGGTCTTTATACTGTGTAGATAGGACCATAGGACCATAACAGCCTTATAAACGGTGTTATTAATATGTACAAAGCTTCTAAATCGTAGACCATAGCTTTAACTGTCCATATTTTGGAGGGAATAAACTCATGCTTCATTTAAATGTATTATTACTATAATTTTTTAACTTTATTATTTAATTTTATACTTAAACCTAACCTCAAGTGAAAACACATTTTAAACCTTTATGATAGTGTTGTCCTGATGTGCACTGGGTACAACAATGTTCCTGTTCTATTATTGTCTTTTTTTATGATGCATTTTACCGACACTGTGTATGGATTGTGGGTTGAGTGGGTTCGGGGGTTCGGTGGAGTGGGTTTGGGTCAGACCTCCTGTTATCTTATTTTATTCTGTCTGTTTGTAAAGCAACCTATGCTACATCTTTTGTAAGAAAAGTGCGATGAAAATAAAGTTTGATTGGTTGATAATTAGGGACATTTTATCCAGCAAATATGTCACTAAATCAGAGATACAATGACTTTAAGAAAACTCATTTTTATTTCATACATTACATTTTGTATTTCTTGTTAGTAATAACTGACAAAAAAGGCAAAGTGCATCTTTCAGCAGAAAGAAAGAAAAAATGACAAATGTTTTTTAACTGAACCTGAGACAATAGTTTAGGAGTTCACCACCTGGTAGTTGAGACATGTTACTACAACTTAAATGACATCAAATCATTAATTTCCATATAAAGTCATTTTGCATCATCATCATCATCATCATCATCATCATCATCATCCTCCTCCTCATGCTCCAGTGCTCTGGGAGAGTTTATAGTCCTGACACTTGAACACTGGATGACTGACAGCTGTCCTTCATCACAGCAGAAGACACAGAAATCCTGGTCCTCATCACAAACATGACGTCCATCTGCGTCCTCATCTGGACTCTCCTCTGCTGCTGCTTCACAGGTAAAGTCCAGACAATCAAACTCCTCTCCTCTGTCAACATGTGTCCCTCTGAAATCAAGGCCACAAAACCATGACGCTGCTCTCTGTCTTTGTCTCTGTGTCCTCAGAGTCCAGAGGACAGGTCACAGTGACTCAGCCTGCAGCAGTCAGCTCTGCTCCAGGAGGCTCCATCTCCATCTCATGTACCACCAGTCAGGATGTTTATAGCAACCGTTTATCCTGGTACCAACATAAAGATGGACGTGTTCCTAAACTCCTTATTCATGATGCTAGCACTCGACAATCAGGGATTCCAGATCGTTTTTCAGGCAGTGGATCTGGATCTTCCTTCACTCTGACCATCAGTGGAGTCCAGGCTGAAGATGCAGCAGTTTACTACTGTATGGGTCAATTCTATATCAACAGTCTGCATTCGTTCACACAGTGAAAAAGTGTGGTACAAAAACCTCCCTCTGTCAGACTGAACAGAAACTGAAGTGACTGCTGCAGCTGGAAGTTTCTGCACACACTGACACACTTCACTGAGAACACCTTCTCCTCATTGAACACTTCTATTGTCAATATCATGCCCTTTAAAATATACATTTCCACAGTAGGGACTGATCAGAGGCTCAGAGCACACATTAGTAGCAGGAAGTCCAGAAAAAAACTTTTTGGCTCTACAAAGGAGACTCTTCTCTCGACAACCAGGACAAAACTCAGGTTTTAGTCAGTGGTTCAGGGTTTTATTAGATTTGGAGCATTGGCTATCAGTTTCTTTTAGAGTAGATTTTAAGATTCTTTAACTGGTTTTTAAAGTTTTCAGTGGTCTTAGTCCTTCTTATTTATCCAATTTGCTTTTACCTTATAATCCTCATAGGAAGTTCTCTGTTAGCAGTTCCCAAAGTTAGAACAAAAACTTAGGGTGAGGCATCTTTAAATCAGTACGGCCCTTTTCCTTGGAGCCTATCTGAAGACCTGAGGGCTGCACCTGATGTTAATGTTTTAAAAACAAACTTACGACTGACCATTTTAGCGTGGATTTTACCTTAGTATCCTATTAGTGTTTTTATTTTTATCATAACATCCTTTAAATATAATTATATTCTTTACCTCATTTCAATTTATTATTATGTTTATTTAATTTTATGATTTAATTTCAAACTTAAACCTAACCTCAAGTGATTTCTCATTTTAATCCTTTAAGATAGTGCTTTACCAATGTGTACTGGGTACAACAATGTTCCTGTTCTATTATTGTATTTGTTTATGATGCATTTTCACAGTATTGTGTATGGATTGAAGGTTGAGTGGGACTGAGGGTTCGGTGGAGTGGGTTTGCGTCAAACCTCCTGGTTTCTTATTTCATTCTATCTGTCTGTTTGTCAAGCACCCTGTGCTACATCTTTTGTATGAAAAGTGCTATAAAAATAAAGTTTGATTGGTTGATAATTAGACATTTTATCCAGCAAAATGTCACTAAATCAAAGATGAACTCATTTCTATTTGATACATTACATTTTGTATTATTTGTTGGTAATAACTGACAAAAAAAGGCAAAGTGCATCTTTCAGCAGAAAGTAAGAAAAAAAGGAAAAATGATTTTTTATTGAACTTGAGACAGTAGATTGGGAGTTCACCACTTGGTAGTTGAGACATGTTACTACACCTTAAATGACATCAAATCATTTGTTTCCATATGAAGTCATTCTGCATCATCATCCTCATCATCATCATCATCATCCTACTCCTCATGCTCCAGTGCTCTGGGAGAGTTTATAGTCCTGACACTTGAACACTGGATGACTGACAGCTGTCCTTCATCACAGCAGAAGACACAGAAATCCTGGTCCTCATCACAAACATGATGTCCATCTGCGTCCTCATCTGGACTCTCCTCTGCTGCTGCTTCACAGGTAAAGTCCAGACAATCAAACTCCTCTCCTCTGTCAACATGTGTCCCTCTGAAATCAAGGCCACAAAACCATGACGCTGCTCTCTGTCTATGTATTTGTGTCCTCAGAGTCCAGAGGACAGGTCACAGTGACTCAGCCTGCAGCAGTCAGCTCTGCTCCAGGAGGCTCTGTCTCCATCTCATGTAGGGCCAGTCAGAATGTTTATAATAATAACAATTTAGCCTGGTACCAACAGAAAGATGGAGGTGTTCCTAAACTCCTTATTTACAGTGCGAGCACTCGACAATCAGGGACTCCAGATCGTTTTTCAGGCAGTGGGTCACACTCGTCCTTCACTCTGACCATCAGTGAAGTCCAGACTGAAGATGCAGCAGTTTACTACTGTCAGAGTCTTCATTACCCCAACAGTCAGTGGGTGTTCACACAGTGAAAAAGCGTGGTACAAAAACCTCCCTCAGTCAGACTGAACAGAAACTGAAGTGACTGCTGCAGCTGGAAGTTTCTGCACACACTGACACACTTCACTGAGGACACACATGATCTTAAAAGTGTGTTTGCTCTGTTTGGTTTACTGTCCCAGGCCTGTCTTTCTGTTTGATACCTGAGAAATCCTCTTATATCAAAGTAACACAAGTGGATTAATTGTATTTGGTTAGCTTTATTAGTATGTTCCATATGTTCATCTATTAATTTAAGCAGGAAAATAAACTCATCAAGATAAGAAATCTCTTATTTAAGAGTGTTCTGGCTGAGAGAGCAGGAGCACAGTTCACAAATAACTCACAACTACAAACAGCCATATATCCAGATAAAATGAATAATGCTTGAAATATGATAAAAAAGACAATAAATAACAAACACAACAGGGATCATTTGTCAAGAAGGACTATGATCAAAAAGTGTATTTATCAACAATCTCTTCCTCCAGTCATTTTATACTTGTGTCTGATAAGAATGAAAAGTAACTGTACTTTCAAATAAATACACATTCATTAACAACATTTTTAAGTTTGAGTAAATATGAAATCATTGATTCTTTTTTTTTTTGGTAATAACTCATAATTGTAAACATCCATATCCATGGTTGTATTGATGACTTCATCTGAACTCCATTTGCAGTCATTTAGTCCCAAACTTCAAAAAACCCTTCACTATGTTCACTGCTGTCTGCAGACACTCATTACTGACCCACTCTACAGTCAAATATTTCAGACTCTGCCTCATCAGTCCAGTTCACCTGCTGCTGCTTCCCAGCACCTCAGTTTATGTGTTTACAGAACATGAAGAGATCAGTGTCTTGACTTTTTGTCCATGTCTTTTTCTCCTTGCTGTTCTCCCATGAGGACCACCTCTGGCCGTGGTTGTTACTGGTTATTTTTTATAAAAACTGCCTTTACAACCACACAGATGTATGTTGGTGTATGTAGATGTATGTTTATGTATATTTGTCTATTTTAGACATACAGTATATATATGTGTGTCTGCATGTTTTCTATATGTACATATGTATATATACATCAGGGGTGTAACGGTACACAAAAATGACGGTTCGGTACGTATCTTTGTTTTGGGGTCACAGTTCGGTACATTTTTGGTACAGTATGGGAAGAACGCAAAACCATTTGCTTGTTTAGCACGTTTATTCAGCCAAATATTTGTAATAATACAAACTGAAAACCAAGATATATTCAATGTGCTGTTTGGTAATACTAATAAGTTAAATAAAATAAATAAACAAAAAATGTATGAAATTAAAAATAATGAGTTTCTTTTTAAATTCCTGGCTTAAATGTGAACGACTGGGTACTTCATACCGGGGCTCAGTCACCTTTAGCATGTGTTTAAAACCTGCATTTTCCACAGCTGAATATGGACTTAGATCCGATGCTATAAAAACACTGATGGATACTGTTATCACTTTGGCCCACTTTTACAGTGTTTTTTTCCTCACCCCAGAAATCTTTACACTTGAGTGGTGCCGTTCAGGTGAGCTGGCATGTTTAACGTGCTGTAGGAAAATACCCGACCTCAGTTGAACAGTATCGGCACACCGCAGTCGTTTTATCCACTTGTCTTTCTCCGTTGCAATATTTCACCAGGAAGACAATGTTTTCCCAAACAGGAGATTTCAGCGACGGGGGAGGGTCTCCAAGCTCTGGTTGGTACCCATGATGCAATACGGAAGCTCTTATGTATTTGTCTTCTGATTGGCTTGCTGTGAGACATCACGTCCACATGATATGTAAATGATCGCAAGAGCACGAATCACAGACCACTTTCCTCATGAATATTAAAAAGCCTTCCTTAACCAGCCAATCATAGACAAGTACCCCCGTGAATATTAAAGAGCCATGTTCAGCGGCTAACGTAAACTTACTGTACTTGTTCGAGCCTTGCACCGAACCGAACATCCGTTTCAAGCGGTTCGGCACTGACACATGCACCGTTACACCCCTAATATACATATATGTGTATCTTTAACATTTCTAATGTAAGTGTCTTGAGATAACACTTCTTATATATTGGTGACACAAAAATGATTGATTGATTGATTGATCGATAAATTGGTTGGTTGGTTCGTTGGTTGATTTTAGCCAGCTTTATCTGCACAGTTGATGGCTACACTCTGACAATAACAACTTAAAATAGTTATTAAATATATTTTTCAGTAAATAAAACAAATTTTTTGTTGTATAATAAACTTTATAACAGGAGTTTTCTCAACTATCCTTTCTAAGTTTTGATGCAAAGTTGGTCACTTAAGTTGGCAAAAAATAAAACAGTTAGTTCAAGGTCACATGAGGTCAGGCCAAGTTCTGAATGTAAGGTTCACTTGAAGACAAAACAAGTTGTATGATGTAGGACTGGAGCAGAGGTAAGCAAACACAACATATTTCAGACATGTTATACCTGCCTGGGTTTCAAGCCTGCCTAAGATTATCTTTATTTTAAGATGATTTTGGGTCTGACTTGTTTCTGCCCTCTCTGAGCTGATGGCACAGCTGGACGCCTTCAACTTCCATGGCAGTCAACATGATGTGTCTTTCTTCTTCTGCACTGAGCTTCCTTGGCTGTGTGTCCTTAAAAGAGCCTGAACTGCACATATTTAAACCACAGACTACTTTGACAGCTTTTTCCTAGAGGGACTTTTTGATGAAGTCTGATGAAGGGAAAACAGAACTTTAAGACACTATGTTCAAGAGCAGAGAGGAGGAAATGCAGGATGGATCTGTAGAAAAGCTTGAACGATGAATTCTAGCAAAGTTAAATATTTAGAATCTGCATATCAGGGATTTTTTGATGGTAAAAAGATGTTTGAAATCCCTGTTAAATGAGATTATTCATGTGATTTCTCTGGTACTGATGCAGAGAGATATTCACATTAAACTTTTGCTTTTGAAAAACTATCAGGGCAAGAATTAAATAACTACCCAATCTGCCCAGACATGTCGGCCTACTATCTGTTCATGAATATTGAGCCACCACCGTTTTTAAATAACATATTTTTGATGATCATTCATGTATCTTTGTTTTTGTTGATTTTTTTTAGATAAATTTGATCAAATCAAATAAGTTCTGTTTGTCACTTCTCTCTTTGAATCATTTAACTTTCCATTTACCGTACAGAATATGAAATCGTCATACATAAACATTTTTCAAACCTGCATGCCAATAGTATTTACTTGTTTGTGTCTTTATTCTTCCTTAAAATGTGATGGATGTCTCCTGCATGCTCTGTTCCCTGCTCTGCTGGAGCACTTTAATCTCAAGAGATTAACCACTCAATAAAGGATGGCCTCTTATGACCTAACCTCATAAATTTATATCATTTAATTCATATGAACATGCTACTTTTCAATGTTAGAAAGTCATATTCTGATAGTCATTACAAACAATTTCTCATTGCTGTTTAATATTGAGTAATGGCTGTTAAACTGTAAATTATGTATTCAAATATATATATCTATTTTTTACTTTTATCTTTCAGCATACTGCAGATTTTTTCTTTACACATGTAGGATGTCCTGAGGGACAGGTGTCCCAGCTGTTGTGTCTACATGTCCCGTATACTGAGGATGTTGTTCTCACTGCAGCCAGTCTCGGTCTAAATTCACCCCAATGAGTCTTTCCTGCATGTCGTCCCAAACTCTCTCATTAGTAAAGGCGGGACTAAGACCCACAATACCTCAAATCCCCACAAAAAAAGCCCATTGACAGTTTGAAAAATCTCGACAAACCCGGTTTACAGATGATACTCTACTTTATATTCGTAACCTAAATATTACTACAGTTCATAAAGAAAATTCACTTTGGATTATTGAATTCTGGAATTTCATCTGTTGTCATCTGCTCAGAAGACTTTCTAAAAAAAAGTCACTGACAAGAGCAGACAAGTGCTTAAATAAAGTGCATCAAAGAGCAATTAATCTGAGTTAAACATGAATGAATGAAGCAGGACAAACTCAGCTACAAGCTGGTGTAAACTATTCTTATCTAAAATTATAGGCTGATGCTGTGCAGTCTGACCCTCAAAATCTTGTTTGAATAAACTCTGAAAAAAAGGATAAACAAGGCTGCTTATTGTCCTGGGACTTTATACAAACAGTCCCAACTTCTAAAGCTACTTTTCTGAGTTTTTTTCTTTTTGAGTAAGATTGATGTGCAGATAAAATGTTGTTTAAAAAAAAATCTTTGAGTTGTTCAGTCATATGAGACTTAAGAGAAGATTTAAACTCAAAAACACAAATATGACCTTTTAACTAAGAGTGAAAATTTCCCTGTTTGAATGTTGTACACATATTTTAAACTGAAACTCTAAAATTATCTGAATTATTTCCAAGATCTGATAGATTTGTGTGCCTTTTTTGTGCCATCTTGTCCAGGTCACTCTTGAAAAAGATAAATCTTAATGAGTTTTAACCTGATTAAATAAAGGATACTGATTGATTGAGAAACCTTTTCTTCATTGCCTGATCTTGAGAAATGTGGCCTAAATTTAATTTATTTAATTCATTTTCTCCTTGATGTTTTAGACTCTTTCTTAAGTTTGATGGATTTGACATGTTTTTAAAGCAATAATCAAAACTCTGAATTAAAAATTAAGTAAAATGAGGGGAAGAAGGTGAAAACACATGTTTAAATTTACAGGAAAACTCTTTATTTTTCATCAAAGTATTGAAGACATCAGCAAAAGCAGTAAAACAAACATGCTGAAACATGAAAAGTGATTTTCAAAGAATCAGAAACAGTGAGGACAGACTGAGAGCAGAATCAGAGTATAAGCTTCTTCAGGGTCTCAGTGGGTCTTAACTAGAAACACTGGTCTTTCCTCAGAACCCCAGTGACTGGATCCTGGTAGGTCTTGATGGCCTCACAGGTCACAGACTTCACCTTGTCCCACTGGGCTGCAGGGAGCTTCAGGGTGCTGCTCCAGGTGTACTGACCGTCCTTCTCCAGCACCGCGGGGCTCTTGCTCTCCTCCCAGCTCACGCTGCTGCTGCCGTCCACCTTCCAGGCCAGACTCCAGTCTGAGGGGAAGCCCCTGTTGGCCAGGCACGTGACTGTGGCTGAATCCTGCTGCAACTCCTCACTCGAGGGGGGCAGCACGGTCACGGTGGGAGGCTGCACACCGCCTGTAGGAGACACCAAACAAGCCAGAGGTCACACAGCTGTCAATCAAACAGCTTTAAGGTCTGAGAGCTGATTTTCTTTTTTAGGACTTTCAGACAGATGTTTCTTCTGCTCCAGCAGTCACACTGTTTCACTTCCCTTCAACAAACCTCTCATGCACATCAGCGCTCAGACAGCTTTCTACATGTCAGAAAAATCCATCAAACTACACCCAAGATTCAGAAGCAACAATTATGAAATGATCCCATCTAAATAACCAAAAAACTCTGCTTTAAATCATTTATCTGAAACATGAATGTTGACTAAAACACAAAACTGGACCCCCTCACTGAGGAGAAGCAAAGAGACACTTTAGTTTGAGACAAGTTCAACATTTTCACACTCATGCAGCAGATTTTAAATAGACTAATAAAAGTTATCAAATGTTTTGTGAATTAAATCATAAATAAAAAAATCAGAAGTTTTCAAAATCAAACACATTCTCAATAAGTCAAATTTAATATAAATAGCCAGAACTAGTGCAAAATATTAGAACAGCTTAATTTCAGTATTTATTACAGTAGGATAAAATAGTATTTGACTTTAGTTTTCTGCGATGGATATCATATTTAGTATGGAAGATACCAGTATATAATCATTTTGCGCATTTATAAGTAAATGTTTTCACAATCCAAATGAGTTTGACCAAATAAACAGAAAACTAAAGTCAGGATAAAAATCATCAACACATTGCTCTGACTCTTACAATTAACAAAAACTAAACAAGTTCTAGTTGTAACTTTTTTAAGCTGACAATGGAAGTTTCAGTATTAATCTTTAACCTTTAGAAAGCACAAGTTCAACAGACACTGTAACAAGAAATCTGTAATATTTGTTGCCGTATACTTAATTGTTAAACCTTACAATCATTCAGATAAGTAAATAAAAATACATAACATTAAATATTTGACTTTCTGCCAACATCTGGTCCCTCCAACAAAAGTCCACCACAGTGATCCAAACTCATAAAGCCGTCATACAGAACCTCTCAATGCAGAGACACAGAGTTGTCGGGCTTTAAAACTAAATTAAAAATAAATTTATCAGACTTTTACAACAAAATAAAAGAAAACAATTTCTATAAAAAAAAAAAAAAATTTAAGATTAAAATTTCTTCTGTTAAAACTTTTACGATTGTTGGAAACCTAATTTATTCAAGGTTATCTGTCTTGATGTTTTTCAAAAGAAAAAAAAGAAATAAAGACCAGAATTCATACCGCCTAAAAATTTAAAAAACAGATATATGTACAAAATTACTCTGCAATTAAAAAGATAGATCATTAAAACTGACTTACTGCCAACATCCAGTCTGGTTCCTCCACCAAAAGTCCACCACAGTGATACAAACTCATTGAGCCGTCGTACAAAAACCTCTCACTGTAGAGACACACGGCTCTCTGACTTCAACTCTGAACTAAAAATAACTACATTCGACTTTTACAATCAAACTACTGCAGACAGTTACACAAAATACAGCACTGACTTTAAGATTTTGATTTATTTTGTTGAAATTTTGTTTTTGCTCAAGACATGATTGATATGAGGTCACATTTGTCTGGATTTCTCCAAAGAAAACACACTGAACTAAAAATATAACTAAATTTAACTTTGCCAAATTAAACTACAGCAGAAAATTTCCTCACAAATAAAATGACTGACTCACGATTTTTATGTAATTTGTTGAAATTTTTGCTTTTGTCTGATTCCTGAAAGTTTTAAGGTCACATTTGCCTCGATTTCTGTCAAATCAGAAAGATCTTCTGATACTTAAGGACAGAATTTCACCATAAACTAAAATAATGAGGACAATTAACACAGAAAACCACAATAATGTGAAGAAAAGATCTTTAAATTTGACTTACTGCCAACATCCAGTCTGGTTCCTCCACCAAAAGTCCACCACAGTGATACAAACTCATTGAGCCGTCGTACAAAAACCTCTCACTGTAGAGACACACGGCTCTCTGACTTCAACACTCAACTAAAAATAACTACATTCAACTTTTACAGTTAAACTAATGCAGACAATTTCCCACCAAAAAAGCACTTACTTTAGAATAAAAATTTGGATTGATTAACTTTTTTATTGTCTGCTTGAAACCGGAAAGATTTAAGGTCACATTTGTCTGGATTTTCTTTTAAATAAAAACAAAATTAAGGAAACAAAAGACAGAATTTTATACTTAGAAGAAAAATATGAGGAAATTAACACAGAAAAGCTCACAGACGTAAATAAAAGATCATTATTTTTTACTTACTGCCAACATCCAGTCTGGTTCCTCCACCAAAAGTCCACCACAGTGATACAAACTCATTGAGCCGTCGTACAAAAACCTCTCACTGTAGAGACACACGGCTCTCTGACTTCAACACTCAACTAAAAATAACTACATTCAACTTTTACAGTTAAACTACTGCAGACCATTTAAGATTTAAAAAGCACTTAATTAAAGATTTCGATTTTTCTTAATATGTTTTTTGTTCAAGACCTGAATGATAAAAGCTCACATTTCCCTCGATTTCTTCCAAAGACAAAAAAATCAGTTTCAAAAATGAATGCCATAATTTTCTCCCTAAACTTGAGAAAAATGTAATCAACACAAAATAACTTTATGATATAAATAAAAGATCATTATATTTGACTTACTGCCAACATCCAGTCTGGTTCCTCCACCAAAAGTCCACCACAGTGATACAAACTCATTGAGCCGTCGTACAAAAACCTCTCACTGTAGAGACACACGGCTCTCTGACTTCAACACTCAACTAAAAATAACTACATTCAACTTTTACAGTTAAACTAATGCAGACAGTTTCCCACCAAAAAAGCACTTACTTTAGAATAAAAATTTGGATTGATTAACTTTTTTATTGTCTGCTTGAAACCGGAAAGATTTAAGGTCACATTTGTCTGGATTTTCTTCTAAATAAAAACAAAATTAAGGAAACAAAAGACAGAATTTTATACTTAGAAGAAAAATATGAGGAAATTAACACAGAAAAGCTCACAGACGTAAATAAAAGATCATTATTTTTTACTTACTGCCAACATCCAGTCTGGTTCCTCCACCAAAAGTCCACCACAGTGATACAAACTCATTGAGCCGTCGTACAAAAACCTCTCACTGTAGAGACACACGGCTCTCTGACTTCAACACTCAACTAAAAATAACTACATTCACACTTTTAAATTAAAGTAGGCAGTTTCTCACAAACAACAATACAGACTTTAGCTGAAATTTTTTTGTCGTTTAAATTTTGGATTTTATCCAAGACCTGAAGGATTTAGAGTTAAATCAGTTTTGATGTTTTCTGCAGGAAAAGAAAAACTCTCTGTTTTCTAAGTGTCAAACACAAAATTGAATTTAAAGCTAACACATTATATACATTTTCAGACCCTTAATTCTTTTCGACATTTTTAAATATTACATTTTTTGTCAACACTCTTTCTCCAGCCCTTTAAAGAGGACATATCATGCTGATGCATGATTTAATACTTACATATAATAGAATAAATTTGAAAACAAGACCTTACACCCCTTTAATTTTCAAAAAATGAGATATTGTATTTTTTCTGATATACTAGAACGAGATTTGTGCCTCTGAAAATAGGTCATTGCGAGATGTCCGCGAGATTTCAAACGTCGTGACAACACGAGGTACCTTTCTTTTTGTTGGAGTAATCTGATAAAACACTTCCTCCTCTGTGATGTCCTATAGCCACAAAACCCTCACCGAGGAACACATCCAGCAGCAGGGGTATATAGGTCCCTAGCTCACACTCCCTCATTACCTGCTCTGGCCTGTAGGGGGACTCAATACGCGGTCGCTGCTTTGAGCCTGCCGGAAAATACAGTAGAAGAAGAAGGACAGGCTGGCTCTACCCCCGATAGAACTGACCAATCAGAACACAAAGGGCTGTGACGTTGCGAGGTTACTTTAGGTCAGCCTTGAGACCAAGCATTTCAACAAGCACTTCATAATGGCCTAAAATGAGGAGTTTGAGAACGCTATTGTGGGGCAATGAAGGAACTAAATGACTTGTACTGAGGGCAGAAATTCTTTACAGGCATCCTAGTCTGGCACAGTGAAAAGGAGAAACAAGCATATGTCCTCTTTAACGTATTCAATACATTTATTCAAGATTATGAATTAAGAAACATCTGAATATTTGTTTACAAAGCTGTCTAATCAATAAAACAATGTGTTGATCAGTTTTAAAATAGAGTCACCAGAGCACTAAGTCATTCAGATTTTTTCTCCAGATTAGATTAGATTTCACTAGTATTTTATAAATCCCTTCGGAAAATCTTTCCAATAAAAATTGGAATTCAGTACCAGTTAGAAGTTCCAAAATTACAGATTAAAAAGAGATCTTAAAAACTAGATAGATCTAAACCAAAACATAAATGCATGTAAATATAAATAAAATATGCGGCTACAGGCTGGCTATTGCTACTTCCCGTCCTCCATCTTCCTGTTACTCCTCCTCCCCCCGTGAGAAGTTGTACAGTATGATGGCCTGAGGGACAGAGAGCTTCTCAGTCTGTTGGATCTGGACAGTCTGGAGCTGAACAGGCTCCTCTGGTTGCTGATGACGGTGACTGGAATCATCCAAAATGTCCAGCAGTTTGTCCCGTGTCCTCTTCTCTGCCACTGGCACCAGAGAGTCCAGCTTCATGCCAACTCATCTGATCAGTCTCTCTGACACGCAATTCTTTTAAACATTCAGGTGTTTATTTTCAATTACCTGTAAAAATCATCAGAATATGGCTGAGCAAGAACTTTAAGTATTTAGTTTAGGGTCCATCCTTACCATATTCAATGAGAAGCTGCATATTTAATTGATGCAGGCATGATGACCTTTGAATAAAACAAACAAACAAAAAAGAAAGTTGATTGGACATTGATGTCAGTTGGATCTATAAAGGGACAATTTGCATCATCATCATCATCATCATCATCATCCTCCTCATGCTCCAGTGCTCTGGGAGAGTTTATAGTCCTGACACTTGAACACTGGATGACTGACAGCTGTCCTTCATCACAGCAGAAGACACAGAAATCCTGATCCTCATCACAAACATGACGTCCATCTGCGTCCTCATCTGGACTCTCCTCTGCTGCTGCTTCACAGGTAAAGTCCAGACAATCAAACTCCTCTCCTCTGTCAACATGTGTCCCTCTGAAATCAAGGCCACAAAACCATGACGCTGCTCTCTGTCTTTGTCTCTGTGTCCTCAGAGTCCAGAGGACAGTACACAGTGACTCAGCCTGCAGCAGTCAGCTCTGCTCCAGGAGGCTCCGTCTCCATCTCATGTGCGATCAGCCAGAACGTTTATAACAATAACTATTTGCACTGGTACCAACAGAAAGATGGAGGTGTTCCTAAACTCCTTATTGACCGTACCAGCAATCGGCAATCAGGGATTCCAGATCGTTTTTCAGGCAGTGGATCACACTCGTCTTTCACTCTGACCATCAGTGGAGCCCAGACTGAAGATGCAGCAGTTTACTACTGTCAGAGTGATCACAGCGGTGGTGTGTTCACACAGTGAAAAAGCGTGGTACAAAAACCTCCCTCAGTCAGACTGAACAGAAACTGAAGTGACTGCTGCAGCTGGAAGTTTCTGCTCACACTGACACACTTCACTGAGGACACACAAGCTCACAGACATAAAGTTTAATAAAGCAGACTAAAGATCTCAAAACTGTTTTTTTTTCTTTTCAGATTATCAATACAGGTCCAGATCAGGTTGCTCATCAGAATTGATCAATCATACTTCAGATCAACAGAAAAATCTAAATCATAACAAACTATCAAAAGAACTCAGAGAGTGCAAACCTCTGCCAAGGGAACTCAGACATTGCTGTTACATCTATAAGCAATAGTTCCATGATAAAGTTACCATCAGAATATGATTCACTGACACTGATGACCCACACCTAGCACTCAGAATCATATTCACATCATTACTGGTGGGGTTGCTCTTGAGCAAAAATGATTTACTTTGCAAATGGCACTTGTCTGGATCACTAAAAAAAAAATAATGGATTCTTCCTTGGACAAAAACACCCCTCTGGCAAAAGCTACATGTAAATTTGTCCAGTAGCAATCTTGCTAACAGACAAACCAACAATCATACGCTGGCAAAAATATAACTACCTTGTCCAATAGACAGTAAAACAGTTTTACAACACTGAGTGCGGAGGGTCTTCAGTGTGACCTCATTGGGACGAGAAGAAACTTCAGAGACCAACAGAGACACATAATTGTAACACTGGTGCCAAAGGGTCAGAAAACTTTCATTTTATTCATTTTAATATCTGTAATTTAACAAATCAAATTTACATTTTGCAGCAGTGCCAAACATCAACAAGTATATTTTATAGCTCTATAATACTACATTATTACACTAAGATAAGCACATTATGTAATTTTCAAAGGTAATAGTAGGGCTGAACGATTTATCGTTTTCAGATCGAAATCGCAGTTTTAGACAATGCAATTTTGTGATCGCCAAAGCAGCAATTTTTTGCAGCACTCCTGACTGACTCAGGATCTGTTGTGTAAAGTATTATACACATACTGTTTTACTAATTTGTAGACAATCTATATGGTAAAAGTGCTGGTAAGCAGGTCAACACCACAAAGCCTCTGTTTAGGAGTAGAAGTTAATGAAAACAGATTATCATCACTATTGAAGGTGAATAATGTTATAAGTGTTTTTCATCATTTATTTCCTTACTGTTCTCTGTACTGTAAACAAAGTGAATTTTGCACTGAAGTTTGATTTGAAAAAAAAAAAAAAAATCGTGAATTACAATATCTGCCAGAAAAATCGAAATTAGATCTTTTCCTAAAATCGTGCAGCCCTACATGTGAATATCCCAAAGCTTGATTTGAAGAAAATCGTGAATCGAATTGAAATCGCAATAACTGCCAGAAAAATCGCAATTCAATCTTTTCCTAAAATCGTTCAGCCCTAGGTAATAGTACCAAAACTAAACCGCAGGGCGCATGCTCAAACCATCACAGACCTGCTTTTGTAAGAAGGTCAACAAAACAAAACCTGTGTTTAAGAGTAAAGGACGATAATAATGTAAGAGTGGAAGATAAAGTCACATAACAAGGTTAAAAAACAAGTCAAAACAAGCACACAGGACTGTTAAGAGTTGCTGAAATGTTTACCTAATGACTGTAGGCAGAGGCAGGCTAACACTACCCACTGACTCCCATTGTTTTAGCTAAGTTAATTAGTGGTTGGTGAGCTCTGCCCATCTCTTCCTTCTTACTGTATGCACACTCGAAAGAATAGTGTCTAACTTCTTGTCATGGTGTAGGGAGAGAGAAGAGAAAGAATAACAAGAAAAGCAGAAGTATCCCTTTAAATAAATATTGTAAAAGTGTATTAAACATCTAAACACAGAAGAACAGCCAACTGAAGACACGTTTTCAGTGCAATAAAAAGACAATTTACTTCTTTAAAGGTCTCATATTAAACTCCATCTTACTAAGTCTGGACTGGTTCCATCTCCCCGGAACATATTTCTGTAGAGTTTTTTCAGAATTCCACTCAAATTAGATTTTGGCATGCTCATAAGCCCCTCTGTTTCAGCCCTGCTCAGAACAGGCTGTTTTGGTTCATGTGTTGTGTCTGCAACAAAAGTCTGAGCAGCTGAAGCAACATCGACTCATGAGAGAGGAAACATCAGGCTCATGAGGATTCACAGAAGACCAGCCTGTTCTGAGCAGGACTGACAAAGAGAAGTAAGAGTCATGTGACAATCAGAGGAGAGTTTTTGAGTCAGAAACACGTAAAAAGTTGACCAAACTGTTGAAAAAGAAGAATAAACTTTCTCAGTCAACCAAAAAGTGTTGAATTTTAACAGTTTCATTCATGAGTGGTGCTCAGGGATCTTCTCTAAAAAAACATTTATATGAAATGGAGGAAATTTTAAAAAGAAATTAAGAAAAATAAAAAGACAAAATGGAAACTTTTGGATAATTTCAATTATGTAAATAATTTGAAGTTTCATGATCTATTTAGTTTGACGTTGAAACAATGACAGACAAATCATTTTCTTACAGATCCACTTTGCATCATCATCATCATCATCATCATCATCATCATCATCATCCTCCTCCTCATGCTCCAGTGCTCTGGGAGAGTTTATAGTCCTGACACTTGAACACTGGATGACTGACAGCTGTCCTTCATCACAGCAGACGACACAGAAATCCTGGTCCTCATCACAAACATGACGTCCATCTGCGTCCTCATCTGGACTCTCCTCTGCTGCTGCTTCACAGGTAAAGTCCAGACAATCAAACTCCTCTCCTCTGTCAACATGTGTCCCTCTGAAATCAAGGCCACAAAACCATGACGCTGCTCTCTGTCTTTGTCTCTGTGTCCTCAGAGTCCAGAGGACAGGTCACAGTGACTCAGCCTGCAGCAGTCAGCTCTGCTCCAGGAGGCTCCATCTCCATCTCATGTAGGACCAGTCAGAATGTTCATGGCAATAACCGTTTAGCGTGGTACCAACAGAAAGATGGAGGTGTTCCGAAACTCCTTATTTATGATGTTAGCACTCGACAATCAGGGATTCCAGATCGTTTTTCAGGCAGTGGATCTGGATCTTCCTTCACTCTGACCATCAGTGGAGTCCAGGCTGAAGATGCAGCAGTTTACTACTGTCAGAGCGAACATAACATCAACAGTCAGTGGGTGCACACACAGTGAAAAAGCATGGTACAAAAACCTCCCTCAGTCAGACTGAACAGAAACTGAAGTGACTGCTGCAGCTGGAAGTTTCACACTTACACACTTCACTGAGGACACACATAATCATTAAAGTGTGTTTGTTCTGTTAAGTTTACTATCTTGGTAATGTCCGTCTGTCTGCCTGAAGGCATAATTATACCTGAAAGATCCTCCTTTTCTCCGGTTTTCATCTGGACAGATGAAAACGATGCTGTCCAGTATATAAGTTAACAGACTTTTAAGCTAAATAACAAAAATGTCCCTGTGCTGAACATAAACCTTTCTAACCAGTCATAGTTATCTACAGATGTGTAGTGGGGCATTCTAACAAACCTTCAAGTGTCAGCTTTTTATCTGTAGATAGTTTTCAAGGCTTTAACTTCCAATGAGTATTCCCCCTGTGGTTTCTAAAGCTGCTGAGAGGTGGGTAGCAAAATTTACAAATGAGCACTTAAATAAAGGCTTCCCGTGTTGGATTCAATGCAGTGCAGTATCTGTAAAAATCATTCCACAGATTTTACAAAACGTTAGATTATAGAAAAGATTAAATGCATGTTGGACACAAATGTTTGCATGGTGCTATATTCCTAGATCTGAGAAAGGCATTTGACACTGTTAATTACAAAATTCTAATTCTTCTAATATAAACTACCTATTTTAACTTCCCTCCGGACTAGGAGTGTAACGGTATTTGTATTCATCCCGTACCGTCACGGTACGGGGGTCACAGGTTGGTACACACAATCACACGACGAATACATGAGTAAGTAAAAAAAAAAAGAAAAGAGAAAAAAAGCAGAGTCCTAACTCCAATCTTAGGTGGTGGTAATGAGCCTTAAAGCTGCCAGTGACCGCCATTACAACAGAAGAAGATGAAGAAGAAGAAGAAGAAGCGGGTACAAACAAAAAAAAATGAAGAAGAAAGTATAAGCATAAACAAATGAGAGATGAAGCATATGGAGTTGGAAGACCCGCCAGCCTCGTTGAAACCTGCCGTGTGGGAAAACTTCAGATTCCCGGTACAATACAGCAACGATGGCAAAAGAGCGGTGGACTGGACAAAGACTGTCTGTCGCTGATATTCTGCGGAGGTGGGGTACGTCGCGGGTAATGCATCTAACATGCTGACACACATGAGGCGACATCATCTCGACGTGTCCATCACTGGTGCAAGGAAAATAACATCTACAGTGCAACAGCTTATCCCCGTTGCATTCAACCAGACTCTGAGTAATAACACTGATAGGGCAAAAAAATGACTAAGGCAATTAGGATATAGGCTACATATCTAACTGTGCAATATAACACTGAAAGTGTTTGGTAACCATTAAAAAAGGAAACTAAGTTATGGTAAATGGACTGCAGCTTATATAGCGCTTATCTAGTCTTGGACTACTCAAAGCTGCTTTACACCGCAGGTCACACTTACCCATTCACACCCATTCGCTCTCACATTCACTCACTGACGGTTCAGGATTTCTATGTTAGTTATCCATCAGTATTTCTAACACATTCACGCCCTTTCATGCCCATTTACACACCACTGACGCAGCAGTGGGAGCAACTTGGGGTGAAGTGTCTTGCCCAAGGACACATCGCCATGTGTCACCTGGAGCTGGGCTTGAAACTGCAACCTCCCGATCACTGACCAAGCGCACTATCCAACTGCACCACTGACGCCCCAAGTTACCAGTTTATATTTGACTACCTCAGTAAAGCACTATTGTATGTTTTTTTTCCTATTCCTCTGTATGAACAGAATGAATGTTGAGAGAACCCCCCTAATGCATTTCTTTTGTTTTATTCTATTATTTTTTTACTTTAACAGGAGATGGTAAGTTTTGCAGTAAGTTGTGGTCTGCTCAAAATAAATGAAAAAAAGACACTAGTACATTTGTGAGCTTTTGTTACTTTCCCCCCGCTGTACCGATAACATACCGAACCGTGACTTTTGTGTACCGTTACACCCCTACTCCGGACACAATTTATTGGATAAAATCTGACTTAGAGAAAACAGTGCGTCTGCATTAACAGTGTCAAATGATCTACATATCTCTGTTTCCCTATCTCAGGGGTCAATACTTGGCCCTCTGCTATTATCCAAATATATTAATGACCTGCCCAACTCATGTCTATAATTTTGCTAGTGCAATAAATATAACATTTATAGACATCAGAAGCTGGTATCTACTAATACACCTGAAGTGTTTTTACCAAGCCATCTTAATATCCAAACAAAATTGAAAAACATTAGTCCAAAATGTATACACCTATATCAGCTGGTAACCTGGATATCCTCATGACCTACATTTTACATTGAGATTTCTGAAATTTATGATTCAATCACCCTCAGTCACCATCAGCACAGGTTTTTTTCTGTGTGTACAAACATTGGCCATGATCCCTTGAAAGATAATTTTGTTGGACAGTGATTGTTTTCCCTCTTTTGAGCCTCCCTGTAAACAGCATATCCACACTTACTGACTGTGCACCTGTTTTTTAGTCTTTAAAGGCACCAAGACTCAATTGACCATCTCAATAACATTTTTGATCCGTATTGGTGATATTTTCTGTTCCTTTAGTGCTTTAAAAAGGCATTTGTTGACAAAAACAATAAATAAAATGGACTTAATACAGTTCCTGAATTGTTTGTGACATGTGTTCTCCCAGTCAATTTGTACTGTCTGTCAAACGTTTTTAACATTGCTGGCTTTTCAACTGTATTCTTTTGCAATGTAGTAAACAACACTGTGAGTGTGCACCATTTTGCAGCTTTATTTGTATTTCCTTTGCATGAGCTCACACCTTGTTCATTCTGTTTAAAACCAAAACATTATCACACTGGGGCTGTGGCAGTCAACGTAGGAACCATCACTTCCGTGCTATCATTAATATTAAGGCTTGTTTCTTTGTTACTCCTCACCGTGTTCACTTGCAGCTCTGTGTGTACAGACCCCTCCCACACACACACACACAAAGACTGAATGACTGACAGAGGGTTCACTCCGTTCATTCTACTATAGAACCAATGCTCCCAGGTGTTAAGACACATGCACAGAGTGAACCCTCTTGTCAGTCAGCCTGTTTGGTAGAGAGAGGAGGAAAACAACATGCATGCATGTGTAGATATATCGAGGCCGGCAAAATTATCGAGTTGTTTTTTATTTATCGAGGGGTTAATTGATTTATTTCATATCATGACAGGCCCAAGAATTACATTTAACAGAAATAAACACAAAAAATTTCCTTCAATTTTAATTGCTTACTTTTATTACTTGAAACTCTGAGTATTGTCAAATTTATAGTAAATATCTATTTTTTTCAAATATGTCAAAAAAAGAACACAGGCTCTCATAGAGGGACCATTTTTACATGGTTGCAAGTTCATTTTTAATAGATGTTTATTTGAGTAACATCAACACAAATTATTGTTTTCATTGTCTGTTTCAAACACCATTAAAGAAAACTGTACGTAAAGAGAACTGACGTTAATCTGTATCCTGCATTTACAGTACTTGAATTTATAAAATGAAGTAGATGACAACAGCATATTGTTTGGTAAAGTGTCTGTACATGACACTTGTTATGTATTGGTGCTATAAAAATAAAAGTTGATGACTGATGAAACACTGTCGTGCAAAAATGTCCAGAGTTTATGTGCCTGGGATATCAGAGATTTTGGATCTTAAAACAACAACTGCTGCAGTAAAAATGAGTGAAACTGTGAAATTATTTAACAGATTGTTAATAAATGAGAAGTGTGTGTTCTCAGTGAAGCATGTCAGTGTGTGCAGAAACTTCCAGCTGCAGCAGTCACTTCAGTTTCTGTTCAGTCTGACTGAGGGAGGTTTTTGTACGACGCATTTTCACTGTGTGAACGAATACACACTGTTGATGTAGAATTCACCCATACAGTAGTAAACTGCTGTATCTTCAGCCTGGACTCCACTGATGGTCAGAGTGAAGGACGTGTCTGATCCACTGCCTGAAAAACGAGCTGGAATCCCTGATAGTCGACTGCTACCATCATGAATAAAGAGTTTAGGAAAATCTCCATCTTTCTGTTGGTACCAGCTCATATCGTCACCTTCATCTACTCTATGACTGGAACTACATGAGATGGAGACGGAGCCTCCTGGAGCAGAGCTGACTGCTGCAGGCTGAGTCAATGTGGCCTGTCCTCTGGACTCTGAGGACACAGAGACAAAAACAGAGAGCAGTGTCATGGTTTTGTGGCCTTGATTTCAGAGGGACACATGTTGACAGAGGAGAGGAGTTTGATTGTCTGGACTTTACCTGTGAAGCAGCAGCAGAGGAGAGTCCAGATGAGGGCGCAGATGGACGTCATGTTTGTGATGAGGGCCAGGATTTCTGTGTCTTCTGCTGTGATGAAGGACAGCTGTCAGTCATCCAGTGTTCAAGTGTCAGGACTATAAACTCTCCCAGAGCACTGGAGCATGAGGAGGAGGAGGATGATGATGATGATGATGATGATGATGATGATGATGAGGATGATGACGATGATGATGATGCAAAGTGGCTCTGTTTTGAGATTACTGGTGTTGAAGCCTTTATCAGGTTACAAATATCCTTCAGAAAAAGCTAGTGCTCAGTATCCACTCTATGTGCTATGCAGTTGATTTTTGAAGAAATGGACAAATCTTGGCATTTTTTTAACCACTGACTGAAATGTATCCATTTTCAGTTAATCTGCTACAATAAGCATCCTGTTATACATTATTTTTTAAGTGATTTTTATGTTTATTTCCACTTGCTGGAAAGGGAACAAAACTGCTCCTCTGGCTGTAGAAACTAAGAAAAAAAAGATCATAACTTTGTGATTTCATATTCATATGAGGCTTCATTTTGGTTTACCAACAAATAAACACTTGCTAACATAAGCTTAGATAGACATTCTTTAATATGTTTTATGAACATAATTCCAACAAAAAGGATAGTAATGCTTTTTATTTTTCAACCAGAAAAGTAAATTCTTATTTTTTCATGAACATTTTATTCACTCAATTTAACGTTGTCCAAATGATAAAAACCAACAAAAAAAACATTAACCATTTTATTCTAGAAGATCCACTTTATCAGTGATTTGATCTCATCTTGAGACTTTCTTTGGTGATTTGTGAGTCAAACTGAAAAAGATACTACTGCAGTCATTTTGAGAACAGAGGTTGATGGCCAATGTGAGCTAAATAATCTTTGTACAGAGCTACTTTGCATCCTCATCATCATCATCATCATCATCATCCTCCTCCTCATGCTACAGTGCTCTGGGAGAGTTTATAGTCCTGACAATGGAGGAAATTTTAAAAAGAAATTAAGAAAAATAAAAAGACAAAATGGAAACTTTTGGATAATTTCAATTATGTAAATAATTTGAAAATTTCATGATCTATTTAGTTTGACATTGAAACAATGACAGACAAATCATTTTCTTACAGATCCACTTTGCATCATCATCATCATCATCATCATCATCATCATCATCATCATCATCCTCATGCTCCAGTGCTCTGGGAGAGTTTATAGTCCTGACACTTGAACACTGGATGACTGACAGCTGTCCTTCATCACAGCAGAAGACACAGAAATCCTGGTCCTCATCACAAACATGACGTCCATCTGCGTCCTCATCTGGACTCTCCTCTGCTGCTGCTTCACAGGTAAAGTCCAGACAATCAAACTCCTCTCCTCTGTCAACATGTGTCCCTCTGAAATCAAGGCCACAAAACCATGACGCTGCTCTCTGTCTTTGTCTCTGTGTCCTCAGAGTCCAGAGGACAGGTCACAGTGACTCAGCCTGCAGCAGTCAGCTCTGCTCCAGGAGGCTCCGTCTCCATCTCATGTAGGACCAGTCAGAATGTTTATGTCTCTGGCAGCAGCCAGTGTTTGGCCTGGTACCAACAGAAAGATGGAGGTGTTCCCAAACTCCTCATTTACTATGTTAGCACTCGAGCATCAGGGATTCCAGATCGTTTTTCAGGCAGTGGATCTGGATCTTCCTTCACTCTGACCATCAGTGGAGTCCAGGCTGATGATGCAGCAGTTTACTACTTTAAGAGCCTTCATAGCATCAACAGTCAGCTTGTGTTCACACAGTGAAAAAGTGTGGTACAAAAACCTCCCTCAGAGCAGAAACTGAAGTGACTGCTGCAGCTGGAAGTTTCTGCACACACTGACACACTTCACTGAGAACACACGTGTCCATTAAAGTGTGTTTGCTCTGTTTTGTTACTGGCCGGGGCCCGCTGTCTGTCCATCTGCACTAATAGTTATATCAGAGAGATTCACTTAAATCAAAGTAACATAAGCACACATCGATATTTCTATAATAGAAGATATTCTATTAGAAAACAGAAGTATGAAAGCTTCAAGAATTAAAATAAGATAGAAAGTTATTATGATTCGTATTTCACTACACAAAGTCTGATTCCATTTGCACATGATGTCAAACTTTATTTATTTATTTTATATGGGCAGAAAAAATATTGTCAGTCAGTACATAACTCAATCAACATTTATCAATCAACACTGATTTCCTCTTGTTGAACTTGACCCTACAAATCCAACAATAATTATTCACTGATATGTAGTGGACCATTCTAACAAAGCTTTAAATACTGGTTTTATGTCTGTAAGTGACTTTATGAAGCTTAAACTGTCGTACGCAACAGAAATACTTTGTGGGCTAACGCTAATGCTAACAGTCATCAAGTAATCTTATCATTAAAACATGGCTGCGTCACACTCTGTCAGTGTATTATAAATTCTTTAGTTAAAGAGGAAATTTCATTCAGCTCCTCTGCTTTGTTTCGTGAGTTTCTAAAATGTTGATTTGTGTCTGTACAAGTATAAATGTTCATTTCAGCATGGAGGATCTGCATGGCAAGTGTCACAGACTGCAGATTTACACACATCAGCCGCTGGTATACACTGATCCTGAAAAATCCTGGATTGTTTTCATCAAGTCATCCTGGCATTTCACTAAATTTGAAAAACATTACGTCCAAAATGCATATACGTGCATCCACTGGTAACCTGGATTTGTTTATTTATTTGAAAAGATCCCCATCAGTTACTACCAAAGCAGCAACTAGTCTTCCTGGGGGATGTTCTCATGACCTCCAGTTCATAATGAGATTTCAGAAATGTATGATTCAAGAACCTTCAGTCACCCTCAGCAGATGTTTTTGCTGTGTGTACAAATGGTGGTCAGTATCACTAAAAAGACTGATTTTGTTGCTGGACAGTGGTTGTCTTTCCTCTTTTGAGCCTTCCTGTAAACAGCAGGTTAAACACTGTCTGACTGTGCAGCTGCTTTTTAGTTCAGTCTGTGCCCATTTTTCTATTTCAGTCTTTTTAAGGCAACCAGACTCATTTGACTCACTCGGTTACATTTTTTTTCCTTATTAGACATATTTTACTGTTACTTCAGTGGCTCAAAAACAGTCTCTGAACAGTATTTATCAGCTTATATGAGTTATAGTCTGTTTACAACAGCAGTATTGCCACTGTCAACAAAACTGCGAGACATCATGTTCATCAAAATGGTCAATACAGTCATGTGAAGCAAGATGTGAGGCAGTCATGTGATGCTACGTCTAGGGATGTAACGGTATGAAAATTTCATATCACGGTTATTGTGACCAAAATTATCACAGTTATCATTGTTATCGCGGTATTGTTGCAGTGAGCTCAAAATGTTCAAAAAGTACTTTAACACAGTTTTGAAACCATTTAACCCCTTTAATATTATAATTTTAACAGTTCTTTTGTCTTTTTGTGAATAGTTGTGTCAGGAAATGTCCTATAAATTAAATTGTTAAAACTTTTTTTATTGGAAGTAAAAGTAGACAATTCTGGCAAGTATTTGTCATTATTTTGTTATAAATGCTTAAACTGTGTGTAATTTGCCTACAAGAATAGAAAAAATGGATTTGTACTTTAAAGAGGTTTCTCTTCATAAACAATTGTAAATGAACATGTTCAAAGTTTTGAGACGGCCAAAAATAAATGTTATAAACTTAGACTTTTTTACATTTTAGACAGGATGACTGAAGTCACTCAATTTCCCCTCGACATCCTTTAAAATCCAAATTCCAACCAGACTATAGACTTCAGCCGTTTGGAGTAGGAAAACCAGTGAGAGTCTGAGCGGAGCTCCGACTCCTGAGGCCAAACATTGCAAGATGCGCATGCCCGCCTCTGTTTGCAAGAACCAGCTTCATCGAGAGGCAGACACACATAGTTCCGGCTATTCCAGGCAAAGAGCAGCATCACCGTGAGTTATTGACAGAGCGTGGTGATCAAACACGGTATAGCGGTAATTTAAATAGGGCACGGTAATTATTACTGTGGGAAATGTTACCGCGGTTTACCATTTAACCGGTAACAGTTACATCCCTACATACGTCATATATAGAAGCGTTGCTTGATATGGACTGGTCTGTTAGGAGTGTGACAAGGTGAACGACTGCCCAATCATGAGCCGCTAGTTTTTATTTAATTTTTGCCTCTAAAAACATTTTTGAACGGCTCTTTCCCAGATGGATTAGTGAAATCTTTCTGTGGCACCTACTTGGAACTGTCCATCTGGCGTGTCAGGTTAGAGGTCTCAGGCAGCTCTTCCGATCTCGAATGTCCTCAACTTTTATACAAAGTCCCAGACAGCTGATATCAATTTCTTTGAAGGTCTTTTGAAAACCCTTACCAAACTCATAGGATGCTACACTCTTCCTTTTGAGGGCCTGAGACAGCTCTTCCTATCTCACCATGTTGTTCACTGTCACGTTGTCAGGAACACTCTGCACCAAAGTCTGAGGATCAAATAAGACAAACCTCCTTCAGGAAGCTGAGTGATGATGGTCTAGTCATGTTCACCTGATCTGATTCACCTGTGTGTGGTTTTAGCCTTTAAAATTGGGAATATATGTGGGGGGAGCAGTCCTAGATCATTTCTCACAGAATTGAAATTTCAGAACTACATTAAACAGAAAACAAATCCTTCAGTTTTTTATTTTCTGTTTTATAAAATGCTGAGAATGGACATTCATCTGCGTCCTGCATATACAGAATTTGTATTAAAAAATGAAGAAGATGACTCCTGACTGTTCTTTGGTAAAGTGTCTTTATATGACACTTGTTATGAATGATGCTCTAAAAATAAAGATTTAATGATGATAAAACACTGTCATCCAAAATGTGCAGAGCTTATGATGAATGACTGAGATGTTGAAGATTTTTGATATTAAAACAACAACTGCTGCAGCAATAATGAGTGAAACTGAGAAGATATTTAATGAAGTGTTAAACAAATGAGGAGAGTGTGCTTTCAGTGAAGTGTGTCAGTGTGTGCAGAAACTTCCAGCTGCAGCAGTCACTTCAGTTTCTGTTCAGTCTGACTGAGGGAGGTTTTTGTACCACGCTTTTTCACTGTGTGAACACATACTGACTGTTGATGTAGTTTTCACTCTGACAGTAGTAAACTGCTGCATCTTCAGCCTGGACTCCACTGATGGTCAGAGTGAAGGACGAGTCTGATCCACTGCCTGAAAAACGAGCTGGAATCCCTGATACTCGAGCGCTGGCAGCAAATATAAGGGCTTTGGGAGCACCTCCATCTTTCTGTTGGTACCAATGTAACCAGTCACTGTCATAAACATCCTGACTGGTCGTACATGAGATGGAGACGGAGCCTCCTGGAGCAGAGCTGACTGCTGCAGGCTGAGTCACTGTGACCTGTCCTCTGGACTCTGAGGACACAGAGACAAAGACTGAGAGCAGCGTCATGGTTTTGTGGCCTTGATTTCAGAGAGACACGTGTTGACAGAGGAGAGGAGTTTGATTGTCTGGACTTTACCTGTGAAGCAGCAGCAGAGGAGAGTCCAGATGAGGACGCAGATGGACGTCATGTTTGTGATGAGGACCAGGATTTCTGTGTCTTCTGCTGTGATGAAGGACAGCTGTCAGTCATCCAGTGTTCAAGAGTCAGGACTATAAACTCTCCCAGAGCACTGGAGCATGAGGAGGAGGATGATGATGATGATGATGATGATGATGATGATGATGATGATGATGATGATGATGATGATGATGATGCAAAGTGGCTCTGTTTTGAGATTACTGGTGTTGAAGCCTTCATCAGGTTACAAATATCCTTCAGAAAAAGCTAGTGCTCATTATCCACTCTATGTGCTATGCAGTTAAATTTAAAATTAAATTAAAAGAAGAAAAGGACAAATCTTGGCATTTTTTTAACCACTGACTGAAATGTATCAATTTTCAGTGAATCTGCTACAATAAGCATCCTGTCATACATTATGTTTTAAGTGATTTTTATCTTCATTTCCACTTACTTGTAAGGGAACAAAATTGCCCCTCTGGCTGTAGAAACTGAGAAAAAAAAGATCATAACTTTGTGAAATCATTTTCGTATGAGGCTTCATTTTGGTTTCCCAACAAATAAACACTTGCCAACATAAGCTTAGATAGACATTCTTTAATATGTTTTATGAACATAATTCCAGCAAAAAGGATAATAATGCTTATTATTTCAACCAGAGAAGTAAATTCTTACTTTTTCATGAACATTTTATTCACTCAATTTAACATTGTCCGAATGATAAAACCAACAAAAAAACATTAACCATTATATTCTAGAAGATCCACTTTATCAGTGATTTGATCTCATCGTGATACTTTCTTTGGTGATTTGTGAGTCAAAAGTAAAAAGATATTACTGCAGCCATTTTGAGAACAGAGGTCGATGGCCAGTGCGTGCTAAATAATCTTTGTACAGAGCCACTTTGCATCATCCTCCTCCTCATGCTCCATGAGCTCCGACTGCTGAGGCCAAACATTGCAAGCTGCGCATGCTCGCCTCTGTTTGCAAGAGACGGCTTCATCGAGAGGCAGACACACGTATTACTGTCTATTCCAGGCAAAGAGCAGCATCACCCTGAGTTATTGACAGAGCGTGGTGATCAAACACGGTATAGCGGTAATTTAAATAGGGCACGGTAATGATTACTGTGGGAAATGTTACCGCGGTTTACCATTTAACCGGTAACAGTTACATCCCTACATATGTCATATATAGAAGCATTGCTTGATATGGATTGGTCTGTTAGGAGTGTGACAAGGTGAACAATCGCCCAATCACAAGCCGCTAGTTTTTTTTAAATGTTTGCCCCTGAAAACATTTTTGAACGGCTCTTTCCCAGATGGATCAGTGAAATCTTTCTGTGGCACCTATTTGGAACTGTCCATCTGGCGTGTCAGGTTAGCGGTCTCAGGCAGCTCTTCCGATCTAAAATGTCCTCAACTTTTACACAAAGTCCCAGATGGCTGAACAGCTGATGTCAATTTCTTTGAAGGTCTTCGGAAAACCCTGACCAAACTCATAGTATTGCTACAATCTTCCTTTTGAAGGCCTCAAAGCTCTTCTGATCTCACCATGGTGTTCACTGTCACTTTGTCAGGAACACTCTGCACCAAAGTCTGAGGATCAAATAAGACAAACCTCCTTCAGAAGGCTGAGTGATGATGGTCTAGTCATATGCACCTGATGTGATTCACCTGTGTGTGGTTTTAGCCTTTAAAACTGGGAAAATATGTAGGGGGAGCAGTCCTAGATCATTTCTCACAGAATTGAAATTTCAGAACTACATTAAACAGAAAACAAATCCTTCAGTTTTTTATTTTCTGTTTTATAAAATGCTGAGAATGGACATTCATCTGCATCCTGCATATACAGAATTTGTATTAAAAAATGAAGAAGATGACTCCTGACTGTTCTTTGGTGAAGTGTCTGTATATGACACTTGTTATGAATGATGCTCTAAAAATAAAGATTTAATGATGATAAAACACTGTCATGCAAAATGTGCAGAGCTTATGATGAATGACTGAGATATGGAAGATTTTTGATATTAAAACAACAACTGCTGCAGCAATAATGAGTGAAACTGAGAAGATATTTAATTAAGTGTTAAACAAATGAGGAGTGTGTGTTCTCAGTGAAGTGTGTCAGTGTGTGCAGAAAATTCCAGCTACAGTAGTCACTTCAGTTTCTGTTCAGTCTGACTGAGGGAGGTTTTTGTACCACGCTTTTTCACTGTGTGACGAGAACTGACTGTTGATGTGGTTTTCACTCTGACAGTAGTAAACTGCTGCATCTTCAGCCTGGACTCCACTGATGGTCAGAGTGAAGGATGAGTGTGATCCACTACCTGAAAAACGATCTGGAATCCCTGATGCTCGAGCTCTGGCAGCAAATATAAGGGCTTTGGGAGCACCTCCATCTTTCTGTTGGTACCAATGCAACCAGTTATTGTCATGAACATTCTGGCTGGTCGTACATGAGATGGAGACGGAGCCTCCTGGAGCAGAGCTGACTGCTGCAGGCTGAGTCACTGTGACCTGTCCTCTGGACTCTGAGGACACAGAGACAAAGACAGAGAGCAGCGTCATGGTTTTGTGGCCTTGATTTCAGAGGGACACATGTTGACAGAGGAGAGGAGTTTGATTGTCTGGACTTTACCTGTGAAGCAGCAGCAGAGGAGAGTCCAGATGAGGACGCAGATGGACGTCATGTTTGTGATGAGGACCAGGATTTCTGTGTCTTCTGCTGTGATGAAGGACAGCTGTCAGTCATCCAGTGTTCAAGTGTCTGGACTATAAACTCTCCCAGAGCACTGGAGCATGAGGAGGAGGATGATGATGATGATGATGATGATGATGATGATGATGATGATGATGATGATGCAAAGTGGCTCTGTACAAAGGTTATTTAGCACACATTAGCCATCAACCTCTTTTCTCAAAATAACTGCAGTCGTATGTTTTTAAGTTTGACACATAAATCATCAATGAAAGTATAAAGGTTAGTTTAAAATTTAATGAAAAATGATCTACTTGTATATAATTATCATTGGCTTTTTCCTTTGGAGGATGTTAAATTGTTTGTATGAAGTGTTAGTACAGAAATGTTCAGAAAACAGTCGCTTTGACAGCTCCATTCCTTAAACGTGATTCTATCTTCAGACATGTATGTGGTCAGAATCCATCTCCATCTTGATTTATTGGACAGTATGGTCTTGCTGCTATTATTTAGTATAATATGCTATTTTATTTGCTGTTTTTCAAATCTGTTACTATGTCATACGTCTTAACTGCCATTCATTATGGAAAACAGTAGGAATCTCATTGAGCAGGGAAACATGTTTCTCAATGTGCAAATGACAAAAACACTGAACCTCTTGAGTCGTAATGAAAAATTTTAAAAATGCTACCCTACTTTATATAAAATGTTTTTGTTTCTATTTACTTGGAATGATGTTCATAAACAGGTGGTTAGAGTCATAAATATTGAGGGATGTCTGCCTCAGCTTGTGTTAGCATGTGGATTTCAGAATTCACTTCATGTTATAAGCTGGTAAAACAAAAAAAAGTCCTATATAAATTTGAAACTTGCAACTTACATGTAACATGTATAGCACTTTCTGCTGCATTTTTAATGTATGAAAAGTGCTTTATAAATAAAGTTTGATTTGATTTGATTTGATTTGAACTATGATCCTGGACTTCTTAATTTCTACATCCTGAGGAGCCACTTTGTTGCCTTTTCTGTAGGGATAAATGACAACAGAAATAGCCCAGAAAAGAATATTCAGTCTGATGGTAACTGTAGGAGATTCATTGAAATTTGAATATTTTATTCATGTCAGTCATCGATAACAAAAAATTCCAAGATCTGTCCTTAATATCTTAAAACAATGAACAACATAACACACAGAGTGGTGCTGAGCATTAGCTTTTTTTAAGGATATTTGTAGCCTAATAAAAGAATCAACAACAGTCATTTTCATATAGAGACACCTTGCATCATCATCATGATCAGCTTTAGCTTGTATTTCTTGAAGCCGATGATGGTCTCACATGATCCTCAAGTCTCCTCTGATACAGAGAAGAATTCATGGTGGATTCTGTGATGGGATTCTGGACAGGTCCTGCTGAAGCAACGTATCACAAACCAGGACACTTTTTCTCCAGCCTGTTCTTTGGGAAAGTGTCCGTACATGGAACTTGTTATGAATTGATGCAAATGTGCAGAGCTTATTAGAGATTTTAGATATTAACACACAACTTCTGCAGTAATAATGAGTAAAAATGTAAATATCTTTCTAGAATGGAGTGTTAAACAAATGAGAAGTGTGTGTTCTCAGTGAAGTGTGTCAGTGTGTGCAGAAACTTCCAGCTGCAGCAGTCACTTCAGTTTCTGTTCAGTCTGACTGAGGGAGGTTTTTGTACAACACTTTTTCACTGTGTGAACGAATATTTACTGTCATGTTCACCCAGACAGTAGTAAACTGCTGCATCTTCAGCCTGGACTCCACTGATGGTCAGAGTGAAGGACGAGTGGGACCCACTGCCTACAAAACGACCTGGAATCCCTGATTGTCGAGTGCTAGTAGTGTGTATAAGGAGTTTGGGGACACCTCCATCTTTCTGTTGGTACCAGGCTAAATCCTCATTGTCATCAACATTTTCACTGGTCGTACATGAGATGGAGACGGAGCCTCCTGGAGCAGAGCTGACTGCTGCAGGCTGAGTCACTGTGAACTGTCCTCTGGACTCTGAGGACACAGAGACAAAGACAGAGAGCAGCGTCATGGTTTTGTGGCCTTAATTTTAGAGGGACACATGTTGACAGAGGAGAGGAGTTTGATTGTCTGGACTTTACCTGTGAAGCAGCAGCAGAGGAGAGTCCAGATGAGGACGCAGATGGACGTCATGTTTGTGATGAGGACCAGGATTTCTGTGTCTTCTGCTGTGATGAAGGACAGCTGTCAGTCATCCAGTGTTCAAGTGTCAGGACTATAAACTCTCCCAGAGCACTGGAGCATGAGGAGGAGGATGATGATGACGATGATGATGATGATGATGATGATGATGATGATGATGATGAGGAGGAGGAGGAGGATGATGATGATGATGATGATGATGATGATGCAAAGTAGCTCTGTACAAAGGTTATTCAGCACACATTAGCCATCAACCTGTCTTCTCAAAATGACAGCAGTCGTGTGTTTTTTTAAGTTTGACACATACATCACCAAAGGAAGTATAAAGGTCACGTTAAAATTTCATGAAAAATGTTCTGCTAGTATGTAATAGTCAATGACTTTTTCTTCGGAGTTTGTTAAATTGTATGTATGAAGTGTTAATACAGAAATGTACAGAAAACAGTAGCTTTAATAGTTCAATTCCTGAATAGTGATACTATTTTCAGACATGTATGGAGTCAGAATCCATCTTCATCTTTATTATTTGGACATTTTTGTTTTACTGCTATTATTTAGTATAATACACTATTTCTTTTGCTGCTATTCAAACCTGTTACTATCTTCACACGTCTTAACTGGCATTCATTATGGACAACACAAAAGGAGTTTCAGTGTGCAGGGAAACATGTTTCTTGTCATACAAATGACCAGAATACTTTGAATCTCTTCAATCTTCAAAAAATAATTAAAGATGGCCTTCCTGCTTTTGATAAAATGTATTTACTTCCATTTACTTTGAATAATGCTCTGAAACATGTGGTTAGAGACATAAATATTGAGGGATGTCCGCCTCAGCTTGTGTTAGAATGTGAATTTCAGGATTCACTTCACGTTATTTGCTGGAAAAACAAAACAACGAAAAAAACAATAAAATGTGAAAAGTGCAACTATGATCCTGTACTTCTTAATTTCCACATCCTGAAGAGCCATTTGTCGCCTTTTCTGTAAGTATAAATGGAGAGAGAAGTAGTCTAGAAAACTATATTCAGTCTGATGGTAACTGTAGGAGATTAATTGAAATTTGAATTTTTAATTCATGTCTGTCATTGATAACAAAACTGGCCAAGATTTGTTCTTAATATCTTATACCAATGAACAGCATAACTCATAGAGTAGTACTGAGATTTAGCTTTTTCTTAAGGATATCTGTAGTCTAATAAAAGAATCAACAACAGTCATTTTCATATAGAGACACCTTGCATCATCATCATGATCAGCTTTAGCTTGTATTTCTTGAAGCCGATGGTCTCACATGATCCTCAAGTCTCCTCTGATACACAGAAGAATTCATGGTGGATTCTGGACAGGTTCTGCTGACAGTCTCCAGCCATTTCTTTCGTAAAGTCTTAGTATATGACACTTGTTATGAATTGATGCAAATGTGTAGGGCTTATTAGAGATTTTTGATGTTAAAACAGCAATTTCTGCAATAATAGTGAGTAAAACTGCAAATATCTTTTTTGAATGGAATGTTAAACAAAGTGGAGTGTGTGATCTCAGTGAAGTGTGTCAGTGTGTGCAGAAACTTCCAGCTGCAGCAGTCACTTCAGTTTCTGTTCAGTCTGACTGAGGGAGGTTTTTGTACCACACTTTTTCACTGTGTGAACACATACTGACTGTTGATGTGGTTTTCACTCTGACAGTAGTAAACTGCTGCATCTTCAGCCTGGACTCCACTGATGGTCAGAGTGAAGGACGTATCTGATCCACTACCTGAAAAACGAGCTGGAATCCCTGATGCTCGAGCGCTGGCAGCAAATATAAGGGCTTTGGGAGCACCTCCATCTTTCTGTTGGTACCAATGTAACCAGTCACTGTCATAAACATCCTGACTGGTGGTACATGAGATGGAGATGGAGCCTCCTGGAGCAGAGCTGACTGCTGCAGGCTGAGTCACTGTGACCTGTCCTCTGGACTCTGAGGACACAGAGACAAAGACAGAGAGCAGCGTCATGGTTTTGTGGCCTTGATTTCAGAGGGACACATGTTGACAGAGGAGAGGAGTTTGATTGTCTGGACTTTACCTATGAAGCAGCAGCAGAGGAGAGTCCAGATGAGGACGCAGATGGACGTCATGTTTGTGATGAGGACCAGGATTTCTGTGTCTTCTGCTGTGATGAAGGACAGCTGTCAGTCATCCAGTGTTCAAGTGTCAGGACTATAAACTCTCCCAGAGCACTGGAGCATGAGGAGGAGGATGATGAGGATGATGATGAGGAGGAGGAGGAGGAGGAGGAGGAGGAGGAGGAGGAGGAGGAGGAGGGGGAGGATGATGATGATGATGATGCAAAGTGTCTGGTGTCAATGGTTTAATGTGGTTACCAAAATCTTTTAGAAAAAGTTAACGGTCAGTATGACAATATCTTAAGCTAATTATTTTAAGACATTAAGGACAAAATTTGCAATTTTTTGTTGTTTCTAAATAGAATTAATATATTCCTTTAAATTTCAGAAGAAGTGCTACAATAAGCATCATGCTAAATATTCTAAATATAGGCCACAGCACACCCTTAAAAGGTACGATTGTTAATAGCTGGCATCACCACATCCAATCCAGTGTCCAAACATTTTTTAATGGTTCACATCCAGCAAAAGGCGCAGATGACAGGTCCAATTTGATTTGTCACAACTTTAGCCTACCCAAGTTTAAGATCTGGGATTAGATATTAGCCAGCTCTGATCTGTATTTGCTAACACATGTTTGGACTCTGGTTAGGGTGCCAAAGTTGCAGCCAAGGGAACTGAGAGCTAATCCCCACATCCAGACACAAAACAAGAACAAACTGCATAAAGCTGACAGACTCAAAGAGTGTTTGGGTTTTAAGATGATGGGAAAAGATAGGCACAATGTGCTCTATAATCTTTGATATGGTGGAAGAAAATGAACATTATTGGTGCTACGTGTTGACACAGTCTATTTGTCTTTATTGATTTGATCAGGGGTATCCACACTATGGCCAAGAGGGAAAATGCAGCTCATGGCTTATTTTCAATCTGCCCTCAGAAACCTCTTAAAAGGTGCAACTGATTATAGCCAGAGTAAGAACATGGAGCTGAGATTTATTTAATTAGTAAATCTAATGTATTTTGCACAAATTATGTTCCTTTCCTGTATTACCTGCTGTTAAATCAAGGATTGGAGAGTTGTTTTGCTCTTCTGCTGTACATTCATTTGTGCATCTTTGAGTCTGATATTTTATTTGATCATTTATTGATTGATTGTTGTTTGATTTCTCATTATTTTTTCCTCATGTTATAGTTTTTCCTACTCTAATTGTTTTTTGGTCTCACTGATTTTCATGCTTATTGTCTCAGTTTTACTATTCCCACTTATTGCTTTTTCTCTTCCTTTATGTTTTTATCTCATATTTTTGATCCACATGCTCTTGATCTATGTTGTTTGGATGTAAACAGAGAGAGGGAGAGGAATTAAAGGCAGTATTACATGACATGTCTGTGAACATGTGTGTTCTCAGTGAAGTGTGTCAGTGTGTGCAGAAACTTCCAGCTGCAGCAGTCACTTCAGTTTCTGTTCAGTCTGACTGAGGGAGGTTTTTGTACCACGCTTTTTCACTGTGTGTAGAAAAGTAGACTGTTGATCCAGTTGTCACTCTGACAGTAGTAAACTGCTGCATCTTCAACCTGGACTCCACTGATGGTCAGAGTGAAGGACGATCCAGATCCACGGCCTGAAAAACGACCTGGAATCCCTGATGCTCGAGTGCTTGTAAGGCGAATAAGGAGTTTGGGAACACCTCCATCTTTCTGTTGGTACCAGGCGAAACAGTGAGTACCGCTACAGCTAGTTGCAGCCAGACTAGTCCTGCATGAGATGGAGACGGAGCCTCCTGGAGCAGAGCTGACTGCTGCAGGCTGAGTCACTGTGACCTGTCCTCTGGACTCTGAGGACACAGAGACAAAGACAAAGAGCAGCGTCATGGTTTTGTGGCCTTGATTTCAGAGGGACACATGTTAACAGAGGAGAGGAGTTTGATTGTCTGGACTTTACCTGTGAAGCAGCAGCAGAGGAGAGTCCAGATGAGGACGCAGATGGACATCATGTTTGTGATGAGGACCAGGATTTCTGTGTCTTCTGCTGTGATGAAGGACAGCTGTCAGTCATCCAGTGTTCAAGTGTCAGGACTATAAACTCTCCCAGAGCACTGGAGCATGAGGAGGAGGAGGATAATGATGATGATGATGATGCAAAGTGGCTCTTTATTAAGCTGAGTTAACACACTCCACAGCATTTCTTTCCTGAAATCGACTGCAGTATTCATTTGTTGTCAAAGTTTGACTCAAAAATCATCAAAGAAAAAAAAAGATCAGTTCCAAATTTTGATGAAAGATGACCATCTACAACTTTTTAAACAATGATTATTTATTTTCATTTGGATGACTTTAAATTGAGTGAATAAAGTGTTCATTAAAGAGCAAGAAATTACATTTATGGTTAAAATAAAAGGTACTCATTTCCTATTCTTGGAATAATGTTCATAAAACAGGTGGCTAGAGATGTAACCAAAAGATATGTTTGTCTCAAGTTATGTCAGCATGTGTGTTAAAGAATTCACTACGTTTTTGTTTATATACAAGAATCAGGCCAAATATCAATTTGAAGACTTAAAAATACAGTGCTATTTGTTCAATGTTTTTGTGTCAGAATTAACACATCCTTAGGAGCCAATTTGTTTCCTTTTCTCGAAGAGGAAATGAAGATAGAAAGGAATTTTACATTTTTATTTCAATCAGTGTCCATATCTTTAAATAATTAAACAGTTTAACACAGAGTGGTACTGAGCCTTAGTTTCTTTGTAAGGATAATTGACACTTTATAAAAGCATCGACAGCAGTCATTTGCATATAAAGACACTTTGCATCATCATCATCATCATCCTCCTCCTCATGCTCCAGTGCTCTGGGAGAGTTTATAGTCCTGACACTTGAACACTGGATGACTGACAGCTGTTCTTCATCACAGCAGAAGACACAGAAATCCTGGTCCTCATCACAAACATGACGTCCATCTGCGTCCTCATCTGGACTCTCCTCTGCTGCTGCTTCACAGGTAAAGTCCAGACAATCAAAGTCCTCTCCTCTGTCAACATGTGTCCCTCTGAAATCAAGGCCACAAAACCATGACGCTGCTCTCTGTCTTTGTCTCTGTGTCCTCAGAGTCCAGAGGACAGGTCACAGTGACTCAGCCAGCAGCAGTCAGCTCTGCTCCAGGAGGCTCCGTCTCCATCTCATGTAGGACCAGTCAGGATGTTTTTATCTCTGGTGGCAGCCACTGTTTGCACTGGTACCAACAGAAAGATGGAGATGTTCCTAAAGCACTTATTAGACATGTTAGCACTAAATTGTCAGGGATTCCAGATCGTTTTGTAGGCAGTGGATCACACTCGTCCTTCACTCTGACCATCAGTGGAGTCCGGGCTGAAGATGCAGCAGTTTACTACTGTCACAGTTTTCACTCCATCAACAGTCAGAATGTCTACACACAGTGAAAAAGCGTGCTACAAAAACCTCCCTCAGTCAGACTGAACAGAAACTGAAGTGACTGCTGCAGCTGGGAGTTTCTGCACACACTGACACACTTCACTGAGGACACACACTCCACTTTGATTAACAGTTTCTGCACCAATCAATATACCTGAGCGATCCGCTTCAATCAAAGTAATATAAGCACATATAGACATTTCTAAAGATGCTCTACATATAAAGAAGCTACCTTACACAGTTGAGTCTGTAGCCAACTATTAAAGGTCTACATGTGTGTTTCCACTCAGCAGTTTGGTTTAATTTGGTTTCACTTTACCAACCATCAATTGTTGTCCCTTTAATAAGTAATCTTTCCTTTCTCACTCTGTTGGTATCCTCCTGCAGGAGCTCCAGATTAAGGCTTCCTGTACCAAACCACACTGAACTGTCCTGAAGATTCAAAAACCAGGCAACTGGACTGTGTTGAGTTTTGGGAGGGAAATAGTTGCCTCGTTTTTTTAATCTTCAAGATAACCATGACCTGGATGAATGACACAGACAGACTGAAATGTACAGACCTAAACCAGACTACTTGATGACTTCTGAAGATACAAGTCTGAACCTCAGAAGCACAGAGTCACCTCAAAAAGGTCATAAGTGACTTGATCATGATTATGCTGCTATTCAGTGATGTTTTGTTGTTTCCTTGGACAGATTGAGAGCTTTAATGGAGCATTCTGGATCCTTTGTCCATTGAGAGAAGTCAGTATTGTCTTAATTAAATTACTAAATAACAGAAATGATCCACAGCTTCACATTCTATGAAGATGATAAAACAAACAGGAAAGCTTGATAAAGTCAACAGATAGAGAATGTAGACGAGGACACCATCTTCAATAAACTCTCCCATAAAATCGTCTTGTGTTCTGATTAGATTTAGTTATATATCACTAATCTCTCCTAATTTGGGATCCTATGATTTCACCAGTTTGTATTAGCCCTTCTGTAAATCAAATTAATTCTTTAATTCTGTTGAGAAGTGCATTTAGCAAGAAAAACATCTTTAAGTAAAGCAGATGTTCATACTGAGGCTGAACATTGTTGTTTTTATCTTTGAAAATAGAATATGTGCATGTGCAACAATCAGTCTGCTAAACTAAATCTGCTATTATCTTGTTCCCTTGAATGTGTAGAATCAAAGTCCATCAAATATCAGTGGCCTGATCCAGGTTACAGACCGTATGCATGCTGAGTTTGTTTACTTTCTGCTAGAGCTGGACAAAAAATCGATTAAATTGATTAATTCTAATTATTTCTGCAGAAGATTTAAAAAATTAAAAATCTAGATTTTTTTTCTTGCCTTAGTCCAATTGTAAGTAGTTGCAATTTATGAAAAAAATTACAATTTTCATGATTGTCGACTGGGTAGGGTTCGCACAAGCACTTTTATAGGCTTGTATTTATTATTGAAGTAGATTAAATATTGATCAGAGAGTTTCATGCTAATACTGTAAAAATACCTCAGCCTTTTAGTGTTTATGTAGACAAACCTGCCTACGTTTATACTACATAATCAACCTTTAATGACCCAGACTTTGACTTTAAGAGGGAAACATTTAGATAACATAAAGGCAAAACTTGATTTGCTTCATTTTTATGTCACTGGGAGTTTTGTTTCTTATAGGGAGAGAAAAATCGATTAAAATTGTAAATTGAGTGTTGTGGAAAAAAATCAGGGATTTTATTTCTAGGCCATATCACCCAGCCCTACTTTCTGCAGCCACCTGGGTTCTTAAAACAATTCATTTAAAAGTGCAGTGTGTAGAAATTGGCACTTTAGCAACATCTAGTGTTTAGATTTTGAAATGAGCCTGTGCATTACATTATTAAGCAACGGGAGCCAGTGAAGACCAAAAAGGATTGTAAACAGGGCATCATGTACAACAGTTACAAGGGGAGGGTTTTTTCATTCATGTTTGTAACTATTATTTTTATAAATTATAGGTCAGTTAAGATGATGATTATAGGTTTTTTAAACTTTTAGCAACACAAGCAAAAAAAAATCAAGTAAAAATTGCGTTTAGCTCTTTTTGTCCTCAAAACCCACCCATAGACAACATGGCTGATCGTTATGTCAGCCTCCACAGAGGGGAGACCTGTGGGATATTAATAAAAAAAGCTTTTTCTGACTTGATAAAAAGAAAATGAAAGTTTTATGAAGATGATTGTGCACCTATTTCGATGGACTTTACATACCAATAGCTGGGTTTCACGTGACGTCACATTGTCGCATAGCGACAGCGTGCAATTCAGATGGAGGGCAGGAGGTAAAGTAACGTTAGAACTTGCGGTGATAAGCAATCAAGATGCCAATGTTTTGTGTTGTTTACGGGTGCTTTAAGTATATCACAAATTAACGTCCTTGTGTTCTTTGACTGTTGGGCTAACGTCGCTGTTCAGATTTGTTGCGTGTTTGTTTCCATGGTTTGTGTACATCATAGCCGCGACTGCTAGCTGCTAGCACCTTAACACATAAAAAAGAAGAAAGACTCACCCTTGCGAAGACCAAACAATAACAATCCTGTAGTAGTTTGGTACCGAGGTTGTGTACCCATCCACTGATGAAAAAGTGGTATGCCTCCATACTTTTGTAGGCTTTCATCTGCTGTTTGGTGTAGTACGACGTTTGAAGAACCAGATAGTTTGCGATGTCGATAGCCTCAATTGCCGGTACATCTTTTGTCTCTGCCGAAAACTCGCTCATCCTCATGAGATATGGATCACGCCCACCGTATCTGTTGATTGACTGCTTATATCTATTTCTTGAAACTGGATCTAGATCAGCGCAATACGAACTTTCGCCGGTCTTCTTCATAGACTCCATGTTTACTTCCTGCCCTCCATCTGAAACCACGCCCTCTTCATACGTCATAATAATCACGTGACTGAAACCCTCCTATAGAAACATGTTTTATTCACCATTTCTGTTCAGCAAAACGTCTGACCCACAGCTTCTACACACTACACCTTTAAAATCAGGTGTGGTCACAATGTAATAATGAAAACATTAAATTGCAGGAAATAAATATTTTTTTTCATGAATGAACAAAATGTATTCTTTGTGTGATGAACTTATTCCAATCAGTTATCTCAGCTCTACATATGCTTTTAATGTAAAGTTGGTCTAATTTCTTAACTTGAAAAGGCAAAACTTTTTAAACCATTATTTTACTGTCGGGTGTAGGCAGGCCAAATTCTGAAAACTGGGTTTGCATGAAGTAAAAAAAACATGGAGTGCCACACTGGCGAGTAATCACTACATATCGGGGATAAGCTTTCTCTGCCTGAGATTGTCAACTTAAAACAAAAATCTTGTGCTGTAACTTTGAAATTTTTAGTTTTCTGGATTTGTTTTTTCTACTGTTCACTTGCATCTTTTCTTAACTGAAATACTTTCATGAACTGGGTTTGTGAAAAAGCATCTGAATGATCAGGCAACATATTTAAAATTACTCGACAGTGTTGATTTATGTAACTGAGGACTAGAGATGGGAAGAGTACAGTTATGGCCAAAGTAATAATCCTATGTTTATCATTAATCTGAATTATTTCCAATAGTTCAGTCTGACTGTTAATGCCTGTAATGCTACTTTCTGCAGATCCCACCTTTACATTGTAAAATCACATGAACACATTTGTGAAGACGTAATTTAAAGCCAAGGGTTTAGAGAAACAAATGAGATGACTCAAAAGAATGATATAAGTTTACTTTACTATTTAGAGCCCCCCAGTGGTTTCCCACCGGTACTGTGTCAGACATTTCTAAGTAGAACAGCAGAATGTCTTGATGTAGGACTGACACATATCTGTTTTCTGTCCTCTTAAGTAAAGTTGTCAGTTCAAGGTTCTTCAATCTTGACCTCAATCTTTAATAGAGAATCCCTCTCTGCGGTTAGTGTCCCGCCTTGCTTTTGCACATAACAGTTCTCTTGACTAACTCCAGTTTCCTCCTCATCTTCTTGGAGTTTTATTTGTTTTTCATGTTGTACAGCTGCACCAGCACACTTGTGGATCCTTAGCTGAGAGGACCATGAGAACCTTTGGTCACACATCTTACAGCCGAACAGTTTCTCTCCTCTGTGATGAGCCATGTGAATTTTCAGATTTGACTTTTGGTTGAAGTTTTTTCCACATTCAGGGCAGCTGAAGGGCTTCTCTCCTGTGTGGAATCTCATGTGTTTGTTCAAGTATCCTTTATCGTTGAATCTTTTGCCGCACTCAGAACAACTGTATGGTTTCTCTCCTGTGTGAATTCTTATGTGTTGCCTCAGGTGCCATTTGGTTTTGAAAACCTTGCGACACTGAGGGCAGCTGAGGGACTTCTTATGAGCTCTGGGTCTTTTACTTTCGGAGTTTGAATACTGCGTATCTGCTGCAGTTTCCTTTTCAAGTTCACTGTCATCAGCCTCAGGTTCAGAGAAGTCTTCTTCAATCTCGACCTCAATCTCTGGCAGTGAAAGTCTCTCTGGATTAAAGTCTCTAGCTTGCTCTGATTCATGAGGCTTTGGAGCTTGGACGACACATTTGTGCCTCCTCAGATGAAAGTGCCAAAAGAACCTTCTGTTACAAACGCTGCAGCTGAAGGGTTTTCCTCTCAAATGAACTCTCTTGTGTCTGATCATGTTCTTCTTATCGTTGAACTTTTTACCACACTCAGAGCAACTGAATGGTTTCTCTCCTGAGTGTATCATTTCATGTTTGGTCATGTTTCCTTTCTCGTTAAATGTTTTCCCGCACACTGAGCAGCTGAAGGGTTTCTCTCCCGTGTGAATTTTCATGTGTCTGATCAGATTTGTCTTTCGGTTAAATATTTTACTGCACACGGAGCAGTTCAGTAGCTCCTCTTTAGTGTGAAGTCGCATGTGTATGGTCATGCTTCCTTGTTGGGAGAAACTTTTACCGCACACGGAGCAGCTGAAGGGTTTCTCTCCACTGTGAATCCTCATGTGTGTGGTCAGATATGTCTTACGGCTGAAGGTTTTATTGCACTCAGAGCAACTGAATAGTTTCTCTCCTGTGTGTATTCTCATGTGAGTGTTCAAACTTCCTTTGTGAGTGAATCTTTTGGCACACTTGAGGCAGCTGAAGGGTTGTTCTCCAGTGTGAACTCGTAAGTGTGTGGTCAGATTGCTTTTCTTTTTAAAGGTTTTACCACAGTTAGAGCAGCTGTGAGACTTTCTGTCAGGCTTTGTTCTTTTTGTTCTTCTGTTTCCTAAGAAGTTTGAACCTGACAGATGTCCCCTGGTGCCCAGCTGGTCTTCAGACTCGGGCTCAGAAGAGTCTTCAATCTTGACTTCAACTTCTGGTTGGACATCTCTCTCTGAATTCGAGTCCCTCTCTTGTCCTGACCCTCCACAGTCCTCTTCATCAGCTCCATTTACCATCTGTTCAGTTTTCAGATGATGAGTCTGTGAGGACTGTAGTTTCTCTTCAGCTTCTTCACTTTTTACAGGGTCAAGAGTGAAATCAGCCTCCTGTGGGACTCGAAGGTGCTCTCCTTCCAGGCTGATCATTAGTTCCTCCTGCTCCTCTTTCAAGTGTTTAGTCTCTGTGTCCTTGTGATCAGGACCAGGGCCCCACTCCTGCCCCTCAGGAGGTTCTTCTTGACACACTGACAGCCGCTGGATGGGAAGCTCTAAAACACAAACAAACACAATCAGTTTAAACATAAATACTGTCGGAGTCTGCCTCTTGAGCTTTTCTCAAAACTTTGTTGTGTGCTTAATCTTCAATAAACGAGAGGCTGCAGGATGGTTCTGTCTTTGTGTCCTTCAGTCAGCATCTGGAAAACCTCCAGTAGAATTTAAAAATTTGAAGGTTGGCCCTCAACAGGGATATTAATTATAGCTGGGGAAATATATTATAGCATAATCTTGACTAACAAAACCATTTCGTGCAAGCAAACTAGAGAATATCTGCTATTCCTCAATCACATGCACACAGCACAATGCTTTGTTTGCATGGATTTCTGCCTATTACAAAACAACATATTTATATTTACATGTGAAACACTTCTTAAAATGAAAATGAAAAAAAAAGAAATATGTGGACTTACCTGCAAGCAAATAATTAGTATTAAACTTGGATTTGTCGAACATATATTATCTTAAACAACAAGAACTCCATCAAGCACATGGCTGATTTCCATTTATTTAATGGTGTGTCACTGCCATCATATTAAAGACCGACATCTAAGTTTTCTCGTGGATCGATGAGCGAGGCCATAACAAACATGACTTAATGAAGTGAGTCCACTGACAGACAGGCTGCTGGTCTGCATATCACTCGATGGTTGGATGACACAATTCAGTGGACTTTAATAAACTTCACAACAACTGTTTGATAACAAAGAGAAAACGGGCATCAGGATAAAAGATGAAACAGACAAACTGGACATTTAATCAGATAATAATCTAAACAAATCTGTGCAGACTGTCTACGACAACATTCAGTGGTTTAAATCTGGTTCACTGATTCAATAAAATGTTCAAAATTTTCATCTTAAATTTATTTTAAAACCTTATGTAAGTGCAGCACATTACAGTTTAATTTTTTGTGTTTTTCTGAAACCCTGGCAAAATAAAATGAAATTAAAATCAACTTCATCTTGGTCTATATTTGTTGTTATGCTGTCAAATATAATCCTTTTTAATTCTATTGTTAAGAGAGTAAAGAAAGACGATGAGTGTCAGGGGAAACATGTTTGGTGTTTTCAGCATATAAATAAATGTTTATTTGAGGACCGTCATATACCAGAGGTATTGTGCTTGATTATTGATATGATGTCAACATTTTTAGCAGATATAAAATTAACATGAACTGCTGATTCTGACACACTGAAAAAGCACAACAACTAAAAAACTGAAACAATACAAATATTAACAAAATGAACCCATAAAATGCTTCTGTTAGTCTGCAGGTTTCTCTTCGTGTTCACGAGTCTAAAATCAGGTCGAAAAAAGAGAAAAAACTTGTTTATGTTTATGTTGTTAGATGTATTAGTTTGTAATGAATCAGTTACTGAGAGTGCAAAACAGCATGAAGCTAACAGGAGCTAGCTGTGGCTAACATAGTGCTATGAGTGTGGACGTTAGCTTAATGCTAAGTTGCTACATTAACAGTAAACAGGTTATGAATAATAAAGTGAACACACCTGCTCTCTGTGTCTTTATTTCAGGTGTTGAAGTCTCCTCCAGCTGTTTCCTGTGCCGGTGCAGCTCCTCTCCGTGTCCACATGATGTTCGTCCTGTTAGCTTAGTTAGCTCAGTTAGCTCTGTTAGCTGACCTCTGAATGAACCTGCTTCATGACACTCGGACATTTTAAACACTTCCGGGAGTCAAAGCAGGAGACGAAGGCCAGCTCCGGGCTTTCTCTGGGGTTACTTTACTCCTTTTTGACTCTGGGTTATCCAAACATGCCATCAGGGTTTCACGGGGAAATAAAACTTTCCTAACCTGGAAACAAAACATCACTTCTCTTACACGTCTTTGGCCTTCAAAATAAAAGCAGAGGTTCGGTTAGCAATCCCTTCACTGTGTCCAAACATTTTTCATTTGCAATTAATTATAGCTGGTGTTAGAACAAGGAGCTTTGGATGACTTAATCAGTAAAAACTATGAATTGTGCATCAATTATGTCCATTTTCTATGTTATCTTCTGTTATTTCGTGGATTAACAAATTTGTTTTTGCTCCTTTGCTGTTGTTTCATTTCTGATCATCTTTGATTATGTTGTGTTATTTTTTTGGTTCATCTTTCATTTATTGGTTGCTGGATTTTTCATGATGTTTTCCTCACTTCATAGGTTTTCTTTCTTTTATTTTTTCTTGTCATACTGATTTTTGTGCTTATTGTCTCATTCTAGTTTAATTCGTCTGTTTTCTTCTCCTATGGTATTTTATTGCTTTTTCTCTTTCTTGATGACTTCATCTTGTATTTTTGGTCCTCATGGTCTCATTCTTGTTTTTTGGAACTCTGGGGTCAGAGTGAGGTCAAATGAAACATTTATGATTACTCAAAGTAAAATCGTCTGTGCCTCTGAGGTTTGGACTCATTGATGTAGGGAATCAGTTGGACACTTGTGGAACACTCAAAAAGACTATTTAGGCAGTATTACAGGACATGTTTGTGATGGGGTTAGTGAAGGTGTCCTCGGTGAAGTGTGTCAGTGTGAGCAGAAACTTCCAGCTGCAGCAGTCACTTCAGTTTCTGTTCAGTCTGACTGAGGGAGGTTTTTGTAGCACGCTGTTTCACTGTGTGACGAGAGCTGACTGTTGATGTAGTTTTCACTCTGACAGTAGTAAACTGCTGCATCTTCAGTCTGGACTCCACTGATGGTCAGAGTGAAGGACGTATCTGATCCACTGCCTGAAAAAATTCACATCTGAGATCCTCTGTCTTGTGGTAGACCGAAACTGTTTTTTGAGTGTCATAGATGATTTGTGTGTCATTACATCCATCTTTTAAATAGTTGTACATCTGATGAATTGCCTACATTTTATTGTAAATAGTGGTAAATTACCGTCTGTTGTGTGCTAAGATTGTACAAAAGTTTTGAAATTTACAATTCATATTTACATTCTAAGTTGTAAAAATGATTTGTTATACATATTTCTGAGACATTACAGAGTAAATAGTTGTATAAAGAGAGCGCCTGATGGTATTGCCTGCATTTCAGTGTAAATAGGGTACATATGTTGTGTGCAATGAGAAGAGGAGTTTGAAATTTACAATTTATATTTACATTCTAAGTTGTAAGCAGCAGCAGAGGATTCGTTATACATATTTGTGGTTTTCACAGTAAAAAATACAACTTTTTGTGATGAGGACCAGGATTTCTGTGTTTTCTGCTGTGATGAAGGTCCACAGCTGTCAGTCATAGTATGTTAAAATGGAAAAATAACTCTCCCAGAGCACTGGAGCATGAGGAGGAGGAGGAGGAGGATGATGATGATGATGATGATGATGATGATGATGATGATGATGATGATGGTGATGATGGTGATGACTATGCAAAGTTGGACCTACATGAAAATGACTAATATCAATGAATGACTAAACCTTAATATTGTCTTTATTTTAACAATGAAACTCTTTTATTCTCCTTTCTAATTTCAAATTTGTTATTGGCATTTGATGATGGTGATGATGCAAAGTGGCTCTGTATGGAGGTGATTAAGCACACAGTAGCTATCCTACTCTCAAAAGAACTGCAGTAGTATATTTTGTAAGTTTGACTCACAAATCACCACAGGTCAGCTCAAACGATGAGTGATTTGCTTGTAAATAATGATCAATTTTCTTGAAAGGATGTTAAATTGTATGCAGGCCTGTCATTGTAACAAATTTTGCTGGACATTAATTGTCCCACAAACTATTGCAGATGAATGGTATTATTGTCAACATTATTTTGTGACCATTTTTTTAATGTAATGACAATATAGACCTCTGGCATAATGATGTGTGTACGGCGTATCAATGAACATTAATTTCTCTATATAACATTGTTATTGGAATGCCAAGAGTTTTTAAATAAAATAAATCACACAAACAACATGATAGTGGAGCTTACAGTTCAGGGTACTAAAATAGTACTAAAATTATGGCTTTTCAACCGTATTGAAGGTTTACATTTCTTTTGCAACGTAGCGAACAATACTGTCTGAGAGCGCACGCCTTTTTGCAAAGTTTTATTTAAACTTACTTTGCCGACTAAACGCCTCAGTAAGTGTTCACTGTCAGGATGAAGGCTCCACTGCACCTCGAGTAGTTTTTGCTTCCTGTCGGGAAAACTGGAGAGGATGGTTGGTTGTATTTTCCTTCTTTGTCACCACTACTTTTGAATAAATGCGACATATCGGCTTGTCTCTGTTCATGGGCTCACACCTTGTCAATTCTGTTCAAAACCAAAATATTCCTGCACTGCGGCTGTGGCTTTTGGCTCAGAAAGCTTTGCTTTTGTGCTTTCATTCATACTTGTGTTTGCTTCCTTGATACTTCTCACACCGCTCATTTGCAGCACTCACAGATTGAATGACTGACAGAGGGTTCACTCTGCTCATTCTGCTATAGTACCAGCAAAACCAGGTGTTGAGACAGATGCACAGAGTGAACCCTCTTGACATCTAACCAGCCTGTCTGGTAGAAAGAGGGGAGGAAAATAAAAACCTATGCACACGTCAATATATCGAGGCCGGCAAACTTATCGAAGCCTAATTGTATGGGTTAAGTGTTAATGAGGAAGTAAGAAATTCCTTTCCTACTAAATATAAAATGTATTTCTTTTCTTTGATTGAAATTATATTAAAAAAACAGGTGGTCAGGGACAAAATCATAAAAGTTTGTCTGCCTCAGCTTACATTAGCATGTGTGATTCAGAATTCACTTCATGTCATTTGTTGGTGAAAATCAAGCCTGGCATAAATGTGAAACCTCATAACTATGATCCTGTTCTTCTTAATTGCTACGTCCTGAGGAGCCATTTTGTTCCCTTTTCTGCAAGTAGAAATGGAGATGGAAATAGCCTAGAAAATAATATACAGCATGATGCATATTGTAGCAGATTAATCGAAATTTTATTCGTTGCAGCTAGTGATAAAACAGCTAAGATTTGTCCATAATATCTTAAAAAATGAGCAGCATAACATATAGAGTGAAAAGCAGCATTAGTTTTAAGATATTTGTAACCTAATGAAAGCATCGACACCAGTCATTTTAATATAGTCACTTTGCATCATCATCTTCATCATCATCATCATCCTCCTCCTCCTCATGCTCCAGTGCTCTGGGAGAGTTTATAGTCCTGACACTTGAACACTGGATGACTGACAGCTGTCCTTCATCAGCAAGAAGCAGAAGACACAGAAATCCTGGTCCTCATCACAAACATGACGTCCATCTGCGTCCTCATCTGGACTCTCCTCTGCTGCTGCTTCACAGGTAAAGTCCAGACACTCAAACTCCTCTCCTCTGTCAACATGTGTCCCTCTGAAATCAAGGCCACAAAACCATGATGCTGCTCTCTGTCTTTGTCTCTGTGTCCTCAGAGTCCAGAGGACAGGTCACAGTGACTCAGCCTGCAGCAGTCAGCTCTGCTCCAGGAGGCTCCGTCTCCATCTCATGTAGGACCAGTCAGAATGTTTATAACAGTGAAGTTTTGATCTGGTATCAACAGAAAGATGGAGGTGTTCCCAAACTCCTTATTTACCGTACTAGCGATCGAGCATCAGGGATTTCAAGTCATTTTTCAGGCAGTGGATCTGGATCTTCCTTCACTCTGACCATCAGTGGAGTCCAGGCTGAAGATGCAACAATTTACTACTGTCAGTCTTCATAACATCAACAGTCAGTGGGTGTTCACACAGTAAAAAAGCGTGGTACAAAAACCTCCCTCAGTCAGACTGAACAGAAACTGAAGTGACTGCTGCAGCTGGAAGTTTCTGCACACACTGACACACTTCACTGAGGACACACTCTCCTCACTTGTCTAACAATCCATAAATAATGATATTTACAGTTTACTCTCTATTACTGCAGCAGTTGTTGTGCTAACATCAAAATCTCTGACATGTAATCTCAGTTCTACATCATAAGCTCTGCACATTTGCAGATTACAGCTTTTTATCATCATCAGTCTTCATTTGCACCAATTTATTGTCATTGTTATCCCAAGATACTTTACAAAAGAGCAGCCTGAAGCCATACTCTTCATTTTACATATACACATATATTCATTTAGAAAATACATATACCTAAATACATATAAATAAATCCCGAGACAGATCCATCTAGGCAGAGACAAACTAAAAATACAATTCCATTATAATAACAAATCTCTGCTGAATATAAATTAATTTGAGTTCAGCCCTGTAGATGTGGCATTTGGTTATCCAGATTCTCCTCATGTCTATGTGGTTTTTAAATGTATTTATTGTGGAGGGATAATGAATAACTGCCATAGATAGAGATAAATCCAGCATTTGCATTTATAATGATCAGAAACCAGGAGGGACTGGTGTTGATTAATATAGCATCATCGTTGAAATGCCATTAAATTGGGTTAAGTTGGTCTAAAATTATGAATTTATTTTAAATCATGTCATGTCTGATGATTTCTGATGTAAGATAAAGTACATGGAGTCAAACATGCTGTTGTTTTGCAGGAAGTCCCAAACCCTGATTAGCCATAATTTCTGGAGGATCTTTGAAGTAAATGGAAGGTTTTATATAGGACTAGTTAACTAATGTGCCTGAATCAAGTGTGGGTCTGTCAGAAGAGGCTTGATTGCAGCTATTTAAGGGACTGTGGCATGTAGCCTGTTGATTAAGATACTTTTGTATTACCAGTACTGACTGTCTCCAACAAGGATGGACACACTAAGGAAAGTATTTCCCTTGCAGCTTAGTTGGGATGGGATCTAAAAGGCAGGTTGATGGTTCAGAGGAGGAGACAAGAGAATTTAGCTCCTGAAGGCTAATCGTAGAAAAACAGTCTAAGTCAGGCCTAACTACAATTAATGGTACGGCAGGTTGAGATGAAGGCAGGGGGTTGCCATTTTTTATCTCTAATGTTTCCTTGAATTGAGGCACCACATTCTCTCCAATTAACTGTATGCTTTTGTAAGTGCACGACTTTCAGAGCTACACTAAGGAACTGTCCTCTGAAATCCAATAGTTTTTGTCTCACTGGAGCAATTGAGTCCAAAGATGATCTTTGTGGATTGACAAAGTTATCGACAAGCTGATCCAGCTGAGAAATGATCAGGTAACAGAGGATTTTTGGGAAAGACTATTAGTTCAATAACAACAAGGCTGTACAGTATTTTATAGGGCTGGGCAATTAATCGAAAAATAATAGAAATCGACATTTAGACCCTCTAATCGAAATAATTTTACTCGTAACAATTATTTTGATTATTTATTTTGATTATTTAGACGCACCACTAACATGGAAGAGACAAGTGCCAATCTATCAGAGGACATAGTAGCCAAGAAAAATACCATCTCCATTGTTTGGGCACATTTCCGATTCTGTGCAGAAGACATCAAGCAGAAGGAAGTTAAGTGTAAATACTCCAGGAAAACCATGTCGACAACCATAGCTGTCACCGCTGATTTGTTCCAGCATAGCATAAAATGATCGTTCATTAATTGTCATCGATGTAAGACCTTCAGTTAATCGGAATATTGAGATTAGGTAATATCACCCAGCCCTAGTATTTTATCACAATTTCTGCAGTTACTTACTGTAAAATCTTTCCAGTAAATTACAGTGAAAGGGCAAAAGATTATGGGAAAATCAACTGACTTCTGTTCAGTAAACAGTGTTTTACCATACTACCGACAGCCACCTACTGTAATCACTTTCATGTGGTAAATCACTGAAAAGGGAAATGGTTCAAGGACATGCCATTTTGCCCAGAGAAGCTGACAAACAGAAAGCAAGACTTCTTTTAGTAAATGTTTAACATGTTTGGTGGAACAAATGTTTGTGGAAACAGATATTTTATTTTTTATTAGTACAATAATAATCTCAACTGAAATACTGCAAGTTCACTGTAACTTAACATGCATTAAAATTGTGTGGAATAAAATGTGGTGTCAGTACTGTAAATACAAAAACAGTAAGGGTAATGTTTTTGGCAAGACAGTAAAATGTTGTCAATTGAACGACACTAACGATGCCTTTAATAAAAATACAGCAGTCAACCTGTTATTGAAAATGCAGTACTAATGCTGTAAATTAAAAAAAAAAAGTATTACTACTCTAAGGACATGCACAGTATAAACATTTATCAACTGTTTCTATCGATTCTTTTTCTTCTATTGCTCTGAGAAACATAGTGGAAGAATTTCGTTATATGACCTCCTCATTGTTGCTTCCAGTCATTTGTGGATCTGGCATTTTTCTGCAAGGTTTGGTCCAACAATTACAAAGAAATGACTAAATATATCAACCACCTCCTTTATACTTTGCATTTTTAAACGATCATAAATAAAATAATTAGGGTAACATCTGATTTGAGCCATTTCTTATGAAACCAATCAAAATATTCCAGATACTCACAAGCATTTTGAAGTCCCTTTGTGATCCACTGATAATGTTTTTTCTCTATGGTGTTTGACTGGACAATGTTATCATATAATAGATTAAACATTCCTAAGAACTCCTTATGTGCTTTATTAATGGCTTTTTCTTGTATATTGGTATTCAGTATTGAGCTAATGAATCATACCTTACTGTATCCATAGACTCTTCCTTCCTAAACCCTCTGTATTGTAGTTTGTTATCTTTGTAATTATTGTTGTTAATTGTGAAAACAGGCAGGTGGTCACTGATATCACACACAAATAGTCCACTCTGTTCTTCTCTATTTGATTTGTGAAAATATCAATGAGTGACAAACTGTAGGTCTGGTGATTTTAGGGTATAGACTTAAACTGTATACTGTGTTGATAAATTCTTTTGTCATACTGTGATTATTTTGATTTGGTCAGTCAGTTTAACTTGCAACACATAAACATGATGTTTTGACATATTTTTGAGTAATGTTTCTCCATCCAGTCATTTGAAAAGTCCATATTTGAACCTGCTGTTCTTTTTTGTTGTTCTCTTTGTCTTTATTTTTATAAATTTTATTCTTTCATTTTCTTGTCTTAAAGCGATATTCCGGGATGGAACAAGTTGGGTCCTATCACAAGGTTTAGGGCAGAAATTACCCCTACAGCGGTGTTTCTGTGCAGCAGAAGCCCAGGGGGTCCGCACCAAACTCCCTCTCCCTGCTCTGGTCCTGCTCGTCTGCCGATTCCTCTGCACTCAGACGGGGCCATATTTTACTTGACCAAAAACACACATTAACGGACTCCCACCGAAAAAATCTGATATCGGTCTGCATTCACGCTTTATTTAGAGAATTTTCAGTGCGTAACTTTCACACAAAAACACCACTAAATAAGGCTCTAGTTCTCATAGCGCCGTGAAACGGCCTCCGCTGTAGAGCCAGAGCTGCAGCGGAGGCTCAGCAGCCACAGCTGTGGCTGGCTAAATGAAGCGTGAATGCAGACCGATATCAGATTGTTTTCGGTGGGAGTCCGTTAATGTGTGTTTTTGGTCAAGTAAAATATGGCCCCGTCTGAGTGCAGAGGAATCGGCAGACGAGCAGGACCGGAGCAGGAAGAGGGAGTTTGGTGCGTACGCCCTGGGCTTCTGCTGCACAGAAACACCGCTGTAGGGGTAATTTCTGCCCTAAACCTTGTGATAGGACCCAACTTGTTCCATCCCGGAATATCGCTTGAATGACCTCATTGCTTCTGCCTACTTTCTTATTTTATTTTCCTGTTTTCTGCTTCCACCCCTGTTTACTGCTTTTTCTCTACATTAGTGTTTTCGTCTTGTATTTTAGGTCAATATGGTCTCATTTTATGGTGCTGGGATCTATTTACAGAACATGTCTTTGTGAGGGGGTTAGTGTGTGTGTTCTCAGTGAAGTGTGTCAGTGTGTGCAGAAACTTCCAGCTGCGGTAGTCACTTCAGTTTCTGTTCAGTCTGACTGAGAGAGGTTTTTGTACGACGCTTTTTCACTGTGTGAACGAAAACTGACTGTTGATGTAGAATTCACCCATACAGTAGTAAACTGCTGCATCTTCAGCCTGGACTCCACTGATGGTCAGAGCGAAGGAAGATCCAGATCCACTGCCTGAAAAACGACCTGGAATCCCTGATACTCGACTGCTAGCAGTGTAAATAAGGAGTTTAGGAACATCTCCATCTTTCTGTTGATACCAGGATAAATAGTTGCCATTAACATTGTGACTGATCGTACATGAGATGGAGACGGAGCCTCCTGGAGCAGAGCTGACTGCTGCAGGCTGAGTCCCTGTGACCTGTCCTCTGGACTCTGAGGACACAGAGACAAAGACAGAGAGCAGCGTCATGGTTTTGTGGCCTTGATTTCAGAGGGACACATGTTGACAGAGGAGAGGAGTTTGATTGTCTGGACTTTACCTGTGAAGCAGCAGCAGAGGAGAGTCCAGATGAGGACGCAGATGGATGTCATGTTTGTGATGAGGACCAGGATTTCTGTGTCTTCTGCTGTGATGTAGGACAGCTGTCAGTCATCCAGTGTTCAAGTGTCAGGACTATAAACTCTCCCAGAGCACTGGAGCATGAGGAGGAGGAGGATGCAAAGTTGTTTGTATTTACATAATTTATATGATTACACGGACCTAAAATGGTTTAAACTTGAAACAATGACTGCTTTTATCATGATCTTAGTTTGTTTAGACTTTCTTTACCTCATTTTTTAATTTATCTAAAAAAAAAATCAAACATGCTGAAATTTTATTCATTATAGTCAGTGATAAAAAAAAAAAGCTAAGATTTGTCCATAATATCTTTTAAAAAATGAAGAGCATAACATATAGAGTGGAACTGAGCATTAGCTTTTAAGATATTTTTAAATTAATAAAAGCATCGGCACCAGTCATTTTCATAATAGACACTTTGCATCATCCTCCTCCTCCTCCTCCTCCTCCTCCTCATGCTCCAGTGCTCTGGGAGAGTTTATAGTCCTGACACTTGAACACTGGATGACTGACAGCTGTCCTTCATCACAGCAGAAGACACAGAAATCCTGGTCCTCATCACAAACATGACGTCCATCTGCGTCCTCATCTGGACTCTCCTCTGCTGCTGCTTCACAGGTAAAGTCCAGACAATCAAACTCCTCTCCTCTGTCAACATGTGTCCCTCTGAAATCAAGGCCACAAAACCATGACGCTGCTCTCTGTCTTTGTCTCTGTGTCCTCAGAGTCCAGAGGACAGGTCACAGTGACTCAGCCTGCAGCAGTCAGCTCTGCTCCAGGAGGCTCCGTCTCCATCTCATGTAGGGTCAGTCAGGATGTTTATGACAATAGGTTTTTGCACTGGCACCAACAGAAAGATGGAGGTGTTCCTAAACTTCTTATTTACACTGCTAGCACTCGAGAATCAGGGATTTCAGATCGTTTTTCAGGCAGTGGTTCACACTCGTCCTTCACTCTGACCATCAGTGGAGTCCAGGCTGAAGATGCAGCAGTTTACTACTGTCAGAGTCTTCATAGCATCAACAGCCAGTGGGTGTTCACACAGTGAAAAAGCGTAGTACAAAAACCTCCCTCAGTCAGACTGAACAGAAACTGAAGTGGCTGCTGCAGCTGGAAGTTTCTGCACACACTGACACACTTCACTGAGGCACACACTCTCCTCATTTGTTTAGCAATCCATTAAAAAAGATATTTACAGTTTACTCTCTATTACTGCAGCAGTTGTTGTGCTAACATCAAAAATCTCTCACATGTAATCTCAGTCCTTCATCATGAGCTCTGCACATTTGCAGATTACAGCTTTTTATCATCATCAGTCTCTATTTTTAAAGTACCAGTTCGCTTTATCTCAAGATACTTTATGAAAGAGCAGCCTGAAGCCATACTCTTCATTTTATAGTTACAAATTTATATTCACATGGAAAATACACATGACTAAATATAAATAAAAATAAATCCCGAGACGGATCCATCCAGGCAGAGACAAAGTAAAAATACGATTGTATTATAATAACAAACCCATGGATGAACCAATCATAGATAAGTCCTCATCACATTCATCTCTGCTGAATATAAATGAATTTGAGTTCAGCCCTTGAGATGTGACATTTGGTTATCCAGAGTCTCCTCATGTCTGTATGTTTTTAAAAGGTATTTATTATAGAGGAATAATCAATAACAGCTGTAGATAGAGAGATAAATCCAACGTTTGCATCTATAATGATCAGAAACCAGAAAGGACTGATGTTGATTAATACAGCAGCATCGTTGGAATACCATTAAAGAATTCCTTTCCATGACCTTCTTATTTCTGCTTCCAGTCATTTATTGATTTGACATTTTTCTGCCAGGTTTAGTCTGACAAAGATATGACAAAATATATGAACCACTTCCTTCATATTTTCAGTTTTAAACCACTATAAATAAAATATTTGGGGTAATTTGTCTGATTTGAGCCATTTCTTATGATACCATTCAAAATATTCCAGATACCATAAATGTTTTTTTATCCAAATATTTTATTATAATATTTCTTTTAACATCTTCTCAAAATATTAGTTAACTTATTTTTTTTTACTTCTTATCTTAATTTCAAGCCTCTCCTGGTCTCTGTTTTAGTAATTCTCAAGAAAGTGTATTTTTCTTCTCACAAGCATTTTATATATAGTGTTTGACTGGACAATTTTATCATGTAATAGATTGAACATTCCTAAGAACTCCTAATGTGCTTTATTAATGTCTTTTTCTTGTATATTGGTATCCAGTATTGAGCTAATGAATCATGCCTTGATGTATCCATAGACTCTCCCTTCCTAAATCTTCTGTATTGTAGTTTGTTGTCCTGATTGTTATTGTTGTAATTATTGTTGTAAATTGTGAAAACACACAGGTGGTCACTGATATCACACACAAATAGTCCACTCTGTTATTCTCTATTTAATTTGTGACAATATTATCAATGAGTGACAAACTATAGGTCTGGTGATTTTAAGGGTATAGACTTAAACTGTAAACTGTGTTGATGAATTCTTCTGCAATACTGCAATTATTATGATTTGTCAGTCAGAGTTCAAGTTGCCACAGAAAAATGTATCTGACATATTTTTGACAAATGTTTCTCCATCCAGTAATTCAAAAGTCTGTCTTTGAACCTGCTGTTGTTTTTTGTTGTTCTATTTGTCCTTATTGTTAAAAATTTTATTCTTTCATTTTCTTGTCTTAATGACCTTACTGCATTCGCCTAATTTCTCATTTTATTTTCCTGTTTTCTGCTTCCACCCCTGTTTACTGCTTTTTCTCTACATTAGTGTTTTCGTCTTGTATTTTAGGACAATATGGTCTCATTTTATGGTGCTGAATCTCTTTCAGGACATGGGTTTGTGAGGGGCCTTGTGTGTGTGTCCTCAGTGGTGTGTCAGTGTGTGCAGAAACTTCCAGCTGCAGCAGTCACTTCAGTTTCTGTTCAGTCTGACTGAGGGAGGTTTTTGTACCATGCTTTTTCACTGTGTGAACACCCACTGACTGTTGAGGAGATGATAACTCTGACAGTAGTAAACTGCTGCATCTTCAGCCTGGACTCCACTGATGGTCAGAGTGAAGGAAGATCCAGATCCACTGCCTGAAAAACGGCCTGGAATCCCTGAATGTCGAGTGCTAGTTTGGTAAATAAGGAGTTTAGGAACACCTCCATCTTTCTGTTGGTACCAGGCTAAATAGTGGTAGGAGCTGCCATAATAAACATCCTCACTGGTCCTACATGAGATGGAGACAGAGCCTCCTGGAGCAGAGCTGACTGCTGCAGGCTGAGTCACTGTGACCTGTCCTCTGGACTCTGAGGACACAGAGACAAAGACAGAGAGCAGCGTCATGGTTTTGTGGCCTTGATTTCAGAGAGACACATGTTGACAGAGGAGAGGAGTTTGATTGTCCAAACTTTACCTGTGAAGCAGCAGCAGAGGAGAGTCCAGATGAGGACGCAGATGGACGTCATGTTTGTGATGAGGACCAGGATTTCTGTGTCTTCTGCTGTGATGAAGGACAGCTGTCAGTCATCCAGTGTTCAAGTGTCAGGACTATAAACTCTCCCAGAGCACTGGAGCATGAGGAGGAGGATGATGATGATGATGAGGATGCAGATGCAAAGTGTCTCTGTATGGAAATGACTGATCTCAGCAGGTCATTTCAGTTAAATTGTCTTAATCACTCAAGAAAATAAATGGACTCTCTCCCTCTGATGAAGTTTGTCTGTGGTGGTGTTGCTGATTTTAAAAAAGGAAGTGAAATATGTGAGATTGGCTTCTTCTTCTCTGACAAAGAACAGCAGATGTAGAGGCTGTCTCTGCTGTCACCTAAAGGACACAGTTCAGTTTACCTGATGAGGAGAGGACGTGGCCATGAGGAGACATTTAATTAATGTGCTGCACATCCAAGACCTTTGTTTTTTTATTCTTTATTGGTTTATTTTATTTCCTGTTGTTTCATCTGTTCACCTTTTACTCTATAATCTTATTTAATCATATTATTTTTCATTTATTGTTGTTATCCTCATTGGAGACACTAAATTAATCTTCATCAACAAGTTAGGTGCCTCAGTCCTTTAAAGTAGCTGTAACTAATCAGCTTTTTATAAAATACCCTCAATTCATTCATATAGCTGACTACAGGCAAATATCAAACCTTCTACCTACAGGTCAATATCAAACCCTTTGTTTACTTAAAGATCCTTGAGAAAGTTCTAGATACTCAGGCTTGTGACTACCTGCAAAACAACAGCATATGTAACAATTTCACTCAAGATTTAGAGCTCACTTCATCACAGAGATAGCTCAAGAAAATGTAACTACTGATTTACTCTCAGCTTCAGAGAAAGGACTTCTCTCTGTACATGTCTTTTTAGATCATAGTGCAGCCTTGAAACCATAGACTGCTTTAAACTGTTTCAAGTCTTACCTATCTGATCATTATCAGTTTGGACACAGGAACAATAAAAGTTTCTTCATACCCCAAAACAGTTATGGAGTTCCTCACGGTTCTGCGCTAGGTCCAGCCCCCTCCTGATATTAGCTTCCCCTTGGTGATGCCATGGGCAAACACTATGTTAATTGTCATTGTTACACTTACGATAACACAACTGTGCATATCAATGAAGCCAGACAAATCAGCTATCAAAACTAGAAGTATGTCAAAGGACATCAAGATCGGGATGACCAGGAGTTTCTTTTTTCGTACAGTTTTTCTACATTGGTTTGGCTCATTCCTTAAAGCTGAAATTACATTATCAAATTACCATGGATAACCTTATAAAACACTTGGTGGCTGGTCAAACTAGAATCAAATTTCTCATTCATTTCATCACAATTTAATTCTATCATTATTTTCATTATATTGCAAATGTACTTGTCTCAATGTCTCAGTACCTCGTTGCAAAATTATTAGCCTACAGTTTACACAGTAAGCCTACAATTAGCACTATTTCCTGGGTAATAGATATTGTTGATCTACACTGACTGCTAATTCTCAGTTTTGCTTTTGTGCCTACATTCATACTTGCATTTGCGTCCTTGATACTTCTCGTTCTCACACCTTTCATTTGCAGCACTAAAAGATTGAATGACTGACAGAGGGTTCACTCCGTTCATTCCACTATAGAACCAGTGCACCCAGGTGTTGAGACAGATGCACAGAGTGAACCCTCTTGTTATCTATCAAGCCTGTTTGGGAGAAAGAGGGGAGGAAAACAAATACCCATCCAGATCACTATATTGTGGCCAGCAGACTTATGGAGGGCGTTTTTACTTATCGTGTGGTTATTTGATTTCTCGATTATCATGAAAGGCCTAATTGTATCGATTAAGTGTTAATGAAAAATTAAAAATGCTTTACTATCAAATACAGAAATGATTATGTTTTTCTCTATAGTGTTTGATTGGACAGTGTAATCATATAAGAGATTTAACATTCTGAGGAACTAATATACTTTATTAATGTCTTTTTCTTGTATATTGGTACCCAGTATTGAGCTAATGAATCACACCTTGATGTATCCATACACTCTTCCTTCCTAAACCTTCTGTATTGTAGTTTGTTGTCCTGATTGTTATTGTTGCAATTATTGTTCTAAATTGTGAAAACACACAGGTGGTCACTGATATCACACACAAATAGTCCACTCTGTTTTTCTCTATTTGATTTGTAACGATATTATCAATGAGTGAAAAACTATAGGTCTGGTGATTTTAGGGTATAGACTTAAACTGTATACTGTGTTGATAAATTCTTGTCATACTGTGATTATTTTGATTTGGTCAGTCAGTGTTTAAGTTGCCACAAATAAACATGACAGTCTCACATATTTTTGAGAAATGTTTCTCCATCTGGTCATTTCAAAAGTCTATATTTTAACCTGCTGTTGTTCATTGTTATTCTTTTTGTCCTTATTATTATAAATTCCATTCTTTAGTTTTCTTGTCTTAATGACCTCATTGCTTTTGCCTAATTTCCTATTTTATTTTCCTGTTTTCTGCTTCAAACCCTGTTTATTGCTGTGTCTCTTCGTTTGTGTTTTCATCTTGTATTTTAGGTCAATATGGTCTCATTTTATGGTGCTGGGATCTGATTACAGGTCATCTCTTTGTGAGGGGCCTCGTGTGAGTCCTCAGTGAAGTGTGTCAGTGTGTGCAGAAACTTCCAGCTGCAGCAGTCACTTCAGTTTCTGTTCAGTCTGACTGAGGGAGGTTTTTGTACGACGCTTTTTCACTGTGTGAACGAATACTGACTGTTGATGTAGAATTCACCCATACAGTAGTAAACTGCTGCATCTTCAGCCTGGACTCCACTGATGGTCAGAGTGAAGGAAGATCCAGATCCACTGCCTGAAAATCGACCTGGAATCCCTGATTGTCGATTGCTAGCATAGTAAATGAGGAGTTTAGGAACACCTCCATCTTTCTGTTGGTACCAGGATAAGCGATTATTGCCATGAACATTGTGGCTTGTCCTACATGAGATGGAGACGGAGCCTCCTGGAGCAGAGCTGACTGCTGCAGGCTGAGTCACTGTGACCTGTCCTCTGGACTCTGAGGACACAGAGACAAAGACAGAGAGCAGCGTCATGGTTTTGTGGCCTTGATTTCAGAGGGACACACGTTGACAGAGGAGAGGAATTTGATTGTCTGGACTTTACCTGTGAAGCAGCAGCAGAGGAGAGTCCAGATGAGGACGCAGATGGACGTCATGTTTGTGATGAGGACCAGGATTTCTGTGTCTTCTGCTGTGATGAAGGACAGCTGTCAGTCATCCAGTGTTCAAGTGTCAGGACTATAAACTCTCCCAGAGCACTGGAGCATGAGGAGGAGGAGGAGGAGGAGGAGGAGGAGGAGGATGATGATGATGATGCAAAGCGTCTCTGTATGGGTATGACTGACCTCAGTAGGTCATTTCAGTTAAATAATCATAATCAAAGTTTCTCTCAGCAGTTTCTCCATAATGAAACATGAGGAGAAAATTATCTGAGTAAGCATATATTTGTTGTTAGCTGATCAAACACTGATCAGTAAGTAAAGAAAATAAATGGACTCTCAGCCTGATGAAGTTTGTCCGTGATGGTGTTGCTGATTTTAAAGTGGGAAGTGAAACATGTGAGACCAGCTTCATCTTAGACAATGAGCAGCAGACGTAGAGGCTGTCTCTGCTGTCACCTACAGGACACAGTTCAGTTTACCTGATGAGGAGAGCTGAGCTGCACATTCAAGACCTTTGTAATTTAACCTTCATTGTTTTACTTTTGTCCTTCTGTTCTATCTGGTCATCTTTGATTCTGTTATATCATTTAATAATTGTTCTGTGTGGTGGTTGAATAGGAGGAAAAGACCAAGGAGCACAAAGACACCACGCTGTCCTGAAAATTGGAATTGAAATTCAGGTCAAAATTAAATGCCATGTTACTGTGGTAAAGATTACAGTTTTCTTGGCAGTATAAGTGCAATGTGACATCAAACCTTGGAGGCTACTCTAACTGTAAAATAATATTTTTTCTACTTTATACACAAATGTATTCTGTTAGCCAGACAAAAGAGCTAGTACAGTAAGCATTGTCATTAAGGACTGAGCTAAGACTGAGAGAAGGATATTTCAGTGGTCCTCTACCATACAAAACATCTAAACATTTGACTTGCAGGGCTTACACAATGAAAAAAGGCAATGCATTTTGGTGGCAGTGACTATTTATATGAGAAAAGAATTTAGTTTTGACCCATGAGTGATCTGTTTCGGGAGAGACATGATCTTTTGCAGGTGAACCACAGTGTTCTGTTGAACCATCCTGGCTATATTAAGTAATTCTGGTATGTTTCAAGAAATGAGCCATATAAATGAGAGGGATCTTTGCATATGATGGCACTGACTATTTGGTAAAGGAATTTAGTTTTGAATCATGAGTGCACAGTTTTGGGAGGGATGTGAGCTTTAGAAAGTGAGCTGTGGTGATTGTTGAACTTTAAGACTGTGTTGCTAAATGACCTTAGAGTTTGGAGAATGTAATTTCTTTTTCAAGAAATGACAGAAATGAGCCAAACCAACAGAGAAAAACTGTAACTCAGACAGGACAGAGGTGTTTCTGCTGGGCCCAGACACCTCTGAGAAACCTTTTCTGATGATAAAACTGATGGAGTTTTCCTGGCACCGAGCCAATTGTTAGATATCCTGGGGTCATATTTAATCAGGATTTGTCCATCAACTGTCAAATAAAACAAATTTCAAGAACAGCCTTTTCTCATGTTCATAACATCGCTAAAATCAGGCCTTTGCTGTGTCAGAGTAATGCTGAAAAACTAGTCAATGCTTCTGTTACTGCTAAATTGGATGATTGTATTTTTCTTTTATAATGTGAACCAGCAAGTCACTCAACATGATTCAGCTGGTTCAAAATGCTGAAGCACAAGAACTAGAACTAGGAGAAGAGATCACATTACTCCTGTAATAGTTTCTCTAAATTGGCTTCCGATAAAATTTAGATTGGATTTCAAGATTCTCCTCGTCAAATATATCTCCTCGTGGGGAGGCACCAAATTATTTTTAAATTAAAATCCAATTCCTGCTGCTGCAGACCTAAGAAGCCTCAATAGCTACAATTACTTGGCCATTCTTTTAGCTCAATTCCAGCATCACTACAGTCCCTGATTATAACTGTAGAGAGATAAACATAATTACATACATGAGTAGCAAACAGCACAGATATAGATTGATCACATTAGATCGACCTCTCTATCTGTGGTTGTATTGATTTTTCTGCCATAATAACTATCTCTACAGAGACAGACATGAGGTTCCTCTTGAAATTGAGATGCCACATCTCACTGTTTTTTTCTTTTATAACTTTATATTCCACAAAGATAAATATGGCACTATAAAAATTAAGATTGATTGATTGAATCTTCAATCCGCAGAGACAAATGTGATGAGGTCTGACTTATGATCAAGGCGTCCATGGGCTTATTACTGTCAAAAATTCTAATTTAAATCCTTTTATCTTTGCCTAGATGTATATATCTCTGTATGCATGTGTATATGCAAAATATATCTATATGTTGTTGTATTCATACCTGTGTATAATGGGGATGTCTTCAGCCTGCTCTATGTAAAGTGCTCTGAGATAACACTTGTTTGAACTGGTGCTAAAAGAATAAATACTGACTGACTGAATGATTGTTCTATTTGTTTGATTTACTGGTTTTATAGTTTTTCTACTTTAATTCTTTTCTTGTCTCATTGATTTTACTGCTTATTGTCTCATTCTCATTTTATTCTCCAGTCATCTTCTTCTTCTATCCTGTTTTACTGCTTTATATCTTCCTTTATATTTTCATCTTGTATTTTTTGTCCTCATGGTCTCATTTAATCTTGTTTACATCTCTGGAGACAGACTGAAAGGGACGTGAGGACTTTGAGTTGCTCCATGAAGAGCAAGAAATTACTGCAGAAAAAGATGAAGACATTTGCGACCATTGAAAGCAAAGTGTCTGTGCCTCTGAGCATGGGTCTCATTGACTTTTGGAACCAGTTGGACAACTGTGTCCTCAGTGAAGTGTGTCAGTGTGTGCAGAAACTTCCAGCTGCAGCAGTCACTTCAGTTTCTGTTCAGTCTGACTGAGGGAGGTTTTTGTACCACACTTTTTCACTGTGTGAGCACAACCTGATTGTTGATGCTATGTGCACTCTGACAGTAGTAAACTGCTGCATCTTCAGCCTGGACTCCACTGATGGTCAGAGTGAAGTCAGAGTTTGATCCACTGCCTGAAAAGCGGTGTGAAATCCCGGACTGCCGAGTGCTAGCAATTCTAATAAGGGGCTTAGGAACACCTCCATCTTTCTGTTGGTACCAGGCAAAATGTGGATATGGGACGCTGCTTCCATAAAAAACTCTCTGACTGGTCGTACATGAGATGGAGACGGTGCCTCCTGGAGCAGAGCTGACTGCTGCAGGTTGAGTCACTGTGACCTGTCCTCTGGACTCTGAGGATACAGAGACAAAGACAGAGAGCAGCATCATGGTTTTGTGGCCTTGATTTCAGAGGAGAGGAGTTTGATTGTCTGGACTTTACCTGTGAAGCAGCAGCAGAGGAGAGTCCAGATGAGGACGCAGATGGACGTCATGTTTGTGATGAGGACCAGGATTTCTGTGTCTTCTGCTGTGATGAAGGACAGCTGTCAGTCATCCAGTGTTCAAGTGTCAGGACTATAAACTCTCCCAGAGCACTGGAGCATGAGGACGATGATGATGATGATGCAAAGTGTCTCTTAATGAAAATGACAGAACTCAGCAAGTCAGTTAATGTATATAAGTGTTGGATAGATTTTGATCATATTTGGTGACCGTCATTTTAAATCTTTTCTTCACGTGTTTCATGTTATTTTACATTTGACAACACTGCAGATTTTCTTTAGTTTAAAACAATAAAGATCTTTAAAAATCTTACAGATCTTACAGATATTTCAGGGAGAAGGTTAAGCTGATTTTCAACACTGAGTAAATGTGGTGCTTGAAAATGCAACTTGTGTCTTTTCTTTTATTATTGAATGTGTATCTTTTTCTTTTTTTTAATTAAGTTTACATTTTGAACTCCTTAACAAATCTTTTATACTTGATGAGGTCATGCCATACTGTTTTACCTTTGATGTGTTGGGTGTGTTTGTTTACTTTATTAATGATTTTATTGCTTCATTGTTGTCATATCTTTTATTATATTTTAATTATTGTTATCCCTGTGAAGCACTTTATAACTGCAATTTGAAAAGGATCATGTAAATAAAGATTTGAAAAAGTAGTAGCATCGTCGTTGTTTTCATTCATCCATCTATCATTGGCACCACTCATCCCTTTTGGGTCACAGGGCTTGTAGCCTATCCCACATGAGATCAGATGATAGGCAGGGGACATCCTGTTGACAGTCAATCACAGGGCGACAAGGAGAGAGACAACCTTTCACTTACACCTATCCTTAAAAGCAATTTATAACCATTGATTAACCTTACAAGAATGACTTTTCGTCTGTGGGAGGAAGCCTGAGTTCATGCAGAGAACTGGTACATACATAGGGAGAACATACAAACTGGCAAATCTACCTTAAGCTTCTTTTAAATTTCCATGCCTCCAAACTTTTCTCCAGGGCAAAGCCTGGCCAACTTTTTGGAAGAAACTCATTTCAGCAGCTTGTCTCCCTGAGCTCACTCTCTGGATCACCACATCAGCTCATGAGTTTAGTACATGATCATAAACAGAAGTTTTTAACAAATGCTTAAATCTGTTTCCATTGTGTTGACAGAGCAAAAGGATGTGTGAGGACTTGTGACATTTCAAAAGGCATCACTTAAGAAAATGATGAAAAGAATTGGGATCTCAGGACATAAAGGTGACATACTAACCTGTGTGAGGTTTGGACTCATCTTTAGCAGTAACCATGAAACACAAGTAACATCAGTAAGACGGCGGCATGTACTGAATGCAGAAGAGTGTGTTCTCAGTGAAGTGTGTCAGTGTGTGCAGAAACTTCCAGCTGCAGCAGTCACTTCAGTTTCTGTTCAGTCTGACTGAGGGAGGTTTTTGTACGACGCTTTTTCACTGTGTGAACACACTCTGACTGTTGATCTCATGATAACTCTGACAGTAGTAAACTGCTGCATCTTCAGCCTGGACTCCACTGATGGTCAGAGTGAAGGAAGATCCAGATCCGCTGCCTGAAAAACGGCCTGGAATCCCTGATTCTTGAGTGCTAACACGGTAAATTAGTAGTTTAGGAACACCTCCATCTTTCTGTTGGTACCAGGCTAAATAGTCATTGCCATAAACATTCTGGCTGGTCCTGCATGAGATGGAGACGGAGCCTCCTGGAGCAGAGCTGACTGCTGCAGGCTGAGTCACTGTGACCTGTCCTCTGGACTCTGAGGACACAGAGACAAAGACAGAGAGCAGCGTCATGGTTTTGTGGTCTTGATTTCAGAGGGACACATGTTGACAGAGGAGAGGAGTTTGATTGTCTGGACTTTACCTGTGAAGCAGCAGCAGAGGAGAGTCCAGATGAGGACGCAGATGGACGTCATGTTTGTGATGAGGACCAGGATTTCTGTGTCTTCTGCTGTGATGAAGGACAGCTGTCAGTCATCCAGTGTTCAAGTGTCAGGACTATAAACTCTCTCAGAGCACTGGAGCATGAGGAGGAGGAGGATGATGATGATGATGATGATGATGATGATGATGATGGTGATGATGCAAAGTGTCTCTTCATGGAAATGATCGATCTCAGCAGGTCATTTAATGTATTGTGTCTATCAGTGTTTGATGAATTTTGATCATTTGATGTCTTTTTTTCCTGTGATTTTTAATTCTCATTCCATATGTTTCACTTTACCTGAATGTTTACAACACCACACAATTGTAGTGTTTCACACAGAAAAGCCCTGATAAGTGTGGAAATCGAACCAGTCCCCTTCTCATTGTGAGGCATGTGCACTACCTGCTTCGCAACCATGCCTTCTTATTACTAGATTTCAATAAGATTTTTCTTATAAAACATACAAAATCTTATTTGTTATATAAATATGATTAAATTTACATGCCAGACCAATAAATGATCAATCAGTAAAGAAAATGATCTTCTCTCGTCTTCCTGCAGTTCATCTGTTGTCAAGTTGCTGATCATAAGTGGGGAAGGGAAACATGTGAGATCAGACAAAGAGCAGCAGATGTACAGACAGATGGCCGTCTCTGCTGTCACCTACAGGACACAGTTCAGTTTGCCTCACATCAACATCATTAATCTCTCTGTGCTGTGAGCCATGTGACCACCAGCCTGACTGTGTTTTGTCACTCAGAGCCATCTTCAGATTTCTGTCCTCAAGTGACTCAAACTTTTGGACTTTGGATCATTTAGTTTGGTTTAGTTCATGTTACAAAGCTTGCTTAATACCCTATTTTATGTCAAATCATACAGTAATTACTAGGGGTGCAACGGTTTACGGTTTAAAACCGAACCGTACTGTTCGCCCTGCACGGCTCAATTCGCCTTTATGAAGCGCGGTTTTTCGGTTTTGCAATTAATTCATTTCTTACAGCCGTGAGACGGATTTCTCTAGCCAACGCCTGCTCTGCTCTTCGGCTCTGCTGACAAGCCCTCCCTCCTCGCACAGCTCTCTACAAAACCCCGCCCCGCTAGTAAATATCCAATCGCTACTGTGTAATAAGAGCCGAGCACATGGCTGAGTGGGCGGCGTCTCTCACTCTGGAGCTCGGCTCCATAATGTCTATGCTCGGCTCGGCCTCACAAAAACTGAGACGAAGACGGAGATAAACTCCCAGAAAAGTTATGGCGAGCGGAGAGGTGGAGAGACCGGAGTTTGAAGAAGCACTGGCTTCGTTCAGTCTGCGGTGTGGGGACATTTCGGTTTCCTTATGGATTATAATGACGAGGGAGAGAAAACAGCTCAGGCTGCAGAAGTGATGCGCATGCTCAGTTTAACAGTAATGACAACAGCACAGCACGGTGTGCTGAGAGACAACAAACACAGAGCAAAAGTGAGCTTCACAATGCTGGAGAAGTTTGTTTCCATAACGTAGAACCTGATGTTACAGCAGCTCACCTTGAGTGAGCTCTTATTAAAGTAATGACGTCTCAGAGCCATAGTGCGCTGAACAGGTGAACAAAAAAGGCAAAAGCTTAGTTTTATCATCTGTTCTGATGTTTCGTAGTTTGTCTGGGAGCAGATCAGACAGGATATCAGACTGTTCACTGACTGACGCTGTCTCATAGGAACATACAGCAGCGCGCAAATACGCACTGATGAGATGGACAGCGCTATCATCAGAGTCTCCACGTCCTGTAAACTTGTTATTTTAGTCTGACAAATAGATTCAAAAATTCGGCGCAGTGTTGATAAACTAAGTTTATCAGAAATCATAATACAAACATATGATTCATTCACGTTTATTGTTTATTGTGCATGTAATGGAGACGCCAGTCGATCGCCCAGCCCTCTCTCTTTTTCTCATCACTCCTTTTATCCATCGTTTAATCAAGCTTGTAGCTGGAAAAACAATTAATACTCTTTATTTTAGGACAAAAAAATGCTATAATAGTAAATTGTATTTCAGTAGTCAGTCACTACACGAGCCAGGGAGCTAAGAGGCACTCTAACTATTTAAAATGTTTACATTTGAAGTGTTTTATATAAATGTCATAATACTTTATTCAAGCCAAATAACAGTTAAGACCAAGGGGCATTGTCATAATATAGTTTTCTTAAAAGCAAAATAAAGGGAGTCTTTTGGAAGGTCAAACTTCTTGTTTTTTTTTAATGCAAAACACAAACCGAAACCGAACCGAAACCGTGATCCCAAAACCGAGATACAAACCGAACCGTGGGCTAACTGAACCGTTGCACCCCTAGTAATTACTATGCAAAGGCTTGAAGGAACTTGTATAAAAGTTACTAATCTCATTAACTTCCTCAAAAATTGAGCCAAAGAAAGATTCATAAGACGCAAGGATCACACAAACCCATTAGTCTGCAGCCATCAGAACAGTCAAAACAAGGACCAACAGGTGTAGGAACAATTTTCCTCCAACAGCAGTCACCTCACTTAATCCTGCTAAGATCATCATCTGTGTTATTACTCTCTCATGCTTTGTAAGGGAGAGTTTATAGCGCTGACACTTGAACACTGGATGACTGACAGCTGTCCTGCAGCAGTCAGCTCTGCTCCAGGAGGCTTCGTCTCCATCTCATGTAGGACCAGCCAGAATGTTCATGGCCATAAGCATTTGCACTGGTACCAACAGAAAGATGGAGGTGTTCCTAAACTCCTTATTTACTTTGCTACCACTCGAGTGTCAGGGATTTCAGGTCATTTTTCAGGCAGTGGATCTGGATCTTCCTTCACTCTGACCATCAGTGGAGTCTAGGCAGAACATGCAGCAGTTTACTACTGTCAGAGTGAACACTGGATCAACAGCAGAGAACACACTTCTTATTTGTATAACAATCCATTTTACTATTGACAATGGTCAAGATGGCAGCGTGTTCAGATGCAGCAGCGTAGGGTTCTCCCTTTCAATGCTCTTTTTTGCACTTTATTTTTGTCTGTTTGTGGACTCTGCGCACTTTTGCTTCGGTGACCCACCACAGCACCCATCACAACCTTGTTGACATCTACTACCTACAGAAACTGGCAGTTTCAGAAGATTTTCACCATAGCCACAACATCACAGATGAACCAGGGAGACCACCGGGTGCTCCTTGGAGTGTTGATAGGTCCGGAAAGAGACGCAGGTGGTGAAAGGAGAGGACGCAAAAGCTGAGCCGCAGGTCTGACTTACCGTTAAAGGCGAAGAAACAACCCACACAAGCCACTCATGCCAAGCCTGTATCTCACTAACGCTAGATCCATCACCCACATGGAGGATGACCTGGAGTTACAACTTGTGGGATTGCTGTGTCTTAATCATCACAGAGACCTGGCTTAACCCGAGGATCCCAGATGCTAGCGTGCAGCTCACTGGCCGCTCTCTGCACCGCTGGGATCAGACTGAGGACTCAGTTAAATAAGAGGTTGTATTATATTTACGTGCAGGAGGACTGGTGCAACAACATTATGATCCTAGAGAAGCACTGTTCCTCTGACATTGAGTACATGTCTGTTAGATGCTGGCCTTATTTTCTCCCGACAGAGGTGACTGTTGTGATCGTCACTGCGGTTTACATCTCACTGGATGCTCACGCAGGCACAGCACTCTCTCCCCTGCTGTACACTGGCCTTTCTACCACTCATCCATCGAGAGCATGCTGACCTACTGCATTTCCACCTGGTATGCACTGAGGCAGACAGAGGGAGGCTTCAGAGTACAGTCAAGGGAGCATAGAAGATTATTGACTGCCCTCTCCCCACTCAGATGTCAACTCCACCCAGTGCCTCAACAGAGCTAAAAGCATCACTAAGTACAGGTCACATCCCGGCTGTTGCCCTGTGGCAGGCGTTACAGGTCCATCAAAGCAAGAACAAACAGACTGAAAAACAGTTCTTCCTGAAAGCCATCACCACCTGAACTCTTGCATGCGACAACCCCAGTCCTCAATATAATGTTAAATGTGCAATATCACTGTTACAGCTGCTCTCTTTAAGCACTACCTTGATATTTATTCATCCCGTGCAATACAATCATATGTTACTTATAATAATCTGTTAAGTGCTATCACCATTGACACTATAAGTATTCAGTATATATACAGCTGTCCGGTGCCATACATCTTCATATATTAATAGAATTAATATTTATATATTTATCCTTCGATCTCATATTTTAAAAAGAGTTTCAATTCTACTGTCCAGTAGGATTTTATTTTATCTTGCATGTATCTTGCACATACAGTATACTTCATACCAGTGTTGTATAGGACTCAAGTCCAGGACTCAGACTTGTGACTTGTGTCAGACTTGTGACTTTACTCAGACTCGTGTGCTGATGACTTGGGCTTGGACTTGAACTCAAGCTCTGGCTGCTCTAGGATATGGGGGAGCTTATTTATCAATGAATCCTTTGTATTTTTGTTATTTTTTTATCTACTTCCTCTGGTATAAGGTCCTCATGTCAGTCTTCAGCCCACGGCGGGCATGTGTGATGCATGCTTTTTCAAGTGCTGATTCCTGCTGCCAATGCTCCTGTTGAAAGGGTATTTAGTCATTAAGGCATTTTGATGAGGCCTTGCCATGCAAGGATGAGCAGTTCATGCCTTCAGAGCTAATGTTTTTGAAATGCATATGTAAGCTCACCTCTAGTAGGTGGCAGTTGTTGTTTTCTAGGTTTTCAGAAGGCTTAGAGGCTGGTTTGTTTCCAGGTGCGTTGGTGGCTGATTAGTTTTAAGGTACAATATAGAAATGTCATTTTAAGTTAAACATTTAAAAAAAAAATTGGAACTAAATACATTCTTGAAAAAGACCAGCAAACTCACAACACTTCTTGCTTAAATCTTTACTTCTCTGACAGCTAATAAAGTTCTGTTGAAATGGAGAAAACTGTATTGTTTATCTTTAATGGAGGCATTTTTAATTTGCATGTCATTTCTCCAGCTTTGCAAAAGGGGAGAGCTGAAGAGCATCTAGCCGCTTGGCTCAGACTCAATATTGAGGACTCAGACTTAGGCTCGGGGAACTTTTCTAGTACTTAGGCTAAGGTACTGAGGACTCCACCTGGACGCGACGCAGGTGAGAGCACTTGACTCGGACTCAACTCAGAGTTGTTTATTTGTTGGTGACTCAGACTCAACACTGAGAACTCTTACTTGGGTTATTGTGACTCGGCTACAACACTGCTTCGTACAACCATTTTATACTTCCAACTATTTACTTTTTTTCTCATATTTTTACTCATCTATCTATTGCACTGAAAAAAAGGAGAAGTTCGCCAACCTCATACACTATGTATAATGACAATAACAGGCGTTCTGATTCTGATTCACTGGCAACACACATGTTCTCATTTGTTTAACAATCCATTTGAAAAGTCATCACAGCTTTACTCCCTTTTACTGTAGCAGTTGTTTTGATGTCATTAACCTTTAAGATGTAAGCTCGGTCATACACCATAAGCTCTGCATGTTTGCAGATGGCAGTTCTTTATCACAGCCTTCTTTAACCTGCTGGTCTGATCAAAAATCAAAGATATATATTACATATTAATTTGGTCTCTTAACATGTAAGATTTCATCTGATTAGAGAGTGATCATTTGGTTTCTGGTTCTAAATATTATCTTCTCTGTTTGGATGAGACCAGGCAGTTCAATAAGATCATCAATCAAAGTAACTTAATGTGAAGACAAAGTTATAAATTTAATTTAGTAAAATTTTGAGAGTTAACTTTATTTACATAATGACAGAAATTATTGATCTAATCAGAAGGTCAAAGAAGGATGTGACAATGAACATCTGTCATTTGGCAAGATTTCTAATGGACTGTTTGACAGGAGAATGTGTGTGTCCTCAGTGAAGTGTGTCAGTGTGCAGAAACTTCCAGCTGCAGCAGTCACTTCAGTTTCTGTTCAGTCTGACTGAGGGAGGTTTTTGTACGACGTTTTTTCACTGTGTGAACACACCCTGACTGTTGATGCTATGAAAACTCACACAGTAGTAAACTGCTGCATCTTCAGTCTGGACTCCACTGATGGTCAGGGTGAAGGAAGATCCAGATCCACTGCCTGAAAAACGATCTGGAATGCCAGATGCTCTTGTGCTAGCATAGTAAATAAGGAGTTTAGGAACACCTCCATCTTTCTGTTGGAACCAGGAAAAACAGTAAACATTAGTACAGCCATTTACTCTCTGACTGGTGGTACATGAGATGGAGACGGAGCCTCCTGGAGCAGAGCTGACTACTGCAGGCTGAGTCACTGTGACCTGTCCTCTGGACTCTGAGGACACAGAGACAAAGACAGAGAGCAGCGTCATGGTTTTGTGGCCTTGATTTCAGAGGGACACATGTTGACAGAGGAGAGGAGTTTGATTGTCTGGACTTTACCTGTGAAGCAGCAGCAGAGGAGAGTCCAGATGAGGACGCAGATGGACGTCATGTTTGTGATGAGGACCAGGATTTCTGTGTCTTCTGCTGTGATGAAGGACAGCTGTCAGTCATCCAGTGTTCAAGTGTCAGGACTATAAACTCTCCCAGAGCACTGGAGCATGAGGAGGAGGATGTTGATGCAAAATGTTTCTGTATGAAAATGACTGGTGTCGATATGTTCATCAACTTTAAGAAACACAAGAAATAATATTTGTAGACCAGTGGTTTAAGATATTTTTGGTCCAGAGGACAGGTCACAGTGACTCAGCCTGCAGCAGTCAGCTCTGCTCCAGGAGGCTCCATCTCCATCTCATGTAGGACTTCTCCATGTGGTACCAGCACATACTATTTGACCTGGCACAAACAGAAAGATGGAGGTGTTCCTAAACTCCTTATTTACTATGCTAGTACTCCAGTATCAGGGATTTTAGGTCATTTTACAGGCAGTGGATCTGGATCTTCCTTCACTCTGACCATCAGTGGAGTCCACGCTGAAGATGAAGCAGTTTACTGTCCATGACTGAATGCTTCCAAACATGTAGAGCTTGACCAGGACCAGTCCAATGTCTAACATGGGACACCAGGCCAAAAATATGAACAAGGACAACTCTCTACTCGAGGAAGAGAAAGAGGAAGAAGAAGAGGAGGAGGAGTCAGGGTGTGTGGTGGTGGAACAGCCTAAGGAGCACAAAGACACCATGCTGTCCTGGTTGAAATTCGGGCCACAGTTATAGACCATGTTACTTTATTAAAGATTATGGTTTCCTTGACAGTATGAGTGCAATATGTGACGTCAAACCTTGGAGGCTTTTCATAATTTTTTCCAGTTTGATACACAATTGTATTCTGTTAGCCAGACCAAAAGCTAGTACAGTAATCATTGTCAATTAAGGACTGAGCTAAGACTGAGAGGAGGACATGAGGGATATTTCAATGGTCCTCTGCCATAGTGAAAAAACATCTTAACATTTGACTTGTAGTGCTTACACAATTCCAGATGGACGGTGTATTTTGGGACAGTGACTATTTACATGGGAAAAGAATTTAGTTTTGATACACGAGTGAACTGTTTTGGTAGAGAAATTAGCTTTTGCAGGTGAACAACAGTAATGTGCTGAGCCATCCTGGCTTTGAAGGAAGCACCAAGAGTGTTGAGAAAGCCTGGTATGTTTCAAGAAATGAGCCAAAAAATTGAGATTTGGGAAAGAAATTTAGTTTTTAAGTAGGGCTGTAAAGTCCAAGTCGACTGGTCGACTAATTGGTCGATGCATGCTCAGTCGACCAAAATTCTGATTGGTCGACAAATGTGTCAATTTTTTTTTTGCCCTGCAGTTCATTTCATCAGGAGAAAATTATCAAGTGAAATCGGGGTGTTTTCTGAGCATCCCCATCATGTCTTAGAACACCATTTTAATGTATTTATTTCATTTCTTTATCAAGAACATTTCAATATTCTAGTCTAATAATCGTTTATTTGTTTTATAAATGCATGCGTACATGCCCGCTGCCCGCGCTGCAGCTGTGGCATCCCTCACCCAGTCCGCGCTGGGTTTTATGCCTCATATAAACACCCAAATGCAAAAACGACATCACAGAAGGAATTGACATTTTATTTCTGAGGGTATGAGGCCCATTAGTGTCGTGGTTAATAGATAAAGATAACAGATGTTTACGTCTCTTCAAATGGAGTCCTATATGACAGTGACTGCCCATTCCATTGATGAAGACTGGAAAGCAAAGAGTCTTGTGTTGAGAGAAAAAATAGAAGAGGCGCAAACATCGCGGCGCCATTATATGGATTTGCAGATGTATTCAAAGTTCAAGAAGAAAAAAAAAGTGTCTGTTGTAGTGAGCAACATGGTTAATATGAAACTCTGTGTGGAAACACTAAAAGAGTCCCAAGAATATCCAGGTTTCAATGTTTTTCTGGATATTCAGTGCCAGCGCGCCTCACAATTACGCACGCGCTCACGGCAGAATACGAGGGAGTAAACAAGAGAAAGCTTCAGAGTTAATAGATAAAGATAACAGATGTGTACGTCTCTTCGAATGGAGTCCTATATGACAGTGACTGTCCATTTCATTGATGAAGACTGGAAAGCAAAGAGTCTTGTGTTGAGAGAAAAAACAGGAGAGGCACACACAGGGCTTAAAGCAGCTGGGGTCGATTTGTGGTTGACAATTGCTGTGTTTTAGTCGACCAACAATTTCTTTGGTTGATTACAGCCCTATTTTTAAGACTGTTTGCCAAATGACCTTATTTTGAAAAATGTATTTTTCTTTTTAAAGACATGAGCCAAACCAGTGGAGAAAAACTGTAAGTTAGACAGGACAGAGTTTATTCTGTTGGGCCCATGGATGTATTATGAGAACTGGATACCAGACCGCCCCCTGGCGGCACGCCGATTTTTCCCAGTGGCCACTCGTGGTATTGCAACGAAAAATCCCCATTGGGCCCAAAAAGCATTTTTCCAGCTGTAAGAGAGACAGCTGTAAAACTGTTTACAGGACATCTTCAGCCATAAACACGGTCAATAACTGATCTTTGTATTTTATATTTTTAAGACTTGGACTTTTAATCGGTCAAAAAGTGTTCAAAAGGCCAGAAAAGCCAGAGGAAAGTCGCTATCTCTCTGATGACGTCACAGCTGCACACACGCACTCTCAAAGCGCGGTCATGCTGTGTCTCGAGAGCGAGGACGCCAGCTAACTTTCTTAAGGCTGTATGGAGCAAAATTGTTCTGAAAGTTGGGAAAACGACTAAACGGTGAGTTTCTTTTTGACACAGAGTGACTTAACACATGTATTCTCTCAGAGTTAACTATCACTCACTTGATAGTTGTGGTTTGTAAACGTATTTAGACTATATATTTCAATTAAATCCACGTCCACGTATCTTGACTGTACTTACATTAGACTGCTGTGTATTGGATAATATACAATGAAATAAAGAATTAAGTAAGATACATTTTACTAACACGATGGTCCTACATTACAAGTATATTCAGTTTAAAGAAAGTTTTAAAAACGTGCCTGAATAACTGTAGCTAATGTGTAGAATATGTGTCAGGGGATCACCGAGTTGTGTTTGGTAGATGGATCTTTATTCGGAATATATGTAAATGTATTAATTGTTTTATAAATAATACATTCAGATAATGTAAGTTTTAGACTGTAAAAATAATAATAAAAGAGAGACTTGATAAAACGAAAAACTTTACTTGAATAAATTTATAAAGTACAATAAAGATCAATAACAACACAATTGTCATGTTCCAGTTGATTAAATAAGATTTTTAATTTTTAATTTAAGATTTTTCTCTCAACAGAGATTGGAGGTAAAGGAGCATCACTCCAGGGAAAAGAGTGAACATGGCTGAATGTGTCCTGCAGCTGTGGAGAATGATGGTTTAATAAACAAGTTTCATTAATGACAGTATGGTGGTCATTCTGATTTATCTAATGTATTTGTCATATTTTATGTATCACTCATGTATTACACCATTAACTCTATTCAAACAAGATAATCTTAATAAAATACAAACTTTTTTGGCCTACCTAGAAGATTGGCATTTTTTTCTGAGAATAATTCATTAATAACGTGAATAACATTTTTTAAGTAAGACTCAAACACATTTTTTAAAACATTTCATTATATTGTGTTTTTATTTTGATTTCTTATATTTTTTATGCCATTCATATTTTATAGAAAATAAAATATAACAAATACAACCCTTACCCCATAACATTATATATAAAATATAACAGTTTCAGATCACATTCTATCTTCAAAATTTAAGGCTGGGAACAAACATGGAACAGGCTTTCATATTTAACATGAGTATTAAAAGTGAACATCTTAACTGAAGTTATCGTTAGAAATTGACAAATCAAACCAAACTAACCATTTATGTGAGTGTGTGTGGCTTAGAGGTCTTGGATAATTTACTCCTAATGATAATTATGTATTTGTTTATTTCATAACCTATATTTTAGGTCACATTAGTTCACTTTTAGTTCAGTAGTTCCATCACACTGTTCACTCCCAACGCCGTCTGTGTTTGAATAAAGTACATTTTTTAGAACTTTTATTACAAATTTAGTATTTTGATTTGTTCAGATAAAATATGAGTGATATTCCTGAAACATCACTATCATTGACAGTTTTACTGACATACACTGTTGTCTACCTATTTTCTGAGTGTTTCATGACAGTGACACCATTTTGAATCCCAGACAGAAAATAGACACCAGGACAATATGGCCTAATAATAAATACATAACTAAATACATAAATATAATTGTGACCCACATACAGTATTCATTAGAACAAGCAATTTGTTTATTCAAGAAATTAAAAGAAAAACCTCTTGTGTACCAATTTGATAAAAAAAAGTTTAATAAAATTGATAAATCTTCATATTGTTTTTTACTTTTACTGCTTAAAATCTTTTCCACATCTTCCTAATTAACCACAGATATATAGTTTTTAAATGTTTTTTCTGTATTTCATGTTTTTATCTTTTTGCCATAAGCTCTCTGATGATCAAGAAAGCACACAGACAGAGCCAATTTGATACCTGATGACTTGAACTTTGCCTCAAGGGTTAACAAAGTAGATAAAAACCTATAAAGAAACAGAACATTATTAGAGAAGCTAGTCTTAATCTGGGTCTCATCCCCGGGATCCATCCATGGTTCATCTAAAGACTATCAGACTGCCTATCAGCAAAATAAAAAGAGAAAATAAATGGGTAACACAGGACTTTATGCATTAAGAACAGTATGACACTTACAGCGAAAGCCTCATTAATATGTCCATGAAAAAAGGTAATACCTTTGAATCATCATTGAAAGTTAATCTGATAAGCAGTCATTTCTCAAATATGGGATTAATAAAATGAACAAATTACTCTGATTTATTTGGCTGATGGACTGCTAAAGTCCACGAGAGTTTTTCTGTTGTTTAATCCCCTGATTTTAGAATAGTCAGCTATAGAAAGTCATCAAATAAAAATCACTTGTCTTAAACTCTTATTATGAAGACTTATTACGTATATACTGTCATTATATTACATCGTAGTCGGATCATGTGCCCTAAGACTCATTATTTCAGTTTGTACACCTCTCATACTGTAAATTTCACCCGCAGTAGATTTTTATCGTGGCCGAGCGTCGTTTCATTAAGACCGCGCTTCGCTCGTTCCCATTGACGTGAAGCATTATGGGAGATGACTTTACTGCGCCTGCTCTATGGGCCCAATGATCAGGAAGTAAACCCGGAAGCCAGAAACTTTTTCGGCGTATGCGCTGGGTGAGCAACTCCCATAGAAATGAACGGGCGCCATGTTTCCGTCCGGCATCCAGTTAAAATAATACATCCATGGTGTGTGTTAGCGAGGAGGGAGAGAGCCGTGCAGGAGGTCTAGAGATTACTACTCACTGTTTTGTTCGTGAATTAAAATTGTAGTTGGCGTGGTCACAGCCCACAGTGACTGTTAAATAGAAGCAGATATTCGCAAGTCGGAGTGACCTTTCAGTGTTTCCTCTAGGTTCATTGCCTTGGGGGCGCGGGTTGTCTGTCAATAATGCTCCATAATATCATAATTAAAGAGTATTTACATCTGAATAAATAGTGAGCACTGTGGGCACACAACTACAACATTCTCAAAAGAATTTAAAATAAACTGCATAAAGTATAAAAAGTATTTAAAAAAAACAGGAAGAATGTAACATTTCATGTAACCATGTAAGCTCAGCAGGTGGAGAGAAGATGAATCATAAAGTCATAGCAAGTGACTGACAATGAGGAGAAACTACATGCTGAAAGTTTCCTACACTGCTGCTAGCTGTGCTTCCCGTCTTAGTAAGGACAGTTGGCTTAAAAATGCTGAGATTTTTGCTTGGGGAGATTGTTTGGTAAGCTTCAGGTCATCCATTAATGTTTGTTTAAATTGGGTTTTTTTTATTATATTTTTTTACCGTTATGGTCGCTCCTTCTTCTGCCGCCTGATTGTGAGTGTGTGTGTGTGTATGTCTGTATGTGTCGTGTGTGTGTCTTCATCATCCCCTCCACACAACGCGCCGCTTCCAGTCATTTCAATGAGGGACAGGCGGCAGACAGCACTGTGTTTGGACACGCCCTTGTAGAAGCGGTTGCCGCCCGAAAACAGCGCACAGATTTTGTCCTGCTGCTCAGAAACCAGCGTTTTGAACTTTCTGGCTGTAGTCGCCTGGCAGCAGCAAATCATATCGTACTATCGAAGAACTGGACGTGAGGAAGCATTTCTACTGAATTGTTTTTAGGGAAGGGAGTGTCATAGTAGTATGTCAGAGTGAGCATCTTCAGAGTAGACGATCTTTGTAGTGTTCACGCTGCTAAGGGCGAGCCCGCCCATTGGCTGAGGGTTACGCAAGTGTAGACTGAGCCCGAGAACTGCTAACTGTATGACACGCTGTTTGAGTCTGTTAATAAAGAGAATTAACGATTCAGAAGTTATCGGCTCGTTCTATGACAGGGAGTGTTGTGAGACACTTTTAGGTGGCCTCTGCTCTGACGTTCGCTGAATCACCGCTACGTCTTGGCCCGCGGTGGCAGCAGCCTCAATAAAGACTAAATGTGGGGGGACTCCGCCTGCAGAGAGACAGTTTGGTTGCCGTGACTTATCGGTGTTGCACAGGAGGAGGCGAGGAGGCGTTTTCAGAGCGGAGAGGAAAAATGCATTTTATTAAATGTAAGCAAACCATAGCGACACAACTATGGGCAAGATAGTTATTTGCCTAAGCACCCGCGACACCCGATTTAATGCAGGACTCTGATGTGAAGGCAGCGACATGACGCTGCGGTGGTGTATTTACAGTTTTTAAAAAAAATGCAGGAGCGGCGGGTAGGATTTAGGAGTGGCGGCCCGCCGCTCCTAAATGAATGTAGAGGAAACACTGCCTTTATTATTACGTCAGATGGACGTCACAGTACAGCCGCTGCCTATCTGCAGGTAGTGGTTCTCCCCGCAGTATACGGCGAACTGTAGCGGCATATCTTGCACACTGTTGTTGTTTTGTCCGCAATCTTCTCACCGTTCTGTCGTCTTTTACACTGGAAGCCAAAATAGGTCCACACAACCGATTTATTTGACGAAGGGGGCGTCAGCTAATTCCTCCGCTTCGTCCTCCTCCATATTGCAGCTGGTGTTTTGCTACGGGAGGCGAGGAGGGTTTATTTCGTCCTTTTATTTCGAGCGTCTTTGATTTTTATTTCATCATGTTTTATTTCGTGGCACGAAATTTCGTTTCACCCCTATATAGTTTATTTTCTCATTTTTGTTTTTTACCCATTTTTACTGCTTTTTTTCTTCCCTTTATGATTTTATTTGGTATTTTTGACCCTCAAGGTCTTATTTGATGTTGTTTGTACGGATGAGAGGGACGTGAGGACTCTTAGCCGCTCCATGATGTAGAAGAGATCACTGCAAAAAATGATGAAGACATTTATGATCATTGAACGTGAAGGTGTCTGTGCCTCTGAGCTTTGGACTCATTGACTTTAGGCAGTGGTGTAAAAAGTCCTTGAAACCCATACTTGAGTAAAAGTAAAGATATCTTATATAAAATATACTCAACTAAAAGTGAAAGTCACTCATTAAAAAATCACTTAATAAAAAGTCTTAAAGTAGCTACTATTAAATGTACTTAAGTATTAAAAGTAAAGTACAATCAAAGAGTACAGGTACAAATAGTTGTTGCTCTCCCAAGCTTTATTAAGTTTAACTCTTCCTCCCTCCCTCAGCTCCCTTCACCTCTTACTCCCTCTCTCCATACCTCCCTTACGTAAAGTCCACAAACTTGCGGTTCATCTTTAGCAGAAGTTGATTTTCAAAATTGCTTGAGTTCAGTCGTACTCTTTGTGGGCTGAATACAAGTCCTGCAATGCTAAACAGTCGTTCACAGGCTGCAGAGGCAGGCAGAGGTGTGTTCAGCTTGGCTCTAGAGCACAAACAGTCTGTACGATCCTCTTCGAAATAAAATGTGAAAATAAATGTAATTTATATTCACATTTTATTATGTAGCGAGTAACTAAGTTGACAATTTAAATGTAATGAAGTAAAAGTATCATTTTTTAATTTTTAATGTAGTGAAGTAAAAGTAAAAGTTGCAAAAAACATATAAACTCAAGTAAAGTATAGATACTCCCAAAACATACTTAAGTACTGTAACGAAGTACTATTACTTCGTTCCTTTACACCACTGACTTTAGGAGTCAGCTGGACACTTGTGGACATCTCATGAAGACTGTTTATTGGCAGTATAACAGGACATGTTTGTGAGGGAGCAAGTGTGTGTGTCCTCAGTGAAGTGTGTCAGTGTGTAGAAACTTCCAGCTGCAGCAGTCACTTCAGTTTCTGTTCAGTCTGACTGAGGGAGGTTTTTGTACAATGCTTTTTCACTGTGTGATCACAGCCTGACTGTTGATCCAGTGAAGACTCTGACAGTAGTAAACTGCTGCATCTTCAGTCTGGACTCCACTGATGGTCAGAGTGAAGGAAGATCCAGATCCACTGCCTGAAAAACGACCTGGAGTCCCTGAGCGACGAGTGTGTGAATTGTAAATAAGTAGTTTAGGAACACCTCCATCTTTCTGTTGGTACCAGGCTAACTCAGGGTTGTTTTGATGGACATTGACATTCCGACTGGTCCTACATGAGATGGAGACGGAGCCTCCTGGAGCAGAGCTGACTGCTGCAGGCTGAGTCACTGTGACCTGTCCTCTGGACTCTGAGGACACAGAGACAAAGACAGAGAGCAGTTTGGTTTTGTGGCCTTGATTTCAGAGGGACACATGTTGACAGAGGAGAGGAGTTTGATTGTCTGGACTTTACCTGTGAAGCAGCAGCAGAGGAGAGTCCAGATGAGGACGCAGATGGACGTCATGTTTGTGATGAGGACCAGGATTTCTGTGTCTTCTGCTGTGATGAAGGACAGCTGTCAGTCATCCAGTGTTCAAGTGTCAGGACTATAAACTCTCCCAGAGCACTGGAGCATGAGGAGGATGATGATGATGCAAAGTGTCTCTATATGAAAATGACTGGTGTCAAGCAGTTCATTAACTTTTACAAAAACAAAATATAAGATTTGTCGACTAATGTTTTAAGACAGGTCAGACAAATTCTGTTGTTTATTGTTATTATTGAGCAAAACACATTATTTTGCAGCGAACACACAGGCTTTGCTCACCTTGTTATAACCTGTGAGTTAGACCTCTGGTGTTGATATCAGACAAACTTGCCTTGTAGGAAATTGACCTTTTTACTTCCAGTAAACACATTAAACATTTTGAGTCATGTGACTGCTGGTGCCCATCTTGTGATTTGGTAGGTAAGGTACAATGTGGCATCAAAGGAAAATTGTTTAAGACAAATAGACAAAAAAAAGGAGACACATCATGCAAACACTTCTTTCCTATAAGGGACTGATGTAATAATGTTTTGTCAAAGTGTGACTCAAAAACTACCAAATATAAGATCACTTCAAATATTTTAAAGAAAGAGGATCCTCTGGTATTTAATGATCAATGGTTACTTTTTTCCATTGTATGATCTTAAATTTAGTGAATAAAGACATAATTGGAAAGTAGGAAACTGTTTTTCTGTTTGACATAAAACTTTTTTTTTCCTTTTTCTTGGAATAATGTTTATAAAACAGGTGATTAGAGACATAATTATGATGGTTTGCTTGTCTTGTGTCAGCATGTGTGTTTGAGAATTTTCTTTATGTTGTTTGTTGGTACAACAAACTCAAGCCTAATATAAATGTGTGGCCTCATTAATAAGATCCTATTCTTGTCATAATATCTGCACTTTAAGGATCCATTTTATATCCTCCTCTGGATAAATTCTTTTCTGATATCATGACTTTTATAACAAGTCATTTATCATAAATCTTTATTTGATCAAATATATTATAGGTTGCTATCCAAATTTAAGCTTCCTATGTATCCAGCTCACATGATCAACCTGCATCTATTCCAAGTGTGTCTGAAGACAAACAGACAGATAGAACGACTGGCACAAACCATAACTAGGACCTGACCATAACTGAAGTGACCACTGTATGCATAAACATAACTCTGCTGTCGTAGATTACTGCTGCCATATTTGTTACACACATGTCTACATATCTGAAAACCATAACCTGTCTTTCATTGTCAGTCTTGCTCTGAACCGGCCAAAATAAAGTATTCTGGTGAATCCCCAGTCTTGTCTCAAGCATCTTTCATCTACTGAATATCATAATTACACCGTTCAGTCAGTCAGAGAACTTTGTTGTTTGCAGTGATTTTTGTATTTTTGTGTGGTTTAAAATGGGAAGAATAGTCTTGACTACAAATGAAGGAGGGAATAACAAAACATTAAATAAAAGGGGGATGCTTAAGGTAACAGATTAAACTAAATTTAAGAGATTTTTTAAAAACTTACTTAACCCTTTAAGGCCCAAGACCATAGATTATAGTCAGAAAATTCTAATTTTTTGGAGCTGAAATGTTTGTTTCACTTTCTGCTAAAATCCATAAAAATCAAAATGTCCATAAAATTCAACATATAGATTTTTCATATCTCATTTAATACATTACGTGTTTTTGGCAACTGATAATCCATTTGAGGACATTTTTTATCATTTATCTGATTGTATTCAGATGGGGTTTTTTGGAATTTGTTGATCATATTAAGTAGCTGGAGGTTTTATAAAAGTATGTATCAAATATGATACAATTGACTTTATAGTGTTAACAATAACAAAAAATGACAAAATTAGTTCATAATATTAAAAAAAATAAATAAAGCTCAACAGTCAGAGAACTGAACATAGATTTTACTCTAGGATTGTTGCAACCTCATTTAGGTATCAACACCAGTCATTTTCATCAAGGTCCGCTTTGCATCATCATCATCATCATCATCATCATCCTCCTCCTCATGCTCCAGTGCTCTGGGAGAGTTTATAGTCCTGACACTTGAACACTGGATGACTGACAGCTGTCCTTCATCACAGCAGAAGACACAGAAATCCTGGTCCTCATCACAAACATGACGTCCATCTGTGTCCTCATCTGGACTCTCCTCTGCTGCTGCTTCACAGGTAAAGTCCAGACAATCAAACTCCTCTCCTCTGTCAACATGTGTCCCTCTGAAATCAAGGCCACAAAACCATGACCATGCTCTCTGTCTTTTTCTCTGTGTCCTCAGAGTCCAGAGGACAGGTCACAGTGACTCAGCCTGCAGCAGTCAGCTCTGCTCCAGGAGGCTCCGTCTCCATCTCATGTACGACCAGTGAGGATGCACAAAAAGGAACCCATACCTATTATATAGCCTGGTATCAACAGAAAGATGAAGGTGTTCCTAAGCTGATTATTTACTGGACAAGCACTCGAGCATCAGGGGTTCCAGGTCAATTTTCAGGCAGTGGATCAAACTCTAACTTCACTCTGACCATCAGTGGAGTCCAGGCTGAAGATGAAGCAGTTTACTACTGTCAGAGTCTTCATGTCTTCAACAGTCAGCATGTGTTCACACAGTGAAAAAGCGTGGTACAAAAACCTCCCTCAGTCAGACTGAACAGAAACTGAAGTGACTGCTGCAGCTGGAAGTTTCTGCACACACTGACACACTTCACTGAGGACACACACTTCTCATTTGTTTAACAAGTCACTAAAAATGAGAAATGTGACGCACTATTACTGCAGCAGTTTCTGATTTAACATCAAAAATATTCTAAGTGATCTCAATCATATATCATAAACTCTACATGTTATCAGACAAAAGACTTACAATCACCAATCAATCTTTATTTTGATAGCGCCAATTCACGAGGGTCATATACGGACACTTTACAACAGAGCAGGCCGAAGCCACCCACTTCAGTGTATAGATACACACACTGTATATGCATATAAAATACAGATATATAGATAAACAGTGCCCAACATAAACGAGTAAACCCTATTAAAAGCATTGTTTTAATCAATAAAAACTGACTGTATGAGAGCAAAAATACAACCTAAAAGTGACAGCAGCAGGATGATTGGACAGAGTTGGAGACAGAATCTATATGACCATATCTGTCCTTATGTTAGAACTTTCTGTAGAGCTTCATCAGAGAAAAGCCCCTTGATATGTGGTATGCTGTTTTCAGGATGGACTCCTTCCTGTGGTTGTCAAGGTAGTTATGGAGGTATAATCAATAACAATGGTGGAAAGATGGATCACTGTAATATTAACATGAACAACTATATTTTTTATAAAGTAGAGAGGACTGATGGTGAGACAGCAGTGTCAAGAAAAGGGGAATACAGTAACTTCCTGGTATTTTGACAGAAGATAATTCAGCATATACAATGGCCAATGAGGATTGATCTGACCAGGAAGTGAATGAAGGATGTGAGGATAATAGGCTGTGATCTGTAAATGTGTAGAGTTTATGATGTATGACTGAGATTACATGTAAGAGATTTATGATGTTAAATCAGAAACTGTTGTGATAAAAGTAAGTGAAAATGGAAAGCTATTTATTTTATTGTTAAACAAATGAGGAGTGTGTGTCCTCAGTGAAGTGTGTCAGTGTGTGCAGAAACTTCCAGCTGCAGCAGTCACTTCAGTTTCTGTTCAGTCTGACTGGGGGAGGTTTTTGTACGATGCTTTTTCACTGTGTGTGCACCCACTGACTGTTGATGTAATGTTCACTCTGACAGTAGTAAACTGCTGCATCTTCAGCCTGGACTCCACTGATGGTCAGAGTGAAGGAAGATCCAGATCCACTGCCTGAAAAACGATCTGGAATCCCTGACTCTCGAGTGCTAACATGTCTAATAAGGAGTTTAGGAACACCTCCATCTTTCTGTTGGCACCAGAATATGTAGTTATTGTTATAAGCATTCTGACTGACGCTACATGAGATGGAGACGGAGCCTCCTGGAGCAGAGCTGACTGCTGCAGGCTGAGTCACTGTGAACTGTCCTCTGGACTCTGAGGACACAGAGACAAAGACAGAGAGCAGCGTCATGGTTTTGTGGCCTTGATTTCAGAGGGACACATGTTGACAGAGGAGAGGAGTTTGATTGTCTGGACTTTACCTGTGAAGCAGCAGCAGAGGAGAGTCCAGATGAGGACGCAGATGGACGTCATGTTTGTGATGAGGACCAGGATTTCTGTGTCTTCTGCTGTGATGAAGGACAGCTGTCAGTCATCCAGTGTTCAAGTGTCAGGACTATAAACTCTCCCAGAGCACTGGAGCATGAGGAGGAGGATGATGATGATGATGATGATGATGATGATGATGATGATGATGATGATGATGATGATGATGATGATGATGATGATGATGATGATGATGATGATGATGATGATGATAATGATGCACAGTGGATCTTTTTGGAAATCACTTTTGTTTATGATTTAATCGAGTAAAACACAAGTCATGATCAATAAAACTATTATTCAGTCTTTGTATTTATAGTCCAATATTTTAAGATGTTATGGAAAAAACTTAGACCTTGTTTGTTTTCATTTATCAATGAGTTAACATCCACTTTTCTGAATGTGATTAGAATAAACCTTGTTCCTTCTTTCATCAGGACACTCACAGTTGCCACCTCAAGCTTAAGTCATTTTCATTCAGTCCAACTCATGACCTCATTGCATAAAAAAGACAGGCATTCACAAATCAGACACTCAGTGCATTAAGTTGTGTCCATGTGGCAGGTTGATTAGTGTGTTGTTATAACGAGCTGTTGAACATCTCTACCTAATAAAGTTGCTGGTGAGTGTATTTTGCAATGTGAGTCAAGCCTTCATAGATGGTCACATATCATTTACACTGAAACATTTATTTCATCAAAAAGATCATGTCAAATAAATGTCCTCAATCCAAGTTTCTCTAAAGAACCACCAGATGTCAAGAGCTTCCACGGTCCACTGACTGTGTGTTTGCATAATAAATGTGGAGCCTCTGTGCTCTCAGACGTTAAGAGGACAGTCCATCAGTGTCCGTCCACACCTTTCAGAGACACACCAGCAGCACAATGATGAAGTCCCTGATTCTGCTGATGGTCACCATGAGGCTCCTCGTTCACGGTGAGAAGATCTGATGTGCTGTGCTGAAATCTGCAGGAATATAAATTTACTGATATGAAGATGTTTTTGTTTTCTGTTCCCTTGTTTAAAATGACAATCTGTGAGAGATTCACCAAACTGACTGTTCTCCTTGTATTCATGTGTCATTTCAGGACAGGTCACTGTGACCCAGACTCCTGCAGCTCAGTCTGCTGTAGGACAGAGTATTTCTATCAGATGTAAAGTCAGTCAGAGCACAAGTTACTGCTTCAGCTGGTACCAACAGAAAGATGGAGGTGTTCCTAAACTCCTCATAAGATGTGCTTCAACCCGTCAGTCTGGAACTCCAGATCGTTTTTCAGGCAGTGGATCTGGATCTGACTACACCCTGACCATCAGTGGAGTCCAGGCTGACGATGCAGCAGTTTACTACTGTCAGAGTGAACATAACATTAACAGTCAGCTTGTGTTCACACAGTGAAAAAGCGTGGTACAAAAACCTCCCTCAGTCAGACTGAACAGAAACTGAAGTGACTGCTGCAGCTGGAAGTTTCTGCACACACTGACACACTTCACTAAGAACACACAATCACACATGAGTTCGCAGCAGAGGTCTAGACACACCTCCATGTTGAACAGTGTCATTTAATAAAATTTACAATAGTTACACACTTTGAACTAGTGTGTGTCCTTCACTGCCTCTAAAATATGTCCACAAATCTCTGACCAAGGCAACTCTTACAGATGAACAAACATTAAAACAAAGTCACTTCATAAGAGATCATGAGCTTATAACAACAGATTCTCAGTCAGAGGGTCTGGACTGTGAAACATGAGGAAAGACCAAGAGACGAGTTACTGTGATTCAACTTAAAGAGATAAACACATGAAGCAGCCCTCTCATCAATGAAGTTAAAATGAAGTTGCAGGCAAAAGAATTTCAATGACGATTAAAATTAACTCATAATGATTTCACCCTATATACAGGGAGATTCTTCTGAAACACATTTGGAAAAATCCTCCTGTATGCTGATGATACGCTTTTTAAAGTTACAAATTAAAATTCTCACATTTGTAGTGTGATCTGCCATCTGAATGTGGCAGATGAACAGAATCTGATATTTGATGGCATTTGACAGCTTGAGTTTCTGAACCCATCTTTAAAAAGAATATAAGATAAAATACAGGATAAACCTTTGACAGTTAGATCAAGTAAAATAATACTTTTGTTTATGTGGGACGGTGAAGGTACATAATCCATTGACTTCTTTTCCTCAACAGCACTCAGAGAGTCGATGTTTGTCAGTGAGACTCACAAATCGCTCACTAGCAAGGACCACCTAATCAACATGAAGAATTTGACAATTAAAAGTCATGTTGGCATTACTAAATAAAGTTTATCAATGTGTAACATACTGCTGATCAATAAATCTTGAGTAGATCCTGAGGAATCTGCCATACCTCCAGAGCTCAAAACCCCCATATTCCAGGCAATAAAGAACGGAGGAGAGGAGAAATGGAAAAAGGAGTCTGAAGGAGGGGTCATCATGTGAACACGAGATAAGGCCTGGTCCCACTTCTGACACATTGCTCTAGACGTCCCAGAAAGATACAATCAAATTCTGCAAAGGAGAAACATCTAGTCTTGAATGATCAGACACCTTGTCTTCAGGGATCTTGGAAATTATGTGAAAAAATGTTGATCAAAAAGTAAGACATTTGCTCTAATGATGGTATGGTACTCTCCTGTGGACAATCCAAGCAAAATAAGCTGTCTGAATTGTGACTTCTCTTTCTGAATGTATTGAATTCTTGTTTTATGTGTTTAATGACTGCATGTGTTTGTGTAAAACTGTTGAATATGCTGCTGTCTCGGCCAGGACACTCTTGTGAAACAGATTTTTAATCTCAATGAGGTTTTCCTGGTTAAATAAATGTTAAATAAAATGAAAATAAAAAAAATATGAAATGTCATTGGTATTTTCATCATGAAATATGGTTAATAAAAACAGATGCTTGGACATGTTATCATTAAAGTAATTCAGAAATAAACTATTTTAGTGTCAGTTAATGTTCACAAGTATGAGTGTAAATTAACGTCATATTATTTGTTGGTTCAATGAAATAAAGCCTGATATGAAGACTTGTAGATAGGACATTTATTGTACATAATTTTTTAGCTGTGGGGCAATTCTTGTCATTTATTCCATCAAATCACTGACAGGAGCTGTTATTTGTTGATTCATTTGTGTCTGTTGGACCCCGCAAAAATCATAGGTGCTAAAAACAGGACTAGTGGAAAATCCTGATGAGGAAAGAAAGCTGATTCCTCAAACCAAACATCTTTTAAAGAAAGTTTAAAGTTGTATATTAGTTCCTTCTAATATTCTTCTCAATAAAAAACAATAAAAGGGCAAGAATCATCTTGAAATATTGTAGGGGAAAATGATAACTGAAAATGATGTTTTGTCTTAATTAAGTGTGTTGCTTATTTCCATATGGATCCACTTTGCATCATCATCATCATCATCCTCATCATCATCCTCCTCCAAAAAAATGAATTATATTGCAGCATTTTTTTTTCTTTATTAGATGTTTTGGTTGGTTTCATATAAATCAACTTTGCATCATCATCATCATCATCCTCCTCCTCATGCTCCAATGCTCTGGGAGAGTTTATAGTCCTGACACTTGAACACTGGATGACTGACAGCTGTCCATCACAGCAGAAGACACAGAAATCCTGGTCCTCATCACAAACATGACGTCCATCTGCGTCCTCATCTGGACTCTCCTCTGCTGCTGCTTCACAGGTAAAGTCCAGACAATCAAACTCCTCTCCTCTGTCAACATGTGTCCCTCTGAAATCAAGGCCACAAAACCATGACGCTGCTCTCTGTCTTTGTCTCTGTGTCCTCAGAGTCCAGAGGACAGGTCACAGTGACTCAGCCTGCAGCAGTCAGCTCTGCTCCAGGAGGCTCCATCTCCATCTCATGTAGCGTCAGTCAGAATGTTCATAACAATAACTACATATTCTGGTACCAACAGAAAGATGGAGGTGTTCCTAAACTCCTTATTAAACATGTTAGCACTCGAGAATCAGGGATTCCAGGTCGTTTTTCAGGCAGAGGATCTGGATCTTCCTTCACTCTGACCATCAGTGGAGTCCAGGCTGAAGATGCAGCAGTTTACTACTGTCAAAGTGAACATAACATCAACAGTCAGTGGGTGTTCACACAGTGAAAAAGCATCGTACAAAAACCTCCCTCAGTCAGACTGAACAGAAACTGAAGTGACTGCTGCAGCTGGAAGTTTCTGTACACACTGACACACTTCACTGAGAACACACATGGTCAATAAAGTGTGTTTGCTGGTCAATTCACTCTCTTCAGCTTGTCTATCTGCAACAATAATTTCACCTAAGAGTTCTAGTTACCTACAAACCGTTAGAATACATACATTTCATGACAAAAAAGATATTAAATCCTCAAAGAAGCTACTCCTCACAGTTGAGTTTGCAGGTTATTGTAACAAAGTCACACACTACAATTGTGCTTCTGGTTGAGTTTGGATCACAATAGAGTGGAGTTACCGTGGTTACAGTCAAATATTATAAATTTTGCCACTTTAAATCACATCCATCTAATCTGAAATCATCTCTGTTTAAGGTTTGTTTTTACACTTCATCTTTTTCAAATTAAGCTTCAAATAAGAATGAATCAAATAAACCAGAAAATATCCTCGAAAACATCAGTTTGAAGTTGGACTGCAGTGTCATGATGGAGGATACAGACTCACTGCAGAGAGGGATGAATTAAAGTTTATGGTAAAGGTAAAAATGTCCTGTAGGTGACAGCAGAGACCACGTCTTCATGTGCTAACTTTAGTAACATGAGATCAAACTGGCCTCAAATGCCTCACCTCCCTCTGTCAGGTCAGTAACCTTGGTAACAAACAGGCATCACCGCTTAACCATGACAACAGAGACGTTTCAGTGCTGCAGATGAAAATGATGGCTGCAGGATTTTCATCTCTGATTATGACAGTTTGGTCTGCACCCAGAGAAGGAAGGATTTCTCAGGGAAGAGTCATTTTTCTTCTTTGATACAGGAACAAAGCTATTGTTTTTTTTTTGTGTGTGTGTGTGTGTGTGTTTTGATCAAGAAATATCACTTTTATATATCACAAATCTCCACTTACACATCTGTAGTTTGATCTGCCATCCAAATGCAGCAGATGAACAGAATCTGTGTGATATATTTGATGACAAATTGTGAAAGCTTCATTTTTTTTACAATAATAATAATAATAATAAACATTTTCTTTGAAAGCACCTTTCAAGACACTCAACAACACTGTACAAGAGTAAAAAACAACTAGAGCTGGGCATTTCCAGCAACCTCACGATATGATATGTATCCCGATACTGAGGCCACGCGATACGATCGAATCCCAGTACACGTAAGTTATGAACATTGACTATGCTTTAAACAAAATTCTTGACAAGTTTAGCTTTTTCTTATAAAAAGAAAAAGAACAAGGATGAGTTTTAAGTGGTTCTACAACTTGAGAGACATAAATTCAGATCCTCAAAGATGGTAGATCTAAGTTCAAATCTAGAACATATGCTTCATTATGTAGCTCGTCTTCTACCTTGAATTATGCCACTGTTAACATTACTCAAAGTGTGTTGACAACAACTGTCAAAATATTTAGGCCGTGTCGATTCTGTAGAATCCGTATCGATACACGTATCCCGAAGGAGTGCGTGATGATATTGTGCCGTATGGTTTTTTTGAGCACAGGCCTAAAAACAACCACAATAAAATCGACTAGAACGATAAAATCAACAATAGCAGAGCACAACAGATAATAGACGGATTTATGGGGAAGAGGAAGTATGTTATTGTCAAGTGGAATTATGCAGTCCTGAATTAAATTGAGTTTTTAAGTCTGGGTTTAAAAGATAGAACAGAGTTCAGGTTAGATATTGAGGGGTCTGGAGGAGAGTTCCAGCAGAGCTGGGGGAGAAGAGCAACTGAAGGCCTGCTCCCCATGGTGCAGAGTGGCTCCCCAGGTGGAGGAAGTGTAAGGGAGGTGGCAGGATCTGAGAACAGGCTCAGAGGCAATGTGCAGGAGGTCAGTACAGAACAGTTAGGAAAAACAGATAACACACAGGAAACTTTTTTAACATCAATGTGACTGACTTAAATCACTCACTAGGAAGGACCACCCCCATCAACAGCAGAATTTTACAATTGGAATTTTAAGTAATTATTTATAATTATAAAATTGGTAATTTATAAATTGAATGTGTATCAATCCTTAACGACCACAGAATTTGTCCTTGAGAAATCCTGGAGCGCTTGGAATAAATTGCTCCTTGGGCAGGATCAACCCCGGGATCTGGAATACCTCCACAAATTATGAGGTCAACGAAATGAAAAGCGTCCTAAAGTGTGTATGCAGTCCCAAAAGATGCAACAAAGGAGGGGGAATCTGGGCTTAAATAGAGACAAGAGTCTAATGCTGATCCATGATCCAGCACCTTTCTTCATGGAGTCTTCTTAGGCTGAAATTTGTTCCATGATCCAACACCTTTTCTTTGGTTTTTCGTCCATGAATTTGTTAGGCCAATATAAAACAGGCGGCTTTTGACATGTAATTGTGTAGGTATTTCAGATATAAATGATGTTTGTGTCATTTGACAGCATGTTTACATGTATGATTGAATTTACATCATATTACTTGTTAGTTCAGTGAAATCAAGCCTGTTTGTTGGTTCAGTGAAATCAAGCCTGAGATGAAGACTTATATTTATCATATTTTATACCTTAGGAGCTTTTTTTCTCATCCATCTGATTAAATCACTGACAGAAGCTCTTATCTGTTTGGTGGTGATGTTTGATTCATTTGTGTGTGTTGAGCCTCAAGAAAAATCAAAAGTGCTTAAACTGGTACCAAAGGAATTATTGTTGAAAATGAAAAAATATTTCTCATGCTGACCAGGTTTTTTTGAAGAATGAAAAATATGTACATTTTTATATTTTCTTATTATTTGCAAAAATGACAATAAAAGGTTAAGAATAGACCACAAATGTCTCACAACATTGTAGAAAAAAATTAATTATATCACTGAAAATGCTTTTTTTTATTAGTTGTTTTGGTTAGTTTCATATAAATCAACTTTGCATCCTCATCATCATCATCCTCCTCCTCATGCTCCAGTGCTCTGGGAGAGTTTATAGTCCTGACACTTGAACACTGGATGACTGACAGCTGTCCTTCATCACAGCAGAAGACACAGAAATCCTGGTCTTCATCACAAACATGACGTCCATCTGCGTCCTCATCTGGACTCTCCTCTGCTGCTGCTTCACAGGTAAAGTCCAGACAATCAAACTCCTCTCCTCTGTCAACATGTGTCCCTCTGAAATCAAGGCCACAAAACCATGACGCTGCTCTCTGTCTTTGTCTCTGTGTCCTCAGAGTCCAGAGGACAGGTCACAGTGACTCAGCCTGCAGCAGTCAGCTCTGCTCCAGGAGGCTCCGTCTCCATCTCATGTACCACCAGTGAGGTTGTTTATTATAGCTCAAGTCACCCATACCATCGTTTAGCCTGGTACCAACAGAAAGATGGAGGTGTTCTCAAACTCCTTATCTATGCTGTTAGCACTCGAGCATCAGGGATTCCAGATCGTTTTTCAGGCAGTGGATTAAACACAAACTTCACTCTGACCATCAGTGGAGTCCAGGCTGAAGATGAAGCAGTTTACTACTGTTTCAGTTATCACTGGCTCTGCAGTCAGCACGTGTTCACACAGTGAAAAAGTGTCGTACAAAAACCTCCCTCAGTCAGACTGAACAGAAACTGAAGTGACTGCTGCAGCTGGAAGTTTCTGCACACACTGACACACTTCACTGAGAACACAGGCTTAGTCAGATATTTGCTTTCTGATTGGTTCACTGACCTAAAGCTGCTCTGTAAAATATAAAACAGTAACTTTACTCAATACTGATGAGAAACAAAATCAACACATATAAAACTTGAAGAGAAGAAGCAGAATAAGAACCACTGAAGTAAAAAAAGAACAAAATAAAAATGGGATCTGAATGAAACAAGAAAAAAGAATTAATGATCATCTTCATGTTTTTAGAAACAATTAAAGTAAAAATATCCAAAGATGTAATACAAGCTTAAATAACTGAAAGAGAATACCAACCTATCACTTTCTTAGAACCACACAAAAAACATATTTATGCGAATGTTTTAAATTCCAGCTTTACATACAGGTTTCGTCCTTAATTTTGTCACTTTGAATGACATAGACTCTATATAAAATTAACCCTCTTAAAGGTTTCTTTGTTAAACTTCATCTTTTTTCAGATTAAGACTCAAAGAAGAATGAATCAAATAAACTAGATTACATCCTCAAAAAATGCCAAAATTGGGATTTATTAATAGGGACTGCACTGTCATGCTGGAGGATACAGACTCACTGCAGAGAGGGATGAATTAAAGTTCATGGCAAAGGTAAAAATGTCCTGTAGGTGACAGCAGAGACCACGTCTTCATGTGCTAACTTCAGAAACATGAGATGAAACTGGCCTCAAATGCAACACCTCCCTCTGTCAGGGTAGTAACCTTGGTAACAAACAGGCATCACCGCTTAACCATGACAACAGAGACGTTTCAGTGCTGCAGATGAAAATGATGGCTGCAGGATTTTCATCTCTGATTATGACAGTTTGGTCTGCACCCAGAGAAGGAAGGACTTCTCAGTGAGGAGTCCTTTTTCTTCTTTGATACAGGAACAAAGCTATTGTTTTTTTGTTGTGTTTTGATCAAGAAATATCACTTTTATAAATCACAAATCCCCTCTTACAAGTCAGTCGTTTCATCTGCCATTTGAGTGCAGCAGATGAACAGAATCTGTGTGATATATTTGAAGACATCATATGATAGCATTATGTTTTGAGCATAACTTTAAAAAGAAAAGTCAGAGAAAATACAGGAATAAACTTTTTAAACATCAGTGACTCGCAAATTACTCATTAGCAAGGACCACCTCATCAACATCAATAATTTTCAATGATCTACAAGTAATGTTGGGATTAATACATTTAATTTATCAGTGAGTTAAATGATGCTGATAAATCAGTCCCGAGTGAATACTGGGGGATCTACCATACCTCCTGGGCTCAACAACCCTGTATTTGGGACACGAAGGAGGGAAGGAGAGGAGGGAAAAAAATAGAAGTGTGAGGGAGGGTAGCATCACCGGAACTCAGGACGAGGCCTGGTCCTACTCCTGACACTTTACTCGAGACAACCCCAAAAAGATCAAATCAAAATTCTGGTCAAGAAGTGTTGTCTAGTTCTGACTGATCCATGATCCAACATCTTGTCTTCAGAGCTCATGTCTGGTTGTATGAAAAAATTGGTCATCAAAAAGTAAGAAATTGTTCTTGTCATGATATGAAATGTCTTCAGTACCTCAACCGTGAAAATTTGTTTTTAAAACAGATGCTTAGAAATGTTTTTATGAGAGTATTTCAACATTTTTTGTGTCAATTATATTCACATGTGTGACTGTAAATTTACAAAAAAATATTTGTTGGTTCAATGAAATCAAGCCTGATATTAAGACCTGTAGTTATGACATTTGTGTGTATAATTTTTATATCTGAGGCGTTATTCTTTGTCATCCAGTCCATTAAATCACTTACGAGCTGTTATTTGTTTTTTGATGATGTTTGATTCATTTGTGCGTGCTGCACTCCAAGAAGAATTAAGATGCTTATACTGGTGCCAATGAACGGCCTGAAAAGGAACAAATGATTTCTCATTCTGAACAGGTTTTTTAAAGAATGTATTTTTTTTTCTTTTATTAATCCAAATAAATAGCAATAAAAGGGAAGAATCAGTTCCTAATGTCTCAAAAATGTAGAAAGAAATATAAATAATTGCACTAAAAAATATCTTAATCACGTGTTTTGGTCATTTGACCTCGACCTTGCATCATCATCATCATCTTCATCATCATCATAATCCTCCTCCTCCTCATGCTCCAGTGCTCTGGGAGAGTTTATAGTCCTGACACTTGAACACTGGATGACTGACAGCTGTCCTTCATCACAGCAGAAGACACAGAAATCCTGGTCCTCATCACAAACATGACGTCCATCTGCGTCCTCATCTGGACTCTCCTCTGCTGCTGCTTCACAGGTAAAGTCCAGACAATCAAACTCCTCTCCTCTGTCAACATGTGTCCCTCTGAAATCAAGGCCACAAAACCATGACGCTGCTCTCTGTCTTTGTCTCTGTGTCCTCAGAGTCCAGAGGACAGGTCACAGTGACTCAGCCTGCAGCAGTCAGCTCTGCACCAGGAGGCTCCGTCTCCATCTCATGCAGGACCAGTCAGGATGTGGTCACTTATGACGATGGTGATCAAGGTTTATTCTGGTACCAACAGAAAGATGGAGGTCTTCCTAAACACCTGATTAAATATGTTAGCACTCGAGCATCAGGGATTACAGATCGTTTTTCAGGCAGTGGATCTGGATCTTCCTTCACTCTGACCATCAGTGGAGTCCAGGCTGAAGATGCAGCAGTTTACTACTGTCAGAGTCTTCATGTCTTCAACAGTCAGCGTGTGTTCACACAGTGAAAAAGTGTGGTACAAAAACCTCCCTCAGTCAGACTGAACAGAAACTGAAGTGACTGCTGCAGCTGGAAGTTTCTGCACACACTGACACACTTCACTGAGGACACACATGGTCATTTGAGTGTGTGAGCTTTTCCGTTTACTCTCATCAGCCTGTCTATCTGCGACATTTATTGCAGCCAAGATTTCTGGTTATCTTAAAGAAACATCAGAATATATTTCTACAAAAGAAAAAACAAAATCCACAAAGAGGCTGTAACAGGGTCACACATTAAAGAACAGAGAGGAGTTATTGGATGTCAAATAGACTGTCAAATGTTGGGTATGGACCCTAAGTTGCTGCTTTGCTTAACTGGCTCTCTGTCAACATCTGTCCCTCTGAAATCAAGGCATCAGGTCATTTTTCAGGCAGTGGATCAAAGTCTGACTTCACTCTGACCATCCTCGAAGTCCAGGCTGAAGATGAAGCAGTTCATGTGGACTTGCGTAACACTGCTCATCCCTAGCTTCATAATGTTTTTAACCTCAAGAATAGTGTTTTTTGGGGTGCCTATAATTAAATTTATATAGTTATAACAGATGTAAAAGTATTGGTGATAGTAGTAATAGACATAATGTTGCTGAGGCCAAACATTAGTCCAAATCAATATAATCCATATTTAAATGACAACATTGTTTGAGACAAAGTTAAAAGAGCTGCATGTATCTGTATCTAAATGATGAATAAACATTTATTTCTTTGTAATGAATGATACTGGTTAACAACCCATCTGATTTTGACTCACCTGCTTTATGATGATGTCGGTTGTATTATTTTCCATCTTGTGAAATTGACTCTGAATCTTGGTGATGCAGCGGATCATGACAGAAACCACCTTCCTGCTCCCTTTTGTTAGACTGAGATGGATCTGCAGGCCGGAGGAATCTTCCACAAACATCATGAGAGGAAGTCTGCAGGTTTTCTCCGATGACTTGTTCCAGTAATAGAGAGATGATTTCAAATGTGTCTGAGCTGCTGAGGAGCTTGTTTTGGTTTTAAGTGTTTGTAAGTAAAAAAGTTTGGGGTTCCAGTGGTTTTGTCTTTGTTAGTCTTTGATGCTTGGGTACCTTTTTAATTTAATTAAAAAAAGGTTATTTTTAAAGTTTTCTGAGGATTTTGTCATTGTGTTTGGGACCATTTTGTAACTTCATATTTTTGTTTAGTTTGCTTCTGTTTTTCCTGTTTTGTTTCATTTCAAAACCTTTATAAACCATATTTTATTGAAAGTATAGTTTGAACTTATAAGGTGATGTTGTTTGACACACTTCTGGAACATTTGATTCATTAAAACATTTTTGAAAAGGTTTCTCATTGCCATTTTTTATGGTTTTGTTTGATGTTGACTTTATTTTACTCTTGTGATTATACCCCATGATAGAAGTTTGTACCTTGTTGGCATGATTGTTTAAGGACAGCAGAGCATGAAAGAAGCCACCTTCTTGAATGTGACACATTTGCTGATTGATCGCCAATGATGGCAACAGTTGATCAATTAGAATCTTTTGGTCTGCACCTCACAGTTTTACCCTTTTTCTAAATGTTGTCCATTTTCAACATGGGAAAAAATATTGGAATGTCAAAACACAGTTGCAGAAATTGTCTTGAAATAAATGCACAGCACAAACAATTATATATTTACTTTTTGTATAATTTCACTCAGAGTAATCACAAAACTGAGTTTAATATCACTGCAAACACTTATTTTACCTTTTTTTTTAAACTTTGTAAACGTTGCCATTGGTTTCCATGTGGTGTTAAGCCAAAATCAGGTTCTTCTAATTTTGGGGGGATTGCTATTGGTGAGGTCACCTGTAAAAAGTTGGTTGAGAATTATTTTAAGTTTGTGAAACTTTTTAATATTGTTTTTCTGGTTTTGTCTTTGTTGCCTCTTGCATTATTTGCAAAAAAAAAAAAAAAACTTTACTTTCGCTGTTTCTTGTAAATGTTTTATTTCTCTGTGGATTTTGTCTTTTTGGTTTGATGATTTTTAAGTTGATGGTTTTGTTTTGCCATAATCTTAGAACCTTTTCAAACCTTCATTTGTATAATATTAAAAGTAAAAAGTACTGTTGCTTTGCGTCTTGGCAACTTTTGTAACTTTGATTTTGGTCCCCAGGGAACATTTTGTGAACAGTAATAGTTTGGGTTGTTTTAAAAAACTGTGTTAGACATAAATGTTGTTCACTCTTGTGATTACTGTCCATCATTGAACTCTGTATCTTGTTGTTCACATAGTTGTTCAAAGAGTCAAACCTGAAAGAAATCACCTACCTGTATGTGGCACAAATGCTGAAGAGTTGACCTCTGATGATGTGGTCAATGGACGACTGGAGAACAGAGGTCAATCTGCAGGAGGAGCCTTTCACCTGAACAAAAGCCCAGTCACCAGGAGCCCCGATGATGGATCAGAATCACCTGCTCTGCCTTTTTTAATTTATTTAAACTATTTTATTGTAACCATTTTCTAAACATTGTTGAAAACGCAAATTGAACTTCACAATTCGTTAGTTTTTAAAACAAAAAACACTGTAGCATCACTTTATTCACTCCATTTTCAAACTTTGGTCTTTTAAAATGACATTCATCTTATTCAAAATCGATTAAAACATTTAAAAGGATGCATTGTGTTGAGTTTTGTTGTACACACTGGTTGAATTTTAAAAAAAATATATATTTGTGGTGATTGAAGGCGTGAGCTTTCCTGTTTGAAACACTTAAGGTTTGACTGTTCCATCATTTTGTTCAACTATTTTTTTTCAAATGGTATTGTGAAAACTTTGTTATTCTCCTACTTTAAAGAACATTTTTTGACATGGTTGATCAAAATGCTGCATTAAGATGATAAAACATCAACTGTTTTTCTGTTACAAGCAGATAGACACCATTTTTTCAACTCTGCATGCATAAGGGACGGGCAAAGCTCTTCCACCGCTTGTTAGCTTAGCTCAAACACTGAGAGTCAACTGGTATAGCTAGCCTACCTCTGCCTACAGTCATCACAAACTCTTCAGCAGCTTGAAACCCCTACAATGGTGGATAGGATATCTCAATCAAAAGGGGATTTAGGTTGTTTTGCTGTTGTTGGGAATGTAAAAGGCAACAGCTTTTTCAGAATTTTAAGGCTAGCTGCTTCAGAGAAACATTCAAAGAAAACTTGATATTTGCTGTTTTGATGAAGATGGCTACTGAATTTAACAGAGAATTAAATGAGAATCTATATAGCCTGCTCTATTGCAAGTTTTTTTTGGTTTGTTTTATTGGTTAAACAATGAAAAATACAAACTTATCATAAAAGAAACCAATCTTTACTCAAAGAATTTAATTACTTTATTCGCATTGCCTTTAACTACAGCATGATTAAAAACAAATCCTTCAGCGGATTATGGTGTCCACCTTCTTCTGGAAGTAAGGATAACAGGACAATAAAGTTGTTTTCACACAGGGTGGGAGATTAATGCTGTTTATTAAACAGCACTGTCTTTTTACCAATGTTACAAGCTTCAAGAAACTCTACAGTTTGCTGTTTTGAATATAATTCTTATTGGTTAATTATTGGTCCTATCAATACTTTGTTGATTCTGTTTTATTTTGATATATTTGTTTTTTAAATGAGCCATTGAGAACTGCATTTTACTTCATACCTAGGAGTTTTTTTGTGATGCTTAAATAATGTTGTTGTTTTTTGAACATTATATTTGTTTAAAGTTCATAAAGACTCGAAGGCATTCTTTAACTACCTTTATTTCTATTGCATGGTCTTAAGTTCAGTCTGTGTCTGAGCTGCTGAATAACTGGGCCACAGCAGACTCCAGCTGATCAGCCACCAAAGACGCTTCACTGTGTGAGAACTTGAGCACACACCAGGACAACAGCTCAGTGTCCCGGCTCTGACTCTAGACTCACTTTTCATGCTCACCTTTATAAGCATGACCAGTTTAGTGTGGACCTGCAGGCCGCAGGAACCATCGGCCCGAACATCCTAAAGAAGAAAAAGAGAATGATGAAGGAATTCTGAAAAATGCTTTTAACATATTAAACATAATGCACAAAAAATTAAAACAAAAAAATAACAACCTGATCTGACTCACCTGCTGCTGGCTTCAGGGGGACTTTAAGACCAGAGGATCCATGAACAGTGGACAGCACTCAAGCTGCATCGCCTCGACAAACTTCCGAGCATGTTTGAATTGGGACTTCAAGCGGCCACTGGCTTCATCTCAAGCTTAGAGCTACATTGTTGCTACTGCCACATTGAGGAATTATTAATGTGGTTAAATTTGACACTGAATAATCCCGCAAATAATCAGGAGCATATCGTGTAGAGGTGCCTTGGAAGGCACTATTTCAAGTTGTTCATGCATTAATTTACTTTGAAATTTGTATCAGGTTTATATTAGTCTTTTCACAGTCCTGCAGAACGAGGATTTTTAGGATTTGGGAAATTTAAGTCCATGAACACTCTGGACTTCTGGAAAGATTTGACAATGAATTGAATTAACACCAATTTCTTGTTGCTTTTAACATTTGTTTGGTGTACCTTAAAGAAACCTGTTCGAAGAGCCTACTTTGACAAGACAAACTCACCTGGCTGGCAGGGACCTTCCCAAGTTTTGGTAAATTTTCTGAAAGTTAAATAAAACTTTAATTAGTTTCTACAAGTTTTTAATCCAAAGTTGGTTGTATCGTTGGTTTCAGTCTTTGATTTACCTGATGTGTTAGTTATACTGTTTAACTTTAAAATTCAAATTTAATCTTCAATTGCTTTCTACCTTTCAATCCTTCTTACAGAATAAATGGTAAATGGTAAATGGACTTGAGCTTATATAGTGCTTTTCTAGTCTTTTGACTACTCAAAGCTGCTTTACACCGCAGGTCACACCTACCCATTCAAACCCAATCACACCCATTCACATTCACTCACTGATGGTTCAGAGTTTCTATGTTAGTTATCCATCAGTATCTCTAACACATTCACGCCCTTTCATGCCCATTTACACGCCACTGACGCAGCAGTGGGAGCAACTTGGGGTTAAGTGTCTTGCCCAAGGACACATCGCCATGTGTCGCCCGGAGCTGGGCTTGAACCTGCAACCTGCCGATCACTGACCAAGCGCACTATCCAACTGCGCCACCGACGCCAACAATCCCTCTTAAGGAAAAAGATTTGCTTAATACCATCAAACCATTCTAGTGCAATAAAAACGCTATTCCCTTAGGTCAAAAGATTTACAAATATCCAACTGCTCTAGGGAGCAATCCTCTCATGGCGAATCACATACTTTCAAGCCAGTCAAGACTACTCTAATGAATAGTGAGGACGAGGACAAAACATAAGCTCAACACCATCCAACGACTCGGACAGAACTTAACTGATGGTAGAAAACATTTGCTTTCCACCACATATCGTGTGCTTCTACTTTCCAACTTCTCTAGCGGAACAACAATCCCCCTTATGAAGATAAAACACTTACTTTAGGACACCCAACAACTTCACCAGAAAAAAAAACTGATGGCAGAAAACATTTGCTTTCCACCGTCTAACTTCTGTAGCAGAACAATCGTTCTTCTCATAAAAAGGACACAATAAACCTTTCAAACACTCTTAACGTAATCCCTTTAAGGTGCAGTGAGATATTTCAGCATATAGACTCTGCTATCATTACTTTACTTGTCGTGGAAATGACCATCATGTGTTTTGTTGTGATGCTAATAGATACTGGACCTTCCTCAGAAAAGCGCAGGTTTGTTGCATTGCTTTACAACTTCTTTTTTTAACAACTTACAGGATGCAAAGCGACAAGGTAATGTGTCTTTTTCTAGTTATGTAGCGGTAGTTTTTGATGTGACAACAAGCAATTTTTGGAAAACTTGGTATCGTAGTTTTGTAGCCGGCTATATATCACTACTTACAGCCCGGTGCTCTAAGGTGTGTCTGAATAATATAAATTTGCTCTAGTTTTAATTGTCTGGTTCCCCGAAGTTGAGTATCCAGGCCAGTCCAGCCCTGTCCGACCTGACCGCGAAGCTAAGGAGTAGCATTTATAGATAACCTATTTTGATGCGATAAAACTCATCTTAAAGTGTGTATTTCCATCAGGCATATATCTAAACGTGAGACTTTTCTGTAATTACTTAGAAATTCCTCATAGCATCTTTAATGAGGACAAAATAAACGCTCACCACCATCCAACGCTTCAAGTAAAACATAACTAATGGCAGAAAACATTTGCTCTCCACCGTTTAACTTCTAGTAGAAAAACAATCTCATAAAGACAAAATATGTGTTTCCACCATCCAACTTATATAAAAACAATCCCTGTTATGAGCACACATTGGCTTATCCAATGTCTCTTGTAGAAAAAAAAAATCACTGATGGCAGAAAACATTTGCTTTCCGACATCTAGCTTGTCTATCAGAACTATCCTTCCAACATTTACTTGATGCCATCCAACTTCTCCTGCTGAATAACAAACCCTCTTAGGAGGACAAAACATTTACTTAACGCAATCCAACCGCTCTAGCAGAAAAAGTTACTGATGGCAGAAAACATTTGCTTTCTGACATCTAACTTATCTTGCAGAATAACAATCCCCTTATGAAGGCAAAACATTTACTCAACACCATCCAACTGCTCTAGAACAATCCTTTTGTCAATTCAATATTTTCACTTTATAGTGGACACGGAGCCTAATTGCTGTGACCCTTAGCATCAGCGTGAGGCCACAGCATGTAAAGGATGCTAAAGGAAGCCGGCACTCGTCACTTTACACTCTGTGCAGGTTTAAAGCTGCTATGAGGAGAATTTATCGCCGGCGTAATGCTGCGTTCCAGTAACCTCGGAAATGGGATTGACATCATCTCCGACTTATCGGCGTTCCAGTTGAAGTCAGAAAAAAACATGCCGATCTACCAGGCTATTGTTAGCTGTTGTTAGTACACTCTGCATTTTTGTATGAAGAATGTGATTGTCACTATGGCAGCCTTTTTGTAAATATAAATCTAGCAATACTATGTATACAGCTGATTTAGAGCGACACACCCCAGTCAGAAGTGCAAATAAATTGATTATTACAGGAGCTAAATAACTGTTCACACTGGGGGCATCCATCTTTGATTGTCAACTCGGGGTGGCGAGGTTTCACCGAGTTCCCAGTAGGAAATTCAGACTTGAGGGGCGTTCAGTTTTAGTTTCCCACTCGAACCCAGAAATTCCTACTTCTGACTATAACTTGAACGCACCGGAGACGTGAAGCCAAATGTGTTTGTTTGTAATGCTAATGAATGCAGCATGGATCTTTGTCGGAACTCTGCATTGCTTTACAAGTTCTTTTTCAACAACTTACAGGATGCAAAGCGACGAGGTAATGTATCTCTTTCTGAATTACGTAGCCGTAGTTTTTGATGTGTGACGACAAGCAACGCGGGGAAAAGTTATTATCGTAGTTGTAGCCAGCTATATATTGCTACTTACAGCCCGGCGCTCTCAGACCTGTAATATAGATAACATAATATAAATTTGCTCTAGTTTTAATTGTCTGGTTCCCCGAAGTTGAGTATCCAGGCTAGTCCAGCCCTGTACGACCCGACCAGGAGGCTAAAGAATAGCATTTATAGATAACCTATTTTGATGTGATAAAACTCATCGATAAGTGCGTATTTCGATCATGCATATATCTAAAAGTGAGACTTTTTTGTAATTACTTAAAAACTCCTCACAGTCTCTTTAAGTGGATAAACGTCAGGTCAGATTAGGAAACACATCCTGGATCAGAAAATTCCCCATCTCATCATTCCTGACGACTCATCTGCTGCACCCCCAGCAACGTCAACCCAACGCCATTAAATAGGCGCTAACGTGCTAAGTTTAAGGGTGTAAGGGTGCAGATCTTACACCCCGAGGCTCCGGAGGCAAGGGACACCAACCCCTTTCAGCTGTGTTACCAACTGCCGTAACCAGCAGGGCCCGAGGAAGGCGGCTTCGATCACCCCGACAACCAGACCAACAAACACAAAGACAAACAAAGAGAGAAAAAACAGCTGGATCCTCCTCGGGCTGAAGAACCATCTCCTCCAACAGTGGCACAGGGACAGCAGCAGGTACAGACCGGTTCAGCTAATTCCTGAATGAGAAACAGAAAAAGTTAAAACTTACATCCATTCTGAATCAGTACAAATCTAAATATAGATGGACAGATGGACCAATAAGAGACAGACATGAAGGGTTTCTTTAATTTACTTAAGGGTCGATTGATTTCAGCACATAATCCAAACATGTGCAACAGATTTACTGTCTCACTTTAAAGATGAAGTTTAACCTTAAACATGATTTTAATTCATTGGCTGGAAAACATCTGCTCTCCGCCATCAAGTATAAAATAATAATCTCTAATATAAGAACGGTCTTTACCATTAAAAGTCTCTTAAACAGGAAAAATATTCCTCTATCACGACTGAAAACAGCCAACTAACTACAAACTCAGTCCCTGTGGGAGCATGATCATGAATACATCTTTTACTCATATATAAAACACCCTGATAGTGACTTCAATTCTTTAAATATTTATGATTTGATTGTAAATAAATCATACAACATTAAAATAACACACAAAAATGTCACTGACCTCTGTCTGCGTGGTTAATGGACTGTTCCAAATGTGTGACATCAAAATGTGTCTTCAGTGATCAAACAGTTGAAATGAAATTAACTATTTTTCTTTATCTGAAAAAAAAAAAATAGTATCATGACAAAAACATTCAAAAACGCTTGTATTTCATATCAAGAAGACATAGGTGAAAAAATGTTAGCAGAGAGCATGATGTATAAAATGTTTAATAGATGCTTTAAAAAGCAGATTTGTACTTCTACTGAGTTTTCTGATTTATGATATTTGTTTAAAGAGCACTTTTAAATGTTTATGGTCATTGGTACTCTCCACCGGGTTTTTATTGGAGCGTTTTCTAAATGCCATTTTGGGATAGTTTTACCTTAGTTGACCAAGTCATTAAGATATTTTTTTGAAAATTCGTCATTGCATTTTTTGGAAATTTGTCAAAAGATATTTTGTTGAAAATTCATCAAAAATTATTTTTTGTTGAAAATTCGTCTTTTTTTTAAGTGCATTATTAGTTAAAGTCCAGCCTAACAAATAGTACAGAATACAGAGATAGGAACTTTGGCAACTTTATCAAACTGGCACAAGCAGAAACTCACCAGTGATCCACTTTACCACAAAAATACTAAAAAACTTCACCTATGGTACACGACACCAGGTCCATTCCAAGTTTTACTCTAAAACTTTCAACCAAACAGGTGAGGCTGTGATCTGCCCCGATGCTGCAGGATTTGAAGGTCCACCTGAAATATTCCAACAAAGGTCCACCTGAAAAGTTCCAGCGAAGATCCACCTGAAAAGTTGCTGTGACTGTTCCCTCAACAACAACAACTACGACAACGGCAACAACTACACCAACAACAGCCCCACCACCACTACAGCCAGTTTAACTACAGCCACAGCAGCAAAAACAGCAGCACCACCCGCGACACCCCATGAGAACCAGCCGTCCTCCGCTCTTGGTGAGCCGCCCGGTGCTCATCCAGCAGCACGGGGGCGTCAGGCTCACCCGCCCTGGAGGACGGCTCCACTCTTCAGACGGGGCGAGGAGGAAAATCTGTCCTACCATTGATGATCAAAAATGGACTCCTTCCTGAGATTCCTCCTTTACAACCTGAAAATCAAGAACAAACACAGCTCATCGTTCTGCTTCACAGCTCGTCTTTAAAATAAATAAATGCTTCAAGACATATTTACACAAAGTTTGAACTTTCTCATCTGTTCACTGTAGGATCAGAGCTTTCTGATTAGTGAACACATCTCAAATTTTCAACACCAACTTCCCAAAAGATCACTGAATTTACAACCGTGAATTACACTTAGTTTGGGGGTGGAAAAATTAATATAATAATGGATTTATGAGCATTTAAGCTTCAAATCTCATTTGTGTGCTTTACAGTAATAAATGTGCATTAGTTTCAGTAATACGTATTTGATGTGAATGCTATTGGAAAACAATGCTATAATTTGTTTTCTTAATGAAGGAAACATTTGACTGATCTTTTTTACTACTCTCCACCAGATGCTGTCCTTTTACATTCAAGAACAATCAAACGCTTCATATTAATATGCATTTATAAATATTTACTTTTCCAGTTTCTTTCAGCTAAAATATGGTGGTATAATGACAATAACCTGTTATTTAAAAGATTCAAATATTAAATACATTAGTATTTGATGTATATGATTAGGGCTGATGTTAGTTTAAATATTAAGCCTAAAACAGTTGGGAATAGCAATTCACAATATTTTTACACATCGACTTCAGGAAAAGCACATCTTTGTGCTTCAGTAAAAGGCTGAGTATTTGACCCTTGGTAGAAACGCATAAAAATTAATGCTGATAATAAACCAGGCTGTAATGATCCAAAAATATACTTGGTATGTAGGATACTGAAACTATTTTTTCTTTATCTGAAAAAAAAAATGGTGGTATCATGACAAAACCCAGCATCCAAAAGGCACTTGTATTTCATATCAAGAAGGACATAGGTGAAAAAATGTTAGCAGAGCATGATGTATAACATGTTTAATAGATGCTTTAAAATGCAGATTTGTGCTTCTACTGAGTTTATGATTTAGATCCTGTGTTCAGGACTGAACTGGTGCTTTTCCATGGGCACAGATTTGAGACCAAAGTCCCTCTGGATCAGTCAGGATGAGACCAAGCTCTGCTCGGTTGGGAATTTGTAACTTAACATTAGGTGTAAACAATTCAATAGACACCACAGGACAAGGTTTTTATTTATATATTTAGTATCATATTTATCCTTCTCAAAGTCTTTAAATTCAACACCATGAGTGACACATTTTCACTTAAACCTGTAACATAATTTTAGAAATATCACAAATTGCCACTGTTAGGTTATATTAAATTAATTGGGCCAAACTTGATTAAAATGTGCTCCTCTACCAAAAATAATTGTTGGAGTGATCACTACAGTGATTTTCTTCTTGAGTAGAGGCACAGAATGTGACTGTTCCTTGTTTTAAAGAAAAATATCTAAGTCATTTCACTTTTTGAGCACAGTGGTTTTGTGCTCTTGTTCCCCTGCAGGTTGTTAAAGTGATCCACAGTCACTGCTGCCTCCAGCTCACAGCTTCACTCACCTTTCGGTCAGGAGGAGCAGGCCGAGCTGCCGGAGTCCAAGTCCCCTGAAGTCCAGAGAGTCAGCTGGAGTCTCTGAGCCGAGGGCAAAACCTCCAGGGCTGTGAGCAGAGGCCCATGTGGAAGTGCCAACACCTGCTTCCCTACTGTTCACGAGGGCCGTCTGCAACCAAACATTAAACCTTATTAAACGTATGCAGGGTGAAAACGGTTTTCACGGCCTTAATACACGTCTCTGCAGCCGGGTTCAAAAACAGCTTCAGCCTTAAACTAAAACAAACCTGTGTGCTCTCACTGGGAGGGCTTTTTTTTGTTTGTTTTTTTACTCACTTGTGGATCTAAAAATCACAGCTACATAAAATCAGTTCAAAATAAATTTTCTCCACTTCAAATGAGTCTTTAACACCGACTTCAGCCTAAAATACACATATCAAATTTAATTGCATTTTAGGAATTGTTACCTTTAAAAGTCCATCATGTTTACACAACTCAACTGTATTTTTTATTTTGATATCTATAAAATACATTAAGGATTTTTATTAATTTTTTAGGCCCTGAGATGGGTGAATATTTTGCAACAGCATTGATTTTGATGCATTGTGTTCTATTTTGCAGTCACTCTTGCAGAACAGTTGATATTTTGAGGCGTTGTACAGGCAGTAAGGCCATCTGGTGGACAAAAATAAAAATTGATTGACAGTACTCCAAAATGTAACGTTTTTTTTAATGAACATCCTCTGACAAGTCTGACCATGATACATTTAGTACAGCCAAAAAGGTTTGAAAATAATGTCATTAGGATCTCTTAATGGTAAAATTGCTGAACAAAGATGGGAGAGCAGAGTTTTGGCTGAAAGGGACAGTGCTAATGGTGTCTAATACGACAGAAATTATCGTTTCAAAAGCAGACCATTGAATATCATCTAAAAACATCAAAAAGGGGTTTTCCGACTTATTTTGAGTTGTATAGAACTCTGACACAAAAAAAATCTAAATGGATATTTTGGATGTCGCACAGTGTTTTTTTGTTTGTTTGTTTGTTTTGTTATTTTGTTTTAAATAAAAAGTGTTAAAAATCAGCGATGAGAAATTTTGATCACCAAATGGGACAAAGCAGCTGTACTGCAAAAATCAATCTGATGAGCTAAATACAGGATTTAATAAAGTTTCAGTCACTTTTGGTGAAGGTCACCTAAACTGACTGGTTTCAAAGGCAGATTTTTTATACAAACGTATGAAAAGGAAATTTAACATCAGTTACAGCTTTTTGCATCAATTTTTTCATAAATAAAAAAACACTTTTATTTTAAACTGACTGGTGACAAAGTGATAGAGAGCCGCATATGCCCCCCAGCCTTGTGTAAAATCCTGCTGCTTGTGCACTGTGAACCAACATGGTTACCTTTGAAAAAAAACTTTAATTTCTATTTCAAGCTTTATTTGAACATGGTTGAAATAAAAGTAGGGGGACTGTTGCTGAAAACGGAATTAAGTAATGACTAAATTACCTATTCCAAAAACTGCTTTTCACCTTCATCACCATCTTCAAAAATGTTCTAAATTAAAAATATCAAACCAACATTATATTTCTTAAAAAAATCTACATAAATCGCATCAGCTTAATCTGGTTTTAAATGTTCAAGTCTGACTGTTCTTGTCAAGTTTCTTCAGCATATTTTAAAACCAAATAAGGAAATAAATAAAACACAGCCTTAAGACATCTGAAAATTAAACATAAATTAAATGTTTTAGTCCTTTACTGCCATTAAAGTCAGCAACTTTTGTAAAAGGCAGACAGATGTCATGGAGTTTTATTAAACCAGCTCACTTAAAGCCAAACTTAAGATAGTTTTAAAATAGTTTAAATAATTGTGTGGTAATTAAAAGCAGGTGTTGTCCTCTCTACACTATTTAAAAACACTGGTTTAGGTCATTCTTTCCTTTTGTGTGAACAGGTGCTTCAGTCTTGGGTTAAAAATCTAAATGTGAATCCGTTTGCAATCTTAAAAACTTTCAAGAACACCGGGTCAAACATTTAGGTGTCGTCTTAAAATGTATTAAAAGTATCAAGAGGAGTGGAAATTTTATATATTTTTTTGAACCTTATAGTCTCAACATTAGCCGACTTTATCTACAACAAACTACACAAAGCTGAAGGAGAGAAATGCTGCTAAAACTAGAGTAAAGTTCAGTAAAGCTCTTACCTGTAGCACAGGTGTGTTAGACAACTCCAGACTGACGGGGAGGGAATTTCAGCCATCTTTACAACCTGCTTTTCATTTTACTTTCTGTAAATGAATCATTTCTCTTCATTAAATTGCAGGTTAGGCTTCTCCACCTAAACCTAGACTGGTACTAACTAACTAAACTACCTCCTGCTCTCCGGCAGTGTGTGCGTTTCTGCCGCCCTCTGAGTGAGTCGTCTGATCCTCTTCTTGCGTCCTCTTCGCCTCCATGGTGCAAATGTTTGGGCCTCCACACATTTAAACACCTGGTGACGTGGCTTCAATTTCGCGCCACACCTGCCGGCTCACTGCCCGGAAATTGAGTGCTTCGGTTCCTCCGCTGGGTCACACCTGCAGGTGCGGCGCGGGGCGGAGGCAGACCATAAAGTAGACCTACACCTGTGCAGGTATCCTCTGGTTATGTAAATAAGCTTTGGTGAAAGTATTTCTGGGTAATTATGGCCTCTAGACTAGTGTCACTAAAATACAAACAGAAGAACATTTTCTCATTTCATTCTTCTTCAGTTAAACAGCAGAAAATGACGATGGGAATTCCGACGATTTTAAGTGATCTGGATCTTTTGGCTCAACTCGGTGATGCGATCCAACTATGCCAAACGACTCGTCCTGTAATAAATAATTTTGACATCGCTAAACGATCCAGATGAAGCCTCATTTATATCAGACTGTTGTAAGAAATAAGTGTCACATTACAGAGAAGAATGTAGTTTTATGTAAACTCTAATTCCAATCAGGGGAGTTGTGTTACCTGTAAATAAAAATTGAAAATGTCTAAATCCTTTCAATCTAAACTCAATACAGAGACAAGAATTACAATGTTCGAACTGATTAATTTAGTTGTTTGTTTGTTTGTTTGTTTTTTCAAATAATATAAAAACCTGGGACAGGGTCATGCTTACATCACCTTTCCTTTTTACAACACTCAGTTAGCATTTGGGAACTGAGGGCACTGATTGTTGAAGCTTTGTCAGTGAAAATTTGACATATACTTTGACAGGATGGACAATCTATACATTAGGGGTGGGCGATATGGCAAAAATATCATATCACAATTTTTTTTTAAATAAAATCACGATCTCGATTTTATCACGATTCTTTTTTATGTTGATTTTTCTAGACTAATTTGCATGTTTGACCATTTTTTCCTCTATGTTTAACATATAAAACATATAAAACACTAAAAGAAAAAAAAAGACAAATAAAGCCAAAGAAACTTTCTGAACAGGTTTTGATTGAAATAGTGTAGTTTTTATAAAAATGTGCAATAAATGAAAACATTAAAGGTGAAGAACAACAATATCAACATTATCTCTTAAAGCGCAACACTTTAAAACAAATGTTATCTGACTGCAATGTCTATAATCTGAATAATACAGCTGCTTTAGAACAGATTTTTGTTCAGACATCTTCAAGCTTTTATCTCCTTTTCTCTTTCTGCCATGGCTTCAAGCTAATGCTAACCAAACAGGAGATCCCACCATGCACTGTGCGTAATGTGCTGTGTGCTATGAGATCATCCCCACATTATAATCCTTAACGATCTTATATCGTCGTAATGCACACACCTACTATACATACATTTAAAAATTTGTATTGTGTTCATAGTAAATTTATTCTATTTATTACTTTAAATATTATTAGGCTATTATATTTCTTTGTTATACTGTAGTTTAGTTTCTTTACTCTTGTTTTTAATATTGCCTTTTGCACTGTGGGTGAGAGGACTAAAATTTCATCTGTGCTGTATATCAAGCAGGTATAGCATATTTGACAATAAAGCTGACTTCGACTTTGAATCCCAAACAACATGAAACCGCAAGTCTTAAGCCTCAAAGAACAATGACTCAAACAGACCAGAATACATCCTCAAAAACAGCCAAAAGTTAATTGGGACTGCACTGTCCTGTTGGAGGATACAGGACTAACTGCAGAGAGGGATGAATTAAAGTTTGTGGTAAAGGTAACAGTGTCCTGTAGGTGACAGCAGAGACCACGTCTTCACGTGCTAACTTCAGTAACATGAGATGAAACTGGCCTCAAATGCAACACCTCCCTCTGTCAGGTCAGTAACCATGGTAACAAACAGGCATCACCGCTTAACCATGACAACAGAGACGTTTCAGTGATGCAGATGAAAATGATGGCTGCAGGATTTTCATCAACATTCAAGATTAACAGAATCTGTGTGATATATTTGTTGACAAATTATGAAAACCTTGTTTTTTTTAGCATAACTTTAACAAGCATAATTTGATAAAACACAGGAATAACAGTTTTACGATCAGATTAAATAAAATAATGCTTTTGCTTTTTATATTAGAGATGGTGACTCACTAATCACTCACCAGCAAGGACCTCCCCATCAACATGTAGACTTTGACAATGATTTATCAGTGATGGTGAATTGTTGCATTTAATTTATCAGAGTGTTTGATAAATGCTGATAAATCAGTCTTGAGGAGATCCTGGGGGATCTGCAATACCTCCTGGGCTCAAAACCCCCATATTTAGGACTCTAAGGAAGAGAAATAGAAAAAGGAGTATGAAGGAGGGGTGCTTTACAGGATGAGGACTGGTCCTACCCCTAACACTTTACCCAAGACATCCCATAAAGATCAAATCAAAATTCTGCTCAACAAGTATCTCGTCCTGAATGATCCATGATCCAACAACTTCTTTTCGGAGCACTTTATTATGTGAAGATTATGTGAAAAAAGTAAGAAAGTAAAAAGTGAAAAAGTAAGAAATTTGTTCTTGTCATGATATCAAATGTCTTTTGAACCTTAAAGTAACAGGTAGAGATGATTCTTTACACTGTACGTCCAGTAACAAGGAAGAGACACCAGCTAGTTAGCTTAGCTCAAATGCAGGGAGTAAACAGGAAATGCTTTAGCCTGCCTCTGCCTACAGTCATCAATTACATTCTCAATGGTCCTGTGTGCTTGTTTTTTGTGTTTTTTTTTTAATTAACAGTGTGATGTTACGTTATCTATTTTGAGAGTAAAATTAACATTTTATGCAATTTGCAAGTGAAATACTGAAAAAAGTAAGTAGCAGTAAATTTGCTCAAACCATCACAGTATGATATATTAACTTTTTCTTTTATGATTCTTCTAAAAAGTAACAATAAAAAGGACAGGGTTAGTCCATAATGTCTCAACACATTTGTCCAAAAATTATAAAGTATAGCATTAAAAAACAGTTCTTCTTCATTAGTTGTTCTGGTAGACAATCAACAGCAGTCATTTCCATAAAGGAACACTTTGCATCATCATCATCATCATCATCATCATCATCATCATCATCATCATCATCATCATCCTCCTCCTCCTCATGCTCCAGTGCTCTGGGAGAGTTTATAGTCCTGACACTTGAACACTGGATGACTGACAGCTGTCCTTCATCACAGCAGAAGACACAGAAATCCTGGTCCTCATCACAAACATGACGTCCATCTGCGTCCTCATCTGGACTCTCCTCTGCTGCTGCTTCACAGGTAAAGTCCAGACAATCAAACTCCTCTCCTCTGTCAACATGTGTCCCTCTGAAATCAAGGCCACAAAACCATGACGCTGCTCTCTGTCTTTGTCTCTGTGTCCTCAGAGACCAGAGGACAGGTCACAGTGACTCAGCCTGCAGCAGTCAGCTCTGCTCCAGGAGGCTCCGTCTCCATCTCATGTACCACAAGTGAGGATGTTTATGTCTATAGCAGCAGCTATTTCCACTGTTTATACTGGTACCAACAGAAAGATGGAGGAGTTCCTAAACTCCTCATTTACTGGTCAAACCGTCGAGAATCAGGTATTCCAGATCGTTTTTCAGGCAGTGGATCTGGATCTTCCTTCACTCTGACCATCAGTGGAGTCCAGGCTGAAGATGCAGCAGTTTACTACTGCAAGAGTTTTCATGCCATCAACAGTCAGGAGTTCTTCACACAGTGAAAAAGTGTGGTACAAAAACCTCCCTCAGTCAGACTGAACAGAAACTGAAGTGACTGCTGCAGCTGGAAGTTTCTGCACACATTGACACACTTCACTGAGGACACGAGTGGTCATTAAAGTGTGTTTGCTGTTCAGTTCACTCTCCTCATCCTCAGTCTGTCTGCAACACTGATTCTACTTAAAAGTTCTATTCACTAAAATATACATCAGAATATATGAAAATTTCTACAAAAGAAGATACAATATCCACAAAGAAGCTGTAACAGGGTCACACATTAAAGTGAGTCTGGTTAAGCTTGGTTCAGAACAAAGTGGAGCTACTGGTATTTACATGTCAAATGTTGGGAATGGTCCCTAAGGTAATCGTCTGTGCTGCCGAACTTAGTTGGATCTCCTTTGCTGAGGTATGAAATGTAACAATCTGACCCTCAGAGGGTGGAGCTAAACACACACAACAGTCGACAGGAGTCAGAAGAACATCATCACTTCCTCATTCAAGGTTTCAAGTACATTTTCCCAAACGTATTCGACTGTTCTGCTGCTTCTCTCAAAACTCAGCTTGATTACTTTTTGTAGCCACAAGCCAAGAGGAAACATATCTAACTGCTGGAAGTCCTTCGTTGTTTCTGCAGCCACAGCAAACATTTTAGTACAGAGCAAGGTGTAGCAACATTCATTTAGTAAGAAAGGTTTGGCCATGGAAACTCATCCATGAAGCTCTCTGCACTGATCTTGAGCTAATCTGAAGGCCACATGAAGTTTGGAGGTCTCGATTGACTCTGCAGAAAGTTGGCGACCTTTTCGCACTATGCACCTCAGCATCCACTGACCCTGCTCAGTCAGTTTACATGGCCTACCACTTGGTGACTGAGTTGCTGTGGTTCCCAAACACTTCCACGTTCTTATAATACAGCTGACAGTTGACTGTGGAATATTTAGGAGTGAGGAAATTTCACGACTGGATTTGTTGCACAGGTGGCATCCTATCACAGTTCCACGCTGGAATTCACTGAGCTCCTGAGAGCGACCCATTCTTTCACAAATATTTGTAAAAGCAGTCTGCATGCCTAGGTGTTTGATTTTATACACCTGTGGCCATGGAAGTGACTGGAACACCTGAGTCTGATTATTTGGATGGGTGAGCAAATACTTTGGGCAATATAGTGTGTCTTCACCATAACCTGATTCTGACTCTCCTCTTGCTCTTATGGATCTTGGACCAGTTGCTGATATTCTTGCCTTTTTGTGTAACATTTTTGGACAGTAAATGAACCTGCCAATTGCCTGCTGGACTTTTGGTCTCACGAGTTGTGCATTTGTGTTCTGCCTTCATTCCTGGTTCAGTGTTTCATGAAAAGATTGTTATCTGCAAACATGCAAAACTCATGATGTATGACTGAGATTATATGTGTGAGGTATGTGATGTTAAAAAATTAACTGCATATGTAAAACAAATGAGGAGAGTGTGTCCTCAGTGAAGTGTGTCAGTGTGTGCAGAAACTTCCAGCTGCAGCAGTCACTTCAGTTTCTGTTCAGTCTGACTGAGGGAGGTTTTTGTACAACGCTTTTTCACTGTGTGAACACCCTCTGACTGTTGATGCTATGAAGACTCTGACAGTAGTAAACTGCTGCATCTTCAGCCTGGACTCCACTGATGGTCAGAGTGAAGGACGAGTGTGATCCACTGCCTGAAAAACGACCTGGAATCCCTGATTGTCGATTATTGGCACCAAAAATAATGAGTTTAGGAACACCTCCATCTTTCTGTTGGTACCAGGCTAAGTCATGGTACCAGCCCTGATTAACATCCTGGCTGGTCCTACATGAGATGGAGACGGAGCCTCCTGGAGCAGAGCTGACTGCTGCAGGCTGAGTCACAGTGACCTGTCCTCTGGACTCTGAGGACACAGAGACAAAGACAGAGAGCAGCGTCATGGTTTTGTGGCCTTGATTTCAGAGGGACACATGTTGACAGAGGAGAGGAGTTTGATTGTCTGGACTTTACCTGTGAAGCAGCAGCAGAGGAGAGTCCAGATGAGGACGCAGATGGACGTCATGTTTGTGATGAGGACCAGGATTTCTGTGTCTTCTGCTGTGATGAAGGACAGCTGTCAGTCATCCAGTGTTCAAGTGTCAGGACTATAAACTCTCCCAGAGCACTGGAGCATGAGGAGGATGATGATGATGATGATGATGATGATGATGGTGATGATGCAAAGTGTGTCTATATAGAAGTACTCAGACTAACTACAAAAGAGTTTTTGATCCTAAGAAAAGAACAGATTATTAATTAGTCCTTCTTATTTTTTTCCCAGAACTATGAAAACATTTAAACATTAGTTTGGTTTTTAGATGAAGCACTTCTATGAACTAGACAAAAAGTCTGCAGCATCAGGACTTCTCCCTGTCCTCATGTTTTTGGCATCAGCACCTCTCCAACCTAACACAGCAGATGGACCGTTCAATTTAATTCACCATGTGGGAAAGAGCTCAGAGAAAGTGTTTGGAAATGGCAGAACCTTAAAATAGCGCATCTGGCAGGTTACTGGATCAGGCTGTTAAATTATATAAACTGCAACTGAAGCTGTTAGCATCTATGCTAATCTCTGTACAGAGAGTCACTTCCTGCTGTTGTCTCAGTCGTAGCTCTCTCCTCTCTCTGTTTTAAAGAACGCTGATTTGACTGTGCAGATTTGGGCAGAGCGCAGTCATCATAGATTGGAAGTTGGCAAAATAGATCTGCCTGATTACAGACATTGAATGATGCTGATACTGCCTTTAGTGTCTTGTTCCACTGACCCTCCAGAATAAGCTACCAGTGTGACGTCCTGCCTTTGTTTAGTCATCAGTTAAAGCCCGTTGTGTTTGTCATGATCCTTGTTCTCTCTTACAGTCGGCCATAATCCTCAGTCCCAGTTTTCTCCTACTCATAAACAGAGACTTTGTTTCATTTATCTACTCACAATCAAACCCACAGTGGTATGTGCATGCACCCTGTTGTTTAGTTTTGTCTGTACTTTTTTAGAAAATTATATGAAGTGCTAATCCTAGTGTAAAAATAGATAAAGAAACATAACACAGTATTTAAAAAACAGCACAACAAGCACACAGGATCTTTTAGAGTTACTGAAGAGTTCAGCCGAAGACTGTAGGCAGAGGCAGGCTAACAAAACCCACTGACCGGTGGTGGGCAAGCTCTGCTTGTCTCTTTCTTTTACTTCACGCACAGACAAAAGAATTGGGTCTGTGTGCTCTGTTTCAGTCAAAGTGCTTCACAGGGAGGTTGAAAAGTGAATCACTTGTTAATTTATAAATTTTTGTTTCACCACTACAACAAAAATAAAGAATCAGCAAAGGTTTATTTATGAAGCTGTTATCCACTGTTACATCATAATAACAGACAGAATGTCAAGAGGGATTTAAAGACTATTGCACATCAACTTGTTCAGGTGAAATAAACAATAAAATCAGGATTATTAAGAAAACAATAAAACATGTGCATCTGCATGGTACACTGGATTCATCATGACCGACAGTCTCCAAGTCTTTCTGCTGTTCTTCAAAAAATTCAGTCAGTGATGGAAAATAATAAAAGATACAAGATGGCCGCAGTGTGAGGTGGGAGAGCAACACAGGCGCGTCTGCTTTTCTAAAATATAGCCTAACATTATCCTGCATGTGTTTTTTTTTTTCTTTCACACCTGACATATTGTAGTGTTTAAAGTCTGATTTTTCCTCTGCCTATTTTGTTTTGGACAACACTAAATTGCAAACACTGGCACAAGAAGATGAAATACAAAATAAGTCGTTTGTGAATCAGTTTGTGTGTTCAGAGTGTTGAAGTCAGAGAGCCGTGTGTCTCTACAGTGAGAGGTTTTTGTACGACGGCTCAGAGTTTGTATCACTGTGGTGGACTTTAGGTGGAGGAACCAGACTGACTGTTGACAGTAAGTCCATTGTTTTGCTCTTTTATTAAATCAGGCAAATTTTTTGTTGTATTCTTCTCATAATTTAGTCTCTGAGGAAAAAATCTGGATTTTATTTTCATCCAGAAAGTTTTTATTAAAAAAGAAATCCAGATAAGTGTGTCCTGTAGCTATTATGGTTTAAAAAAAATAAACAAAATTAATCTAAAATCTTAAGTCTGTGCTGTTATTTGTCAGGAAGTTTTAGTTAAAATGTAAAAGTTGAATTTAGTGATTTTTAGTTGAGTGTTGAAGTCAGAGAGCCATGTGTTTCTACAGTGAAAGGTTTTTGTAGGACGGCTCAATGAGTTTTATTTTTATTCAGGTTCATCACTTTTCTTCTGACATATATTTGTGCTTAAATCTAGCTCTTTAATATTTCTTGTATTTAAATTGTCCTCTTATTTATGGAGGTTTACTCAGAGATCAGTGTGAACATCTCTGTAAACATTTCTGCCAAAAACACTTTTTTAAAATTTATTTAACTTGAAACTGATTTTCAAGTTAAGAGAAAAAAAATAATCCTGAAGACTTTTAGTTTAAGTTGTTATGAGGGGTGGAAAGTAAAGAACAACATCTTCTGTATTGAATTTAACTCAGTATAAATGTAGTTATACTTTTTAAATATTGTTTTAAACCAGAGCTTTTACTTGAGTATTTTTTCATGAAGATGATGCACTTAGGTATTTTTCTGGTCATCTTTTCTGATGCTGCACAAAAATGATGAACAGAGAAGTTAAGCTGATCAAAGATTTCCAACATGCAGTGTTGTCAGCAAGCCAAAATTAAAACTTCAATACTATTATAAAGTTTAATATCATGATTCTTAATACAGAAACAATTTAACCTGAAGGATCAGAAACTAAATGTTAGGGCGAGTTGGTCACATTTTTTCATTCAAAGTCCATAAAACTTAAAGTAAAGTTTAAGCGATTACTTATTAATTAGGCACCATTTTCATTTATACTTAATTTTGTTTTTTACATTTATTTAGTCAGACTCAGTGATGCTGTGAAACTGTGACTAATGATCCAAAACAGATTTTTACTGATGTCTTTGACACCAAATCTGAAATTTAACAAATAAAATTGCTGCTGTTGGGTTATATTATATTTCCAACATTAACATAAAATGATAAACAGCTGGTTTAATAATCACTCCACAGCTGTCTCCTTTGTTTGAAACACACTTTGAGAACTTTTAAAGTAGGATGTGTTTATGTCTACTTAAATAGATTGTGCTATTTTGACTTATTCTTAAGTATTTTTTTATTGTACTTGATTGTTATTTCTCGTTCCTTCTCTGGCTATTTATATTAAATTTCACAAGGTGAGAACATTCAGCTGTTTTTAAAGATGTTAAACATCTCTGATCTACTAAAGTTTGATTTTGAAAACTGTGCTGATTTTTTCATTTATGTTTTATTTCACAAAACATTTGATTACTTTAGTTAGTTTATTTACAGTCCGCTGCATGAGTGTGAAAATGTTGAACTCATCTCAAACTAAAGTGTCTCTTTGGTTCTCCTCAGTGAGGGGGTCCAGCTTTATGTTTTTAGTCCACATTAATGTGTCAGATTAAAGGTTTATTTAAGGTGATTCAGACTGGACTGTTTTAACATTGCTGTATTTTTGACTTCATGCAGTTTGATCCTTAATAATGTGTGTCCCCGGTTGAGTGTGTGCTGATTTGCACGAGTGTTCCTAAAGAGAAGTGAAACAGTGTGACTGCTGGAGCAGAAGAAACATCTGTCTGAAAGTCCTAAAAAAGAAAATCAGCTCTCAGACCTTCAAGCTGTTTGATTGACAGCTCTGACCTGTTTGCTGTCTCTTTTAGTTGGTGTGCAGCGTCCCACCCTGACCGTGCTGCCCCCCTCCAGTAAGGAGCAGGGTACAGCCACGCTCACGTGCCTGGCCAACAGGGGCTTCCCCTCAGACTGGAGTCTGGTCTGGAAGGTGGACGGCAGCAGCGGCGTGGGGGTGCCGAGCAGGAGCTCTGCTCTGCAGGAGGGGAACGGTCGCTATAGCTGGAGCAGCACCCTGAAGCTCTCTGCAGACCAGTGGGAGAGGGCCACGTTTGTGACCTGTGAGGCCACCAAGTGCTCCCAGAGCCCGGTCTCAGAGACTCTGAGGAAAGACCAGTGCTTTTAGTGCAGACCCACTGAGACCCTGATGTGGCTTTTCTCTGAGGGTTTTCTTCTCATCCTGCTCTCCCCCTGTGCTCAAAGCACATTGTTTTGCTTCATCTTTGATTTAATGTGTTCACAGATTTTTCCTCTCTTGTTTCATTGTCAGTGTTTGAAATGCAGAAACAATAAAAGTTGAATCAAACATTTTGTGTCTTTTCTTTCTTCCACTCTTGTTCCCAGGGCTGATTTTAGGATATGACTCTTAGGGGGGCTCAGAGCTAAAAGAAATTATGACATAAATGTTGTGATCAGATTTTCACACCTCTAAAAAGGACACTTGATTGGATTTGAATGCTTTTACTTACTCTACTTTACTTTATTGACAGACTCGAAGTCCATAAACACAACAACAAATACAAATACAATAAAAAATAGACATCACACAACACCTTAAAAAACATCATTAATTATAAAAGACATCTGTACCAGTGTCTCCACCAGGGAGACTGGTATCAAATGGAGCTAAGCTGGGGATTTGTCAGCAGCCCCAATATAGAGTTCTGAGAGTCTGTCAATCTGCACATAAATTTATACATCAGATTTCTCAACAGAACATTAAAAGAGTAAAGCCCAGCATTACAAAAAAGTTCACTTGCACTTGTCCACCTTGGTTTCTTCAATAAAATCTTCAATGCATCATTGTAAGCTACATTTAGCGTCTGAATGCTAGCCTTTTTACACTCAACAAAAATATAAACGCAACACTTTTGTTTTTGCTCCCATTTTTTATGAGATGGACTCAAAGATCTAAAATTCATTCCAGATAAACAATATTACCATTTCTCTCAAACATTGTTCACAAATCTGTCTAAATGTTTGATAGTGAGCACTTCTGCTTTGCTGAGATAATCCATCCCACCTCACAGGTGTGCCACATCAAGATGCTCATCTGACATCATGATTAGTACACAGGTGTACCTTATACTGCCCATAATAAAAGGCCACTCTGAAATGTGCAGTTTTGTCTCACAGCAAAATGCCACAGATGTCACAAGCATTGAGGGAGCATGCAACTGGCATGCCGACAGCAGGAATGTCAACCAGATCTGTTGCTCGAGCATTGAATGTTCATTTCTTCACCATAA